>CM056049.1:152477368-153114868 GCA_029574335.1 Rana kukunoris
AAAATGGTGCGATTAATACCATAAACGGTAGTAAAAAGCAGTCATAAAAAACATGTAGCTAAGTATGATACTGGTATAAAAAAGTGTACAACGATCCACTGCTGAATCCAGATGAGTAGAGGTTAAACATCAGTCCGTCAGCATGTATGATGTCCCGTGAAGGGAAACTTTCACCAACTCCCAGTGGATGGGCTGTAGAATCCCAGGTTGATAGAGGGATGTGTAACAGCTCTTGCGTGTGAAAAGTAGTAAGGTCCCGCCGGCATGCAGATATGAAGGCACAGCAAAGGAGCCCTTCAAATGGAAACGGCAAGCCCGTCGGTGTCAGTGATGTCACCGGATCTCCGACGGAACTCCCTGAAGGCTGAGTACCAATCAAAAGAATTTTGATTGATTACATTTTTTTTGATCGATCAAAAAAATTAAAGATTAATCGATTAATTAATAGTTATTTTTCACAGCCCTAAAAATTATTATTATTATTATTTAGGTACTTACGCAGTGCTTTGCACACACACATATATTTATATATATATATATATATATTATATATAATATAATATATATATTATATAATTACACAGGTTCTGGGGCTAATTTAATGTAGGTAACAGCACTAAGTGAACTTACAGTAGCTCACAAAAGTTGAGGAACACCCCTCACATTTTTGTAAATATTTTATTATATCTTTTCATGTGACAACACTGAAGAAATTACACTTTGCTACAATGTAAAGTAGTGAGTGTACAGCTTGTATAACAGTGTACATTTTCTGTCTCCTCAAAATAAAACTCAGCACACAGCCGTTCATGTCTAAACTGCTGGCGACAAAAGTGAGTACCTCCCTAAGTGTCCTGAAATGTCCGAATTGGGTCCAACCAGCCATTTTCCCTCCCCGATGTCATGTGACTCATTAGTGTCTCACTCTCACTGGTCACTGGAAATTCAACATGGCACCTCGTGGCAAAAAAAACTCTCTGAGGATCTGAAAAAAATAATTGTTGCTCTACATAAAGATGGCCTAGGCTATAAGAAGATTGCCAAGACCCTGAAACTGAGCTGCAGGATGGTGGCCAAGACCATACAGCAGTTTAACAGGACAGGTTTCACTCAGAACACGCCTCACCATGGTCGACCAAAGAAGTTGAGTGCACAAGCTCAGCATCATATACAGAGGTTGTCTTTGGGAAATAGATGTGAGTGCTGACAGCATTGCTGCAGAGGTTGAATGGGTGGGGTGTCAGCCTGTCAGTGCTTAGACCATATGCCCCACGCTGCATCAAATTGGCCGGCATGGCTGTCAACCCAGAAAGAAGCCTCTTCTAAAGATGATGCACAAGAAAGGACGCAAACAGTTTGCTGAAGACAAGCAGACGAAGAACATGGAATACTGGAACCATGTCCTGTGGTCTGATGAGACCAACTTAAACGTATCTGGTTTCAGATGGTATCAAGCGTGTGTGATGGCAACCAGGCGAGGAGTACAAAGACAAGTGTGTCTTGCCTTCACTCAAACATGGTGGTGGGGAGTGTCATGGTCTGGGGCTGCATGAGTGCTGTCGGCACTGGGGAGCTACAGTTCATTGAAGGAACCACGAATGCCAATATGTACTGTGACATACTGAAGCAGAGCATGATCCCCTCCCTTTGGAGACTGGGCAACAGGGCAGTATTCCAACATGATAACAACGCCAAATACACTTCACAGGCAACCAGTGCCTGCTAAAGAAGATACGGGTAAAGGTGATGGACTGGCCAAGCATGTCTCCAGGTCTAAACCCTATTGAGCATATGTGGGGCATCCTCAAACGGAAGGTAGAGGAGCGCAAGGTCTCTAACATCGACCAGCTTTGTGATGTTGTCATATAGAAGTGGAAGAGGACTCCAATGGCAACCTGTGAAGCTCTGGTGAACTCCATGCCCAAGAGCGTTAACGCAGTGCTGGTAAATAATGGTGACCGAACAAAGTATTGACACTTTGGATCCAATTTAGACATTTTCACTTAGGGGTGTACTCACTTTTGTTGCCAGCGGTTTAGAAATTAATTGCTGTGTGTTGAGTTATTTTGAGGGGACAACAAATTTACACTGTTATACCAGCTGTACACTCACAAATTTACATTGTAGCAAAGTGTAATTTCTTCAGTGTTGTCACATGAAAAGATATAATAAAATGTTTACAAAAATGTTAGAGGTGTACTCACTTTTGTGAGATACTGTAATTACCACCTTAATCAGCCACAGAACCTGTGCAATTAATATGGGTTCGGTTTTAAAAGGATGAGGTAGCATCCCTAGAGCATGTATGGGTGCCCCTATGGAAAGTGGCTTTCCAAGGGGGCACCCGCTGAAGAGGAGAGTCCTGGAGAGCCGATGGGGGACCACAAAAGAAGAGGATCGGGGCTGCTCTGAGCAGAAGTATTGCACAGAGCAAGTAAGTATAGACATGTTTGTTATGTGAATTTTTTTTTATTAAGTTTTACTAACCCTTTAACCATTGCAGTGGGAGCCCAAGTGAAGACTTTTTCATTTTCCTGGAGTTCAGCTTTAAGGTTGCAAACTGCCTCTTGGAAAAGATTACCTATTTTTAGTTTGATCAGTAAGTGAACTTGTCATAAGCAGCATCTGCTGCTAGAGAACAAGGCTGATTATTATGAGCTTGCATAAGTGAGACAATATTAATCTTCTATAAACAAGGTATGGGATACAAGAAACGGTAGAAAAAAACAGTTTTTTTTTTTTCATTTGAGGTTATTGTACTTGTTTTATCAATGAGTTATATCCAGATACACAACAAACAGTGCAGCAGCCCCCTGATGCACCAATGCCTGTAGTCTAAAGTCAATGTTTGTCTACAGTGTTATATGACTTAAAGAAAGGCTTAATTCTTGCAAATGCCCTTCTATTTAATCTTCATAAAGACACCATAATGCCTGCAAAATGCAGGCTAATCTTTAAGAATAACCGAGAAGATACCATCTACCTTTCATATGAAGTTTTGGACATTTGCTATTAATCAGAAGCAATGTTTCACTCAGTCACTAATTTAATGATTAGCGATGTTAAAGAAAACCATATTGAGCAGTCGTTATGGAGTTTAAGTGAAAACATATGGAGGTTTAGAAGAGAACCACCAGAAGAATGTGCTGCCACGCTGAGATGTATTCCATTTTTCTCCAGTTCCTTGGTCTGTCCATTTTTAAAAGTGACATAACTTTTATAAGTGACTATGGCCCGGATTCACAGCCATCGGCGCATCTTTATGCTGCCGTAGCGTATCTTCTTTACGCTACGAGGGCGCAACGTTGAGAGGCAGGTATGAAATTCACAAAGAAAATGCGCCCATCGTTGCGCCGGCGTAGCGTATATTAAGTCAAACTAGGTGGAAGTGGGCTGGAAGTGGGCGTGATGCATGGTAATGAAGCGTGACCCCATGCAAATGATGGGCTGAGCGTCATCCAAGTACTTAAAACGAACGGCGCATGCGTCGTAACTTGGACGTATCCCCGTGCGCATGCGTACAACCACGTCGAAATAACTGGCTAAGATACGTTGAATCACTGCCTATGACGTGAACGTAACCTACGCCCGGCCCTATTCACGTAGTACTACGTAAACGACGTAAAATACGACGGCTGTTCCCTGGTCCATACCTTTGCATGAGTTGTGCCTCCTATATGAAGAAATAACTTTACGCCGGACTTAACCCTTACGCAAATCGCTTAAAACATGCGCCGGGAGAGGGAGCTGTGGTGGCTCAACGTGATTGGCACTGCGTTGACAAGCCATTCACCTCTGCAGCCAAGGGTTCGGATCCCGGTCTCGGCTACATGTGAATTGAGTTTGGTGGTCTCAGCCCGGCTCCCGGTGGGTGTGCTATGCAAGGTACGCCTGTGCTTAGTGCGCCCACCCCCCCCCAAAAACCACCACACTTGCACGCACACGAAATTGGTTTAAAAAAAACACACGCACTTTGGCCATGCGGTCTCTTAAAATAAAGAGAGGCGAAGGACCTACGGGGCTGGCTGGGTGGGCTAGGCCCCCTCACTCCCTCATAGGGGGAGTCCCTCTGCCCCATTGGGGTCCCGTTGGGCCCCAGTTGGGCTCCCAAGAGGAGCAGGTAGGGCGGGGTGAGTGGGAGGCCCCCCTTCACACCCGCCATTGCCACCAGGGGCATGGAGAAGGATGGCGAATGCCTCCGGGGGGAGGGTCTGCCTACTCCCAACTCCTGCAGTCCGGCTCCTCTCTCTCGAGTTCACGCACAAAAAATACACTTAAAAAAAAAAAAAAAAAAGAGAAAAAAAAAAAAAAAACATGCGCCGGGCGCAAGTACGTTCGTGAATCGGCGTATCTCCCTCATTTGCATATTTGCATCACAAATCAATGGGAGTACCAAAAGCGTCCAGCGTAACTATCCGCCCACTATACGCCGGCTTAGGCAAGTTACGTCGGTCGGATGAAGTCAGTTTTTTGGCATATCTTAGTTCTATGGGTACGGCGCATAGATAGAATGGCACATATTTACACTTACGGGGTGTATATCGAGATACGTTGGCGTAAGTGCTACGTGAATCCGGGCCTATGGCAAGATCTTAAATATGACGTTTTTTTTTTTTATTTAATTTTGCATTCCCGGTTTCTTTCTTTCTATCGTTATGACGTTTCATTAGATACAATATTTTTAGACCTTGTGACATTATCACTGGGTTTTCATGCTTCTCTATGCAATGAGGGCAGGACATGGTTGGTGGGAGGAGCCATCAGGGTGCTGTACACATTTGTCTAAATTATCACAATACCCTGCCGTTTCCTGTCAACAAACCACAACTTTGATGTAAGCAGTAGGCTAAATAAATCAATTGACATGAACCTGGCTATCTCTGACTTGCTGTAGCTTCTAATGCATGCCTGAGACTCCAGAAGAGGATGTAAGAGGTTGCTCTGTCCAATACAATTGCATAGAGCAGGTAAGTGTAGCACCCTCCTAGGATAGGATGCCAGGTTTGCTCTGTAATCAAACGAGCTGGGATTGATTGTTTGGGCATGTTCATAGCTCCACAGCCTGGGGATTTGATTTGATTTGATTTTGAGTTTCCTTGCCTTTATGAAGAATCTTGCAGAGCTTATGGTGGGAAACTCTAATAACAAGGCTGGATATTACCATACTCTGGCCAATCCCTGGAGAGGTGTGCCCAGTAGGTTGTCAGAGAGGTTATACATTGTCTGGAGCCCTGGTCAGATGGTCTTTTCCCAAGAGGGAACTGATCTGAGAGCTTCAGGGGGCTGTGGACGTGCTCTGGGATTTGTGAGTACAGCCTAATCCCTGTGCCATAGTCTATTCATGGTCCTCGGCCATGGACTGTTGCAATCTATTTGCACTACCAATTTAATTTATGGCCCCATCTGTAAAGGACCTGGACTTTTCCAGTCTGCTTTGTGATACCAATTTACCTTGTAGCCCCCAGCTGTAAGGAATTGGACTGTTTCCGTCCTTCGTTATCTGTGCTGAATTTTTCCCATGGTCCTCAGCTGTGAGTGAAAGTCTATATTACTGCTGCTTTGTGAGGGAAGTGTCCTACTGAGAATCAAGTAGCACAATTCCCATTGTCCTCCTCCTGTTACATGTTTCTTCAGCAATAAATACTATGGGCCAGATTCAGGTAGATGGGAGTATCTTTGCTCTGGAGTAACGTTTCTCATTTACGTTACGCTGGCGAAATTTTAGGAGCAAGTGCTGTTATTCATGAAGCACTTGCTCCTAAAGTTGCGGCAGCGTATCGCAAATGAGCCGGCGGAATTCAAATTGGGCGGGTACGGGGCGTGTATTATTTAAAATAAGCACGATCCCGCGGCGAACGTACTGCGCATGCGTCGACTGTCAATGCATGCCAGTGCGCATACTCCAAATTCTGTCAGTGAACGTCAATGACGTCAAATCCCTATTCATGGACGTTTTACGCAAGCAACGCGATTTTTTTTTTTGCGACGCGATGACGACGGCTATTCTTAACATAGGATACTCCACTAGGGGGCTGCTTTATCTTTACGGCGCGTATCGCTTACGGAAACGTCGGAAAGTCACTGCGTCGCTCCCGAATATAATCGTGAATTGCCAATTCCCGCTGATTAACAGATTTTTTCAGCGTAAATCAGCGGGAACGCCCCCGGCGCCATTTTTAAATTAAAGTTGCGATGTGGCGAAATTCAATGCGCCGATCGCATCGAAATTCAATTGCGCCGATCGCACCCGGCGTTTCTTGTTTTTGGTCGGAACTACAGAAAACAGAAACGCCGGCTTAAAGTGAACCCGGCGTTTCTTGTTTTCTGGTTACAGAAAACAGAAACTGGAGTTTCGGCTTAAAGTGATAGTTAGGCTGGAGCCTAACTCTACCTGATATCTGCCTAACTCTACTGCCCTATAGGTATCCCCTAGGCTGTTTACTATAGGTATCCCCTAGCGAATGGACTGTTGCTGTGTGCGAATGGACTGCCTTGCATTGTTTTGGGAAGGAACCTATTCAAATGGCTGCCTGCGGCCCCTGGGGCATTGTAATGGGAAGGAACCTATTCAAATCTGCTGCGGCCCCATTGGGGGTAATGCTACATAGGTATAAGATCTTTTTTATTTTAATGAAAAAAACAACCTTTGCAATAACTTTAATATACTTTATTATGGATTTAACCACTTGCCAACCGCCTAACTGGAAGGTACGTCATGTTTTTGTCAATAAATACTGGGGTTATGGCTGCAGCTAGCTGCCATAACTCCGGTATCATTTTTCCCCTTAGGCGGCCGGCTTTCTGGTAAAAAATTATCCCAGTGACGGATTCACTACAGTATCACATTTAGATGTGGCGGGAGAGGTGTACCCCCACTGCTTCCAGTCATTTCCAGACTTACCAGAGCCGTCGGTAAAGCCCGGAGGCGATCTGATGACGGCAGATTGCCTGGGCGAGTTAGGGGTGAGGACAAGATGGCTCCAATTAGGCTCTGTGCCCTCAGAGGACCAGAGCGACCTCTAACGTCACTTCTGGTTCTAAGGCATTTTTTTCTTTTGCTTTTGAGCCTGGGTTCACACTGTAGCTATGCGGGAACCAGCACGATTCCAACGCCGGTTCAACCATCGCATCTCTCCCACAGGCAGTTCATACTGCCCACTGCGAATCTCACATTTCCCTGTGAGAATACCCATGCAGGTGTGTGGAAAAAAAAGTCCCTGCACCTTTTATGTGCGAATCCAATGCGAGTTCAGACGTACAACTGTATGGCTAAACTCGCATTGCAAAGACGTTGCATGCAATCTGCACATGTGTTTGCTACAGTGTGCACCTGGAATAAAGGTAAATGAGAGATTTTTAGGTACTGTAATTTGTCCCCATTCCCCAAGCGTTCGCAATTTTAAAGCATGACATGTTAGATATTTATTTACTCAGCATAACATAATTTTTCACATTATACAAACAAATGTCAGTAACTATTGTGTTTTTTTTTCCATATTAGTGAATTAGTGAATATAAGTTAATTTTTTCCTAAAACAAATTTTGTTTGAAAGGCCACTGCGCAATTACAGCGTGACATAAAATATTGCAACGATCGCCATTTTATTCTCTAAAGTCTGCTAAAAAATATATACATATAATGTTTGGGTTTCAAAGTAATTTTCTAAAAAAATATTAATTTAAACTTGTAATCAAGTAGCAAAACCTGTCAATAACTTTCTCAAATAGGAGGAAGTGGTAGTCACCTGCCTGTAATCACACGATCAGTCAGTCCAGTGTTGTAATAGAGCGGGCCAACAACATAGATAATTCTGCAGGTGTTTTTTACATTGTTGAGGTGTTTTGTATCCTGCTGTCATAGTTACAGAGAGAAAAAAAAAAGAAGATAAAGGGCCAGATTCACAGAGCGATTACGCCTGCGCAACAGGAGATGCGCGTGCGTAAGTCTAAATGTGCGCGTGCGTTTCGATGCACGGCATCCCCAAAACGAGATATGCAAGAAATCTACTTTTTTTTGTCCAGCGTAATTTCGTTAGACAGGCGCATCCGTCCGCGCAAAACTGCGCTAGACAGACCATTGATTTGCTAGTCAAATATGCTAATGAGGGACTTACGGGGATCCACAAAAGAACGTTGGGGCAGCGCAGGCTACGCAGTGTGCGCAACAGCAAAATGTCCTGTCTAAAATTAGACCATATAAAAGCTGGTCTAAAAAGAGAAAAAAAGTCTACATGTTAGATAAAGCAACACTGTTAGTGAGGAGCTCAGCAGTCACACGTGTTGCACAACAATCTGTATGCCAACATGCCAGGGGCATCGTCGCGCATAGCTATACTACTGACTTTAGATGAACAAAGAAGGATGAGGGCACGGAGGATGGCACGGAGGAGGGCACGGGAGAGGATATACCGCACCCGCATAGACCTGTTTGGCATGAGTGATTCTGAGGTGTATCGCATCTTCAGATTCACCCCTCATGCCATCATGGAATTAACCACAACCCTGCAGGAGGACATCACCAGCCCAACACAACGCTCACATGCAGTGCAGCCACTGGTCAAGGTCATGGCAACACTCCATGTCCATGCCAGTGGCTCTTTTCAGCGTACAAGTGGAGTGGTGGCTGGGATGTCACAATCCTCCATGAGCAGATGTGTGCACCAGGTTGTCCCTGCAATCCTCAGACGCATGGCCAACCAAATCATCAAACCCACCACTGAGGACCTGCGGCTGAAGGCAATGACAGATTTCTACAGAATTGCCAGATTCCCACGCACTGTGGGCCCATTGATTGCACACATGTGGCACTCCAGCCCCCCCATGAGACAGAGCACATGTACCGCAATCAGAAGCATTGGCATTCCATCAACGTACAGGTGATAGTCGATGCCCAAGGCCTCATATGGCACGTCCGTGCCAAACACCCCGGGTCCAGCCATGACAGCTACATCTACAATCAAAGCCACATCCGAATGGAATTCTATCAGAACGTGTATGGGGACACCTGGCTGGTTGGTGACATGGGTGGCAGGCATGACTGTCCCCCCCATGATGCACACATCACAAGGGGCACATGCATGACTAACATCCTCCTGTCTTTTCCCTTACAGGTGACTCTGCATATCCACTGGGACCCCATCTCATGACTCCTATCCGGAACCCCCAAATCCCAGGAGAGGAAAGATACAATCAAGCACATGCCCAAACACGTGCAGTGGTGGAGCGCACCTTTGGCCTCCTGAAGTCACGTTTCCGATGCCTGGATAAGTCTGGGGGTACCCTCTTGTATTCCCCAAACTTTGTGTGCCATATCATCGGTGCATGTTGCATGCTGCACAACTTCGCAGTAATAAAGGGCCTGCAGATTGACCTACGTGATGACCTGACCCCTGAACCAGACAATCCCCCCCTAACCGAGGGTCCCCCGTCTTCTGAGGGAAGAGCAGCCAGGAGACAGCTCACATTGGGCATCTTTGCACGTTAAACACACACATTAATCATAGCACAATGAGAATGCATGCATGCACACCACTGTGGTCCCTAGCACAGACACACCACATCCTCATCAAATTGGATTGGCACCAGTCCACCATGCAGGACTTGTGAGTAGCAACGCCACGCCAAGGCTCCAATTATGTCACTGTACATTCATACACCATTCACACGGACCTGGGGATCACTTCTCCCTGGTCCTGGGGAACCCTACTCCACCAAAATTTAGGGAAAAACAAATTAGTGCCCTTGACGGGAAAACCGGGGAAGGAGGAGCAGCCCCTGATCTCTGCCCACCTGGCGGCCTGCCCTCCAAGGCCACGGCTATTCTGTCAAGGGCACCACCTAGTGTTGCCGTGTTGGCCTGGATAGCCTGGGTGAGGGCCCTCACATCCTGCCCAACGCCTGCTGATGTAGTCTGCAGGTCGTTAAGGCAGTTTGTGAAAGCCCGGGAGTGGCAGTCCAGGTTCCCCAGCGTATCCTTGATGGAGGACAGGCTCTCCTCCATCCGCACCAATGTCTGGCTGACCTGTCCCAGATGGCGGGTCTGGAGGAACTGGTCTCTTCTCAGAGTGGCGGGCAGGAGATCGGCCACCCCCCTGGTCTTCTGGGTCGCCTTCCTGCCTCCAGCTGATGCTTGTGGCCGGGGAGAAGGGGAGGCCCTTGGGAGGGGAGCCATGTTGGGGGAGGAGGGTGGGGCTCCCCCTTAGGGAGGGCTGGCTGCTGCCAGCCAGAGGGGAACGTTTTCATCGGACAAACTGATCATGTGTGTGCCCCATCTGTCTTTTTTCCTTTGGTGTTAAAAAATAGAACACGTTTTACATTTTTCATATGGATAAAAAAACGATAGAAAAATCTTATCGTCTGTGTGGAACTCCATCGCATGTTTAGAATCAAGTCGACGCATGCTTGGAAGCATTGAACTTAATTTTTTTCGGCTTGTCGTAGTGTTTTACGTGTTTTGGCACGGTCAGAATTTAGTCTGATAGTGTGTATGCAAGACTGATGAAAGTCAGCTTCATCGGATATCTGACGAAAAAATCCATCGGATTAGATTCCAACAGATATCCGATCGTGTGTAAAGGGCTTTAGAGTTTTAGGTAAGAGGAGTATAATAGGCAACAGTCAAACTGTATGACAGAGGAAAATAAATGTGGCTTTCCTACACTAATGGCGAGTACCAGAGCCAAACATATTGACCTCCTGCTTCAAACTAAAGGTAAAATAATGGACTCCATAGCCTTTAAATTATTGTTTTTTTCTACGCATAACAAAACACATTTCAATGTAAGTGCTTTTAAAATAAATCACTGCTAAGGTGACTTTCAAAGCATTGTGGTCTATTGCACTGTTATTTTTCCTGGTTTCACAGAGTGACAACAAACCCCCCCAAAAAATTAGCTAACCATTTTGAAGCTGCAAGGTCACTACTCCATTTATATGATTTCACTTTCCAGGCAGAAAAAATGTTTGTAATCCAAGAAAAGGAAAGAATTGATCAGCACGGGAAAAGATTGTGTTGTGCTGTTAAGTGCATCATGCCAATACACAGTCATTTGTCATTTAGCTGAACAGTAAGCATGCTGGGATAGATTTTTTGCAGAGCAGCCTTTGCAACTATTAAATAGCTGGAGAATGTAAAATAAAAACAGATATACAGAGTGCGAAATTAAATGTAGATTCTGAGGGTTATGCTAAATGGGCAATTCACAGCTAAGATGAACATAACACAATTTCTGCACCTCTGTAACTGCTCATGGCAGTTTAAACAAATACAGATAGCATAACCTACTATGGAGACTGGGAGATCAAGCATTTGTAATTGTTTCCTGCTATTCTAGTCTTACGTGTAATAGGCTGCATTTATTTGTATTTGTTTCAAATGCTACAAGAGGACACACATCTGTGAGAATTTTTTGTCTTACACACTAAAGACCCTTGCAAAGTAAAAGCATAATGGGCTAATATGCGTCACATCGTAGCCCATTATGTGGCACTTACCTGAAAATGAAGCCTGCGCTGTCCTTGTTGGAGGCCACATCCATCTTCGCCCCTCTTCCTGCCAGGGGCCGCGGACTTTGTCTCTGTGACTGCCTGGAGCCGCGTAACATCACTCCTGTGCATGCACACGGGAGCCGCTAGTCACGGCACTTGCTCTGGAATAAATGGCAGGGAGGGCCGTTTCTTCACAGAGCATGTGCCAATAATATTATTGACACACAACACAGTAAATATCTCCTAAACAGCGCACGTTTAGGAGAAATTTACAGTACCTATAGGTAAGCCTTACTCTAGGCTTACCTATAGGTACAAGTTGCTCTGGGAGGTTTACAAGCACTTTAAAGGACCATTTACACTAGATTTTGGGTGGTAGTAAAACTACACGGTTCAGCTGCCCTTTTACCACCCCCAAACTGCTCCCCCTATAGCTGCAAAGGCAGCGGCTAGGGGTATATATATATATCAAGGACTGCAATGCTTTGCTTTGTGGCTGAGGCAAGAACTATACCCCGGTTACATTCGGCGAGCACTACTGCATGCTTAGCATGACCTATTTAAGTAAATGAGGCCACACTGTAACCACCCACTGCCGAGTGGTAGTGTGGATTTCAGAGAGGTTAAGGCTCTGTTCACACCTGTGAAGGTACAACAGCGTGCATGCATTTTTGTAGCAGCATTGATTAAATACCACCAAAAGAAAGCTCTATTTGTGAGAAGAAAATTATAAAAATGTCACATGGTTACAGTGTAGCATGGCCTGGGTAGGAAAGGGGTGAAAGTGCCTTGTAGGCAAGTGGTAAAAGTGCACCTTTATTTTTTTTTTGAGCAGTGTATATGCTATTTTTTTTTATTTCCTATATTTTTTCTACAAAAGTGGAGTTATCTTTTAAGTCTGTCACTTGCTAAAGTACAGGAGTTGTGCTTTTTGGCCCCTATATACTGAATTGGGAGCACCTTAAAAACGGAGGGAAAACCATACCGAAATATGCCTAGTACAGAGATTCAAATTGCTTAAATTGTTTTAAATGCAATACAAACAGGAAAAAATGGCTATACAAATGCTAGAAAAAGTCTGAAAAACAATCAAAGAGGCTCAGCTCAGGTGTTATTGGGGCTGAATGTCCCCAATCTTTCAGGCTGAATGATGCCCAGGATCGTTCAACATGGTGGACATTCTGGGTGTCCAAGGGATCATTGACATCGATTAGATACTACTTGTTACTTGAGACTTTGCAGAAAAGTAATAAGGGCTTGTCTACATGACAATTCCTCCTGAACCTGGTCTGAGAATGCTGACAGGGTATCTCAATCAAACTATATGTAAATGAATCCCCTCATCTTCTGGAAGAAAATCTCCCTTTCTTTAAAGTAGTGAGTTTACTCCACGCCAGAAGTACAATTCATGGCTTTTTCTGACCACTTTTATTTAATACAAAGCAAAAAATTCACACTTGAATAGTTTTCCATGCAGGGGTTCTTTCCATCAATGTAACAACACATATAATTCAGCCTTGTGTCTCTCTTTGCAGTTTTATTGCTCAGGTCTCCTTCCTTGGTCCTTCAAACACACTTTTCCAGTGCTCGTGCACAAAACGATGTACCTTTGTCATCTTCACTGTTTCTCCTGCAGCTCCCAGTGTGACATCCTCACAGGCTCGGGCTTTTGTCTGTCCTGGCCTGGACAGTATGGTGCACCCCACAGCTCCCTTCACACGCTGACCCCCTTTCAAGAGTGTGAGGCCATTGACCTCTAACTCTGTCTCTATTATAAACCCAGCACACACCTGCATCAAAACTGTATCTGTTTCCTGAAAAATCTGTCTTAGACTGTCATTTAAAGAGGAAGTAAACCGTCTATAGCAATTCTAAAAAAAAAAAACCTGCAAGAGAGAGTCATAATGAGCTAGTATGCATAGCATACTAGCTTATTATGAATTACGTACCTGAGATTGAATCCCCGAAGCGACTCCTATCCCTCACCTCCGCCGCCACCATTAATACCCGAGTTACTTCTGGGTATCACGGCTCCGGCGCTGTGATTGGACGGAGCCACAATGGCGTCACTCCCGCGCATGCGGGTGGGAGCCGTTAGTGATGCCACGATCGCCCTCACTAACGGCACGCTCAGTGCACCTGCGCTGTTGTCTACGGTGCGCAGGCGTCGTAGACACCGGTGCAGCCTTTTCTGCAAATATCTCCTAAACCGTGTAGGTTTATGAGATATTTGTTGCACCTACAGGTAAGCCTTAATCTAGGCTTACCTGTAGGTTAACGTGGTCTGTAGGGGTTTACATCCACTTTAAAACAGTGTCATGGGCTCGACCTACCACAAGTGCTATGGCCAACTGAATTCCACCTAGTTAGTGTTTACATTTTTATACAAAGGTTGTATTCTATTTTGCATACATTAAATGCTGTGCAAGACAGGTCAGTACAGGACATGCACTATATAAGAGAATGTTGTCTGATAATAGCTGTATGTAAGGTACTCTTCAGTACCAGAAGAACAAATCATTACAAAAAAGTTTTCAGCTCATAAGAATTGCTAAAATATCGTGATTCCTGAGTGGATCACAGTTAGTAAAACAGTGGGAAAGCACCACTGTTGAGTATGAATCTTGAAATTGAGTGTTTTTCTTCTTTTTAGTCAATGTGGATACCTTCTTTAAAGTGTATAGTTACTAGAAGATAACATGGAAACAGAATCGAAAATGAGGAAACAGTTTAATTAATATGACATTTTTATTCATTTGAAGTCAAGTTATGTCTTTATCATAAATAGCAAATGTGGAATTAGCACATGACAAACAATTAAAATAGCACTGGGAGAGGAAAAAAATGTGTTTGAGACAGATGCTTAAAAAGACGAGACACTCCAAGAGTTGGTGCTACTCACAGTAATCCAGTGCAGACAAATGTGCTGAAAGGACAATTGTCGACATCAAAGATAAAACATAAGAGTCACTAAAGCGATAATAATTCTCTGTACCAAGTGCCAATGACATGAAATGGGTCAACTTGACCTCCACTGACAGCATGCAAGAAAAGCTCCTTGTGCTGCCTAATAGATGAGCACCATCTGTTACTGGTTTCTCTTTCATGTTGTAAGCACAGGTGTAGGGGCTCTAGGCTACCATAAAACTGTATGCTGGCATCTTCACTGTCTCCTCATTCCCACACTGTTATAAAATGCTGTTAAAATATTTTACTGATATTTGTATGCTTTCTAAAATATTTCACTTGCATATTTTTATTTAATATACCAATGCCTATACAAATTAAAAGCAAACAAAAATAGCATTCATTTTGGAAGCTGGGTGTGGCCATACTATGTAAAAAGTGGGAGTGGCTTAAAGGAAAATTATTAAATAGAACACAAGTCTATTTGCTGCATACATTGCATACATTTACCACCGTCTTGGTAACCACAAATTTAATCACATTACTGTCTTTCCTCAAACCTCAGGACATAAGATATGTTTTACAAACTAAACTAGTTTGGGATGTATGCTTCTCTGTGCATAGAATTTAGAATTTAGAAAAATAATTAACTTATTAGGCTCAATTGACAAAGCTTCAGTAAAAGCATAATGATCTTCATTTGAGCCATGTGGCTGGAAATTTTAAATCTCAGACTGAAAATAACTGTAACTTTTGAAAATAAGACCTCTATCTTCATACATTAGCTTTGTAAATTGAGAAGTGTGTTTGAGTTTACTGGTTGGAAACTACTAAGCAACCAGCTCTTGTTAAGACCATAAAAACAAACAGATACAGTTCCTTGCGAAAGTATTCAGCCCCCTTGAACTTTGCAACCTTTTGCCACATTTCAGGCTTCAAACATAAAGATATAAAACTGTAATTTTTTGTGACGAATCAACAAGTTGGACACAATCATGAAGTGGAATGAAATTTATTGGATATTTCAAACTTTTTTAACAAATAAAAAGCTGAAAAATTGGGCGTGAAAATTTATTCAGCCCCCTTAATTTAATACTTTGTAGAGCCAACTTTTGTTGCAATTACAGCTGTAAGTCACTTGGGGTATGTCTCTATCAGTTTTGCACATGGAGAGACTGAAATGTTTGCCCATTCCTCCTTGCAAAACAGCTTGAGCTCAGTAAGGTTGGATGGAGAGCGTTTGTGAACAGCAGTTTTCAGTTCTTTCCACAGATTCTCAATTGGATTCAGTTCTGGACTTTGACTTGGCCATTCTAACACCTGGATATGTTTATTTGTGAACCATTCCATTGTAGATTTTGCTTTATGTTTTGGATCATTGTCTTGTTGGAAGACAAATCTCCGTCCCAGTCTCAGGTCTTTTGCAGACTTCATCAGGTTTTCTTCCAGAATGGTCCTGTATTTGGCATCAATTTTAACCATCTTCCCTGTCCCTGCTGAAGAAAAGCAGGCCCAAACCATGATGCTGCCACCACCATGTTTGACAGTGGGGATGGTGTGTTCTAGGTGATGAGCTGTGTTGCTTTTACGCCAAACATAACGATTTGCATTGTTGCCAAAAAGTTCGATTTTGGTTTAATCTGACCAGAACCCCTTCTTCCACATGTTTGGTGTGTCTCCCAGGTGGCTTGTGGCAAACTTTAAACAACACTTTTTATGGATATCTTTAAGAAATGGCTTTCTTCTTGCCACTCTTCCATAAAGGCCAGATTTGTGCAGTATACGACTGATTGTTGTCCTATGGACAGAGTCTCCCACCTCAGCTGTAGATCTCTGCAGTTCATCCAGAGTGATCATGGGCCTCTTGGCTGCATCTCTGATCAGTCTTCTCCTTGTATGATCTGAAAGTTTAGGGACGGCCAGGTCTTTGTAGATTTGCAGTGGTCTGATACCATTTTAATATTATTGCTTGCACAGTGCTCCTTGGGATGTTTAAAGCTTGGGAAATCTTTTTGTATCCAAATCCGGCTTTAAACTTCTCCACAACAGTATCTCGGACCTGCCTGGTGTGTTCCTTTTTCTTCATGATGCTCTCTTCGCTTTGAACGGACCTCTGAGACTATCACAGTGCAGGTGCATTTATACGGAGACTTGATTACACACAGGTGGATTCTATTTATCATCATTAGTCATTTAGGTCAACATTGGATCATTCAGAGATCCTCACTGAACTTCTGGAGAGAGTTTGCTGCACTGAAAGTAAAGGGGCTGAATAATTTTGCAGGCCCAATTTTTCAGTTTTTTATTTGTTAAAATAGTTTTGAAATATCCAATACATTTTGTTCCACTTCATGATTGTATCCTATTTGTTGTTGATTCTTCACAAAAAATTAGAGTTTTATATCTTTATGTTTGAAGCCTGAAATGTGGCAAAAGGTCGAAAAGTTCAAGGGGGCCGAATACTTTCGCAAGGCACTGTATTTGTCTGTACTTGAAATGTCTTAAAACAACTTAAAGGGGTTGTAAATGTTTGTTTTTTATTTTCTAAATAGGTTCCTTTAAGCAAGTGCATTGTTGGTTCACTTACCTTTTCCTTTGATTTCCTTCTAAATGCTTTTTTTCTTTTGCCTCGTACACACGACCATGTTTCCCGGCAGTAAAAAGTCCACCGGGAAACCCGAGGGGAAAACCGAGAACCTCCTTGGTAACTTTTTCCCCCTACACACAACCGGGTTTCCCGACAGGAAAACTGCCATGAGAGCTTTGGTCGGGAATCCCGGCCGTGTGTATGCTCCACCGCAGTGTTTCCCATAGGAAAACTGCCAGGTTAAAAACCGCAGGATGGAGCATACACACGGATGGTTTTCCCCGGACATAAGAAATAAAAGACAAAGAAAAAAAACATTAGAAGGGAAATGGATATACCTGTACGTCCTCTCAGAACTGCTCTCAAGTATGTGTGTCTTTCCAATCCTGTGATTGTACTATGATTGGATAGTGCAGATCTCAGGCAAAGGGTAAAGAGCCATTGAGAGTGGCTCTGTGCCATGTGATTGCTGTGGTCAATCACAGCAATCACAATTGTAAACAGTGTACTGTAGTTCTGGAAACCCTCTCACCCTCCTCATGATAAAGGAAAAACAAAATGTTTGCATTGCACTTATTATTAAAGAGATGGAATATTGGCAAATGTGCAAAAATTACAGCGATGTACTGCATACCAATTTTTTTTTTGCCCTGATATACACTTTAAAGCTGAATTTTAGCTCAAGTAAAAAAAAATACTCTTGCAGCGCACTGCATAGGTTAAGTGCTCTTTTTTTTTAGGGATAGAGAAATAAAAAGCTATAGTTACCTTGTTCCCGTAAGCTTCCATTGCACTATATGATAGGTTCTGTGAAGCCACTGTTCTTTGTTCCTCCACTGCTCCCAGCTATTGCAACATAAACACGCACAATGCAGGACCAGCATTCCTGAATTGTACATGACGATAGCGAGAGTGAAGAAGAGTGCCAGCTGCTGGGGGAGTGAAGAATAAGGTAAGTATAGATGCCTATTCCTCTACCCCTTAGACAAAACAAATATTTAAAAAAGACGTCTCCACCTCACTGCAAGGGTATCCTTTTTTTTACTTAACTCAGAGTTTAGCTTTGACAGAATAAATAAATGCACTGCTCCAAATAAAACCCATATTACTTATTGATATTACCCGAATAACTTGAATGATGTTTCCAATTACATTAGGAACAATGTATACAATTATTTTACAATGTTTAATTAAATCTGTAAATTACTTATAGACGTTACAGGTTTCCTTTGCAGTACCATAGTACAATGCTTAATGTACTGTATATCTTTGCTATACAGATAAAGTAGAAAAGAAGAGCAATGATGAAATCTCGAATTTCCGTTTAGAAGTCAAATTATGCCTAATTCCAACAAGAAATTTGCCCCCCCCCCACCCCTTTTTGAATGGTTATTTTCTAACTTCATCTGACATAGCACTAACTAGGACTATGATTGGCTTCAGGGCAGAAAATGTGCTTCAACACCACTAAAGCAACCCATGATATTTTTAATTAGATGTCCTATGGATGGCTGAAGGGGACAACATCGTGGTTTTGATTTCAATGGATCTTGAAGAAAAATGTGTTTATAAAAAGAGTTCCTTTATTTGCATATGTCTATGGAGGGCATGCCGTTGTATGTAGGATCTGATTCGCCAGGGGAACTCTAATGGGAACGTTCGCTCATCAGAAATATTAAAATGTGAACTAGTTCAGAAACATATTAGCTGTCTTGATCTTAAAAGGGTATGATCAACTCTCAAGAACACTGATTAAGATATTTAAATATAAGAGTTAATTTAGACTACTTTACTGCATTGATTCTGTCTTCACTCTGACAATTCTCTTTTCTCTGCTATAAAGTTAGCTTTTTAATCAGCTCAAGTGGGGTCACTGAGGATGTATGTCTTTGTTATCCAGTAGAGCGCTCACACTATGCTCAATTACTATATAAAGTGGTCTTTCCAATGAGTGTTAAATATGTCTGAAAGCCTGTTCTAATTAGGTATTTCTTTTGTATTGTGCGAGCACATGGGTATATTGGCTATTAGGTAGAAGAATAAAAATGGTATTTTACAAATATTTTTAAACAATATAAAATGTTAAGGACAAGTTAATTGATGGCACATGCATATTAATTTCCTATGATTTTTTTTTTTAGCAATGACCGTAAGTAACTCTCACCGGTTTTCATTTGTTGTAGATTTATTTCACAACATTAATTTCTTAGCAGAGTTACCGTGGTTGGGTGTACTTAGTCAGCGGTGTGCTACTGTATGTGTATAGGTGTTGCCTTCCAGTATGCTAATATTAGTAGTCACCATCCAGTATAGTAGTAGGCGAACCTGTTTCTTGCAATAGAGATCACATGCAGCTCATTTTATTTTTAGTTAAAGTGGATGTAAACCTGAAAATGTTTATTTATTTTTTTGATGTCACAATGTACAGTGTAAGATTTCCTATCATCTGTGCCCAGTCCTGCCACACAGAGTTAATCCTCTTTTATTGTTCAATTCAATAAAACGGACTTACAGAGAAAAACCTTAGTCCGTTCCGCCCCCTTGCTGTGAGTGACAGGTTATTTACATATCTCATGCACTAGCCTGGATACATGCATTATTTTTGAATTCCCATCCCCATTACTTTTCTGAAGTCATGTGGTTACTTTTCTGGATTTTGACTGGATGTTAGTGATCATAGCAGAATTTGGTGTAAGGAATACCTAGAAAAAAATGCATGTTGAAAAGGGGAGTGTAGAGGTGGGCGAGGAGTCTACTGACATCACGACTCCACCCACAGAGCTCCAGACAACAGACCCACCCACAGAATCTGCAGTTTTTCAGTTCTTATAACAGACAGAGGGGAAACATTTGACAGGTAAGGATACATGCAGGAGGCATGTATATTCTTATATATCAGCACTATAGCAGTAGTTTAGAAAGGATGAGAGTGGGTTTACATCCACTTTAAACCTGTCCTTTCTAGTCTGGGATTCTATAGTTAGGTTTAATTCAGGACTCAATAACCAGCATAGGCTAGAGCCAGGTTAGGCCACTTCTTGTTGTTCATTAATGTTGCTCATTAACCACTTAAGACCCGGACCAATACGCTGGCAAATGACCCAAGGGGTTTTTGCGATTCGGCACTGCGTCGCTTTAACAGACAATTGCGCGGTCGTGCGACGTGGCTCCCAAACAAAATTTGCGTCCTTTTTTTCCCACAAATAGAGCTTTCTTTTGGTGGTATTTGATCGCCTCTGCGATTTTTTTTTTTGCGCTATATACAAAAATAGAGCGACATTTTTGAAAAAAAATCAATATTTTTTACTTTTTGTTATAATAAAAAACCAATAAACTAAATTTTAGTCAAACATTTAGGCCAAAATTTATTTAGCCACATGTCTTTAGTAAAAAAAAAAAATCGCATTAAAAAAAATTTAGCTACCTAGCGGGAACAGCGACACTAATACAGCGATCAGAAAAATGATCGCTTAGTGATGCTGGCAATAGGGAGTGAAAGGGTTAACTAGGGCAGTGATCAAGGGGTTAAAACTTTATTGGGGGGGGTGGGGGGGGCTACCCTGACACTAACACTGACTGACTGTCACACTGTCTGTCACACTGACACTAAATACAGTAATCATACATGTATGATTACTGCATTCAGTGACACTGTGACAGGGGGGAGGGGGGGGGATCGCGGGGGTTAAATGTGTTTGTGTCTGTGTGTAAGTGTGCTGTTGGTGCAGACTTACTTGTTGTGTTGTGATCTCTCCTCAGCGGCGCTTGAAACAAACGCCGAGGGAGAGATCACGTCGCTTCCTCCTTCCTGTGTTTACACAGGAGGAGGAAGTGACAGGGCGGGCGGGCGCGCGCATTGGCTGGGAGCGATCCGGAGGGGGCGGGTGAAAACGGATAGCCGCCCCCACTTGTCGGATCGCTCCTGCAGCCGCGCGGACCGCCGCATGTACGGGGGGGGGTCCGATCGGACCCCCGATCCCCCCCAAGGCACCAACGTATATATACGTTGATGTGCCTGTCGGTGCCATTCTGCCGACGTAAATGTACATGCGGCGGTCCTTAAGTGGTTAAAGACCATTTGAAGTCTTTGTTTTCATTATTTATCTGCAATCGGGCTGCATAACAAGTAAAGTATAGGGTAATTTTTAAAGAATATTACAATATGGAACCCCACGCAGAATGTTTCTCATTGAACATTGTTAATTAGAATCATGTACAGTGAATGTGTCCAATTGATAAAGAACTAGTCCTCTGCACTCTGGGTGAGAACAGCTTTTTAGTTTTCCAGCATTCTGCTAGCACAAAGCAGCTTCCTTACAGTCTTAGGCCCATTTCACACCATCGGCCCACAAACATTCGCCTGTCCGCTTTTCAGGCGGATCTGAGCAGGCCACCCATTGACTTGTATGGGCAGCTGGATATCAGTGGAGATGTGTCCGATCCAACAAGATCCGCTCCAAACAGATGGATGGCGATACGTTCACCATCCATCCCACTGATGGGATCGGATGGTATTGGATGAAAACAGACAGGCTGTCTGTTTTCATCCAATCTCAGAATAGAGGACAGCGGAGCTCCAACAGGTCCATCCCTGCACAGTGAGCAGAGACGGCCCTGTCGTCTGCTGACTCAGCTTGGATCTACGGAGCGATCCCTCGCTTAGCTAGCCGAGTCCGCTGAGCGAATCCGCCCTGTGTGAAAGGGACCTTAAGTACTAACACATATTAGCATGAAATACCCAAATGTCATTATCTTTACTTGTTATACAACTTAGGAAAGGAAAATGTTGCGCTAATATCCCAATACATGAACAGTATTAAAAAATGTTTTTTTAATTCTTTATTTTTATTTTCCTTTTTAAAAAAAACAAACAAACAGTGTACCATATTTTTCGCTCCATAAGACGCACCTGACTATAAGACGCACCTAGGTTTTAGAGGAGAAAATTAAGAAAAAAAATATTCTGAACCAAATGGTGTAATAAAATATTTTCCAAGGGCCCATGAAATGCAGCCTGACCATTGCCAAAAAACGCAGCCTGACCATTGCCATAAACACAGCCTGACCATTGCCATAAGCGCAGACTGACCATTGCCATAAACGCAGCCTGACCATTGCCATAAACGCAGCCTGACCATTGCCATAAACACAGCCTGACCATTGCCATAAGCGCAGACTGACCATTGCCATAAACGCAGCCTGAACATTGCCATAAACGCAGCCTGACCATTGCCATAAACGCAGACTGACCATTGCCATAAATGATAAACGCAGACTGACCATTGCCATAAATGATAAATGCAGACTGACCATTGACCCCCTGTCCATAATTCACATTCACATCTGCACACCCACCCATCCATAACCCCCTTCTTTCTGGCTTTACCCACGCAGTGTACAGCATTTGTGACTGCAACTCTTTTCACTTGCCAGTGGCAGCCATGGGATCATCAGGCATGGAAGTCACCATCCGGACATCTGAAGTGCAGCGTGTAATGCCCCGCACCCACCTCCTGCCTATCATCACACAGAGCTGGGCAACTGTCTCCGTTGTTTCAGTACATTAGCTCAGAGATTCTGTGGAAGCAAGCGGAACAGATGTGTTCAGAGTTAGCAAGCACACAACTGAGGCTTCTGTGTTTACTAGTAGACACCGCGGTGAGCACATCTGAGCTGAGCCACGGAGGAGGGTAGGCAGAGCTTCCATCAGTTGTTTAGAGTGCGGCCAATCACTGGCAGCTTATGGGACGCTAGTTCCCGCCCTCCTTCCCCGGCAAAGTCTCGCTGCTGTTTTTATCTCTACAGGTCTGCCTGGGGGTCTGTAGCTGGGGACAGTTATGTGTGTGGGAGTCGGGACTTGCAGAGGGGGGGGTTTTTCTTGCCTTGATGCCGCCCCACAATATGCACTGGGCGGGGGGCGGTACCAACGGTGGCGGGGGGCAGTGCTTTTCGTATATTCACACTATAAGGCGCAGGGACATTTTCCCACATATTTCTGGGGGGAAAAAGTGCGTCTTATAGTGCGGAAAATACGGTATATAAATATTACATTACAGTTTTGAAGTCGGCTAATATCTCATATACTATTCAAATTATATATTTTTTACACATATAATACGTCAAAAAAGAGAAAAACAAATTACATCAAAAAGGCCTTTTTGAATTACAATTTAGAGGGCAATTAATAACACAAATACTATTCCTTCTTCAAATTATATCTATTTGACCCCTATAATTACATCCAAAGGCCTTAAATTAATCCATAAATTTTGCTCATTTTAATCTCTTATTTTAGCCACTTCTTCCTTTAACTCCATTTTTTCCTCAATCCCTGTTTCCCTTCCCCCGTTCCCTAGCCCCCTATCCCCCTCCTTTAAGACCCCATTCTCCTCCACTCCCCACTTCCACTATACGTGGAAAAAATGGGAAGAGAGGCAGAGAAAAAAAGCACTGTTGTCTCCTCTAGTGCATGATATCCAAAATACTTTCCTTTTACTCTCTCCCTACCGGACTAATTATTATCCTTACTCCCCTAATAGCTTTTTACCTTCTGATTGTACAAATATCTCCCATGGTGCCCATATTGTTTTGATTTGTTCTTTTCTATCTATCGTGATTGGCAGAAGTTTCTCCATTATTCCTACTCTTCTGATTTTGAGACACATTAAGATTGAAGGTGCTTTTGGATCCTTCCAATTTATTGCAATGCAGCTTTTTGGCGCATTTATCAAATGGTACACGACTAAATTCATATATATTTTTGGTGGGATTTGTGTATAGTGTAACAGGAAAAACGCTGGATCTTCTGATATCTGATACTCAGTAAATGTTTGAGTAATTCTCTGCACTGTCTGCCAGAATTGTCTAATTACTGGACAAGCCCAAAAAAAAATATGTATCATTGTCCCTTTCTCCCCGCATCCTCTCCAGGACCTGTCAGAAACTTCTGAAAAAAAAAATGATTTAAGGGCGATGGCGTATAGTACCAGCGTGTTAATATTTTATAATTTAATTCTTGTATTTTTGTATATCTTGAAGATTTTAACGACAGGTCTATAATATTCTTTTTGGGTAAGGTCAACAGTTTTCTACCTATCCTTGGCCGTTTACTAGCCCAAATAAATTGTGTAAATGCAGCACAGACTTGACTGAAGTAAGACATGGGGATTTTAATCAGCAATGCTTGAAAAAGATAGAGAAATTTTGGCACTATACTAATTTTAAGGATGTTACATCTCCCAAACCATGAGTGCATACCTCTACTCCATCCTTCCAACAATGTTCTAACTGTGCTAAGTATTGGTATGAAATTTAATTCAAAGGTGTCCTTTAAATCTGGGGGCATTTGTGTTCCCAGGTTATTTAATGCTTTAGTCGTCCACCTGAACTTAAAGCTATGTTCCAGGCCACTTTTAATGGAATCCGGGAGTGCCACCCCCATCACCTCCGATTTACCATAATTTATTTTTAGGTTCGATATCTTTCCATAAAGTTCTACTTCTTTCATTAAATTTGGTAACGAAATTTGTGGTTTTACTAGTGAAAAAAGCATATCATCAGCATATGCCGATACTTTATATTCCTTTCCCCCCAGTTCAATGCCCGCAATATCCTTGTTCTGTCGAATCTTATTTAACAATTGTTCTAGCTTCAGTGCAAATAGAAGAGGCGACAATGGGCAGCCCTGCCTGGTACCATTTGTGATCGTAAAAGGCCTGGAAAACACCCCATTTACTTTTACTAAAACCCTGGGTCCCACATACACTCCCGCTATCCACTGTACCATCCGCTCACCTAGACCCATTTGTTTTAGGACCCCTAACATAAATTTCCAGTTTACTCTGACAAATGCTTTTTCTGCATCCGTATTTAGAAAAACACTCGATATCTTTTTTTTTATTTGCTTGATGGATCAGATATAACACTTTAATAGTACTGTCTCTAGCCTCTTTTGTTGGGATAAACCCTACTTGATCTAGATGGACAAGTTTTGAGGTGGGGCTGCATGCGGGATGCCAGGATCTTTGTCATTATTTTTATATCGACATTCAGTAGAGATATTGGTCTATAGCTACTATAGGTCACTAGATCCTCCTCTCTTTCGGAATGACCGTAATATGTACCATTACAGCCTCCGGTGGTAGCACCACTGTTTGTCCAACTGCATTAAATACCTTAGTCATATATGTCCCTAATTGTGTGATAAAACTTTTATAGTATTGTATAGTAAACCCGTCTGGGCCTGGAGCCTTACCATGTTTTATTGTTTTCATTATTGTTTGCACTTCCTCCAAAGTAATTGGTCTTTCTAGATTCCTTCGATCCGGAGATGTTAATCTGGACAGACACGAAGATGACAAGTATTTCTCCAAAGACCCAGGGGAATTCAATGTCTCTGGAAGATTATATAAGGAGGAATAATATTCCCCAAATTCTTGCGCTATTTCATTTGGGAGTGAAAGTTTTTGATCTGCTTTCGTTTTAATAAATGTGATATACGACCGTGTCTGTTGTTTGTTGTTTTTGTAATTTGTTTGCTAATAACTTCCCACAGTTGTCTCCCGAATCGTACATCGTCCTCTTCGCATACTGTAAAACCGCTTCAGCCTTGTATCGAAGGAGATCTGCTATTTGTCTTCTTAGTTGTGCTAATTCAATTTCTAAACCTATTTCTGTTTTCTTCTTATGCTGTATCTCTAATCTCTGTATCCTTTCTAACAATTCTTTTATTTGTTCTTCTCTAGCCTTTTTTACTCAGGAGCCATGTTTAATTAAAACCCCTCGAACTACTGATTTATGGGCTTCCCATATTATTCCCGGATCACTTTCTTCATTATCATTTGTCTGCCATCTCCACTCTGAAATACCACACTGGTGCGTCGTCTGTTGTTTCTATGCTCTGAGTGAAGTAACACCTTTCATAATTTGGGGGATCTGTAATAAACTCTCATTTAACCGCCATCTCCACTCTGACAACTGAGTCCCCCCATCAAGGTTAACTCCATTGTAACTGGTGCGTCGTCTGTCCATGTTATGTTCGCTATTAAGATTTTCTGTGCTGAGTGAAGTAACTGATGTGGTACCAGAAAAAGGTCTATCCCTGAATACATTTGGTGGGGACTCAAATAGTAAGTATAATCTTTCTCCCCTGGATGTAAGATACGCCACCCATCTACCAATTGAAATTCATGTAACTTCCATTTGATACGTTTTCTAATTCCACCGGATTATTGATGAAACCCCGCCAGAAGTATCTGCTTAGCAGTATCAAAATTCAAATGCAAAAATCAATAGATTCAATAGATTTTTGGAAACCAAGTCCAAGTGTAAAAAAAGAAATAAAGGTTCAATCTAAACATGATCAGATGCCTAGTTTCCAGTGCTTGCTTTGACCTATCTTTAATTAGATGGTCACTGCGATCTGATAAGTCTCATATGGTGCCACCTGGTAGAGCACTAATAATAGATTTTATCAACTGCACACTCAATATCCTTTATATAGTAATAAAAATAATAATAATATTGAATTAATAGAAGTAGTGATTTGCAAACATTATCATATATATTCAGTATATATATATATACTTATACATACATATAATTCATGTAAAAAAAAAAAAAAAAAAATCCACATCTACCCGTCTACTGATTACACTTGGATTGCACGTTTATTAGGAAGGTCCGGCTTTCATTTTAGCTTAAAAAATAATACTTGGACTTGGTTTTAATGAACTTACACATTTTGATTTTTAAATTTGAATTTTGACACTGTTCATGTATTGGGATATTAGTGCAACATTTTTTTTCCTTTTTTGTTACTATGTTTAAATCACAAAGTATGTTGAAGCTTTTTCCATTTCCTTTTTAGCACTGTATGCACCTAAGCGCAGTTTATACCTCTTTTTTTTGTCTTGGTATACAACTTGACTGCATAACACTAACAAACATCAGGGCTTTATTTGAGTTTTCAAAGTAAACCCTTGCGTTTTTAGATTGTATAGGGGGGGGGGGGATAAAAATGAAAAAAAAAAAAAAAAATTAAATGCTCGCCTAATATATTTTTTCATTCCTGGTGCTTATTCATAAAATTGGCTTTTTCCAAGCCCCGTGCAACCCACGGGATCAATTGTAGCTCTTCCAAAGACTAGTTGAATAGCTCTCTTTTAACTCTTGCACATAGATACAAAATGTGGAGGGAAATATTCTGCAATGAATAGGCACATGAAAGGAAAATTACATTAGGCGAGTTTTTGATTTTCCAGTTTCCTGGTGCCTACATGGCAGCATCATGACAGTTATTTAAAAAGCATGCCTGTTGGGTAAATCCTTAGAATACTATAGTTAAGGAGATGGAATACATATCAACATTTTTTTTATTAAATTATGCAACAGAGGAATAGGTTTTGGATTGGATGGGAGCAGTGAACCAACTCTATGTACAGTATACTGCCATGTGGGTAATGGCACTAATAATAGAAAATGTAATTAAAATGACCTTAAACTTCAATATGCATCCAGTCACATTTTTTGACAACCTAAAGAATAATAATATTAGTAATAAAAATAATAATAATATTGAATTAATAGAAGTAGTGTTGTCGTTATTATTTTTCTTGTTTGCAAACATTATCATATATATTCAGTATATATATATATACTTATACATACATATAATTCCATGTAAAAAAAAAAAAAAAAAAAATCTGCAATTCCTATCTACCTGCTCATGTAACTGTCTCACCTTTTTACATCTCCAAGTGGTTGTTGTAAGGTTAAGCAATATGGAGTATGTGACAGAGGCCGAATACCTAGCGTCAGCCACATGACCATTAGGTCTGTGTACGGCTTTAGGGTTTCATTGGCTGTTAGCTTAAACTTTCAAATAATTTTTTTAGCCATGATAGGAAATAATGATCATTATAGCTCAGTGAGCTGTACTTATATGAACTTAGGTTTGCTACACTTGTTTTTTTTTTTTTTACTCTTTTACCATTGTCAACATATTCGCAACACTACATGTTTGAAGTGCCATTATTGGTTGTGTCCGTTTTAGACAATTATTGTACTATCTCTCTTCCAACCAGAGGCAGATACATATATATACAATATTACCCATTGCCGCTGGAGTTTTCTTAAAGAGATATTAAGCAAACTTAAGCCTTTTTTTTTTTAAAACAAAATATATAGTGTAGCTTACCAATCATTAGATTTAGGCTTTTTCGCCTTTATTTTCAACTGGTGATCTGGTCAGTAACATTGCTCACCTCCATTAATAATACACACTATTGTACTTTGTAGACATCCTTCCACTCAGGAAGAATGAGCAAAAGGGTCAAATTTCGATAGTAGCATTGTCAGACATTAAATCTAGCTGGCGTTTTGGTAAATGGGGGGGTACACTTGAGTGCTAGAAGTACTAGTAGGTTTAAATACAGTAACAAATTAAAGCCAAACTCCAGCTAATACTTGATAATCAGTTCACCTACAGAAAATAGTTTTTTCCTTAAGTAAATACAATCTGATCATTTTAAGCAACCTTGCCAGCGTTAAATGCTTTGTCTCATCTCTGAACCATAACTGCAAAGGAGTGTTTCTGTTGAAAAACATGGCCAGAGGCTTACTGACTGGTTCACCAGATGAAAATAAAAGAGCTTTTGGTTAAGAAAGTCTTATTATAAAAAAGGAAACTAATGCAACTATCACATCTAAGAATTGGTAATCTGCAATACAATAAATGTTTGCTTTTGGGTTTAATACTGCTGCAAAGGGAGAGATTAATGCTCGTTAGGAAATCAAAATTTATTCTGTGTATGACATAATTAGCTCTTTGTGCACCTACAGTTATTTAAAAAGTTTAATTAAAATTTTCTATCAAATTTTGTGGTTGAACTTTCAACTTAGTGTTTATATTTCTATTCAAGTCTCTTCAGCACAGAATTAATTCTATACAAACATAATTAAAAAGTACTTAAAAGTGCAATCTTATCCAATTTCCAGGGGGTGGTATTTTGAGGGTTCTATTTGTTAGAATTTTTATAAGTGTTTAGATTAAATCCACGAGCTTTCAATTTAAGGTCTGTAATACTGATACTTTAGTGCCAATTTGGTTTAGAAGCCATTTAAACTACAAACCTACAGTAGTTTGAAATGTAAAAGGAAGTTATTACCCAGAGGAAAGTCCTATGCTTGTTGGAAATGAGTCGGCACCCATGATGCTCTGGACCGCAAGACCACTGCGTTAAGCACTTAGACATGAGCCAGCCGCCACTGCCCTCCACCAGTCCACTCTTCTGAGCAAGGAGGGGGCAGAGCAGAGATGTAAACACATTAATCTTGGTTCTGTCAGCTCCGGGGGACTGGCATAAAAAAAAACTATAATTCTCTTTTATGTCTGATTAAAAATCTTGATTAATCGATTTTTTTTTTATAATACTAATTTTGATTAATTATAACACAGACGAGATGGCCATGGATCTCCTTCACAATGAATTATGTGACAGCTTTTCATATAAGTCAGAGTTTCCACAACAGCTGACTTAAATTCACTCTCGTGTTAGAGATAAGTGTGATGTAATTTTTTCTTATTAAACCTTTAAGAAAAACGAAAGTCTTAAATTATCGTACTAGTATACACCACCAATGGCTGAGAGCGCTGATCAGGAGCCTGTCGCCAGACATTTACTTTTTGGAAGCGATCATCCTAAGTCATTTTATTGACAATTACTGAAGAAGAAGCTTCTATCGGACCAGCTGCCATACACACAGGCCGAATGTCGGCCGGTCTCTATTGAACCGGACGATGCCGACCAACATTCATCCTGTGTATCTCCTGCTAGGCAAAGGTTTAGGGTGGAGTTGCATTGTGTAAAGCTGTTTGTAGGTATTAAACTTTCAGATATATTTTCAAAAGAATTTCATGATCAAAAAAAGTAACTGTAATGCGAGGAATTAGATAGTTAATTTCCCCAGCTACATTTTTAGGATTTCTTTAGGGGTGGATTGTTTTTTATTTATTTTTTTTTTTTTTACATGTTGACTCTTTTATAATTTGGGGTTACCTATTCAGTAGGAGTCACTGTGACTGATGTAGAAGATCTGTTCTTAATGACTTCCTCTGAACCGTATCTTTGAGACGGATATTAAATATGATATAAAAATCTGCAACAACTCTTCCATATCATATCATGACCATCAGATACATACTAATAAAGGTTATCTACAAGCATATATTACCCATAAAACTGCCGCTGTAGTATCTTACACCGTTTTCTTCATGAAGCTAAGGCTGATTAATTAAGCAGAAGCTTAAGCTTTCTTTTTTTTTTTTAACTGTTTCATGTGCAAACATCTTATTTATTAACTGATACTTACCAAAAATGTACAGATTTGTTTACTAATCTCTTTAGTGATGTGCAGAACAAAGGATTGCTCTCCCAGCTTCCATTAATAATACACACTGATTTACTTTCAGGCGGTAGCTAAAATCATATCCTTCTTACAAAACCAGGGCCGCTGATAAAGTCAACTAGATTTAATGTGGCTGTAAATTTGAATAAAAAAAAAAAGGTAAGGACACAGACATTAAATCATAGCTGGCGTTTTGACATGTCACCCAAAATGGAAAGGCTATGCGGTACACTTGATCAAAGCAGATAAAGTCCGGACATTAAGGCTGAATTTAATGTCAATACATGTGGTTCTAATGTGAGTAGCCATTGCTTTCTTCCTAGCAAATTCAATTAGGTATCTGTTCTATCTATGATGTTCAGGTTCACCATTACCAAAGGTTTAAGTAGCTGCAAGTCTCTGCCTGTGCCTCTCCTGAGGGTTCGAAATCCCCCTTCAAGACCCTGGTGAATTTATTAGCAGATTTGCCCAGAAGCTTGTTCCCCCTCCCTCCAGGTGGCGCTCTAATGCACGGCATGGTATTTGAACTATGGCCAGTAGGCTTTTAAGAGACAATAAAAGTGTTTCTGCTGGAGGGGGTTTTGGGGGGGGGGGGGGGGTTAAGCAAGCAGCCTTATTATAAAAGGGATTTTGGAAGGGTGGAACACAGAGCAGTCATAGTGCCTATGAATTGCAGTGCTGAACTGCTGTAGGGAAACCTCTCTCTCCACTGACAGACTGCAAAGGGAGAGATTAGTGTCAGTTAGGAAATCACCCCTAAAGCCCCCTTTATTCTGATTGTTAGCTCTTTGGGAACACAGCTAAACTGGTATTTTTTTTTTTTACTTCATTTTATTTTGTGGTTGATTTGAAGTCAGTGGCCCATTCGCTTGGGCTGCCATAGTTTGACAAACACTATCACAGAGGCCTAGGTTCACATGTCAGCTGTTGCAACTACAAGTCCCATTTTTTAATATTACAAGGCTTTAAAGACTTCCAAATGTACATGATGGGATTTTATTTGCAGCAGCAGGGCCACTGGTGAACACCCTTGTATTTTGAGGATTCTATGCAGCGTTGCCACATGACAAAACACTGGGTGTATATTGCATTTTTATTATTTTGGCACCACAAGTTAAAAAGGTATTTGTGGTGCTTTCACGCCTGTTTTATGTCACACATTCAGAAAACGTAATGGAGAAGTACAGCCAAAGCTCATTTGTTTTTCCCATGGAAAAAAAAATTACAAGAGTAAAGTTAGTTAACACACATTGCACTCCTGTGATCTCCCCCCATTTTCAGCAGAGAGTGGGCTCCCCACCAAAACAAGTCCGCTCTCTGCTGATGCACAGACCTTTTTTGGTCAGCCCCTTCTAGGCTCCGTGTCATTAAGACCATAGAGTCGCAGGATCCGCCAGAGAGCTGTGACTGACTTCTCAGTGATCAATGGGGCAGTGTTTAATTGCTTGGTTCTCAGTGCATTTAAAATTAGGCTCCGGGGGACAGATGCATGAAAAAAAAAAAGGTGTCAAACTAGCGAGGCAATAATTCTCTTTTAACTAGCCACCATGGCTGTTACTGATTAAAATGTTATTTCCGGGGGGGGGGGGGGGGGAGGGCTCGTGTTCGATTACGGGGCCCCATCGATTTTTTTTAAATCGATTAATCGACTAATTTTGATTAATTATAACGCTTTCACACAGTGGTGTGCTAGCAGGACCGCTCCAAAAGTCCAAAATGTTTTCCAATCCTATGCCGCTCCTTCCCATTGAAATCAATGGGAAACCGCGGTAATACCGCCCGCAATGCGCCACTACAGAGCCACATTGCGGGTGGTATTAACCTTTTTTGGCCGCTAGCAGGGGTTAAAACCGCACCGCTAGCGGCCAAATATCGCGGTAAATACGACGGTATAGCGGCGCTAAAAATTGCGCCGCTATACCGTCACCGCACCTCCACTGCCCCATGTGAAAGGGGCCTTAAAGCAGGCCATACATTATGTGATTTTGTGTTCTTCAACCATGGGTTGAAGAAGAGAAAATAGCTTGATTCCTTCATCAACACAGTCAGTGTTGATGGGGGAATAATTCCCACTGTGCTATTGTATTCTGACAGCGCAAGGTTTCCAAGCCATCAAAATACATTGATCACTGCCGGAAGCTATAGTAGCTGGCAGCGATTGAACAAAAAAGAACCTGGAAGGCTGGCTGTAGTGAAGGCCAACCTGCCCATAAATGGATTGAAAATAGATCCAATGATCTGTCTACAGCTGGCATTACTGTGGAACTGTTACAGCCAGTGTGATTTTTGCCCTCCTGGAGGGCACCCGGGAGTCTTGATTCTGAGGAACATTGTGAAGGGTTGTGGGAGAAGATACTGGGTAGATACTGAGATATCAACACAGGTTGTCTGGAAACTACAATTCAAAAGTGCTTTTAGCCTGGTATTTGGATGAAAAGCCTCTGCTCATACAGGACTGGACTGGTTAAAAAGATTCTAAAATTGCATGTATAAACTCTTATGCCGCGTACACACGGTCGTTTTTTGCGATGAAAAAAAACGACGTTTTTAAAAACGTCATTTAAATTGATCGTGTGTGGGCAAATTCGTGTGTGCTTGAATTTTTTGTGTCGTTTTTCAAAACGTCGTTTTTTGTTTCACAAAAAGTCACCGTGTGTAGCAAAAACGTCGTTCAAAACGACGTTTTTCAACCCGCGCATGCCCAGAAGCTAGTTATGAAGCGAGCTTCAATGGAAAAGAGTGGTGAACGTAACCTCGCTTTTTGTGAAAAAACGATGGTGTGTATGCAAAATTGTCTTTGAAAAGTGACGTTTCAAAAACGTCGTTTTTTACTTCACAGAAAACGTCGTTTTTTTTTCATCGCAAAAAACGACCGTGTGTACGCGGCATTAAAGTGACACCCCCCAAGCACCCCAGCACGAGGCTTTGGGTCTAAGCAAGTTGTGCTACTGATTGCTGACTGTTTTTGCAGTGACCACCTATAGTTTCCTTAGTTAGACTACCCTGTGTAGGTTTTAGAAAGAGATAGGCTATTAAAGCGGATGTCCGCTGAAAAAAAAATATTAAAAGCCAGCAGCTACAAATACTGCAGCTGCTGACTTTTAATATTAGGACACTTACCTGTCCTGGAGTCCACCACCGTCACTCTGCTGCCCCCCGCCATCCTCGGTGAGGGAACCAGGAAGTGATGCGCTCCGGCTTCACTGCCCGGTTACCTACTGCGCGAGTTGCGCTACACCTGCCGATTGGCTCCTGAAAGGTGTCAAATGTGACACCGGTGGGGGGAGGGTTCCGATCAACGGGAGTTCCACTTTAGGGTGGAGCTCCGCTTTAAGTATTCACTGTCTGCAGTCTGTTCATTTTATTAACTGTTGTTTGCTTGTTGACAGCTGTGTTATAGCATTTGATCATAAACCAATCCAGTGTAACCTTTCCTTACCGATTTATCATTGTATAGCCTTTTTTTTTTTTACTGCTTACACCTGTTGCAATATACTCTGCTGTGACTTAAATGGGTTTGTGTAATTTTTGGTGTATATCTGAGAATATATACGTGCGCTCGGCACCTTGATTTACGCCGTTTAAGTAATGCTTTTTTTGGCGTAAAGTTACCCCTGCTATAGGAGGCGTAGCCAATGTTAAGTATGGACGTCGGGACAGCGTCAAATTTTCCATCGTTTACGTAAGTCGTACGCGAATAGGGCTGTGCATAAGTTACGTTTACGTCAAAAGCATTGAGTATTTGCGAAGTGATTCGGAGCATGCGCACTGGGATACGTCCACGGGCGGCGCATGCGCCATTCGTTAGGAGCGTTAATTGCGCGGGGTCACCATTCATTTACATACAACACGCCCACTCCAAGCCTACTTTGAATTACGCGGGCTTACGCCGGCCCATTTATACTACGCCGCCTTAACTTAGAGCGCAAGTTCTTTCTGAATACGGGACCTGCGGCTCAAAGTTACGGCGACGTAGTGTATCTGGGATACGCTACTCCCGCCGAAACGTACGCGATTCTATCTGAATCTGGCCCTGTGTGTGTATATATATATATATATATATATATATATATATATATACTTATATACTATATTACCAAAAGTATTGGGACACCTGCCTTTACATGCACATGAACTTTAATGGCATCCCAGTCTTAGTCTGTAGGGTGCAATATTGAGTTGGCCCACCCTTTGCAGCTATAATAGCTTCACCTCTTCTAGGAAGGCTGTCCAATGGTTTAGTAGTGTGTCTATGGGAATGTTTTACCATTCTTCCAGAAGCGTATTTGTGAGGTCAGGCACTGATGTTGGACGAGAAGGCTCAAAGGTGTTCTGGGGTTGAGGTCAGGCTTCTGTGAAGGCCAGTCAAGTTTCTCCATCCCAAACTTGCTCATCCATGACGTGAGGAGTTAAAGAGGACTCCTGTGGCAACCTGTGAAGCTCTGGTGAACTCCATGCCCAGATTGGACATTTTAACTTAGGAGTGTACATTAATGGCTATGTGTTGAGTTATTTTGAGGGGACAGCAAACGTACACTGTTATACAAGCTGTACACTCACTACTTTACATTGTGGCAAAGTGTCATTTCTTCAGTGTTGTCACATGAAAGGATATAATAAAATATTTACAAAAATGTGAGGGGTGTACTCACTTTTGTGAGATACTATATACATATATACACACGACCGTTTTTCGGGTTGTAAAAAATGACGTTTTTTTTAAATGTCATTAAAAACAATTGTGTGTGGGCTCCAGAGCATTTTTCATGACGTAAAAAATGTCCATTAAAAATTTAGAACATGCTCTAAATTTTCACGTAGTTTTTAACGTTGACGTTTTAACGTTGTCCTTTTTAACGTTGTAATAAATGGTCGTGTGTGGGCTTTAACGACATGAAAAAAACAGTAAGGTTTAGAACTATGTGTCCTGGTTATCAGCCTTTTGATGATTTGAATAGGCAGGACAGATTTGTGATATTAACAAGAACAGATCTGTAAATTACAATTTTTTTATTTTTATTTTTTAAAAGCACTATAAGTTAACATAAGGGGAGACCCAGATTGCTAACATTACAGCTGCTACACAAAAGTATTAGACTAGATTATTACAAGCCCAACATTTGCCAGGTTGTTTGTGTTTAGGACATTTTCACTGTGACAAAACATTCATCTTTTCAGCTGTGTCCAAACTACAGAATAATTATTAACTCAGCAAAGATAAACACATCTACGTCGTGGTGTGCGATAATTACAGCTTTTCTTCTATTTATTTATATATATATATATTTAATGCCTAAAGCTAAATTAATTATATACACTGAGCAAAATTATAATTGCAACATTTTTGTTTTTGCCCCATTTATCATGAACTGAACTTAAAGGGCCGGATTCAGATACATTTGTGTATCTTTAGAGCGGCGTAGCGTATCTTCTTTACGCTATGTCGCCGCAACTTAGAGAGGCAAGTGATGTATTCACAAAGCACATGTGTCCTAAGTTACGGCGGCGTATCGTAAATGGGCCGGCGTAAGCCTGCGTAATTCAAAGCAGGTGGAAGGTGGGCGTGATACATGTTAATGACCTACGCACAGCCCTATTCGCGTACGACTTATGCAAATGACGGAAACAACGGAAAATTCGACGCTGGTCTGATGTCCATACTTAACATTGCCTGCACCTCATATAGCAGGGGCAACTTTACGCCGGTCATACGCCTTACGTAAACGACGTATATCAATGCGCCGGGCACAACTACGTTTCTGAATCGGCGTATCTAGCTAATTTGCATATTTTTTATGGGAACATCTTATTCGTCCAGTGTAACTATGGGCCCATGATACGCCGGCATAGGCAAGTTACGCCGGATGACTGAAGCCATGTTTTTCGGCATATCTTGCTTTCAGATTTGGCGTAAAGATGCGATGGCGCACATTTGAATTTACGGCGGCGTATCAGGAGATACGCCGGCGTAGATTCTTTCTGAATCTGGCCCAAAGACTTTTTCTATGTACACAAAAAGACATATTTTTTTGAAATATTGTTCACAAATTTGTCTAAGCCCAGGTTCACACAGGGCTTCGGGAGTGAAGTTGTGCGAGTTCAGCTGAACTCGCACGAATTTACTCCCTTTGGCAGTCCCGATTTCGGCCGCGATTTCAGAGACATCTGTGCAGGTTTCTGCACAGATGTCAATGTAAATCGTGGCCCAAAATCGCAAAAAGTAGTACAGGAACTACTTTTTGAAATCGGTGCAGCACCGCAGATGTGGCGTTGCACCGATTAGGACGGTGCCATTGCCGGCAAATGTTGCCGATTTGAGATGTGATTTGACATCTCAAATCACATCTCAAATTGTACCAGTGTGAACCAGGCCTTGATCTGTGTTAGTGAGCACTTCTCCTTTGCCGAGATAATCCATCCACTTCACAGGTGTGGCATATCAAGATGCTGATTAGACAGTATGATTATTGCACAGATGTGGCCACTCTAAAATGTGCAGTTTTATCACACACCACAATGCTGCAAGTTTTGAGGGAACGTGCAATTGGCATGCTGACTGCAGGAATGTCCAGCTGAGCTGTTGCCCTCGAAATGAATGTTCATTTCTCTACCATAAGCTGTCTCCGAAGGCGTTTTGGAGAATTTGGCAGTAAATCCAACCAGCCTCACAACAACAGACTACGTGTAACCACACCAGCTCAGGACCTCCACATGCAGCATCTTCACCTCCAAGATCATTTGAGACCAGCCACCCGGGCAACTGCAGCAAAAATCGGTTTGCATAACCAAAGAATTTCTGCACAAACTGTAAGAAACCCATTTAGAGAAGCTCATCTGCATGCTCTTCGTCCTTTACCGGGGTCTCGACCTGACTGCAGTTCGTCGTCGTAACCGACTTGAGCGGGCAATTGCTCACATTCAATGGGACGTCTGGCACTTTGGAGAGGTGTTCTCTTCACGGATGAATAAAGTTTGTTACTGTACAGGGCAGATGGCAGACAGCGTTAAGGTGTCCAGTTTGTGAGCGGTTTGCTGATGTCAATGTTGTGGATTGAGTGGCCCATGGCTGGGTTGGGTTATGGTTTGGGCAGGCGTATGCTATGGACAACAAACACAGGTACATTTTATTGATGGCATTTTGAATGCATGGGGATACGTGACAAGTACCTGAGGCCCATTGTTGTGCCATTCATCCACGACCATAACCTCATGCCGCAGCATGATAATGCACTGCCCCATGTTGCAAGGATCTGTACACAATTCCTGGAAGCTGAAAACATCCCAGTTCTTGAATGGCCAGCATACTCATTAGACATGTCACCCACTGAGCATGTTTGGGATGCTCTGGATCAGTGTATACATCAGCGTGTTCCACTTCCTACCAATATCCATCAACTTTGCACAGCCATTGAGAAGAAATGGACCAACATTCCACAGCATACAATCAACAACCTGATCAACTCTATTGCGAAGGAGATGTGCTGCACTGCGTGAGGCAAATAGTAGTCACACCAGATACTGACTGTTTTTACGGACCCCCCCCCCCCCCCCCATATACAGTAAAACTGCACATTTTCGAGTGTCCTTTTATTGTGGCCAGCCTAAGGCACACCTGTGCAATAATCATGCTGTCTTATCAGCATATGGATATGCCATACCTGTGAGGTGGATGGATTATCTCGAAAAAGGAGAAGTGCTCACTTACACAGATTTAGACCGATTTGTGAACAATATGTGAGAGTAATATGCCTTTTGTGTCCATAGAAAAAGTTGTTGATTTTTAAGTTCCACTCATGATAAATAGGGGCAAACACAAAAGTGTTGAGTTTATAATTGTGTTTATAATTTTGCTCAGTGTATGTTAGAGAGGTATCTTGCATGTTTGGAGGGTCTTTTGTTGGTGTGCTTGTCAGGCATTTTGACCACTTCAGCTCCGGAAAAATGTACCCCCCTTCATAACCAGACCATTCTTTGCAATACAGCATTGCGTTATTTTAACTGACAATACAGTGGTTCTGCAACACTACCTAAACCTTATATATACAGTATATGGTCGGCAAGAGGTTAAACATTTAAGCCTAAAACTGTATACAGTGGAAAGTGCCTACAATTTATTTTATCAGCCCAATATCCCTCTCCTATGTAATGTAGTTTGTATGAGACACATGTTAAGATGGCAGTGGGAAAGGGCAACCAATATTACCAAACAGTGTTCACTTGGGGTGCTTGTTACATTACCCCGTCCTGTAATGTCCTGCAATTTTTATTGGGACTGCAACATTGCGGTGGACAGATCAGACAAAATTTATAATGTTTCTCCCCCACAAACAGAGCTTTCTTTTGGTGGTATTCGATCACCTCTGCGCTTTTAATAAATATCCCCAAATTTCAAAATAATATAAAAATGTCTTCCTCAGTTTAGGCCAATATATATTTTTCTACACATCTATGGAAAAAAATCGGTTTTGACCGACCGTGTGTACGCGGCCTGAGACCCCTTTCACACTGAGGAGTTTTTCAGGTGGTACAGCGCTAAAGATAGCGTTGCTATACCGCCTGAAAAACTCCTGCACTGCCCGAGGGCTTTCACACTGAGGCGATGCGCTGGCAGGAGTGAAAAAAATCTCCTGCCAGCAGCATCTTTGGAGCGGTGAGAGGAGCGGCGTGTATACCGCTCCTTTCCATTTAAAACAATGGAAAACCGCGGCAATACCTCCCGCAATGTGCCTCTGCAGGAATATTGAAAGCCCAGTCATGTGAAGAATAAGGATGAGCTGAACACCCCCCTGTTCAGTTCGCACCAGAACTTGCGAACACACCAAATGTTTGTGTAAACTTTAGAACCCCCTTAAAGTCTATGGGACTCGTACATTTGAAATCTAAAGTGCTAATTTTAAAGGCTAATATGCAAGTTATTGTCCTAAAAAGTGTTTGGGGACCTGGGTCCTGTCCCAGGAGACATGTATCAATGCAAAAAAAAAGTTTTAAAAACTATAAAAACTACAGACTTTTTTCGCGAGCAGTGAATTTAATAATGCTAAAAGTGAAACAATAAAAGTGAAATATTCCTTTACATTTTGTACCGGGGGGGGGGGTTAAAGTTAGCATGTGAAATATTGCATGTTTCCTGTACATAGAACTGTCCCTGCACAAAATGCCATTTCTGAAAGGAAAAAAAGGCATTTAAAACCGGACTTGCGGCAATAATGAATTGTCGGCTCCGGCAATTCAGAGAGAATTCATTCATAAAAAAAAAAAAAAAAAACCTGGGGGTCCCCCCAAATTCAATCACCAGGCCCTTCAGGTCTGGTATGGATATTAAGGGGAACCCCACCGTCAATTTAAAAAAAAAAATCGTGGGGTTTCCCCCAGATATCCATTCCAGACCCTTCAGGTCTGGTGTGGATTTTAAGGGGAACTCCACCCCAATTTTTTTTAAATGGTTTGGAGTTCCCCCAAAAATCCGAGCACATAACCTGGCCAACCGCAGAAAAGGGGAGGGGACAGAGTGCGGCCCCCCCTCTCCTGAACAGTACAAGGCCACATGCCCTCAACATGAGGAGGATGTCCCCATGTTGATGGGGACAAGGGCCTCATCCCCACAACCCTTGCCCGGTGGTTGTGGGGGTCTGCGGGCGGGGGGCTTATCAGAATCTGGAAGACCCCTTTAACAAAGGGGACCCCCAGATCCTGGCCCCCCCTATGTGAATTGGTAATGGGGTACATTGTGCCCCTACCATTTCACGAAGAAAGTGTAAAAAGTTGTAAAAAACACACACACACAACGTAGAAAAAAGTCCTTTATTAATAAAATCCACTCGGTCCCGACTCCCTGCTCCAACGTTGTCTGTATCCAGCGACGGGTGATCTCCTCTCAGGTCCATTGGTGAGAAGATCGTCCGGGATCCAGAGCGGCATCGCCGGCCTTCTCTCTCCGCCAGACACCGTTTGTACCCCATTACCAATTTACATAGGGGGGGCCAGGATATGGTGGTCCCCTTTGTTAAAGGGGTCTTCCAGATTCTGATAAGCCCCCCGCACGCAGACCCCCACAACCACCGGGCAAGGTTTGTGGGGATGAGGCCCGTGTCCCCATCAACATGGGGACATCCTCCCCATGTTGAGGGCATGTGGCCTGGTACAGTTCAGGTTTCTGCGGCCGGCCAGGTTAACGTGCTTGGATAAGGGGTCTGGTGTGGATTTTTGGGGGAACTCCACGCCATTTAAAAAAAAAAATTGGGGTGAAGTTCCTCTTAAAATCCACACCAGACCTGAAGGGTCTGGAATGGATATTTGGGGGGAACCCCACGCTTTTTTTTTTTATGAATAAATTCTCTCTAAATTGCCAGAGCCGACAATTCATTATAGCCGCAAGTCCGGTTTTAAATGCCTTTTTTTCCTTTCAGAAACGACACTTTATGCAGGGACAGTTCTATGTACAGGAAACATGCGATATTTCACATGCTAACTTTACACCCCCCCAGGTATGAAAATTAAAGTAATATTTCACTTTTATTGTTTCACTTTTAGCATTAAAAAAATCACTGCTCCCAAAAAAGCATCAGTTTTTTTAACTTTTTTTGGCATTGATACATGTCACCCTGGGACAGGACCCAGGTCCCCAAACACTTTTTAGGACAATAACTTGCATATTAGCCTTTAAAATTAGCACTTTAGATTTCTCCCATAGACTTTAACAGGGTGTTCTGCGGCTTTTCGAATTTGCCGCGAACACCCCAAATTGTTTGTTGTTCTCCGAACAGGCGAACAGGCAATGTTCGAGTCGAATATGAATTCGACTCGAACTCGAAGCTCATCCCTAGTGAAGAATGAAGTCAAGATTCAGCAATACCAATTAAATCATAGTTTTCTTCATGCATCAAAGCTTCCAACTTACCTATTTTGCTTGGCAGACCTCTGGCATTGTGAAAAAACACTTAAATCCATTGTCACATTTTGGACACGTATTTTCCTGATTTATTATTTTTATGGAGGAGGTAAGGGCACAATCAGACCATGGAAGCAAAAGAGAAATGACACAGGAGCAAATGACATGGGGGCAGAACAATTTCTATCCACTTTGGTTGCAATGGTAAGGAAGACTATCATCATAACAGGAAACCCTAAGCACACATCTATTGTCAATACATGTACTGTTGATGTTAATAAGAAAGAAATGATAAATCTATACAATATATGGGATCATTATATGTGTAACCAAAGTGCCAATTGCTCGCTTTATTATATTGTTATACCTCTGGAAAAAATAGAAAAAAAAACATATTCCATCAGTACTTTTTATATTTATTTTGAGAACTTAGACAGAGGTAGTCTATCACAACAGTTCTATATCTGTATCTCAGACAGGTAATGCAGCTTGCGGTATCATATGATCCAATTATATTCTTAGGTGAGATAAGGGTGCTGCAGCAAACCATGTGAACATCACAACACCTACATTATAAGGATAACAAGATAGCTTTGGAACTGATGGAAGAAAAATAACCCTTATCATTTCTGAAACCGATAAACATCCAGAGATGTGAACTCAGGAACATCAATTCATTTTACTGTGATGTACATTGATTCTGCACTCAGAAATTGAGCAGGAAAGAAAATAAAGCAGAACTGCAATAATCAAGCAGAACTGTATTGGGGAAAATATTCCTTTGTGCCATAGATATTAGAGTAAATATGCTAACTATAGTAAATATGCTAACTATAGCACCCTACATATCTATTGCTGGCTACATACTATCTTGTTTCCTAAAACATATGTGACATATTATAAGTTTAGTATGTATAATTCACAAAGTATAGAAATGAATATGTAAAGTATACCTAGATCCAAAAGTTTTTGTTTTGAATAATAGATGTGGAAAGGTCAGTGCTCCTGTTAGGTTGTAATTGCTGTCTATGTCCCGGGCCGTCTCCCTATTAAAGACATTCAATTTCAACTCTATTTGTCCTGGTGACCATTTTTACCAAGATAAAAAACTGATGGGAAATTTAAATTTTTGAGGGTACGTCATCAATTTGACACCTGTTCCTATATCAGCTGTTTAACCCCCCTGGCGGTATTCCCGAATCTGACTCGGGGTTAGATTTTCATGCTGCGATCGGTAACCCCAAGTCAGACTCGGGCTCGCCTCGCTGAATCCACAGGCTTGGTTTACTTACCTTGTTCCTGGATCCAGCGATGCATCCACGCTGTGTGAGCGAGCGGGTGCTCGCTCGATTCACACAGTGTCCCCGTGTGCCGTCGATCTCCGTTCCCTGCGACGTTACGACGCACAGGGGCGGAGAACTGCGCCATATTCAAAAAAGTAAACAAACACATTACATACAGTATACTGTAATCTTATAGATTACAGTACTGTATGTAAAATATACACACCCCCCTTGTCCCTAGTGGTCTGCCCAGTGTCCTGCATGTCCTTTTATATAATAAAAACTGTTCTTTCTCCCTGCAAACTGTAGATTGCCCATAGCAAACAAAAGTGTCCCTTTATGTCAAAAATGTCATTTTTCTTCATGAAAAAAAACGACATTTTTCAAACTTCATTTTCAAAAATGACGTTGCGTACACACCATCATTTTTGGAAAATGATGAACAAAGTGATGGCACTCTAAAGGGCAAGTTCTATTTGCCTTGAGGCTGCTTTTAGCTGGTTACTTGTTAGTAAAAGACGATTATTCAATAATGTAATCAAATCAAAATCACTGAAATTTGCTCAGTTGCAGAATTGTCGCTGTCATTTTTTTTATGACTAATTTCCCCACAAATCGATATATCTCTCAATTCTGCAAGTGATTCTAATTTATTATCGCTGTTTTTTAGCTGCTCTAAACCCATTTTTTTTCATCACAAAAAGTGATCGTGTGTACGTGGCATAAGAATTACAAGCCTACAGTATAAAACGCCAAATTTCCTTGCAAATAATAGTACCGCTTTCAGCACCTAAAATCTGAAAGAATCCTTTTACTGTCAAAAAAAATCTGAAAGAATCATACCGCCAGGGAGGTTAAGGGGATTTGCCCTTATGGTATAGAGATAGATGTCTTTGGTCTTTGAGAGGAGTGAAGGGAATATCAAGCTTGTATATCAATTCCAAATATATTAAAAAAATTAGCTTGTCTTCTAAACACTCTCAAACCAAGTTTTTACTGTACAGTGAAACCTTGGATTACGAGCCTAATCCAATCCAGGAGAATGCTTATAATCCAAAGCACTTGCATATGCTGGATCGGATTATGCTCGTAATCCAAGGTTCCACTGTACAGTAAAAACTTGGTTTGAGAGTGTTTAGAAGACAAGCTAATACTTTTAAAATACTTGGACTTGATATACAAGCTTGATATTCCCTTCACCCCTTCTCAAAGCAAGTTTCCCCATAGAAGTCAATGAAAACAAAGATAATTCGTTCCACATTGACTTCTATGGCATGCACTACTGCATGTGGCCAGAGACTCGGAAATACTCAGAGACCGTTGGGCTGCACTCGGAAACCCTCGGAAATGCTCAGAAACACTCGGAAACTGAGTGTTTCTGAGTATTTCTGAACGGTGCTAAATGACTCGGAACGGCTCCGAGCGTCACCTCTGGCTAAATGCGTTCTGCACACCGCAGATGCTTGAATCCTACTCGTGTTGTGAGACAACACTCGCAAACCGGGATTAAAAAAAAAATGCTCGTATTGCGAAATGTTTATTAACCGCATCACTCGCAATCCAAGCTTCCACTGTAATAGCTTTTGTAGGTATTGTATTGCATTCAAATACAGACAGTCAATATTTGTCTCTTAGTTGTGCATATCCCAAATGAAAGAACCATGAGAATATATATTTTTTTGCCCTTCTGCCCATGAATATACCTACCTTTGACTTTTATTTTTATAATATACTCCTTTATTATCCCTGTTTCCAGTGGTCATTGGTGCATACATGTATAACTGATGCAAATCTCTGCAAATATAACCTTTAGCCCAGGTTCACACTGGGCTGCGGGAGTGAAGCCGTGCGAGTTCAGCTGAACTCGCACGATTTCACTCCCGCTGGCAGTGCCGATTTCAGGCAAGATTTAAGAGACATCTGTGCAGGTTTCTGTAAATCGCGGCCCGAAATCGCAAAAAGTAGTATAGGAACTATTTTTTTTAAATCGGTGCAGCGCCGCAGATGCGGCATCGCACCGATTAGGACGGTGTCATTGCCGACAATTGCCGGCAAATGCCGCCGATTTGAGATGCAATTTGTCATTTGAAATTGCATCTCAAATCGTACCAAATCGTACCCAGTGTGAACCTGGGCTCTAGGAAGTCTGGAACATGTACACAGGTAATTAACCACTTGTCACCCGCCCACCGTCATATGACGGCGGGCGGGTAACTTCATTGTCCTGACTGCACATCATATGACGTGCAGTCATAGAAGTTGCTAGGGGCGCGCGCGCACGCCGCCGGCGGCGTGCTCGCGCACCCGACGCATCACTGGGACCCCCGTGCGTGTGCCCGGCGGCCGCGATGGCCGCCGGGCACCCGCGATTGCCGTGTAACTGAGCTGGGACGTGGAGCTCTGTGTGTAAACACAGAGCTCCACGTCCCTGTCAGGGAGAGAGGAGACCGATTGTGTCCCTTTATACATAGGGACACAATCGGTCACCTCCCCAGTCACCCCCCCCCCACTGTTAGAACACAAACTAGGAGAAACATTTAACCCCTTCCCCGCCCCCTAGTGGTTAACCCCTTCCCTGCCAGTTACATTTATACAGTTATCAATGCATATTTATAGCATTGTTCACTGTATAAATGTAAATGGTCCCAAAAATGTGTCAAAAGTGTCCGATGTGTCCGCTATAATGCCCCAGTCCCGGAAAAAAATCGCAGATCGCCGCCATTCCTAGTAAAAAAATAAATCAAAAAAAATCATAATTATGTCCCGTATTTTGTAGGCAATATAACTTTTGCTATAAAAGGGAAAACTAAAGCGCTAGCCAACAGTGAATAAACCCAATATGAGAAATGATTAAACTAATTAAATGCGGCTCAAATCGAGTATGTGCTAACAACAAAAATAGGATAAAAAAGTGTAATGATGAGCGCAAACTTAAACTAAACTAAATAATCAATCCAAACAAACAAGTGAGCATCACCATAAATATAGTGATTAAATGGATAATCCAAAATTACGTGCAATACAGTGCAGCAGCAAATGTCCCAAATAAGTGATTAAATTAATAATCCAAATATGTGCAATAAATGCAACAACAAATGTCCCAAATTAGTGAAATCCAGTGGGGAGACTAACATAAATCAATCAGTGACAAGGCTTCTATCCATGTAACAACAAACTCATCCAGATGAGACTTCACAGATGAACGTGCTCACAGAGCGCTTACCTTCCACAAGGAAGAAAGGGGCATCGAACACATGCAATGATGATCCTGTAGGCAGCCGTCTCCAATGCAGTCTTTAAGCCAGTCTCAGCCACATTCGACGTCCGGTCGAAAATGTAACGGATGTTCCAAAGGGAAAATGAAGCTCACATAGTGAAGTACGTAAACTTAAAAATGGTTTAATAAAGTAAACACACTTACAGAAAGAAAAACGAATAAAAACACCAAAACAATGGCACTTCCGGTCGGACGGTCAGGGTGCCACGTCACTTCCGGTTGACCTTACGCATTGCGTCACATCACGTGACTTCATCAGAGGTTACCAAGGGCCTATCAGATACATTCTTTTATAGGTGAAAAGTGGAAATCGAATCGCGGCCATTTTCGATACTGCGTTGAAAACGGAAGTGTCTCTGCGGCCATTTTCGATATGGGAAAACGGCTAATAGTATTCAGGGATTTACAAAACAGATACCAGTATACCAAAACAATGATATATGTAATGAATAAATCATAAATATACTGAAACACTTACATTACTGTGTTCATATGTAATACAAACTCCCAATCATATTCCCAATCCCAGTCATAATGACCTTTATGGCATTACATATTCGATGTCTCGTCGAATATGATTGGGAGTTTGTATTACATATGAACACAGTAATGTAAGTGTTTCATTATATTTATGATTTATTCATTACATATATCATTGTTTTGGTATACTGGTATCTGTTTTGTAAATCCCTGAATACTATTAGCCGTTTTCCCATATCGAATATGGCCGCGATTCGATTTCCGCTTTTCACCTATAAAAGAATGTATCTGATAGGCCCTTGGTAACCTCTGATGAAGTCACGTGACGTGACGCAACGCGTAAGTCAAACCGGAAGTGACGTGCCACCCTGACCGTCCGACCGGAAGTGCCATTGTTTTGGTGTTTTTATTCGTTTTTCTTTCTGTAAGTGTGTTTACTTTATTAAACCATTTTTAAGTTTACGTACTTCACTATGTGAGCTTCATTTTCCCTTTGGAACATCCGTTACATTTTCGAAAAAAAAAAACCGCACGTGCGATTAAATACCACCAAAAGAAAGCTCTATTTGTGGGGAAAAAAGGACGCCAATTTTGTTTGGGAGCCACGTCACAGGACCGCGCAATTGTCAGTTAAAGCGACGCAGTGCCGGAAGCTAAAATTTTGTCTGGGCAGGAAGGGGGTGTAGGTGCACAGTAGGCAAGTGGTTAAAAAAGACATATTGCTGTATCTTGTATTTTATTTATTTCCACAGGGTTCTTTAAATGTATAAATGATTTCCCTTAATAGTCTGGTATTTGATCTGGTATTTTTTGGAACTTGTTTGATTTAATGGTAACTTTCCAGAGTTAAAGAAGTACCTGTAGATTAATCTATGCTGTGCTACCTGTTGTTACCACTCTCATTGCATCTTAATCATCTAAATTGGGAAGGCTTTTTTTAATCTTCAATGTATGTAATCCTATGCATTGCCTAACATGTGGGTTTGATAGTTGGGAAGCCTTGAAGAAGAACAATTAGAATAAATGATCTCCTATTAAACCCACATGGGTAAAATGCATTAGCTGAAAGGTCATCTATACTGATATAAAAATAAAGAGTATATATTCCATTATAAAATGACAGCTTTTTTTTTTTATCTTTTAAAAATTCCATATTTCATTGCAACCATTCTGTGAAATGTTGCGAGAGCTTTTAATTTTCTCTTGAATGTTTTGATTATTACTTACCTATGCAGCAGCTAATAAACTGTATACATTTTACAGCCAGCTGTTCTTCCAACTCAGTGCAGTATTTGGTGTTGTCACCCAGGGCTGTCTTAATGAGAGGGCACACCTGGGCACTGCCCAGGGCCCCCAGCTGCATGGGGGGCCCCTGCAATTTCACCATAGTAGCTGGTCCTTGAGCCCATGATCCCCTGAAATTGGGGACCCCATGATCTCACTGAGAGTGATGGATGCAAAGGGGAGGCAGTCTGCCTCCTACCTTCTTAATGTTGGTTTACCTGCACTGTCATCATTGTAGGGGCCCCAGAGCATTACTTTGCCCAGTGGCCCATGATGCTATTAAGACGGCCTTGTTGTCACCCAATGCTATACAGTGTCAATCATATGTGGAATTTGCATGCTTGAATTAATCTAGGATATACATCAATTTGCCTAATCATATTGCATAGATTCCCAATTGTGGCTGCTAGCATCAAACTATTGTTAACCCTGCCTATATGCTAAAGCCTTGCTTGTTATAAATAAAAGTTATAAGTCTTATGCCGCGTACACATGACCGTTTTTCATGACGAGAAAAATTCAATTTTTTAACTTGGTCGTGAAAAACGGTTGTGTGTATGCTCCAGAGCATTTTTGTCAATGAGAAAAATGGGTGAATTTTTTTTAGTACCTGCTCTATTTTTTCTCGTCGTTTTTCACGTCGTGAAAAACGGTCGTGTGTATGCTTTAACGAGGGGGGGAAAAACACGCATGCTCAAAAGAAAGTTAAGAGATGGGGAAATTAGCAAAAGCAGCCCAAAGGGTGGCGCCATTTGAATGGAAGTTCCCCTTTATAGCGCCGGCGTACGTGTTGTACGTCACCGCGCTTTGCCCAAGCATTTTTCTTCATGAACATGTATAGGCAAGGCAGGCTTGAGAGGAATCATGACAAATCACGTTAAGAAAAACATTGGGCCAGATTCAGAGAGCCGTAACTCCTGTCTAACTGGTGTTAGACTGGAGTAATTTCAAATTACGCACGTTTTTTAGCTAGTCGGAAAGCTCAAACCATGAATAGACGGCTGCGGGCTTCAATTCGACTGGATTACGTGTTCGTACGCCTTCGGATCTACGCTGCAATATAATTGTGGCCACTGGGTGGACTTCCCGTCGTTTTCCGCGTCGGGGTATGCTAATGAGCTTTTGCCGGCGATCCCAGAAATTACGATCTTCATTCGCAATCTCTTACGGCACCTTTAGTCATCTTTTTTTTGCGTAACACTATACCAGCTTTTTGCTACTCTAATATTAGACAGCCCATGTTAAGTATGGCCGTCGTTCCCGCGTCAAATTTCTACGTAAAACGTCCGCTACTCAAACAACGAATGACGTAACGACGTGATTTTGCGCAATGCACGGCGGGAAATTTCTGAACGGAGCATGCGCAGTTCGATCGTCGTGGGGACGCGCCTAATTTAAATGCTTCACGCACCCTAAATGCGTAATTCGATTACGCGGCGAGAAATAGACTACGCCGCCGTAGCGTACGGGCAAAAAACTACCAGAATTCCATTAAGAGCCTGGTAAAATAAGGCAGCGTAGAGTATTTCGATTACACAGCGCAAAATTAAGTGTATCTGAATCTGGCCCATTGTTTTTTTGAATGACATGAAAAAAGTTTGTGTGTACGCGGCATACCAGCTTTGGAACTAAAATTTCACATTCACTTAAATCTACATTTAGGACTTTTGTTTTTCCTTTTTTGGAGTTAAATTTACCAAATAAACTGCTAGCATCTGCACATGCATTGCAAATATCTGCTTGCAATCACAGCTATAAATATGCCTTTTTTTCATGCATGATCCTTGATATAGAAAGACTAAATCGGTATATACTGTAGGTACCAAAAGTTTAAAATGTCAACACTTTCACTTTTTTTTTAATTAAAGAAATCAAATGTTTGGTGCTTTGAGAACAATTTGCATGAAATATGTTGTAAGCATATCGGAATCATTCAGGATTATATGAATTACTATAATTAAAAGAGAATAAATGTGTGCTAAAATAAACAGTGGATTGTGTTGGATGTTGAATTAAATTGGAATTAAAAATATATCCCCATAAGCTTTAATGTTTTTTCTGCTAAAATAAAAATAAAATGTAAAAATGTAAATAACTATACAGTAAAACAATGTCATTTAAGCTGTAGCAAACATATCCTCCAACAAAAGTGTTCAGACTGGCATGAGGCCCCGTTCAGACATGCGGACCGGACCAAATGTCCGCTTATCATCCATCTGTTTATGGATGAAAAAGGAACATACATGTATCCGCAACATCTGCTGACACCCGATATCATCCGTCCCCACTATGCTCCGATTCAGCAGACAAAGGAAAATCCTATTTTTCCATCCATCTGCAGAGTGGATCGAGTGAACACGGACAAACGGTCCGTGTTCATCCGATCCCCCCATAGGGCAGAGCAGAGATCTGACAGGGCGGTCCCTGCACAGTGTGCAGGGACCGCCCTGTCATCTGGCAGCTCAGCGGGGATCAACGTTTCTGAAAGGACACTCTGAATGGACATGGCCCGTCTGCATCCTATTTAACAAAAGTACTCCTAATGACATCTTAAGCAATCTCACTTAACAGAAGGCTAGCACTCGGTAAGAGAATTTGCTCCAGAGCTTAGTAAATGTGGTGAAACTTTACTGTGCAAATAATACCCAATCACAAGCAAGAAAAATAAAAAAAAACTGCATTTTTGCTTGCACATGAATGAATAATGGAAGTCAGCAGAGCTTCATGTACTAAGCTTTAGTTCAGTGCAATTGCACTTTTGTGCACCACCTACAGTATACAGTAGTTGTGCCTTTAGTATATCAACCTCATGGAGTTTGTCCTGGAAACATGTATGATGAACACTACTTGACAGAGCTGAAATAACTTGTTGTTGTAACATCCAGCCTAGTGATATTTTGGCTTTGTCAGATTTCTGTGAAGAGGAGGTTGTCTGATTTGATATCCTATAGCAAGTATTGTCCCTGACCCTGGTGTATTTGTGCTTTTAGGCAGACCTTAACTGAAAATCACTACCATTGTGCACTGGCGGTTGGATGTGGAGGGTTCCACGCTAACAGCTGAATGTAAAAAGAATTGCTGGCAATAAAAAACTAAGAAAAAGGTGGGTGTGGGGTCCCCCCTCAATCTATACCAGGCCCTTTGGGTCTGGTAAGGATTTTGAGGGGAACCCCAGACTAAAATGTAAAAAAAATGGCACAAGGTCCCCCAAGTCCATACCAGACCCTTAGCCGAACATGTAGCCCGTGGGGACAAGGGCTTTTTCCATACAACCCTGGCCGGTGAGCGAGAGGGCTTATCAGAATTTAGAAGTCCCTTTTAACAAGGGGGCCCCCAGAATCCAGCCCACCTATGTGTATGAGTATGGGGTAAATAGTACCCCTTAGACATGTGTACTGCTCAAAAATGTGCTGGTTTTCATTTCATTTGTTTTTTGTTTGTTTTTCGGGTCATTTGAAAATTTGAAAGCCAAAATTCATACATTCGTAAATCCGTTATTCGTCATTTGAAAATTCAAAAGTCCGAAAATTTATAAATTCATAAATTCGAAAATCCGAAAATCAAAAAATAAGAATAAAAATCTAAAAAATTATAATAATAACTGACTAACCAGCTAATAATTACTATTAAATTATAGGTATTGCAATTTCCTTTCAAATTGCGTTATTAGTAAACATAACAAATATGAATTTATCCAAAGTTACTAATTATCCAAAAAAAACTAATGCCGCATCTAAAAGAGTGGAAGGTAATAATTTAATAATAATAAATAATAAGAAAACATTTTTATTATTGCTAATTTGTTACATTCCATTTGTTTCAATGCAGCATTTGTTATTCCGGATAATTTGTAACTTTGGATAAATTCATATTCATTATGTTCCCTAACAGCCAAATTAAAAAGGAAACTCCAATACCTATAATTTAATAGTTAGTTAGTTATTTCAGATTTTTGGGTTTTCTAATTTTCAAATTTTTGTTCTTATTTTCATATTATTGCTCCTTTGAATTTTTGGATTTTCGTTCTTATTTTTGAATTTTTGAATTTTCAAACTTTTGATATTTAGCTTTTTGGATTTTCAAACTTCAGAATTTCTTAATTTTTGCAAAAACTCATTAAACAGGTTTTTGTTTATTAGAATATTTCTGAATTAACGAATTTGTCAAATTTGGTCAAAAAACAAATTCGTAACAAAATGAATTGCACATGTCTAGTACCCCAATTCATTCACCAAAAAAAGTGTAGTGTAAATAAATGCAGGCAGTTTTTGAAAAGTCCTTTCTTAAAAAATAAAATAAAATTGTCTCTCAGTGTAGATCCAACATCAATCACAATGAACACAGACTCGCACCCCAAAAAATAAAATAAAAAAGAGTTCTGCTCCCAATGAAGGATCTTGCCGAATGACAGCTCAAAATAAAGCTCTAAATAAACAAAGAGGCAGGGCCACTTGGTGATGTCACCAAGTGTACCTGCCCCCCTGTGACATCACTGACACATCATGCCTCGTTTGTTGATATCACAAGGCGATGGGGCCCCTCTGTGACATCACTGTGTGGCCCCATCCCCTTAGTAAATTTAGCGGCGGGAAGTGACAGAGCTTTCCCCACTGAATGAGTAAGGGCACTGTGTACCCCATGCTCATTTACATAGGGGAGTGGGATCCGACTCTTGCTAAAGTGGGCTCCCAGTTTCCGATAAGCTCCTCGCCCACAGACTCCCACAACCACTGGCCAGGGTTATGGGGAAGAAATCCTTGTCCCCATCAACATGGTAACAAGGTCATTTGGGGGCAAAGCTCCCTTTCCCCGAAGCACCCTCCCAATGTTAAAGGCATGACTCAGACTCCCACAACCACCGGCCAGGGTTGTGGGGAAGAAGCTCTTGTCCCCATCAACATGGGGACAAGATCATTTAGGAGATTAGGAGAAGCCCATTCCTGACCTGGGCTGCATGTTCGGATAAGGGTCTGGTATGGATTTTTCCTGGGATCCAATGCAATTTTTTTTACATTTTAGTGCAGTGGTTCCCTTCAAAATCCATACCATACCTGAAGGGGGGCCCATGTCATTTTTTTTTTATTAAAAAAAAAACTTGTGTCTGAGTTTGGATAACATTTTGCTTATTTATAGAAAAACAATTAAAAGATTAAGCTTTAGTAAATGAAGCTTAGGATCACTACAGTGCTGCTGATAATTTGGGGTCTAAAATATAAAAGACTGATGCATATAGCAATCAGTCAGGTTTTAATACTTTATAACTTGTAAAAATGATAGCTGGATAATAAAAGGTTGCTTTCAACAACATCTTCATTTTTCTTAACTCCAGTTTTTAAAATTGAGGCCCAATACATTCTATTAGAAAAAATAATTAATACATGTTCAGGTCTCTGGCATTTATTTTCATCAATTCCAGAAACTAGTAGGCAGAGATGAGCAAAATGAAGTTCCCCAATCTGAAATTTCTATACAGAAAAATAAAAGCCCTGGCTGTTAAGGTGAAGTAAATCTACTGCTTAAAGAATTATTTTTACAGTTTTTAGATTTGTATGTAAATATGATCACCGTAATCTAACTCATTGTATTCTTATGTTGCTGCCTGCTGATCATGCTAAAGAAAGAAGTCCAGAGGTGGACGGGGCCATCGAAAGTTGAGAATGATGTAAGGCATTGCAGGCATGGTTACAATAAAACACTGTGCTAGTATTCAATAATTCGAGATTTTCCTAGCTTGTGACGGAAAATATTGATTATATGAAGACAGGAGGCGAGTATCTTATGCATTAATCTTTCTTTATTAATGCTCACAGCAGAAACAAAACTGATCAGTATTCACGCTTTTCTAAAAATAACATGAAACAGAAAAGCTGAAACTTGAAAACTAGAAAGAAACTACGTTTCCCAGCAGTCCTTGGGTCTGTGACCCCTCCCTCTGGCCTCTGCATATAAGGACTGCTCCTCCCCTTCCTATTCCTCTTTCTTCATGCGAACTTCCAAACGAATTGAAAATGATTCACCAGTCTCTGGGTCCCCCAACTCCGGGGACTTCGGCTGGCCGGCCTTTTCTGAATTCCAGACGTTCCGTTGTACTCGGGGGAACATTCGTCCCAACGGGGACCAACCGACAGCTTCTACGGCCAACCGGGCCTTTGGAAATGAAACCATGTTAGAAGGAACGTGTCTTCGACCTTCCTGAACGCAGTCGAACGTGTTCAGTATCCTGTAAGAGAGTAGAAGGAACCATAATAGGGTAGGGTAGGGAGGGAAGATACTCGCCTCCTGTCTTCATATAATCAATATTTTCCGTCACAAGCTAGGAAAATCTCGAATTATACCTCAGACAGGAGGCTCATATCTTATGCAAGTTCAAAGCTAGCATTTCTTACAGAAAATGAAGACAATATACATCAGATTACCCCAAAGCGGCCATAGACACATGTGTTTCCGGTCTGAAGTAAAAGGAGCGGAAAACGGTCTCAGAGGACCAGTCCGCCGCCAGTAGAAGATCTGACAGAGATCCCCCGGCCGAGACCACCTTAGTAGCCATTGCACTTCTAGTGGAGTGTGCGCCGAATTTAGTGGTATCTATACCCGCCATGTCCATAGTCGACCTGACCCAGCGCGCTAGAGTGGCAGAAGTCACCGGGCGATGAGGTTGGACGTAGGAAACCAATAATTGGGGCGAAGATGGAGAACGAAGTTTGGCGGTACGCGTTTCATAGGCCTGCAGGCACTTGACGACACATAAGCGCGGGCGATCGGAAAAGAAAGGATAGAATACCGACTGAATGCCGGTCTTGGTCCTACGCACGACCGAGAACCTAACTCGGAAAATTGTCGCCTGGAAATATCCAGTGCTCTAACATCTGAAACCCTTTTGACCGAGATAAGACAGAGGAGGATCGTAAGTTTGTACGTGAGATGTTTGAGAGACAAGTCCTCATTGTCATCCCACGTGGATATCATGTCTAGGACCCTGGATACGTCCCAGGTTGATAGGTATTTGGGACGAGGAGGTCGTTTAAACTTGATACCTCTCATTAGTTTGCAAATGAGAGGGTGTCTACCCACCGGCAAGGCATCCACAGGGTGATGGTAAGCCGAAATAGCTGATCGATACACGTTAATGGAGCTGTACGCTCTACCGGTATCGAAAGCCTCCGCCAGGAAGTTCACTATAAGTGCTACAGGGGTATGCATCGGATCAGCCTGTCGTTGACTACACCAACGCACCCAGATTCCCCAGGCTGACCTATACGCCGTTCGAGTCCCGGGGGCCCAGGGCGAGAAGCTCTCTAGCTGACTGTGAAAGGCCTCCGTCAGTGTCTGGTATCCTGAGACCAGGCAGGCTAGGAGGGTCAGAGAGCCGTCTGAAATTAGCGGGTGTATGTCTTTGAACGGGTGTGAAAGGAGGACTGGAAACGAGGGCAAGACCCTGGGAAGGTCGATGACCATTTCCAACAGAAGAGGAAACCACGGTTGTGTTGGCCACCAGGGCACAATCAACACCACCTTGGCTCCCTGGGTAGCGATCTGCAATAAGGTCCGGCATATCAGCTGGAATGGTGGAAACGCGTAATGCGTCCCCCCCCGTCCAGGATTGGCGGAAAGCATCCACCGCTGTTGCCGTTGGGTCCGGCCTCCAACTGAAGAATTGGGGCAACTGATGGTTGAGTCTGGAGGCGAACAAGTCTATGGACAGTGGTCCCCAGAGATGGATGATACTGATGAAGGTCGAGCGGTCTAGCCGCCACTCGCTGGAATCGGTAATGTATCTGGAGTTCCAGTCCGCCACGATATTGGAGGATCCCGGAATGTACTCCGCCATGGGGACGATATTCCTGGCCAGGCAGAAGTGCCATAATGCCTTGGCGATATCCGCCAAAATTTTGGACCTGGTGCCCCCCAAACGGTTGACGTATTGTACCGCTGAAATGTTGTCCATGCGTAGCAATACGCAACAGTTTGATCTCTTCGAGAGAAAACTCTGAACTGCGAAGAGGGCAGCTAGTAGCTCTAGGGCATTGATGTGTAGGAAGGATTCCCTGACTGACCAGATCCCTCCTGTTGAAATCTCTCCGAATCGAGCGCCCCACTTGCGTCGGATTCTAAGACGACGTCCGGATAGGAATTGAAGATTGTCTTGCCGTTCCAATCGACGGCATGACCGAGCCACCACTTCAGTTCCGTCCTGGCCTCTGCGGAGAGTGGAATCTCGTCTGCATAACGGAGACCTTGTCTCAGGTGAAGGATTTTGAGGCGTTGAAGGGCTCTGTAATGGAGAGGGGCCGGGAAGACGGCCTGTATGGATGCGGCCAGGAGGCCCACTATTCTGGCTAATACCCGTAAAGATAGGGATTGCTTGCGCAGTACTGCTCTGATCTCTTTGCGGATCAGAGCAAGTTTTGCCTTGGGTAAACGCAAGACCGCCTGGTTGGTATCTACCAGGAAACCGAGAAACTCCATGCTCTGGGATGGTGCTAGAATAGACTTCTCCATGTTGATGAGGAAGCCTAGGTCCTGCAGGAGACGTACAGTCCAGCCTACGTGGGTCTGAGCCTGAGATTTTGAGTTCGCAATGATAAGGATATCGTCTAGGTAAATAATCAGACGAACGCCCCTGCTCCGCAACGCGGCTACCACGTGCTTGAGTAATTTGGTGAAGCACCATGGGGCCGATGACAGCCCGAACGGTAGGCATGTAAACTGCCACGTGCGATCCCACCATTTGAATCGGAGTAGGTGTTGTGACTCCGGATGTACGGGGACTGTGAGATATGCATCTTTTAAGTCCACCTTTGCCAGCCAATCCCCCGGGTGGAGGAGGTCTCGGAGGCAATGGATACCCTCCATCTTGAAGTGACGGTATGTGACGTTTTGATTCAGGGCCCGGAGATTTATCACGGGGCGGTAACCTCCCCCCTTCTTTTTGACTATAAAAAGACTGCTTATGAACCCCAGGGAGAGAGGGTCTACCTCGAGCACTGCTTGTTTGGAAATCAGTTCTCCCAACTCGTTGTCTATGAGTGCAATGTTCTGAGCAGTGAAACGAATGGGGGGGAGGAATAATGCCCAGTTGAGGGCAGGACAACAGTTCTATCTGGAACCCTGTGACTGTGTTTATCACCCATGCGTCTGCCGTAATCGCAGACCAGGCGTGGATAAAAAACCGTAGTCTTCCCCCTACAGAGGTGGAAAAACTTGGAGTCAGAAGAGGACTTACCGGAGTATGGACGGGATCTGGGGTCACCTCTGCTCCCACGTCCTCTCCATGGTCTGCCACGTGGTGGAAAGAACGGTGCGGGTTGTGCCACCGTGGTATAGGAGGCAGGAGTCTGAGCGTAATGTTGCTGGGCGGGAGCCCTATTAAATGGTCTGGAGTAACCAGCTCGGCCGGCAGAGCGGCCCCTACCTCTGCCGGCCCTAGCAAAAACCTTTTGGTTGCCTGCCCTTTTGAGGGACGATTGAGCTTAGTCGAGACTATTGAATAGTCCCACAAATTTGTTAATGTCCCTAACAAGGGAGTCCCCAAATAGTAGGCCTTCAGCAGAAGGTCCCGGTTCGGTCTCCGCCAGGTGGGCCAGTTGTGGATCCAGGCGCATGAGGATGGAGCGTCTGCGCTCCGTGGAGCATGCCGTGTTGGCGTTACCTAAAAGGCATATGGCCCTCTGGGCCCACCCCCGAAGTTGTTGCACATCAACCTCTTGTGCTGAGGCAGCTGTTTGCTCAGACAAGTTAAGGATTTTTGTCAGTGGGCCCAACATGTCGAGGACCCGGTCCTGGATGCTCCTGAATGAGCGATCTATCCCCTTCTTGGGAAATTTCCCTGATTTGGCCAGGTACTTAGATAAGACGGGATCAATGTCTGGTGTACATGCCACCTTACTGGGTAGGGAAGGGCGTGGGCATTCCGCCCGCAATTTATTTCGGTTAGCTCTATCCAGCGATCTGCGGGTCCAGAGTTCCACGTATTGGGACACGTGGGGCAGGGGAGCCCAATCTCCCGACCGCGGGTGAGATATGGCATCTGGATGGAAGAGAGGTTCTCCCAGAGCGTCTGTGATTGTATTGCCCTGAATATCAGGTTTGGCGTCGTGTGGGATCGCCATTGACCCAGCACCCATATCATCATTGTCATCGTACTCGGACCCCGAGAATCCGGCTTCTGAGGACTCGTCAGACGAAATATCGTCTGAGTCGAGTACGTAGGAGTCCGGTTTGTTCCGCCTGGCGGATGTACGCCTCATGCATGACTCCCTGAGGCTCAGGGGTTGAAAGGGGTCCGGTGGGTGCGTGGGGTGGCAATCCGGGTGAGGGAGAGCCTTGTGCACATTGTTTGCTTCCCCTGCCGGGGAGTCCTCGATATGAGCCAAATGCTTCCTCTTTTGGGAGGATTTCCCTCTTTTTACTAGAGGTTCTTCAATTACGGTGGGGGCAACCCTGGGGGTTTGTTGTGAACCCGAGGGTAACGCCACGGCTGCCATGGCAGCTTGCACAGACCTGGCTACCAGGTCCTGAATCTGTGCAGCGTTAAGCATGCATGATGGCTCCAGAGGCACTTCAGGTCCCTTCAAGGGGACAGAGCGGTCCTCAGACATTGCCTTCTGGCAGTGCAGTTATAGAATGCTAAATAACTGGGTGATGATAAATCACCACCTCAGATCCTGACCTATGGGAAGGAGGGGACCTGCCAGAGAGAGGGGTACTACACCTGTTAGATGTTATATAAACGAACAATGTTCAGTAATAAGCACTAGGTTATAATAATAAGTTATAATAATAAGGTTACACAGGTTTTGTACAAGTAAAAGTAAAAGTAAAAGCAAAAGTAAAACACCTCACAGATAACTAGCAGCAGTGCAATACTTATCTCTCCTGTGAGCAGAAAGAAAGAGGAATAGGAAGGGGAGGAGCAGTCCTTATATGCAGAGGCCAGAGGGAGGGGTCACAGACCCAAGGACTGCTGGGAAACGTAGTTTCTTTCTAGTTTTCAAGTTTCAGCTTTTCTGTTTCATGTTATTTTTAGAAAAGCGTGAATACTGATCAGTTTTGTTTCTGCTGTGAGCATTAATAAAGAAAGATTAATGCATAAGATATGAGCCTCCTGTCTGAGGTATAATTTTTGTTCACATTTTAGATTAACAGCAATGAAACAGAAATATGAAAATTGAATTCAATATACAGTACGTGACACAGTTCATCCTGGAGTTATATAATTATGACTATGTGACTAAAGGATATGTATTATTGTATTATATGTGCTCATGCTCACTGGTTTTCCTTGTAATTGTGCATTTTGTTACACTGGAACCTGACACAAAAAGTATACTTCAACAGAGTATCTTTGTAAATCAAAGGACCTTGCAATTAGGAGGAAAAATGTAACTAGGAATATAGAAAGAATAATAAAAAAGGAATAAATAGTAGCACAATAAAGCAAGAGGAATATAAAGAAATGTGAAAGCAAGAAGAGGATAGATTATAGAAGGTCCTCTGTTGTCAATACCCTATGCAGCAGTATTTGATACTTGATCCAAGCAGGCCACACTTTGTTAAATTGTTTTATACCAGAAGTATACTGGTATATACCAGTGTCATTTTGGATTTCACATGCTCAAATTAAATTATGGAGAGTTTCTATCTACTGTAATTTAACCTTTTCCTTCCCACCGTACGACTATGTATGTCCTCTCTTTGAAGAGGAATACCGTTGTTATGGTAGCAGCTAGATACCTTAACCCCAGTATCCTCTTGAAGAGCTGGCAGTTCTCTTTGAGATAAAAGTGGTCTCTGTGGCGGATTTGCCGCAAGATCACTTTTATCGACTGCGGGAGAGGTCCCCCTTCGCGGAGGCGATCGGATCCTCTTCCTAGCCTGACATTAAGACGAGTGAGGGGAAATGGCCCCCCACCCGTCTCCAAGTCATTACAGGGTGGAAGTGACATCAAAATGTCACTTCCGCCCATAGCTCTTAAAGGGCCATTTTTTTTCAAATGACAACATTTTTTTATTTTTTTTACTTAATTTTTTTATTGCATTTTAGTGTAAATATGACATCTGAGGTCTTTTTGATCCCAGGTCTCATATTTGAAGAGGACCTGTCATGCCTTTTTCCATTAACTCCTTAAGGACCGCCGCATGTACATTTACGTCGGCAGAATGGCACGGACAGGCACATCAAAGTACCTGTACGTGGCTGCCTTGACGTGGGTCGGGGGTCCGATTGGGACCCCCCGCCCCAGTACATACGGCAGTCCCAGTGGCTGTAGGAGCGATCGGTGCTGAGGGGGCGGTGGTTCGTTTTTGTCCGCCCCCTCCGGATCGCTCCCAGCGAATGCGCGTGCTCGCCTGCAGTGTCATTTTCTACTCCTGTTTAACCACTTAAGACCCGAACCAAAATGCTGCTAAAGGACCTTGCCCCTTTTTGCGATTCGGTACTGCATCGTTTTAACTGACAATTGCACGGTCGTGCGACGTGGCTCCCAAACAAAATTGGCGTTCTTTTTTCCCCACAAATAGAGCTTTCTTTTGGTGGTATTTGATCACCTCTGCGGTTTTTATTTTTTGCGCTATAAACAAAAATAGAGCGACAATTTTGAAAAAATTTAATATTTTTTACTTTTTGCTATAATAAATATCCCCCCAAAATATATATAATTTTTTTTTCCTCAGTTTAGGCCGATACGTATTCTTCTACCTATTTTTGGTAAAAAAAATCGCAATAAGCGTTTATCGGTTGGTTTTCGCAAAATTTATAGCGTTTACAAAATAAGGGATAGTTTTATTGCATTTTTATTAATTTTTTTTTTTTTTACTACTAATAGCAGTGATCAGCGATTTTTTTCGTGACTGCGACATTATGGCAGACACTTCAGACAATTTTGACACATTTTTGGGACAATTGTCATTTTCACAGCAAAAAATGCATTTAAATTGCATTGTTTAATGTGAAAATGACAGTTGCAGTTTGGGAGTTAACCACAAGGGGGCGCTGTAGGATTTGTGTGTTCCCTGCGTGTGTTTACAACTGTAGGGGGTGTGGCTGTAGGTGTAACGCCACCGATCACGTCCCCCTATAACAGGGATGACGTGATCGATGCTGCGGCCACAGTGAAGCACGGGGAAGCCGTGTTTACACACGGCTCTCCCGTTCTTCAGCTCCGGGGACTGATTGCAGCACTCCAGCGGCGATCGGGTTCGCGAGTCCCGCGGTCCCGGTCCTGGAGCTTTGGACCGGGTCACGGGAGCGCGCCGCGGGCGCGCACCCGTGACCCACGGCTGGGTACTAGAAACCAATGTATATATACGTTGATGTGCCCAGCTGTGCCATTCTGCTGACGTAAATGTTCAGTAGGCGGTCCTTAAGTGGTTAAACACAGAAGGAGGAAGTGATGTGATCTCTGCTCTCTGCCTTTTTTTCAACCGCCGCTGAGGAGAGATCACATCACATAGTAAGTCTGCACAACACTAAAACTGACACCAGGACACGCAGGCACACTTAAAGCGGAGGTTCACCCTAAATATAAGATCTCCCATGCGATCCAGCATACTGGCGTCAGCGCCAGTATGCTGGGGTTTTTTTTTTTTAATAGCACACTTACTGTATTATTGTGGAATTCCTTTTTTGTCCCCCGCGGTGGACGGCTGTAGTATAGCGCGTCACATCTTCCTAAAATACCCGATATGGACTCGGGTAATCTCGGCGAAAATGCGGCGCCTGCGCACAGACCTAGGAGCTGACTGCGCAGGCGCCGTATTTCTCCGAGTCCTATTTCGGAGGGCGTGACGCGCCATAGCCGTAGGACTCGGAGAAATACGGCGCCTGCGCAGTCAGCTCCTAGGTCTGTGCGCAGGCGCCGCATTTTCGCCGAGATTACCCGAGTCCATATCGGGTATTTTAGGAAGATGTGACGCGCTATACTGGCGCCGTCCACCACGGGGGACAGAAAAGGAATTCCACTATAATACAGTAAGTGTGCGATAAAAAAAAAAAAACAGCATACTGGCGCTGACGCCAGTATGCTGGATCGCATGGGAGATCTTATGTTTAGGGTGAAATACCGCTTTAACTCCTTGCGATCACCCCCCTCCCCCTGTCACAGTGTCACTGAATGCAGTAATCATATATGTATGATTACTGCATTTAGTAGCAGTGTGACAGGCAGTTAGTGTTAGGTTCAGGGTAGCCCCCGTACCCCCCCTAATAAAGTTTTAACCCCTTGATCACCGCCCTAGTTAACCCTTTCACTCCCTATTGCCAGCGTCACTAAGCGATAATTTTTCTGATCGCTGTATTAGTGTCGCTGTTCCCGCTAGGTAGCTATTTATTTTTTATTGTGATTTTTTTTTTACTAAAGACATGTGGCTAATTACATTTTGGCCTAAACATTTGACTAAAATTTAGTTTATTTAAAGAAACAAAAAATGGGCCCCCCCACCCTTAAAAAACTACAGGCAGCAGCTGACGTGCGATACACAATGTGAAAAATAGGAAGAAGAAAAAAGCCGCGCCAAAATTTAAAGTAAAATAGACAAATGTTGAAACTTGTGATGACGGAGCTGTGGTGGCTCAACGTGATTGGCACTGCGCTGACAAGCCGTTCACCTCTGCAGCCAAGGGTTCGGATCCCGGTCTTGGCTACATGTGAATAGAGTTTGGTGGTCTCAGCCCGGCTCCCGGTGGGTGTGCTATGCAAGGTACACCTGTGCTTAGTACGCCCACCCCCCCACAAAAAAAACACCACACTTGCACGCACACGAAATTGGTTTAACACGCACGCACTTTGGCCATGCAGTCTCCTAAAAAAAGAGAGGCAAAGGACCTATGGGGCTGGCTGGGCTGGCTGGGTGGGCTAGACCCCCTCATTCCCTCATAGGGGGAGTCCCTCTGCCCCGTTGGGCCCCAGTTGGGCTCATAAATCAATAAAGTTCATTAGAAAGTCCATATAGAAGTAGATTGGTCCCAGACAGGAACTTCCTACGATCCACACCACCAAGTGAGGTAAATACAAAGGTGCACCCTCCACCAGATAAGTGAGCAGCTTACCAGAGGGCAAACAATATGGACAGTTGACTAAAGCCCAGCCACGGCCTTTGGTTTCCTTGCGGTTCCTTAGATGCTCCAACTATGGCCAGTTGGTTCAGGGACGTGGTAACTTTAGGCTCCAAATGGTTAAATAAAATGGAAGAAAGAGGCGCACATAGCGTAACTCCATAAACAGTGGATTTAATAAAATGTAAAAGTTGTACTTACAAACAAACGATAAAACACAGCAGGGTATTGCCGGCCGGCATGTAGGAGCCCTCCTCCTCAGCATGGTGACGTCACTGCGTAGCCTCCCAAATGCGTTTCGTCACTATAGGACGTTATCAATGGGGGTAGGGCTTCACAGTGAATCACTGTATAAATGGACCCACCGCCTATTGCGAAAAGCAGCACACTGGATCCAAGAGCGCCATCTTAGATGTGGTAAAACTGCCCTTACTTGAACGGCGTGGCATGACGCCATAGGACAACCGATCGAAACTTAAATACTTATTAAAACTACCGATCGCTCGCATACGTATTGACATAAGAGGGCGAAAGGGCTCATTCAATTGTTTCCTTAAAAAACACAGAAGTGGGAGGTAAAGAAAAAAAGAAAAAAGAAACAGAAGAAAAACGAAAAAGGAAATGTCTGGCACAGAACTTCCCCTTTACTAATTCCCGTGGCAGGTAGAGCTATACCGCCATCTGGCTTCTAGGTTAGAAACTACAATTAAAATCCAAGAGCTCATATATATGGAGCAACGGCCATGATCCCTACATCATTACATAATAAATTATTAATTATAAATTGCCTATAACCAATCCATGTTTTAGTAATTAATGCCAAAGTTATGAACTCATCAAGAAAAGGTGATTAACCCAAGATCCCGAATAGTGATATAAAGAGAGATGGTAAATCAATTCCTCATTGGTGTATTGTGATTCATTTAGTGAATCCCCACTTTATGTGGGTTTTGTATACAAAAAAAAAAAAAATTAATTAATTAATTAAATTAATAGAGTAGTCAATCAAATTGTTAATACTCATTCATATGAGTAAAACAAACATTCTCCAACCCAAAATAGGGGAGAATCAAGCCCTCCCAAGTGAGACCAGTGTGTAAAGAGATTTAACAGTGCAAAAAAAATGTTTTATATAAGAGAGGGAAGAAAATCCCTAATTGGTAAACAAAAGGATTAGTAAAAATATTAGGAAATAGTAAAGAAAAAGAAAAAATCCTTTACTTTCTAAACACCTGCCTCCATGTGTGCTTTTCACAATAGGCCACTCTAAGCATTATTGATAAACGCATTGACATCTGTCTCAATGTTCAAGCCAAACGGTGTATAGGTTTTAAGGCGAAATATCCAGCCCATCTCCATCTGTGATATTTCTCGTACCAGATTTCCTCCTCTCCAACGTGCCTTGTATTTATCAATCCCCAAAAATAGGGTATTAGAGGGGTCTCTATTATGCTTGAGTCTATAATGATTAGAGACAGAATGGTCCTTAAACCCGGACAATATGTTTGTAATGTGTTCATTTACTCGTACCTGGAATGCCCTCTTGGTCCTGCCCACATATTGCATACCACATGGACAATGTACCAAGTACACTACGCCCAAAGAGGCACAAGTAATGCATGGTATGATTTTGAACTCCCTCTCAGTGGCTGTAGAGGTAAAGGATCTAACACACCTCTGTTTGTTAGAGTTCAAAACACAAACCTGACAACGCCCACATCTGTAATAACCTTTAAGATGGTCAAAAAGGAGACCAGATCCCCTAAGAGGGGGGTCAACAACATTGGCCGATATTGTATTCCTTAAGGACTGTACCCCTTTAAAGATTACACTGGGTTTTTGGGGCAAGATCTTCTTTAGCACAGGATCAGTCATGCCAATATGCCAATGTTTTTTCACCAGATGGGTAATAGTCCTATGCTGAGTTGAATAAGTCGTGATGAAAGGTACTCTATCTGCGAACTTATTTTCCTCCCTAACTTATTTTTCTCATAAAAGCTCTTTTCTATCCATTGCAAGAACTTGGTCTAGAGACCCCTGTAAGGTTACTTTACAGTACCCCTTTTCAAGAAAACTTTTGGTAAGTACCTTAGCCTGGTTTTGAAATACCTGAGGATCAGAGCAATTACGCCTTAATCTAAGGTATTGACTTTTCATCCTATAGTGACGAAACGCGTTTGGGAGGCTACGCAGTGATGTCACCACGCTGAGGAGGAGGGCTCCTACATGCCGGCCGGCAATACCTTGCTTTATGCTGTTTTTTCAAAAATGTCGCTCTATTTTTGTATATAGCGCAAAAAATAAAAATCGCAGAGGCGATCAAATACCACCAAAAGAAAGCTCTATTTGTGGGAAGAAAAGGACGCAAATTTTGTTTGGGAGCCATGTCGCACGACCGTGCAATTGTCTGTTAAAGCGACACAGTGCGAATTGTAAAAACCCCTTGGGTCATTTAGCAGCGTATTGGTCCGGTACTTAAGTGGTTAAAAAAGTGACACCATTTTTTTTAAAGAACAGTAAAAAAAACAAAAATAAAAGGTAAAAAAAATTAAACACGCCCCATTCCGGCGAGCTTAGAGTAGCACCTGCATATGGAAATGGTGTTCAAACCACACATGTGAGGTATCGCCGCGATTGGTAGAGCGAGAGAAATAAATCTAGCCCTAGACCTCCTCTGTAACTCAAAACATGCAACCTGTAGAATTTTTTAAATGTCGCCTATGGAGTATCAATTTACTCGGCGTAACATTATCTTTTACAATATGAAAAACAATTGGGCTAACTTTACTGTTTTTTTATTTTAAAAAGTGTACTTTTTCCAAATAAAGTGCGCTTGTAGGACCGCTGCACAAATACGCTGTGACAGAAAGTATTGTAACGACAGCCATTTTATTTTCTAGGGTGTTAGAAAAATATATACATATAGCCAGATTCAGGTAGAGCTGCGTATCTTTGTGCGGGCGTAGCGTATCCTATTTACGCTACGCCTCCGCAACTTTGACAGGCAAGTGATGTATGTGCTTTGCTCCGTAAGTTGCGGCAGCGTAGCGTAAATGCGCCGGCGTAACCATGCGTAATTCAAAGTAGGTGGATGGAGATACGCCGTCGTAAGTCTTTCTGAATCTGGCCCATAATGTTTGGGGGTTCTAAGTAATTTTCTAGCAAAAAACAAACAAACTGTTTTTAACTTGTAAACACCAAATCTCAGAAAGAGGCTCGGGACAGTAGTGTTTTGGTAGCCAATAAAAGCAGATTCATGTTTGATGCCCTTTAGTTGACTTCAAAGTAGGTCTTTGAAGAAAGCCTCCACTGGGGATTTTTAGTATGATGTGAGTGACTGGGAAAAATTAGACAGTACAAACTGATCAAGAGTATTTTAGATTTGGGACAGGCTCACCAGATATCGAACACAGTCCTTTCAACCAAACATGTGGCCAGATTCACGTACATCGGTGCATTTTTTGACTGGCGTAGCGCACCTCCTTTACGTTAGACTGACGCAATGTAGCGGTGCAATCACTGTATTCTCGTTTGATTTGCACAGAAATTAGCACCTGTGCAACGTAATTTCAGAGGCGTAAGGCGGAGTAATTCTAATTGGGAAGGACGTGTTACATTGAAATGAGCCGTGACCCCAATGCAAATGAAGGGCCGGCCGGCTCGCGCATGCGCACATGAAGCAGACCATGGTCAGCACCTCTGTGCGCATGCTCACAACTCGGGAACGGCGCAATCAGTGAAATTGGAAGTGGACCCGGGCAACTTTGTGAACTACGCAGACAGCATAAATAGACAGACACAAACGCACTTCCTTTGCAAAAGTACATCCCTTTGTATCCCTTCCTATACAGCAAGGTGCTTTTGTTCTGTTGTTTATTAGCGTTTGTTTGTTTGTTTGTTTGTGACGTGTCTTTGAGATATTTGGGGACTGTTTTGCAGAGTGATTTTTGTCTTTTATGTGTTTTCTTTGTTGTTATTTTGTTAAAATTAGATTTTTGCTGGGCATTTTTTATTTTTGCTGGTCAATTATTATTTTTTTGGTTCTGTTTGTGAATGATTTTGGAATGTGGGGGTGACATTCCTGCTAGAAAAGGGGTGTCACCCTCATTTGTGGTGGAGAAGTGATCCCCAGGTCCGTGTGACTGGTGTATGAATGTACAGTGACATAATTGGAGCCGTGGCGTGGCGTTGCTGCTCACAAGTCCTGCATGGTGGGCTTGTGCCAATCCAATGTGATGAGGATGTGATGTGTCTGTGCTAGGGACCACAGTGGTGTGCATGCATGCATTCTCATTGTGCCATGATTAATGTGTGTGTTTAACGTGCAAAGATGCCTAATGTGAGCTGGCTCCTGGCTGCTCTTTCCTTTAGAAGACGGGGTATCCTCGGTTAGGGGGGGATTGTCTGGTTCAGGGGTCAGGTCATCACGTATGTCAATCTTCAGGCCCTTTCTCACTGCGAAGTTGTGCAGCATGCAACATGCACCAATGATCTGGTATACAAAGTTTGGGGAATACAACAGGGTATAGGAGTCATGAGCTGGGGTCCCAGTGCATATGCAGAGTCACCCTGAAGGGATAAGACAGGAGGATGTTAGTAGTGCATGTGCCCCTTGTGATATCAGCATCATGGGGGGGGGGGCAGTCATGCCTGCCACCCATGTCACTCACCAACCGGCCAGCTGTCCCCATACATGTTCTGTTCGAAATCTGTAGGGCTAGGATTGTATATGTAGCTGTCATGGGTGGTGTCATGTGTTGGGCTGGTGATGTCCTCCTGCAGGTTTGTGGTTAATTCCAGGATGGCATGAGGGGTGAATCTGAAGATGCGAGACACCTCAGAATCACTCATGCCAAAGATGTCTATGCGTGTGTGATATATCAAGTGAAGAGTGAGGGGCTTGTATCAGAGAAGAATATTCTATCAGATTAGATTATTATATCCATCAAGGTTTTAAAGGGCTATTGAAAGATAGTGAGACAGTGTTTGTAATTTGTATGTATGTTATGTATTGATGTATATATGTATGTATATTTTTTGTAAAAATGTTTATAAAAGCAAAGAAAAATTGTTTCGAAAAAAAAAAATACTCTCTCGTGCCCTCCTCCGTGGCTTCCTCCGTGCCCTCCTCCTTCTTTGCTCATCTAAAGTCAGTAGTATAGCTATGAGCATGGATGCCACTGGCATGTTGGCATACAGTTTGTTGGGCAGCAAGTGTGACTGCTCAGCTCCTCACTTACAGTGTTGCTTTAGCTGACATGTAGACAGATTGTCTAATTTTATACCACCTTTTATATGGTCTAATTTTAGACAGGACGTGCAGCTGTTGCACACAGCGCGTAGCCTGCGCTGCAACAACGTTCTTTTATGGATCCCCGTAACTCCCTCATTAGCATATTTGAATATCAAATCAATGGTGTGTCTAGCGCAGTTTTGCACGGACGGATGCGCCTGTCTATCGAAATTACGCCGGGCAAAAAAAAGTAGATTTCTTGCGTATCTCGTTTTGGGGATGCGGCGCATCTAAACGCATGCGCAAATTTAGACTTACGCCGCGCATCTCCTGTAACGGCGGCGTAATCGCTCTGCCAATCTGGCCCATGGTCTATAACCTCTGAAACATGGTGGATGCTATCAAAATAAACTATTTTGGTTGGGGCTATGTACCAATGAAAAACAACCTTGTAATTTGCCTCATCTTTTATTTAGCTTTTTTATTTATTTTTTAATGGCAGTCAGTGCCATATCTTATCAGTCTTGTGCAAAATGACAATGTTTGTCCAATTTCCATTCAGGTTTTTGGTATAAATGCTCAGGAGGTGACATAGTAATTATATCTACTGCTTACATTTATGCAAATCTTGCTTGTTCACAATTTATATATAAGAAAATGCAAATACCATTGTAAAGAAATCCCTTATCCAAGAAAACGTATTTATCCTACCAGTAAAAAGCTGTCAAAGTAAGAAAATTTGATTTTCCAGCAATGGGACCAGTGGGTATGGCGTAAACAAAGATTGCATTTGGCATACAACTGGTCCAATAAGGCCAATGGGGTCAATCTACTTAAGGCAGATAGGTTGTTCACTTTGCAAGTGTAATTCTGTGTACACACTAGACATGTGCATTCGTTTTCGTTAGAATGCATTTTCGTCCGAAAATCTGTTTTTTTCGTTATCGTTTTAACAAACGATAACGAAAGTGCAAGAAACGAAAACTGAAAGATCCGACATAAAAAATGCTTTATTTTCGTTTTCGTTGCGGTAAAAATTTGATATAGAGAGATTCAACATCATAGAGAAAAGATTCGACATTATAGAGAAAAGATTTGACACTATAGAAATAATAGATTCGACATTACAGAGAATAGATTTCGATTTATGAGACGTAAAGATTCGACGTTTATTCTTTGATCACTCACCGGTAACCAAAAAGATTTGACGTTCCGTCGAATATTCGTTTGCCCATTCAACAGAAACCAAGTATTATTGGATTTTCGGACGAAAGCTATTCCCCAACGAAAAACGAAATAAATCTAAACGATTTTCGGGAGTAACTAAATAAATTTATTTTCCAAACGAAAACGAAAAAAACGAAACGAAATATTCCAGTCTGCACGTGTCTAGTACACACAACCGATGTGAAAAATGTCATTTTGCGGGCTCCAGAGCATTTTTCGCGTAGTTAAAAATGGGCATTAAAAATTTAGAACATGCTCTAAATTTTTGCGTCGTTTTTAACGTTGTCGTTTTTAATGACGTAAAAAAATGGTCGCATGTGGGCTTTAACGACGTGAAAATAACGCGCAGTTATGAGACGGGAGCGCTCGTTCTGGTAATGGAGATAGCACATTCATCACGCTGTAACAGACTGAAAGCACGAATCGTCTCTCACCAAACTTTTACTAACACGAAATCAGCAGAAGCAGCCCCAAGGGTTGTGCCATCCGAATGGAACTTCCCCTTTATAGTGCCGTTGTACGTATTGTACGTCACCGCGCTTTGCTAGAGCTTTTTTTCGCGATCGTGTGTAAGCAAGGCCGGCTTAACAATAATCGGTTTGAAAGAAACGTCGTTATTTCTAGACCATTAGAAGTTTGCTGGGTGTAAATGGAAACAGTAATGATTCCAAGAGAAACTAAATCACATGTTTATGTTATGTGAGTGTAAGTTGTATAATTTATGTGAGTTGTACAGATTGATGATTATGGATTTAGGGATCACTAAACATACTAGGACCATATAGATAACATTTAAAAAAGTTGGGTTTCATAAAAGTCCACATAAATATGAGAACCTTATGACTAAGCAAAATGTATATTCTTGGACAGGATTGGATGACATACTTCATTGCTAGAAGACCGAAATTCACAGAAACACAAGTATAGCACGTTTTCCCATTTAATTCCACTTGTGTGAATTGGCCTTTATAACAGCACATAATAATCGTGAACAATGATGCTAATGACAATTTTGTAAAAATGTATGCTTTTAATAAAATGCACACTTCACTGTAATATAATAAAATCTGTTTTGTAACAGTCAGAAAATTAAAACAAATTAAATATATATATATATATATATATATATATATATATATATATACACAGGCATACCCCACTTTTAAGTACACAATGGGGTTTATTTACTAAAGCTGGAAAGTGCAATATAAGGCTCAATTCTGCACAGAAACCAATGAGCTTCCAGGTTTTATTACCAGACTTAATTGAACAAGCTGAAGTTAGAAGCTCATTAGTTTCTATGCAGAAGTGAGCCTGATATTGCGATTTCCAGCGTTAGTAAATAAACCCCATTACGTACTTAAAAGCGGGGTATGCCTGTATATATATATATATATATATATATATATTGCTTTTACTGCTGAATAAGTAATTGGCTTTTTTTCCCATCAGTTCATTGTAGGATTGATTTTAAGGAGTGGCTCATATTCCATATTATATTATGATTATAAATGATTGGATTGATTTAATCCAACCAGTATATCTCTATATATACATTTTTACATACAGTATTATTTTTATTGAGTTTTATTTTGCAGTGAAATGTGCTTTCTGTCTTTGCAATCTATCCTGTCTTGGGTGCTTTCCCTGGAACATTTATGAACATCTGGTCAATATGATGTATTGTGACGAGGGAACATCTGTTTGCTCTTTTCATCTGTGAAAATGTGATTATGAAATATTAACCTTTTCTGTACAAATGTCTTACTCTCTTGCACTGGTACTGTGAATTTGGCTCCACTGGCACAAAAGGAGTAAATGTTGAACATCTCCAGAAACACAAAGCAGGCTTGTCTCATATTTCTATTAAATTGAGTTTATCCATGTGAAAATGCGAGTTCCTTACAAGAGATTAGTTTGCAGTTTAGTAAGGAGCTTCTATAAGCAGCATTTGGCTTTTTTTTTTTTTAGGAAGTGATTACTTACTGAGTTATAGGACAGCACTATTTAATAATATTAGAATGTAGCTGTACTATTGGTAGGCAAACATTTAGGGCTTTTTCTATTCTAAGGGCTTTGTATATTGTTTTCCTCATTTTGCCTGTCACTAAAGGAAATGGGATTTTTTAAATTACATTACTATCTAACTTGCAGATGATCTGGAACCCACCACTGAAAGCCTGTGATAACTGCAACTACTCTGTAAAGTATCATGATCTGTTCTGGTTTCATTTAAAGTGATTGTCTAAAATAAAAAAAGAGGTTTACAACCACTGGATTTGCACAGAGCAGCCCTACCTCCTATTCTGGGGTCCTCAGCCGGCCCTCTTCTGCTCTGTTTGCCCCCATAGCAAGTGGTTATGTTGGCTCACTTTCGAGCAAGGCTGTGTGTGTCCATAGACCCTGGGGTGACCCTAAATATAATTGGCTCTACAAAATTTGGCCCCTCGTAAACCACTTCAACCAACAGTTTGCAGCCTTGTTTACTCCTGATCAAGATGTCTGTATTAATAAGTACCTGATTATGTTTCCTGGCCACTAGTCATTCAAACAGCATCTTCCCAGCAAGCGTGCCAGATATGGGGTCAAGATGTATAAGCTTTGTGACATGGCAACAGGCTGAACATATTGTTTTATGGTTTACAAGGGAAGACATAGTCACGTGGAGCCAGAGAACTGCCCAAACTACATAAGGATCACTGGTAAGATTGTGTGAGACTTGGTGTCACCCTTATTTTGGAAAGGGGTACCACTTGTACATGGACAATTTATACACCAGCGTGCCACTTTTTATTCACTTGTTTGATCTTGGTATTGGCACATGTGGCACCCTGCGATCTAATCACCGGGACTTAGCCCAGCGACTTGTATATTCCTGTCTTACGCTGGGGGAGAGAGCCTACTTGAGAAGTAATAATTTGCTCACAGTGAAGTGGAGGGATAATCGGAATGTTTTTGTTCTGTCCTCCCTTCATGCAGACAAGACATTTTTAAATTCCTATGGCGACTGGTGTTGTTGAGAAACCCCTCTGTGTCCACTAATACAACCTTAATATGAGAGGGGTGGACCTCAATGACCAGTTGTTGGTGCCATACTTACATAAAGCCAGATGCTGGTACAAAAAAAGTGTCTGTATACTTATTCCAATTGGCTATTTTGAACACTTATGTGCTATACAAAGTGTCAGCAGGATGAACTGGATAGTTCCTTAAATTTCAGGAAGAGCTCATCACAGCCTTTCTGTTTCCAGACAGTGCTGTGGCCCAACTTCCCAATCCAAATGCAGTGAGAGGCATTTTCCGTATGCCTCCTCTGGTACCCCTACCAATCGATCACCCCAAAAAAAATTGTATCTGTGGCAAGCACCCCATGCTTCAGGATATATTTTTTACTCTTTTTTGGCACAGATTGTTGTTTTATTGAGTTAATGTTTTATTGTTACCATTGTTTGCTTTTCAGGTATGCCATTCAGCTGTAGCACTGATTTATAGAGCGTTTGTTCTAACGATATGTAAATCAAAACTCCAGAGCTGTAGGAGGTGATTATACCACCACAGTTAAAAAAAAAAAAAAACAGTGCATGTATGCCCATCGTTAGAAGTGAGTGGATGCAGGGCGGTATTCTAATGGTGATCATACCCACCGATCAATCTCTTTTTTCGTTCAGTCCACAGTCTGCATGAAAAAAAAGAACATTACAATACATGCCCAACAAGGACCAGTGACATACTGGTATGTTGCTGGACTTTGAGTGGTTACACCAGAATGATGCCTGCAGGTTTAGGTATCATATTGGTATCATTCTATTCAGTCAGATTTCATGTAAAAGCAATCAGCTGCTAGACTGCTTTAACAAGCAGTGGGAGAGTACGCCCCCCCCCGTAATCTTCCATGGTTTCTCAGGCTCTCCTGTCCCACCAGAGAACCTGAGAATGCAGCCAGTAGTTCTGCCAGCTGACCATAGAGCTGATAAAAGACCAGAAAGGCTCCAATCGTCTCTATAGCCTAAAAAAACAGAAGCTACAAGCATTTCATGACTTTGGTTTCGCCGGATATAAACAGCGCCATTGGGAAATTGGGAAAGCATCTTATCACACCGATCATGGTGTGGTCAGATGCTTTGAGGGCAGAGGAGAGATTTAGAGTCTAATAGACCCCAATTTGAAAAAAAGAGTACCTGTCATTACCCATTGCTATCATAGGGAATATTTACATCCCATGTGATAACAATAACAAATGAAAGGAACAGTGTAAAAATAAAATACAAAGGCAAAGAAAATAATAATTAAAAAAAATCACCCCTGTCTCCCCTTGCTTGCGCGCAAAGGCGAACGCAAGCGTCGGTCTTGTGTCATGTATAAACAGCAATTGCACCGTGCATGTGAGGTATCATCACAAATGTCAGATCGAGGGCGGTAATTTTAGCAGTAAACCTCCTCTGTAAATCTAAACTGGTAACCTGTAAACGCTTTTAAAGACTTTAAAAAATGTATGTAGTTTGTGAGCGGATAGGCTCCCAAAAAGTCTCACACATGTGGTATCCACGTACTCAGGAGAAGCAGCATAATGTATTTTGGGGTGTAATTTCACATATGCACATGGCATGTTTGAGCAATATATAATTTAGTGACAACTAAATGACAATTCGATGTGCTCAACAAGCCTCTCAGCAAATTCCTTGGGGTGCTGACTTTCCAAAATGGTTTGGGTACAGCATTGCATGACAGCGCAATTACCAGTTAATACAGTGCAGTGCCAAATTGTAAGAAATGCTCTGGTCAGGAAGGGGATAAAACCTTCCGGGGCTGAAGTGGTTAAAGTATGTCTGGAGCCCAAATTTCCAGTTTTTGATACAATATAGAATGGTTAGGAACCCTTTCAGGTTTTTCTTTGCTTTCTGAGAGCAACTGCAGAGGTTTACCTTTAATTCACATCCCATAGACACCAACAAAAATTAAGAGGAAAACTCTAAGGTAGAGTTTTAATTGAAACAGGTGTCCGTCCCCCAGAGAAGCAGGGGTGTATTTAGGTTTTGTGCTGCCCTAGGCCTGACTAAACTTGTGCACCCCCTAATTTAAATATGACACACCCCTTCCTGTCAAGGCCACACCCCTTGCAGTTTAAGACCCATCCTGATATTTTAAGTGGGGACACTAGTTCTGATGGCCTGGGGGGAGGGGGCAATGGATTCCCTTAATTTGGATAGATTTCCTCTCACTTACTGTTAGGCTATGGGACAGGAAGTGAAGTGAAATCTCTGCAATGAGACAGGGATGGTATAAAATTAGAAGCAATGCCCCCCCCCCCACAGTTGCAGAATGCCAACCGCCCACATAATGGAAACAGTGCGGCCGATTTATGGGGGCGCTAAACTAATTTGCCTGTGTTGTGCAAGCCGGCGGGGACATTGTCCGTGCTGCCCCCCTGCAAAGTGCTAACCTAGGCCTGGGCCTTGTTGGCCTAGGCCAGGATAGAGCATTGCAGAGGAGGCATTGCCCTCGCTCCCTATTCCTGTGACAGCTGTGAATATTTTGATTTCCTATTACTTTCTGTCTTAGTGACAATCATCATTCATCACCAGGACAAACAAAGGGTTCTACCTAGTGGGGACACAGATAGCAGTAGAATTCTGATGGAATTTAAATAGACGTTAATGTCAAATAACAGAAAATGTACATGTACCTTACATTGATTTGGATTCATATGTGTCCCTTTAAGTGACATCTGTGGATGGCACATCTTGAAAAATATATTTGTATTCCTCTCTTTTACAACTTCGTACAGGAGGCTACATTCACCCTACATGACCCCACTGTAGGTGGAAAGGTAGCCACACTTCTTGGCACTCTCCTGTTCTTGCCCTCCAGGCCAGTTCTTGTGGCCCTCGCCCTCCTCAAGACCCTTACTTTCTGCTTTCAAGCAATGCATCCAGCTTCTTCCCAGCAGCAGCTTAAGGTAAGGGGGTGCACTGTAATGTAAGGGAGAGTGGGGGACTCAACTTCTGATGGTGGGGTGGCTCTTGACATCTAATGTAAGGGGATGGGATCATCTAATATTACAGATACAACCAGCCCTTTTGAGGGCAATCATAATGCTGATGTGGCCCACGATGAAATTGAGTTTGACACCCTTGGGCTACATGGATGTATTTCTACTGTGCATGTGTCCTTGTCATATTGTGTGCTGGTTCCTCCCACACGTTTATCAATGGGGGGGGGGGGGGTTATTGTGCTTTTATGTGACCACCAGTGCAATGAGTCATGAGGGTTGTAGTTTGAGTAGTGTATTGCATATTAACTCAATATACATGCACTGCTCTTACTCAGTAAATAGAAGTTACAGTAAAGGAGCTGCAAGTTAGAAGCCCATGGAGAACCCAAACACAGAATCAAAAACTGTTTTTTTTTTTTTCTAATTTTCACTTGAAGCATGTGAAGGTTTGACTTTAGATACACGCTATTTGATTTTTCATGAAATACTTGGATTATAAAATTAAAATATTTTTTTAAGTTTACGTTTTTTTCTGACCATAATAAAAAAGAAAATGTACTTTATGTGAAATCATTATACATTGTGTATGTGACTATGTAAGTGTGAATTTGACTATTACATAAGAAGCACTTAGTTTTTTCTTTGCATATTTTTGGTGTTCCAGGTCAGATAAAGATGTGCTCTGCAGTTCTACAAAATATCCATGCAAAGCTTCACATTCAAAGGTGGAAGAATTTCTTAATTTCAAAGTTCTGTGAATGATCAGAAGTGTTAGCTTTGGGATTGCTTTTCATATAGAAACAATAAAAGTGAAAAAAATTTTTTTTCCATTAAAGTATGCTATTTCTGAATGCTTTAGTGTTATCAACTCTCAGAAGTCATTTGAAAGCATGCACTATTCCTGAGAAACTCCTTTCACTCCCTTCACAGATATTCTGGTTTTCTTTGCTTTGTGAAAGGTTAAGGCCATAGTTCTCACTACATTTCTCTACTTTCCTCTTGTCTGTCTAAATTTAAAATGATATTTTACCCATTGCAGTCATCACGTCCAGTGTTTTTAAGCTCCCGGTTCAAAAAGGTGACTGGGTTTTTCATTTAAAGTATGTTTTTCATAACACAGTCTGAAATGAAGCAGCTGGATATAATTGATACACAACCTGCTACTAAGATAATGTCAGTGTTTCTGTTTTTTATGGCACTGTGTGGAGGTCTGAGGGAAGAGAGAGAGAGAGACAGAAACAACATACTTGAAAGAGAATTCCTGACACATATTGTCTCTGATGTCTGTGAGATGTCCAGACTGGTGCATAGTGCAGAGAGAAGCACCCTTTTGTAACCACAAGACTTTTTACATTTTTATCCAGGTATTAAAGAGCAAATTTTAGCCACGCCGGTAAAAACAAAATTGAATCACAGATATTAGGTCACCTGATGACACTACTGTTCATTGGGTTAGCAATTTCTTTTATCACCTTCTTGCCTGTAGACTGCTTATTCAACAACAAATGAACATTCCCCCACTAGTGAGGTCTTCCGTGTTGAAGCTGAGCTCCAGTAAAAACAAAAATTGACCCTTGCAGTGCTGCTTGTTAATCCTGCATTGTACGTGAGGAAGCTGAAGATCCATTCACAACCAAAAGTGTTGGAGAATGTAGAAGAGCTGTGTCTGCTGGGAGAAAGTTTAAGATAATTAAAACAACTTTTTCAGCTCCTTCAGACAACTACAAGCAAGAAATGTAAGAGTGCGAGCAGGGCATCTAAAATAGACAAGAGGAGGAGAGTAAAAAAAATCCTCCAAAAAAAATCCTCAAAAGAATCCCATAAAGTAGTCATGTAAAGCCCTGTACACATGATCGGTCCATCCGATGAGAACGGTCCGACTGACCATTTTCATCAGTTCACCGATGAAGCTGACTAATGGACTGATGTGCCTACACACCATCGGTTCATGAACCGATCGTGTCAGAATGCGGTGACGTAAAACACGACGACGTGATGAAAAAAACGAAGTTGAATGCTTCCAAGCATGCGTCGACTTGATTCTGAGCATGTGTGGATTTTTAACCGATGCTCGTGCGTACTAATGATCGTTTTTGACCTATCGGTTAGCCGTCCATCGGTTCAATTTTAAAGCAAGCCCTCGGTTTTTGGACTGAAGGATAACAGACCGATGGGGCCTACACACGATTGGTTTGGACTGATGAAAACGAACTTCAGTCCGTTTTCATCGGTTTGAACCGATCGTGTGTACACGGCTTAAGTCTCAGCAATGAACTCCCAGTATCTGTTCTCTTTTAAGGGCACAGAAATTGCAGTGTGTGTGCATTTACACGTGTGTTTTTCCTAATAAGATTGCTAAATGCCTTTTAAAATAAATGTTTGTGTGCAGTCATGTGGTTTTCTGTCTTCTATTTCCCAAACACAGGGAGTCCAGTTGGAGGGGTTTACAGAAGCTTGTAATATACAGTACAGACCAAAAGTTTGGACACACCTTCTCATTCAAAGAGTTTTCTTTATTTTCATGACTATGAAAATTGTACAGTCACACTGAAGGCATCAAAACTATGAATTAACACATGTGGAATTATACAAATAACAAAAAAGTGTGAAACAACTGAAAATATATGTCATTGCAGCAGAAACATCTCTAGAACAACTGTTAAGAGGAGACTGTGTGAATCAGGCCTTCATGGTAGAATATCTGCTAGGAAACCACTGTTAAAGAAAGGCAACAACCAGAAGAGACTTTTTGTGCTAAAGAACACAAGGAATGGACATTAGACCAGTGGAAATCTGTGCTTTGGTCTGATGAGTCCAAACTTGAGATCTTTGGTTCCAACCACCGTGTCTTTGTGCGACGCAGAAAAGGTGAACGGATGGACTCTACATGCCTGGTTCCCACCGTGAAGCATGGAGGAGGAGGTGTGATGGTGTGGAGGTCGTGCTTTGCTGGTGACACTGTTGGGGATTTATTTAAAATTGAAGGCATACTGAACCAGCATGGCTACCACAGCATCTTGCAGCGGCATGCTATTCCATCCGGTTTGCGTTTAGTTGGACCATCATTTATTTTTCAACAGGACAATGACCCCAAACACACCTCCAGGCTGTGTAAGGGCTATTTGACCAAGAAGGAGAGTGATGGGGTGCTGCGCCAGATGACCTGGCCTCCACAGTCACCGGACCTGAACTCAATCGAGATGGTTTGGGGTGAGCTGGACCGCAGAGTAAAGGCAAAAGGGCCAACAAGTGCTAAGCATCTCTGGGAACTCCTTCAAGACTATTGGAAGACCATTTCAGGTGACTACCTCTTGAAGCTCATCAAGAGAATGCCAAGAGTGTGCAAAGCAGTAATCAAAGCAAAAGGTGACTGCTTTGAAGAACCTAGAATATTACATATTTTCAGTTGTTTCACACTTTTTTGTTATGTATATAATTCCACATGTGTTAATTCATAGTTTTGATGACTTCAGTGTGAATCTACAATTTTCATAGTCATGAAAATAAAGAAAACTCTTTGAATGAGAAGGTGTGTCCAAACTTTTGGTCTGTACTGTACATCAGCAAAGGAATTTGTACACTCTGACCATGAAGGGGAGGAGCAGCTGCAGGGGAATACTCAGCCAGCTGAGGCAGGTAGGAAGGGGAAGGGAGCAGCTTTACAATACACAGACTACGTTAATGGCAAGAGGAAGATGCAAATGCTGCACAAAGAACGGCATGACAAAAAACGTAAACTGACCACGATGTCATGGATCAGCAGCCATGATTACTGTGGTCAGTCAGAGGCATGATTATTTTTTAATAGGTTTACTACCTTTTAAATGTATTAATAGTACAAAGTCAGGGTCATAGGATATTGGCCCCATAAAGGATAATCATGGGAAGTTAGTTACAAGGTTGTTTGACAAGGAGAGGGCATTGGTATTAAATTAACTGTTCTCATTTGTTTTTACTAAGAACAAGGAGGGGTATAATAAACAAGACTGTTTTGTTAGTAACACAGCATGGAATGTACCCTTGTACCCTTGTACATTCCACGCTAGGTTCCAAAAAACACCTGAAAAACTTGATGTAAATAAATCACCAGTACCAGATGGCTTACACCAGAGAGGCAACAAAGAACTTACCCATGTTATAGCCAGACCTTTATTCATAATCTTTAAGGGCAGCTTAGTGACTGGAATGGTACAAACAGATTAGAAAAAAGCTAACATGGTACCAATATTAAAAAAAAGGGCCAATATATTTACCCGTGAACTACAGATAAGTAAGCCTAACATCAGTAGTATGTAAACTTTTGGATGGCATCATAAGGAACCATATCCAAGATTTTTCTTATGAAAGCAGTATCATTTAGTAGTAATGAGCATAGATCTACGAAAATCATTCTTGCCAGACCAATCAGTTAACATTCTATGAGGAAGGCCTGTGGATGTGGTGCATCTGAATTTCACCAAAGCATTCAATGAAGTTCCCCATAAACACTTAATTTACAAATTGAGTGTATGCACCTGGGTAGAAAACTGGCCACATGAGTGTATCCAGAGAGAGGTTGTTAGTGGAGTAGCCCAAGGCTCCTGGGACAGATTCTGTTTAAATTGTTCATAAATGATGTAGAGGTTGGTCTAAATAGTTCAATCTTAGTATTTTCTAAGGATACAAAGCTAAGCAGGGTAAGAACTTTACAGCAGAATACAAAAACTTTACAAGATAAAATAAAGGGTGGGCAACTGCATGGCAAATTAGGTTTTATATTGAAAAAATGTAATGCACTTGGGGCTAAAGATATAAATGCAAGTTATTTACTAGGGAAACAACCTCAAGGATGGAAAAAGGATGGAAAATGATCTGAAGGTCCTAGGGGGTCACAGGCTCATCAAAAGCATGCAATGCCAAGCTACAGCAAGTAGAGCTAGCAGACTATTTCCTGCATTAAAAAGGATATTTACTCAAGAGATAAGACTATAATTCTACCACTTTACAAAACTTTGGTGCGGCCATATTTTGAGTATGCCATTTAGTTCTGGCCACCAGTCCTCAGGAAGGATGTGCTGGAACTGGAGAGAGTCCAGAGGAGGGCAGCAAAGCTAATAAGGGGCCTGGAGGACCTCGGCTATGAGGAACAACTAGAAGCAACAATCATTCTCCCATGAAAAGAGATGCTTAAAATGGTTATAAAATCTCAACAAAACATATATATCTGTAGTGTTTACTTCTCTTTCTCCAACACTCTAAATGTTGTTTCTCTCTGATGCTTTAGTCCTCTGTTATCAGCATGAATCACTCCTAAAAAGTTTCTAAAACGTTTTTTTTACAACAGAAGATACCATTTGTGATGGGGAGGGAGATAAGCACACTACTTGTCCATTCAGAATACAGCTCTACATGTGGGAAGGGGTGCCTCTTACCTACAATCAGATCTCACACAGTATAAAAGAGCTGTGACTGCAGCTATCCACCCCTCCGCTGTAACCCTCACAGATGCAGAAGGATTGTATTACAATTGTGCACATTTGAAGGGTTGTACAGACAGCAGACAAACAAGTAAACCTTATGTAGGAGGATTTATTTAATCTCTGTGTGTCATCAGAGGCTATTCACTTTACTGAGTATTTGAGAGGGTTTACAACCACTTTAAGAGGAGTTATGATTGCAATGTACAAGTATCTCAATTGGGATTCAAGACACACACACTCATTGAACTAGTGTCTTTATTTAACCTTACCAACTATGTATTCAAAGTTGTATAAAAGGAAAAAACTAAAGCGCTAGCCAACAGTGAATAGACCCAATATGAGAAATAATTAAACTAATTACATGCGGCTCAAATCTAATATGTGCTAACAACAAAGAATAGGATATAAAGTGAAATGATGAGCGCTAACTTAAACTAAACTATATATACAATCCAAACAAACAAGTGAGTATCGCTAAAAATGGTGATTAAATATATAATCCAAAATATGTGCAATAAGTGCAGCAGCAAATGTCCCAAATACGTGATTAAATTAATAGTCCAAATATGTGCAATACAGTGCAACAACGAATGTCCCAAATAATGAAATCCAGTGGAGAGACTAACATATATCAATCAGTGACAAGGCTTCTATCCATGTAACAACGATACATCCAGATGAGACTTCACAGATGAACGTGCTCACAGAGCGCTTACCTTCCACAAGGAAGAAAAAGGCATCAAACACATGCAATGATGATCCTGTAGGCAGCCGTCTCCAATGCAATCCTTAAGCCAGTCTCAGCCACATTCGACGTCCGGTCGAAAATGTAACGGATGTTCCAAAGGAAAAATGAAGCTCACATAGTGAAGTACGTAAACTGGTCTTGATAGAAATATGATGCTACAGGGGAAGGTGAAAAAGCAGCGGGACATGACGGCCCCTGCCATCATCTTGGATTACAATATCCAATATAAGGATGTGGCAAAAGTGCTTAAAAGACACTGGCATGTGTTGAAGGGGGATAGGCATTTGAAATCTATTTTGCCGGAAATGCCCAATATTGTGTATAAAAGAGCCCCCACTATTAGGGACCTACTTGTGAAAAATGTAGTGGATCCTCCACCCAAAAGCGGGTATACGTTTTTCACCACTAAAGGATTTGTTCCGTGTAAATATTGTTATGCCTGTAAACGGTCGAAGTGTCCTCAACAGAAGAGGACACAATTCATAAGCACTCACACCAATGAGTGCCATCAAATAAAGAATTTCATTAGTTGCCATACAGAAGGCGTAGTGTATGTGTTGCAATGTAGGAAGGACAAAAAGGGCACTAATGGTCCGTATAAAAGAACATGTAGTGAATATTGAGAATGGCTTCACTAAACATAGTGTTAGCCGACACTTTCTGGAGAAACATAAGAAAGACCCCAGACATCTGACCTTTTGGGGGATAGATAAATTCAATAAGCCCTGGAGAGGAGCCCATCTGGTTAGGTCCATCAGCCAGATGGAATCCCAGTGGATCCATTCCCTGAATACTATGGTCCCTTATGGATTAAACGTCGAGTTCGATTTAAATTGTTTTCTTAGTAATTTTTAATTTTAACATTTTAATTTTAGGTTTTGAGGTTTACTTGATCCCTATTTTAAATAGATTGGCTATATGTAACTATGTAAGCGGAAGGGGTGTCACTCGTTTCCTATTTGATCACCCCGTGTTTTCCAGTAGTTTATCATCCAATTCTATTTTAGCCTTTTATTGGTTTTTGGGCTACTGTATTTATTTTAGTCAATTTCTATTTTTATTGAGTGGTCACCTGCATCATATAAGCACAGTATTGACTTATATGTGAGGTTTGAACATCCAATCTATTTGTATGTACGTTGTACGTCTTCACACAAGTTATAGTGACTATGTATTATTTTCCACACTGGCACTCCATATTAGTGCATTCGCTGATGATTCGGCTTTACAGTCACTGATTCGCCTCCCCTTCCTGTAATGGCCTTTATGGCATTTCATATTCGATGTCTCGTCGAATATGATCGGGAGTTTTTATTACATATGTACACAGTAATGTAGGTGCTTCATTATATTTTATGATTTATTCATCATTTATATCATGGTTTTTGTTATACTGGTATCTGCTTTGCAAATCCTTGAACACTATTAGCCGTTTTCCCATATCGAAAATGGCCGCAGAGATACTTCCGTTTTCGACGCAGTATCGAAAATGGCCGCGATTCGATTTCCGCTTTTCACCTATAAAAGAATGTATCCGATAGGCCAGGGGTGGCAAACTCAAATTCATCTGGGGCCGCATCAGCAGTCTGGTTGCCCTCAAAGGGCCGGTTGTATCTGCACTCCACCATAGTGTTCAGTCTGAGCAGTCTCCAAGTTTTCTTGCGCTGCATATGGACGCAGCGCAGGGTTCAGGAGTGCGAAGCACATTATTTCTAATATTACATTCTAATATAAAATTAAATCATTCAACTCACCATAATGCAGAATCAGTGGAAGCCCGGAGTCTCTCCTTGCATCAGGCGTCCCCACCAGCCGAGTCCCCCTTTTACATCGGGCGTCCCCACCAGCCGAGTTTCCCTTTTACATTAGGCGTCCCCCCTTTACATCAGGCGTCCACACCAGCCGAGTCCCCCCTTTACATCAGGCGTCCCCCCTTTACATCAGCCGATTCCCCCCTTTACATCAGCCGAGTCCCCCCTTTACATCAGCCGAGTCCCCCCTTTACATCAGCCGAGTCCCCCCTTTACATCAGGCGTCCCCCCTTTACATCAGGCGTCCCCCCTTACATGAGCCGTCCCCCCTTACATGAGCCAAATCCCCCCCTTACATGAGCCGAGTCCCCCCCTTACATGAGCCGAGTCCCCCCTTACATGAGCCGAGTCCCCCCCTTACATGAGCCGAGTGCCCCCTTACATAAGCCGAGTCCCCCCCCCCCCCCTTACATGAGCCGAGTCCCCCCCTTACATGAGCCGAGTCCCCCCCCCTACATGAGCCGAGTCGTCCCCCCCCTTACATGAGCCACGTCGCCCCTTTACATCAGGAGTCCCCCAGCATCCGAGTTCCCCCACCAGCAGACTCTCTCCGGTCTTCAAGAAAATGGCGGCCGGCAGAGACATTGTCTCTGCCCGGCCGCGGACCTCTAGCGGCAGCGACGGCGGACTTCAAAAAAATGGCGGCCGGCGGAGACATTGTCTCTGCCCGGCCGCGGACCTCTAGCGGCAGTGACGGTGGCGGTCTTCAATGAAAATGGCGTCCGGCAGAGACATTGTCTCTGCCCGGCCGTGGATGCCAGCAATATAAAAAAAAATCGGATGAGAGATATCTGCCCTGCTGACAGGGGCTGCTGCGCGGGCCACATCACAAGGCCTGGCGGGCCGGATTCGGCCCGCGGGCCTTGTGTTTGCCACCCCTGCGATAGGCCCTTGGTAACCTCTGATGAAGTCACGTGACGTGACGCAACGCGTAAGGTCAACTGGAAGTGACGTGACACCCTGACCGTCCGACCGGAAGTGCCATTGTTTTGGTGTTTTTATTCGATTTTCTTTCTGTAAGTGTGTTTACTCTATTAAACCATTTTTAAGTTTACGTACTTCACTATGTGAGCTTCATTTTTCCTTTGGAACATCCGTTACATTTTCGACCGGACGTCAAATGTGGCTGAGACTGGCTTAAGGATTGCATTGGAGACGGCTGCCTACAGGATCATCATTGCATTTGTTTGATGCCTTTTTTTTCCTTGTGGAAGGTAAGCGCTCTGTGAGCATGTTCATCTGTGAAGTCTCATCTGGATGTATCGTTGTTACATGGATAGAAGCCTTGTCACTGATTGATATATGTTAATCTCTCCACTGGATTTCATTTATTTGGGACATTCGTTGTTGCACTGTATTGCACATATTTGGACTATTAATTTAATCACGTATTTGGGACATTTGCTGCTGCACTTATTGAACATATTTTGGATTATATATTTAATCACCATTTTTAGCGATACTCACTTGTTTGTTTGGATTGTATATATAGTTTAGTTTAAGTTTGCGCTCATCATTACACTTTATATGTATTCAAAGTTATTGTGTAATAAGGGGGGAAGGGGGATAGGGGAAAAATTTGTGCTTAGTGGAAAATATTGTGTAAAAGCAATTAAGAAAAAGGTTCCGAGAGGGACGTCCTGCTGCTAAACACTACAACTTAGATATAAAGTGTAAAAGAATATGTGCAAAAACAGTGTAGCGCTGGAATAAATGTACCTTGGAGAGTAACATGTAAATAGATCAATGTGTCACATATTGATAGACAGGCAATTGAACATGTACAAATACAGTGTGGCGCTGGAATAAATGTGACATAAACAATATTGAATCACATGGTAATAAACAGAAACACTAAATTAAAAACGTGAATCAGTGCGTGACTGAAGAAACATATATAATGCAAATAATGCAAAAAGTCGACACACAGAGGGAGGTATTCAACCCCTTCCAATCCAAGTGATGAAAAAATCCTCTATATAGTGAAGATAATAGAAGTCCAGTTTAAGAGATCCAAAGGTGAAAAGGAGGATGATCAGTTATTATAAGTGACCCAGCACCATTTAGATTTAAGGCTTACCGGAAAGCCTGCGACTTTTCCCTTTTCAAGAGAAGTCTAAACAGGCATAGCAGATGGATGAAATCCTATGTGATGACAGGAGAGGTGCAGCGTCTCTTCAGACAGCAGGAAACCAGGATCCACAGCTCCACACAGGGTTAACTGATACTCTCGGGTCGGTCCCACGCTTGTGTTAATGTAGATGGACGTGCAATGTCAAACACCATATAGAAAAAAAGAGAGGGACATTCCCATAGTGTAGACGTATAAAAAAGAAGGGATTTATTTATAAAAAAAGCACAAATTAAACCAGAAGAACCGCTCTCCCACATGGAGAGTAAATAGAGATCCTTGCAAGGATAAAATGCTCCGTGTAATGTCAGACCGCCTTAGGCTGTTAGCGCATGCGCAAAGCGTGTGTGTCTTCCCCCCAGGGCCACAATGATATATACTGTATTTATTGGTGCTGCCTTGGAGGGGACAGAGAGGGAGCAGGACAGAGAGGGAGCAGATTACATGAAGAGAATCTCCTGTTTACTCATCAGCGTCTCTATTGGATGTCCCGTCTCCTGGGATGCCATTGGACGACTGTTCTGTCTATCATAGGAGGCGGGACTTTGTATTAAAGATGCCACAGAGTAAACAAGAGATTCTCCTGTTTGTAATCTGTCGGCACTCGTCTTGCCCCCCCTCCCTCTGCCCTCCGGGCATCGTTCAGGCTGCACTGATGGCAATGGTAAGGCTGCATTTATGGCACATGTGAGTCTGCATTCATGGCACATGTGAGGCTGCATTCGGGCACATGTGAGGCTGTATTCATGGCACATGTGAGGCTGCATTCATGGCACATGTGAGGCCGCATTCATGGCATTGGTAAGCCCGCATTCATGGCAATGGGAAGCCCGCATTCATGGCAATGGTAAGCCCGCATTCATGGCAATGGTAAGCAGACTGTTATACGCCGATAAATACGGTATATCCAGATAACACGCCCAAGCTTATCCTTAGTCCTAAGCAGTGCTCTAGGATTCGTTGGGGACAGAAAAGAAATATATACAGTGTATCCAAATAACACCTCCAAGCTCATCTCTTTACCACACACAGCCACAAAGGCTTGTTGGGCAGTGTATTAGGCCGCGTACACACGATCAAATCTGTCTGCTGAAAACGGTCTGCTAGACCGTCCCAGCAGACAGATTCGATCGTGTCGCACGATCGACATGTCGTCTCGCACCGGCGCCAAATGGATTCGGCGCATGCGCGGAAGTGTTTTACTTCCTGGTGCAGTGACGTGGCGGCGTCAACGTCACCGCCACGTCACCGACACGTCAGCGCGCCGTCTGCTGGCGGGGATTTTGGTTTGCTCGTGTGTACACGCGAGCAAACCAAAATCCAAACAGACAGATTTGTTCAAATCGGTCGGACAGACCGTTTTGAACCAATCTATTGCCTCGTGTGTACGAGGCCTTAGTGTTTAGACGAACACCCTTAGACCGAATTTTCATGGTTCAAAGAATGTCAGGCAAAATAGTCGGCCCTCACGCATGTTTACTTAATCAAATCTGGCCCTCTTTAAAAAAAAGTTTGCACACCCCAGCTCTAAAGGGTAACTTTGTGCCTTGTGATTTTTTTTTTTGTATTTTACTTTTAAATAAATGTGGTGCAAAAGCCCTGAAAATGTGCTTCCCTGGCTGGACTAGAGTTGAATATATATACTGTATATAGAGTACTGTTCAAAAGTTTTTGGCAGGTGTGAAGAAATACTGTAAAGTAAAAATGCATTCCAAAATATGCATTTTAATTGTTTATTTTTACCAATTTACAAAAGGCTAAGTGAGGGAACAGAAGACAATCTAAATCAAATCATTATTTGTGTGACTTCCTTTTGGCTTCAAATCAGCATCAATTGTTACACTTGCAGAAAGTCAGGGAATTTGTAGGATTAGTGTCAGGTGTATGATTAATCAATTATACCAGGCAGCTGCTAATGGTCATCAGTTTCATATGTAGGTTGAAACAATTCATTAACTGAAACAGAAACAGCTACAGCTGTGTAGGAAGCTTAATACTAGGCAATCAACAGCCAAACTCTGCTACTTAGACCCCTTTCAGACTAAGGCAGATTTCAGGCGTTTTAGCGCTAAAAATAGCACCCGTAAAGCATCTAAAAATGGACTCTCAAGCTACCCCAGTGTAAAGGTTCCGAGTGCGGAAAAAAGGTCCTACAAGCAGAATCTTTGGGGTGTTGAGGGAGCAGTGTATACACCACTCCCACACCGCCCCTGTCCATTGGAATGAATGGGCACTGCTTCCGAAGTGCCGCATTTCTTTTAAAGTGCAGCTCTTTTGAGGAAGCTGAGAAAACAAGGAAACTGGCAATGTTGAGCATCATAGACCCAGTGGTTGACCAAGGAAACTTAAAGGGGGTTGTAAAGATCTGTTTACTGAGGAGGAACAGGAAGTGAGAAATTCAGACAAAGAAAAAAACATTTAGAAGGGAATTTGAAGGAAAGGGTAAGTGAACCAACAATGCACTAAAGAAACCTATTTAGAAAATAAAAAATTAACCTTTACAACCCCTTTAATGCAGCACATCATGCTTACTTCCCTTTGCCATTGGAACATGTCCAGCAGTTCCATCAGCACAGAACTGGAAGAGAACCAGTGGGACGCAGGTACACATCTAATGTCTGGAGAAGTCTGGCTAGAATTGGACTTTGTGGAAGAATTGCACCCAAAAAGCTATACTTTTGATGTGGAAACAAGGCTATGCAACTCAACTATGCAAATACATAGGAACCGGGGTGCAGAAAAATGTCAGCAGGTGTTCTGGACTGATGAGTCAAAGTTTGAAATATCTGGCTATAGCAGGAGGCAGTTTGTTTGCTGAAACTGCCTCCTGCTATAGCCAGATATTTCAAACTTTGACTCAGTAGTCCAGAACACCTGCTTCCATTTTTCTGCACCCCGGTTCCTATGTATGTGCATAGTTGAGTTGCGTAGCCTTGTTTCCACATCAGAAGTATAGCTTTTTGGGTGCAATTCTTCCACAAAGTCCAATTCTAGCCAGACTTCTCCAGACATTAGATGTGTACCTGCGTCCCACTGGTTTTCTTCCAGTTCTAAGTTGGAACTGCTGGACATGTTCCAAGGGCAAAGGGAAGTAAGCATGATGTATCTTCCATGTGCTGCATTAAAGGGGTTGTAAAGGTTAATAATAATAACAATAATAATAATATAATTATAAAGAAAATTTGAATAGTACATAAGACCAATAAAAAAATTTTTTTTAATACAGAAATGTTGGCTCACTGAAAAGTATGTCCACGTACAGTATAATATGCACTCAATACTTGAGCTTAAGGCTCCTTTTTGCATGAATTGCTGTATCAATATGGCGTGGCATAGAGGAGATCAGCCTATGGCATTGCTGCAGTGTTATGGAGCCCAGGATTCTTTGATAGTGGCTTTCAGCTCATCTGCATTTTTGGGTCTGGTGTTTCTCATCTTCCTTTTGACAATAACCCACAGATTCTTTATGGGGTTTAGGTCAGGTGAGTTTGCTGGCCAATCAAGCACCATGATCATTAAGCCAGGTATTGGTACTGTTGGCAGTGTGGGCATGTGCCAAGTCTTGCTGGAAAATTAAATCAGCATCTCCATGAAACTGGTTAGCAGAGGGAAGCATGAAGTATTCTAGAATTTCCTGGTAGAGGGCTGTGTTGATCTTGGGCTTGATAAAACACAGTGGACCAATACCAGCAGATGACATGGCTCCTCAAATCATGAAAGACTGTGGAAAATGTTGAATTAAAATTGGAAATCAAGGCCCCAGAGTCTGAAGGGAGAGTGGAATGGCACAGAATCCAAGTTGCATAAGATCCAGTGTGAAGTTTCCAAAGTCAGTGATGATTTGGGGAGCCATGTCATCTGTTGGTATTGGTCTTCTGTGTTTTATCAAGTCCAAAGTCAACGCAGCCTTCTACCAGGAATATATAAAGCACTTTTTGCTTCCCTCTGCTGACCAGCTTTATGGAGGTGCTAATTTCATTTTCCAGCAGGACTTGGAACCTGCCCACACTGCCAAAAGTATCAACTCCTGGTTTAATGATCATGGTATCCCTGTGCTTGATTGGCCAGCAAACTTGCCTGAAGATGAGAGACACCAGACCCAAAATGCAGATCAGCTGAAAGCCACTATCAAAGAAACTTGGGCTTCCATAACAGCTCAGCAGTGCTACAGGCTGATTGCCTCCATGCCATGCCATGCCATGTTGATGCAGCAATTCATGCAAAAGGAGCTCTGGCCAATTATTGAGTGCATTCTATACTGTTCATGGACATACTTTTCAATAAAACCAACATTTGTGTATTAAAATCCTTTTTTTTTATTGGTCTGTAATTATCACATTTTCTGAGATACTGAATTGTGGGTATTCACTAGCTTTTGATATATTTCACTCTGCATTTCTTTATTTTAATTTTGATGATTATGGAATCATCAAAATTAAAATAAAGAAATGCAGAGTGAAATATATCACTCTGTGTGTAATGAATCTATAAGGTATTCACTTTTTTAATTGAATTACTAAAATAAATGAACGTTTTGATGATATTCAAATTTTATGAGATGTACCCATGTATGTGTATATTATTATTATTATTATTATTATTATATAGGATTTATATAGCGCCAACAGTTTGCGCAGCTCTTAACAAAATTAAAGCAGACAGTACAGATACATTACAATTTGGTACAAGAGGAATCAGAAGGCCCTGCTCGTTAGAGTTTACAATCTAAGAGGGAGGGTCAATTGATACAAAAGGTAATATCTGTGGGAGATTAGCTGATGGAGAAAGTAAAACAGTGTATTAGTTAGAAGCAGGATAGGCTTCTTTAAAGAGGAGGGTTTTCAGGGATCGTCTAAAGATGGAGGGGACAGTTGGACAAATTGGGGTAGGGAGTTCCAAAGGATGGGAGAAGCTCTGGAGAAATCCTGGAGGCAAGCATGAAATGAGGTGACAAGAGAGCAAGAGAGCAGGAGGTATTGGAACGACTGAAGAGAGCTGCTTGGTTGGTATTTTGAGAATAGGTTAGTGATGTAGCTGGGGGCAGAGTTGTGGATGGTTTTGTAAATTATTGTTAGTACTTTAAATTGTATTCATTTTGTGACCAGACACTGGAGGACACTGAACAGTTGGTAAGGTGGATGAGTATTGCAGTGGCATTCATCATGAACTGAAGGGGGAATAGTCTATGTAAAGGTAATCCGATGAGGAGTGAGTTGCAGTATTCGAGACGAGAGATAACCACGGAGTGAATTAGATGCTTGGTGCCGTCATTGGTTAAAAAGGGGCATATTCTAGAGATGTTGCAGGGGCTAAGGCAGCATGATTTGGACAGGGATTGGATGTGGGCCTGAAAGGACAGTTCAAAGTCTAGGGTTACCCCTAGCACTCTGGCATGTGGGGACAGATTTATAATTGTGCCATTGATCTTGACAGAGAAGTAAGGGGAAGGGGCACATGGGGGTGGAAATATTATGAGCTTGGTTTTAGATTCAGTCTGAGGAAGTGGTGTGATATCCAGGCCATGTCTGTTAGTAATTCAGTGATGTGTGAGGAGACTGATGGGGTGAGCTGAGGGGTAGAAAGATAGATTTGGCACATAAATGGTAGCGAAAGCCATGGGAGGCTATCTGCTGACCCTAGAAGGATGTGTAGATCGAGAATAGTAGGGGTCCAAGGAGATTACCAAGCAAATTTAGTTTTTTGAGGAAGAGGTGTTCTGCCCACTGGGCTTTATTCAATTTACCTGAGTTTATCTGATTAAATATATGTTGGGTTTTCCTTGATGTATACTAGCTAGTTATATGCAGAGCACAGACGCCACATACTGTTACTTTCTTGTATAGTTTTAGCTGCTGTTTCAGTTACCTGTAATTCTTTAGAATGTATTAATAAAGTTTTTTAGGAACTAGAGCATTCTGGGAGACTTCTCTATAGGAAGTGAGTCAGCCACCTTTTTAGGAAGATACAGCAAGGCAGCAAAGCATCTTTTTCAATCTCTCGCCATCACCCCTCAGCGAGCTTAAAAAGTGAGTTCTTGTACAGAGTGTGGCAGCACAGATCACAACACAGCTCTGCACTCAGGACCAGCTCCAAGAACCTTCCCACCTGCCCATAGTGGCAATGAGCATGGCGGGGAGGCCAGGGACTCTAGTACAGACGCAATAGTAATCACTTCACAGTGCACTGAAGTCTGAAAAGCAATTACAGGTAGCAGATCCGTTTCCAAAATCTGTCTGGTAAGAGTTTACAGAAAAGGATGCTGAGACAAAGCAGTCAAGCTCTATGCCATCTTGGATGATTAAAGTAATAAGTCACTAGCTAGATCTGTGTTTTTTTACATTCTAAACCTTAAGGTCCCCAGCAGTCCTTACTCCCTTAGGACCTGTGCAGGTACAGTGGAGACAGTGGGGAGAAGGGCTGACAAGCTACAAATAAAATCTATGGATGGTAAGACATGTGCACCCTTACTGACCATAATAGACTGCAATCAGATCCCAGAAAAAAGATCTGAGATCACCACACCAGATGCAGCAGTTCACCAGACTCACCTGAATCACATAGCACATCTCATACCAGAACTAGATGATCAGGCTCAGATAATCTTGCTCCTAGGGAGAGATATCTTGCAAGCCCACAAAGCAAGAAAGCAGACCAATGGCACTCACAATGCCCAAAAATTGGATCTTGGGTGGGTCATTATAGGTGATGTTTGCCTGGACGAAGCACTTAACCACTTAACCCCCGGACCATATTGCTGCCCAATGACCAGAGCACTTTTTGTGATTCGGCACTGCGTCGCTTTAACTGACAATTGCGCGGTCGTGCGATTTGGCTCCCAAACAAAATTGGCGTCCTTTTTTTCCCACAAATAGAGCTTTCTTTTGGTGGTATTTGATCATCTCTGCGATTTTTATTTTTTGTGCTATAAACAACAATAGAGCGACTATTTTGGGAAAAAAACATTATTTTTTACATTTTGCTATAATAAATATCCCCCAAAAAAAAAAAAAAAAAAAATATATATATATATATATATATATAAAAAAATGTTTTCCTCAGTTTAGACCGATACGTATTTAGCGTTTATTGATTGGTTTGCGCAAAATTTATAGCGTTTACAAAATAGGGGGTAGTTTTATGGCATTTTTATTAATATTTTTTTTTACTAGTAATGGCGGCGATCAGCGTTTTTTTTCAGTACTGCGACATTATGGCGGACACATCGGACAATTTTGACAAATTTTTGGGACCATTGGCATTTTTATAGCGATCAGTGCTATAAAAATGCATTGGATTACTATAAAAATGCCATTGGCAGTGAAGGGGTCAACACTAGAGGGCGGGGAAGGGGTTAAGTATGTTCCTGGGTGTGTTCTAACTGTATGGGGGGTGGCCTCACTAGGGGAAATCACTGATCTTCTGTTCATACATTGTATGAACAGGAGATCAACGTTTCTCTCCCTGGCAGGACCGGGAGCTTTGTGTTTACACACATAGCTCCCGGTCATTGTATGACGTAATGTACGTCGGGCAAGGAGACGTGCTGACGTGTGGCGTTACGGTCCATGAGGACGGGCGTTCGTGAGAGCCGGCCGGCTTATCCTTTATGCTTTTAGGAAAGATATTTCTGTAAGTGCAATTTTTATATTAAATTCTCTATTTTTATGGTACATCACTATTGTGAGTTTTACTTTTTCTGGGGGCTTACTGTTACCCACGGAAACCGGGAGGATCTTAACTCTTGATGTTGGAGGCAGTTCCAGTTTAAAGGCCCTGGCTGGGGTTTCAGCTGCAAGCCCTATATGCTTGCCTTTTGGTAAGCCTGCATTTCTTATGGTGCTTCCTGTTGGTGGTGGTCTCTTCCATTTTTTGGCTTCACTGGTTTAAATTCAAGTTAACCAAGAACTTTGGAATTTTTGGACTTTATTGCTTTACTTTAATTAGCACTTGGGACTCTGTTTATCTATTTCACTTTATATAAAAATGATCACATAATTATCATTTATTTAGCGCAACTACGTTCTTTTTCTCCTGCCTTTCACTATTGTTTGACGTGATGATTTTGGTCCCTGATCTTTCGCCACAGGCTATACCAAAGGGGGACATTCAAACAGTAAACGCTGGGCAGTCATATTCACCTGCATGTTTTTTCAAGCTGTCCATATTGAAGTGATTGAATCAATGGATACTTCAAGTTTCATTAATGCTCTTAGTTGCTTCACTGCAATCAGAGGCCTAGTGAAACTCATTCGCTCTGACAGATTTTCTAACTTTTTTTTTTGAGCAGCAAAGGAACTGCAAAGTCCTTTCAACTTGGACACTCTCATTGTAGAAAGATACTTGAGTAAGCAAGGCTGCACATGGACTTTCAACCCACCTCACTCTTCTCATATGGGAGGTGTTTGGCAAAGGATGATAGGCATAACCCGCAGAATTCTGGACTCCATCTTTTTGCAAGAAGGAACTGCAAGGCCTGGTGACCTTTATGGCAGAGGTCACAGCCATCATGAATGCCAGACCTTTGACATCAATTTCAAGTGACTCTGAGGATCTGGTAATTCTCACACCTGGTATGTTATTTACTCAAAAGACTGGCCTTAAGGGTTTTGTGAAAAGGACCCTTACAAACGTCAGTGGAGACAAGTCCAAACCCTTGCCAACACCTTCTGTAGTCAATGGAGGAAATAATATATCTCTACTCTTCAACCAAGGCGAAAGTGGCACATTGAAAAACCTAATCCTAAACCTGGTAAAGTTGTGCTCAACTCTATGGAGAGTACGGCTTATTGTCGTCCTATGTACAGATACCTCAGTCTCTGTAGTGTAACTCTGCAGCTCTTTCAGGGTTACCTTAGGTCTCTGTGCTGCCTCTCTAAATTAATCCCCTCTATGCCCGGTCCATGAGTTTTGGTATGCGGCCATCTCTTGGCAGGTTTGCTGTTGTGCCATGTTCTTTCCATTTGGTTATTATAGATTTGATGGTGTTCCTAGGGATCATCAAAGATTTGGATATTTTTTTTATAACCGAACCCTGACTTGTACTTCTTAACAACATTGTCCCTTACTTGTTTGGAAATTTCCTTGGTCTTCATTGCAGTGTTTGGTTAGTGGTGCCTTTTGCTTAGGTGTTTGTCAGGGCACCAATTCTGCGGACTTTGATCGCGCGCACATGCGCAGTAGAACGGTGCGACCGCGCATCTCTATTCAGCGCATGCACGCGCACGTGCGCGGGCACGGTTCGGCGGCGCGTGCGGGAGCGCGCGCGCGGCGCGAACACACGTGATCCCGTCGGAGCCAATCACAGGGCTCACCGCCCTATTTAAACCTGCTTCTGACACATGGCAGGTTGCTGGTTTGTCATCAGCTCCTGTATGTGTCTCATTGCTGTGAACCTGTTTGTCCTGAAAACCTTCTGGCTTACCTGTTTGAATCCCTGATCTCGGCCTGCCTTGGACTTTGCTGACCTCTCCAATCCTTGACCCCGGCTTGCACCCCTGGACTCCGCTGACTTCTCTGATCCTTTGACCCTGGCTTGCATTACTGGACTTCTGTTGATCTCTCTGACCCTTGGCTCACAGCCAGTACCTTGAACTTTGTCTGCCTGTTTGGTCCCCTGTTCCTGGTTGTGTCACGGACTGTCTTCTCAGCCTGTCTGCAGATCCTATATCTCGGATATCATACCCGTCCACCAAGCATCTCCAGGGTCTTCTGGTGCCTTCCTTGATCTACGCCTTGACTCAGTTTCCTGTTTCCGGTACCGGTGCCTCCTGGTGCTGTCACCCCTCTGTTCCCACCACCAGAGGGCGGTCAGCACTGGTTCGCAAGGGTGAGCCGTCCGCAGCATCTCGGCCTCGGTAAGTTTCTTAGACTCTGACAGTCTTGCAGCCTCTGGGGCCTTTCAAAAAGGTGTGTATATGAAATGACAGATCATGACACCTAGATTGCGCACAGGTGGACATCATTTCATGAATTATGTGACTTTTGAAGGTAATTGGTTGCACCAGAGCTTTTTATGGGCTTCATAACAAAGAGGGTGAATACATACGCACATGCCAATTATCATTTTTTTTTTCTGAAAAATAGATTTATGTATTTTTCCCCACACAGAATTAATCAATCCCTAGGAAACACTTAACCCCTTTCAGCACCCCCTACAGGTTAACCCTTTCACTGCCAGTGTGATTTTCAGTAATCAGTGTATTTTTATAGCACTGATCGCTGTAAAAATTGACAATGGTCCCAAAATATTGTCAAAAGTGTCTGATGTGTCCACCATAATCCCGCAGTCATGATAAAAATCGCTGATCGCTGCCATAACTAGTAAAAATAAATTATTAATAAAAATGGCATAAAACTATCACCTATTTTGTAGACGCTATACCTTTTGCGCAAACCAATCAATAAACGCTTATTGCGATTTTTTTTTACCAAAAATAGGTAGAAGAATATGTATCGGACTAAACTGAGGAAAAAAAATGTTTTTTTTATATACTTTTTGGGGATATTTATTATAGCAAACAGTAAAAAATATTGAATGCTTTTCAAAATTGACGCTCTATTTTTCTTTATAGCGCAAACAATAAAAAACGCAGAGGTGATCAAATACCACCAAAAGAAAGCTCTAGTTGTGGTAAAAAAAAGGACCTCAATTTTGTTTGGGAGCCACATTGCAAGACTGCACAATTGTCAGTTAAAGCGACGCAGTCATGAATCGCAAAAAGTGGCCCGGTCCTTTAGCTACAAAATGGTCCGGAGCTTAAGTGGTTAAGCTATGAAATGGACGTCTAAATTTAGACAGGTCCCTGTAAACCGCCCCTTTTTATGACATTGTTATTTTTACTTCCTAAAGATTTTAACTTCTTATAAAATGAAATCCATATCACCAAATGTACTGATCTTGCATTTAATTAGAGTTTGAAAGAGGATATACTTAACATTTTAAGGCGTATCATTAGTCATTTAAATCTTGATTCAGTGATGGCTTATTATAATTCTCTGTTGTGTAACTACAAGCAGTAAATGCTCATGGCACTGAACACATGGTTTAAAACAAATATATTGTCAGAGAATTTAAAATATGTTATTTTTTAGTACTAAAACACAATTGCCCTGCTCATGAAACATATGGATATTTTAAAGTCATGTAATTATGTTTTTGCTGGTTTAACAGTTTGAAGCTAACACTTAAGGTAGTGAAATAATTGAGTTATATTAGGCACAGCTGTGCAAGCCACAGATTTAGCCTTCAGCCCGAAACTGACTATTGGTTAGCTTCCAACTCTGAAAAGTAGAGTTTCTCTTAGAAATCAAAGCTAATGTATATGTTGGTGTGGTGGATAAATATATGTTCCCTCTCTACTTGATGCTCAAATTGTAAAATAGAACATTCAAAAAAAAACTAGAACTACTTCTGGGGAACACCTGCTAAACTGAAGTTAAGGTTACATTATTATTAACACCATGACACTTTAAGGGTCATTTGTAAACTGGTAAACATTTGCTTACCAGGTGTTTTTTTTCCAAAGGGATTGTCACTTTTAAGGATTTTGTTAATGTCAGATTCACTTGGCTAATGCGTTTTTTGCATATTAGCCAAATGTCCTACAAAAAAAACAATACAGTACATAGGTCTTTCAGTTGTACAATTGAAAAATATAATCTACATGTTCTTTGGTTATGCTAGAAATTCTCCCAAGAAAAAAAAAAATCGGATGGGAACCTTGAGCTGAACTGAAAAACGAGCTGGATTGTACTACTGGAGGTCTGCCCACATTCCTGTTGAAAGTGTATAGACTTCTGCATAAGCAACAATTATATATTGTATAAAGACTCGTAAGTAGGTGTAAGCCAACAGAATAATCAAAGAAACAAGTGCTCTATCGAGTCACTTCTTTATTTTATTTTTATTATTTCCTTTTGAAACTTTTTGTCTGAGTGTAGATCAAAGTTCATCATAAGTATGTTTAACCACTTCCAGTCCACCATAGGTATATATACATTCTGGGATAGGAGTGGGGATACCTCGATCATTGCTGAAGCTGCAGCAGTCATCGAGGTATCATATTTTAGAGCCAGTGATTTTGCAGCTATACAACCCTTCAACCACTTTTGCAGCTGAAAGGGGTTCTCCCCTCCTGCCACTGCCTTTACTGGGTTCTTTTTTCTCACCAAGGAGCCTGATACCAATGCCACCTGTCAATATGATGCCTTTAGATTGAATGAGAGGTACTTCTGTTGTTCCTCCTCCTCCTCCTCTGTGATGTCACAAACCAGAAGCGACAAGGATTTTGTCACTTCTGGGTTTTGGTTTGTTTGTTTACAAGCCGTTACTGGCATGTAAAGCACCCAATCTTGGATTAGTTGCTTTAAAGGCAAAGAGATATGGGGTCTAAAAGACCCCAAATATCTCCATAAAGAGGACCTGCCATGACCCACGGTATCACAAGAGATGTTGTTCATCTTTTGTGATAGAATTAAAGTTCAATAAATAAAAAGTTACAGTGTCAATAAAAATAAAATAATCAAAAATAATTTTAAAGCACCCCCGTCCCCAATGCTCATGTGCAAATGTGAACGCACACATACGTCCCAGGCGCATATGTAAACGAAGATCGCACCACACATGTGAGGTAGTATCGCAACCGTCAGAGTGAGAGTAATAACTCTAGTGCCAGACCTTCTGTGTAACTATAAACTAGTAGGGCCAGATTCAGAAAAGGGGGGTTTAATTGTGTGCGGGCGTAGCGTATGCACTTTACACTACGCCTCCGCAACTATTATGGGCAAGTGCCTTATTCAGAAAGCACTTACTCCATAAGTTGCGGCGGCGTAGTGTAAAGTGTCCGGCGTAAGGGCGCCTAATTCAAATGAGTCATGTGGGGGCGTGATTCATGTAAATGAATCATGACCCCACGCAATTTACGTATTTTCAGAACGGCTCATGCGCCGTCCGTGGATGTATCCCAATGCGAATGTGTGAAATCACGTCACTATTAGTCAATGTAAACGAGTAAACGACGTATACGTAACTTACGTATAGCCCCATTCCCGAATGATTTACGCAAACGACGTAAACAGCATACAATTCGACGCTGTCCTGACGTCCAGACTTAACATTGGCTGCACCTCCTATAACAGGGGTAACCTTACGCCGGAATAATGCTTACACAAACAACGTAAACTACAACGGCCGGCCGCATGTACGTTCGGGAATCGCCATAACTCCCTAATTTACATATTTGACACGTAAAATGACGGAAGCGCCACCTAGCGGCCAGCTTAAAAGTGCAACTAATATACGACGGTGTAACAGACTTCCGCCGCTCGTATATTAGCAGAATTCCGGCGTATCTTCTTTTCTGAATAGCAAAAAAAGATACGCCGGCTATTTTGAGTATTTATGCGGCGTATCTCTTGATACGCCAACGTAAATACTATTTGAATCTGGCCCTATATGTATAAGGCTTTTAAACCGTCAGCTAAGGAGATTTTTCGTTGTTGCCCAGATGTATGCAGCTTGACAACAACAACCATTTTATTCTCCAGGCTTGACTAACGCTTTGTTCACATCTTGGTGTTCTGTATAGCGACAAATTGCTGGACACCCATGCATTCCCTGTCACTTTTAATGGTACCCCAATTGCAACAATCATGGTAAAATCTTGTGAACGGAATTGAGGGACGCCTGTCACCAAAAAGAAGTACAAGAGCTTCTTTTGGCCGACATGCAGTCCGTGATACTGTATGCGCGATTTCACAACTATTGTTGCAAAATCGCCCCACGATTGGGGTGCCAATTGAAGTGACAAGGAAAGCACAGGCGTCCAGCAATTTTCTGCCAGTTTGGATCGCGGGTGGAATTGCGGTAATGCCAAGATGTGATCGACTTAAATGTTGATTGACTTACTGCCTCTGTTGGAAAACTTTCAAGCATCAGCTACTCTTTTTGGTAAATGAACACTTATTAAGGTTAGTTTTGAACTTTCCTCCTACTAGTTTGAGGTCATGTCCCTGTGTTCTTCATTCTTGCTTAATATTGTAAATATTACCTCCTGAACTTTATTCACTCACTCAAAAAAGAAGCTACAATGACAAATTATTCTTAAACTAGGTGTTTACTTTCTTATTCTGTTGTATTATAGACTATTATCTTGCTTCAATTTACAGTGTGCTCAGTAACAACTCAATAAAAGTATATCCTCCAGCTATAGCACTTAAAATGGGAATGCTGACACAATCTGTTGCTACCACAGTCCATCAGAAACAAATTGCACATATACAGTATTAATTTGCACTTGCAATCTGTTATGCCCAGAGTCTTACAGCAGGCGATATGGCTTGTTTTCATTTAGTCTCTGGCTGAAAAGTCGATGACCGCTCTTTGTAGTGAACTCTCCCTGGGGATTACAGTAACAGGAAGGCTGACCTCACAAATGCGCTTCTGGAAGAATGGGCAAACATTCCCACAGACACACTCCTAAACCTTGTGGACAGCCTTCCCAGAAGAGTTGAAGCTGCTATGTGGGCCAACTCAATATTGAACCCTACGGACTAAGAATAGGATGCCATTCAAGTTTTGGTAATATAGTGTATGTGGTACCTATGTCTAGGGGCAAACGTTTTTAGATATATGTTACCTTCAGGCCTTTATGATCTTTGCAAGATGGATTGCTAAACACAAATATTTACATGCACAAAAGAAGACTAAAAACAACTTTTTCAGTGAGATTTGAGTGGCTTGGTTTGTATCTGGAGCTAAAGTGCCTTATACTCATCCCCCTTTCCCAGTAGGGTTGCCACTTTTTCGTCAAGCCAAACCCGAACACTTTAGCGGCGCACAGCAATTTTTTTTGTAGTACCTGCTTTAGGATTGTAAGACTTAAGACACCTTTGAGTTACCCTAGGAGAGTAGTAAGGAGGCGCTCATAGTGTGCTGCAGTGAACAGTGGCTGTTGCCAAATTGTGTTAACAGTGGAGAGGGGGTGGACTTAAAGGGGCATGGTGTGCCAATAAAATATGATTACCATAGATTAATAAAAGAAATGTCACAGTTAAAATATGAACCTAGCTTACCTTAAAAGTGGACACTGTCAGTCAGTGGGGCAGTGGAGGGTGTCAGAGGGGCAGTGGACGGTGTCAGAGGGGCAGTGGACGGTGTCAGCGGGGCAGTGGAGGGTGTCAGCGGGGCAGTGGAGGGTGTCAGCAGAGCAGTGGACGGTGTCAGCGGGGCAGTGGAGGGTGTCAGCGGGGCAGTGGACGGTGTCAGCGGGGCAGTGGACGGTGTCAGCGGGGCAGTGGAGGGTGTCAGCGGGGCAGTGGACGGTGTTAGCGGGGCAGTGGAGAGTGTCAGCGGGGCAGTGGGCGGTGTCAGCGGGGCAGTGGACGGTTTTAGCAGGGCAGTGGACTTTTTATTGCCAAAAAAATAAAAGCAATCCACAGAAGAAATAAGATATTAGCTAAAGACTACTGAGTGAGCACAGGATAATAATGTAAATAATGCCAGGATGGGACTGCAGGGAGAACTAGACTGATCTCCAATCAGCAGCCATGTCCCTGGAAGGAGCAGCATGACAAGTCCCACCACTGGAGAGAGACTGTGAACTGAACTGCAATAAAGTAAAGACCCCTCAGCTCTGCACTCACCCAGCTGTCGGTATTCTCTTATCTCACACGGCAGGCTCTGTGTTTGTTCCTCTCCAGACAGGTCACATGCTCGGCTTGCAGAGGGGAAGAGCCCGAGGCTGTGTGTCTGCATGAAGAAGGCACTGGTCCCCCTCACAGCACACAGTCGCTCCTGCAATGTGCCACAATGTACATGTACACAGCACCAGAGACTCGAGCGTCGGACAGTGCAGGCAGAGAGGGAGACACCTACACGGGGAATCCTAATACCGAGCAATGATAGGAGACTCCTCGGCACTGTGTCCGGGGCCCAGGCAGGCTGATTCCCGGACACAGGTTTCAAAACCCGTACTGCCCGGGGGAATCCCGTACGGGTGGCAGGCAACCCTATTCCCCAGCGATACAACTTCCATGAGCTCTCAATGCCTAAAATTCACTCAGTCATCTTTTGGATTTGACATCATCAGGCCCAATTCACCCTGGTACAAATGCATGATGAGAATTCACACTGAGCTGTATAGCTCAGTATACCTTCTAAAAACGTATGCCAAAATATGGGAAGGCTTCATTGTATGTATCACCCTCTAGTTAGGTAGGTGCTAGAGTGAGTTTTTTTTCTGGAGAGTAGGACAATTTAGGCAGGCCTAGCTAGTGGCTAGGCCTGTTTGTTTTCTTTCTGGGCTGGGTGATTCACAGGTGGAATCGCTGTAATTTCCTTCTTCTTTTTAGAAGATGCCAGAAGGAAAGGAGGAGAGGTGGGGCTGCCTGGGGTATTTTGAGGAGCCTTGACCAATCCCCAACTTGGATTGGCAGGGGGCAGGCCTCCTCAAATACCTGGGGTAAGCCCAGCTGGGGAGGAGTTGTAGGGTGGAAGAGCTGGAGTTAAAGAGTGTGGAGCTGTCAGGGCCCACAAGGAGCTCCTCCCAGTCTGGGGGGGTAACCCTGGACCGGGGCTCGGGTGCATCCAGGAGGAATGACGAGATCCTTGAAATAGAGGTACATGAGAGAGCAAGGAGAGGACAGCAGGAGAGAACGCTTCTAAGAGTCTCCATGGAGGACAACTGGTCGCAGTAGGGAGGGCTGTGAGTGAGCACAGTCGGGAGGACTGGGGAGGGACACCTGAGAGAACTGGGAGGTTGCAGTTTGAGATGGATGCAGAACCAGAACAGAGGACTGTGGGAAGGGCAGTGGAAAGAGGTCTTTGCAGCCAGGCTGGTTGGCAGGGCCTGTAGAGAGCTATCCCCGAGCACCTGAACTATTTCTACACCACAGGGGCCTGAGGTCCCTGTCCGCAAAATACAGTTCATTGAGGCCTGACTGAAGCCGTGTCAGGCCTACCCACGTGGTGCTAGCTAGTCTGGAGAAGTAGCAGTCTGCAGCAAGGGAAGTGCTGGTGGAGTTACAGTCTGCAGCAAGTGAAGTGCTGGAGGAAAAAACGTTGTGCAGCAAGTGTGGCTGGAGAGAAGACTGGAGTGTATATACTGGAGTGTATATAGAAGTCCTAAGCAAGTTTGCACTGAATATTTCTGGGCATCTCATAATTCCCAATTTGCCATCCAAGTTTTATCACCTCAAATAAAAAAAAAAAAACAAAGCTATGGACTGTTCTATGTCTCTGAGTGATTGGGAGATGGATGTCTGGCTGGGCAGGGTGACAGGTGAACCACTACATTCAGCAACCCCTACGGGGGCTTGGCTACACATAGAAGAGAAATATAATTTTTTAAAGGAAAACTACACTTTTTAAACAACTAATATAGCATATAATCTGCTGCAGAATTCATTCATTCAATTCATTTTATAAGTACTTTTGCAATAAATTCAACTGAAAAAAAAAAGTAATGCAGAAATGCAAAAAATAACCAGTATGCATGGCAGCTTAAGGAGGATTTGAGAATGTTCACACAATAAATTATTTGATTATTCACTGAAGAATACATTAAGTAAAATGGAATTTAGATTCAGCCTGATATAGAGTTTGCATGTTCAGAATAATAATATATAAGGATCAATATTTTAGGTGGGAGGGATAATAAATGGTGGTGTGTTTTTTTTGTGAATATACAGTATTTGGGTGTTGTAATTCTAGAAAATGGATGCCGCCTAAGAAGCGTTCCATAGCAATGGAGGTGGTGGGTGAGTTCATAAAAACATCTGATTGTTTGGTTTGCTTCCAGGGTCTGAGGAGTGAAGTAGGACCCCCAGAGATTTTATCAGGGTAGCATGACAGAAGGACCAGCACGCCTCAGAGAAACTAGACAAAAAACATACAGTGAGCTTCAAAAGAGGGGCAGGGAGGAGTAGGTAGAACTTGTAAAGTACTTTACCTGAATACAAGGATTCCTACTCCACCTCCGCTTCATCTACTGGGCCCAGATGAATGAGCCCAGTGGAGACCATTTTGAAGCATGTCATAGCCATCAAGAGAGAGGAAGAGCTGAATTTGGGAAGCCTGGTTTTAGTTATAGCAGGTAGGTTAAGGGAGTAGGAGATAACAAGGTCATTGACAGAGATGAGCATGTTGCATGAGATTGGGGGGACTGGTTCTTATAAACAGGGGAATATAAATTAAACTGCTCCAAGAGTAGTGTCAGTTGTGGGGGTTATGGCTGCCAGTATTAGTTGAAATATCCATAGAAAATAAAAGAAGTGGGTGGTTTTAACAGCACCCAAATCGGATTCATTATAATTAGAATACCAAAAAAAAAGATTTTTAATGTAGTTTTGGATGCAACATCTAATTTTTTTACCTAATGGTAGAAGTCATAAATTGATACAACAGATCTAAAAGCTATAGGAAATTGTACTCCTAAAAATAAAGAAAGGTTTAACCCTGAACTTCCTACAAATTGGCCATATTGTTTGCTTCTGCATTGCCTTACAAATTTAGTAAACATGTCAAAACAGAATGCACCAAAACACTTCAAAACTACAACCCAACATTCCCTGCACCCCTTTCAATACCTGTACTACCAATTATTCCAAAAATATTCAAAATATAGACTTCAGGTGTGTGTTTGGTAGAAATTTGATAGCATCAGGACAGTATTTAGAAATATCAATAAACAGCAAATATAAAGAGCTTTGCAGTGTGGACCTTTTTTTAACATATTTTTTGCCAATAGTACCATTGTGGTCTGTAGACTTATTCTTAGCCCGAGTACACACGATCAAATCTATCTGCTGAAAACGGTCTGACAGACCGTTTCAGCAGACAGATTCGATCGTGTGTACGGGCGGACAGACAGATTTGGCCAGCCGACAGATTTTAAAGCATGCTTTAAAATCTGTCTGCTGGGAATCCGTCCGTCCGTCATGTCTGCTGGTTAGTACGCTAACCAGCAGACATATCTGCTCGCACATGCGTCGAATGGATTCGACACATGCGCGGAAGTGTTTTACTTTCTAGTGCGGTGACGTGGCGGCGTCAATGTCATTGCCACGTCACCGCGCTGTCTGCCGGCGAGGGATTTTGGTTTGATCGTGTGTACAGCGATCAAACCAAAACAGCCCAGCAGACAGATCTGTTCAAATCGGTCTGTCAGACCGATTTGAACAGATTCATTTGCTCGTGTGTACGGGGCCTTAAACATATCACCTAAAGGTACCATCTATTTGGTACCATAAGCATGAGAAATCATATGCACCAAAGAGCAGCACCTTTTGGATACTGGTTTTCAGTAGACATGTGCACAGGTTCGTACCGATTCGTAATTTCGTAAGACGCCAGTTTTCCTGTTCGTTCCCTTTCGTATTTCGTACAAAGCGATTTTTTTGTATTCCGATCGTTTCGTATTTTGGTTACCGTTTAATTTTCGTACATGCGGGATGATTCGTTATTCTGTTTAATTTATTGTCGTTTCTTGTTATACAATAATTTTCGTGAATTTTCGTCATTTTGTACTTTCGTAAATATATCGCGGGATTCGCGTCACTTTCAACACGCGGCTCATCCATATTAACTATTGTTAAGCCCCGTACACTTGGTCAGAATTTTGCCAACAAACATAAAAACAAACGTTTTCCGTTTGTTTTCAAAAAATCCGTTTGTTTGTAAGCTCCATCAGAAAACCATTTTTGGGTTCAAAAGTCTGACCAACTGATCTCCCTTCAGACGAAAATCCATGGAAAAGTTTTTTTGGCTTTACTGTACTCGGCAGTCGGCACAAAAGAGAAGCTGATTCACTCACTACACTCACTCGCTGCCCATTCAAAAAAAATGAATCAAGTACACAAATTTACAAACAGACCAAAAAAACGGATTTACAAAACACACAAATGAAAATATGAACATACGACTGAAAATACGAACAGAAAAATGATTTAAAATACAGAATGCAAATCATTCGTTATAGATGTCATTTTCGTTCTTTTGCCATTTTCGTTTTGTCGTATTTTCGCAAGATTGTCGTATTTGCGCTTGTTCGTTATGCGGCTCATTCGTAATCCCGTCGTTTTCGTATTTTGGTGCTTTAATTTTTTCGTATGTGCACATTATTCCGCGGGTACGAAAATGAACACATTTGTACGAAAATACATTTGTTACTAACGGGAACGCACATATCTAGTTTTCAGTATCCAAAGTGATAACGCACACTCAAGACATGAAAAACTGTGTGTGGCAGCCATTGTGTTCATGTCCCTGGTCACCCATGCCATTTTTTCAAAATAAGAGAGAGCAGCAGTAACCCCCCATTTCTGGACATGGCTATACTAGGACTCAATGTTATACAATTAAAATACTTTTGGCTGCATTCCACAACATTCATATCAGTCCATTGAGAGGACACATCCTTCTCAACCCTATTAACTGAACATGCAATTCAGTCTCAGTACCCCTCATAAAACCGTCAGATTTGCAAGTTTGAGTAATTAGGAAAGCAAGCAGATATACTTCGCTCTAATTCCCGATCATAAATACCTTAGCTGATGTAGGTGGCAATACACATTGCTGTCTCTATTTCCTTGTAGAATGAAAAACATCAGTGTATTTAATAATTCCAGAGATAATAACAGTACAGCCAGAATGTTTGTTTATGTTTATCTGTATCAGTGAATTAGCAGCATTTTAAACCTAAACACCACTTTGCTAGGATGTAATAGAGTGGATTAGGCCCCCACACCCCCTCCTAGGTGTAATAGACATCAGATACCCTTCATATTAATAAGGTAAAAGGTCATTTCACGCTGGACAATAATATATAAGTTAGCAGACTGTAATCTGTAGGTATTCAAAGATATTATTTCCTATAAAAAAAACTGTGGGCTAGATTCACGTACATTGGCGCATATATAGACCGGCGTAGCGCATCTCCTTTACGTTAGACGGCTCAATTTCGAGCTGCAAGTGCCATATCCACAGAGTATTTGAGCCCAAATTTGCGCCGGCGCAACTTAAATTCCGAGGCCTAAGGCAATGTAATTCAAAGTGGGAAGGACGTGGGCGTGTTCCATTAAAATGAGCCGTGACCCCATGCAAATGAAGGGCCGGCCAGACTGGGCATGTGCATGACGCTGACTATGGTCAGAGCCTCTCTACTCGGCCCGGAGCAATCAGTGAGATAGGAACTAGGCCGAGGCAGACTTAGTGAGATACGCCCAGTGCATAAATAGGCCCAGACATACGCCCTTCCATTGCAAAAGTACATCCATTTTTTTCCCTCCCTGAAGCAAGGTGCTTTTGTTCCTTGTCTGTTGCTGTTTGTAGGTTTGTGTCGTGTCGGTGTGTTCCATTATTTTGAGGGCCATCACCCAATTTATATACACACATATATATATATATATATATATATTTAAAAAAAATGTTTATAATATAAACCATATAAAACAAAGAAAAAAATGTGTCTCTAAAGTCTAATAGGTAGGAATCCCTACTAGTGTGGTTACTAGTGTAATCAACCACACTAGTATGGATTCCTACCTATTAGACTCTAGAGACACATTTTTTGCAACGGTCACAACTGGCATCCTTATAGCAGCATAGGATCATTTTACTTTATCAATCTTTGGGCCTGCTGGCCCGCACAGGCTCCTGACCTAATTAATCCACCTTTACTCAATTTCACTGAAATTAGTGGAAGCTGAGGAACCAACATCTACCCTCCTATTAACACAGGGTATATCTCCAATTGCACCCTAATTCCAGCCAAAAGGGGGGCCTATTACCATTGGGCTCACCCCACGGATATATCCGACAAAAATCCTCTCCCGTGCCCTCCTCCGTGCCCTCCTCCTTCTGCACTCATCTAAAGTCAGTAGTGAGCAAGGATGCCCCTGGCATGTTGGCATACAGATTGTTGTCCTGCAGGTGTGGCTGCTCAGCTCGTCCATAACAGTGTTGCTTTAGCTGACATGTAGACGGATTGTCCAATTTTAAACCTGCTTTTATAAGGACTAACTTTAGACCGGACGTGCAGCTGATGCGCACAGGGCGTAGCCTGCACCTCACAAACTTACTTTTGTGGATCGGCGTATCTCCCTCATTTGCATAGGAAATCAATGGTGTGGACGGAATAAATGTACACCTAGGATGTGCAGGAGTAGGCAAGTTAGGCCGGTCGGGAATAGCCTATTTTGGTGCGTATCTAGTTCTGTGGGTAAGGTGCATAGATATTCCGGCGCAAATTTAGACTTAGGCGGCACATCTTGAGATCCTGCGGTGTAAGTGCTTTGTGAATCTGGCCCTGTATCTTTGGCATGGTCATAAACACAATGACATCCTATTGGCCACACTTTAGACCTGGTGAACTCCCTCTTCATGGATAAAAAAAAAGGGGGGCTGCCCGTGCCATTGACAGCTCTCCTTTACCGTCAAAACATGGAACCTGTTCGATCGTGTGTACGCGGCCTTAGTGTAAACTTATTATGACTTCTAAAGTGCAACAGTGAAATACTCAAAATTAACACAAGATGGCAGTCAAAACTTCAACGTCCACTGCATATAACTCCTTAAAGTGCAATAGTGAAATACACGTCCAGTGCAAATAAGTAAAGTAAGCAAGACTATAAAATCACAAAGTGCTTGATGGATACATAAAGTGCAACAATAATGATCTCTAATTTCAATAGTAGTGAAAATGTGATTGTCCCAATCTTGATCGTGTAAACAACACAGGTGTGGTGGGTACCTCTTCTTTCCATGCAGGGACACCTCTAGAAGGGGTATCCTTTTACCTCACAGCTGTAAGGTAACAGCATTGAAATATAGTGATGGTCTGGTATCCTCTGCGGGTCGTTTTTGGGTGTCTGGTCGATCAAGTAGCCTGGGGGTGGGGGGTTACTTCTTGTATAGATCCAACAATCAATAATAGTAGCTGATGGCTCCGCTATACTCCGCTTCCACATACACCCCAACTGAGTCAGCAGGGAGGGAGAAACATGCCCAAATAGTATAGTATGTTTTTAAAATTTGATTCCATAAAAACTGTAAGGCCCCATACACACGAGCAGACAGATTTGTTCAAATCGGTCGGACAGACCGATTTGAACAAATCTGTCTGCTGGGGACGTATTGGTTTGATCGTGTACACACGATCAAACCAAAATCCCCGCCGGCAGACGGCGCGCTGACGTGGCGGTGACGTTGACACCGCCACGTCACCGCACCAGGAAGTAAAACACTTCCGCGCATGCATCGAAACCATTGAACGCGTGTGCGAGAAGACATGTCTGCTGGTTAGCGTACTAACCAGCAGACATGTCGGGCGGACGGGTTCCCAGCCGACAGCTTTTAAAGCATGCTTTCAAATCTGTCGGCTGGCCAAATCCGTCTGCTCGCCCGTACACACAATCGAATCTGTCTGCTGGGATGGTCTGGCAGACCGTTTCCAGCAGACAGATTTGATCGTTGTGTACGCGGCCTAAAAGGTGAAAGAAAAAATGCGTACTTCCTGCCTAGTGAGTTATGTCCAAAACTGTTACTAAATAAATATAAAATAAAAGCTGCTACCCCTGCTAAAGTATTATTGTGCTTTAGATGAAGTGAAAGAAATTGATATAAAAAATAAAAACAAATATGTGACATGATTTTAATCACACAAGTAATCATTACAAAATCCACTCAAATACAATTAAATAGCATAACGCCTTTAAAAATTAAATAGATTAATTAGAGATATATAACCAAAAATAATAAATATCAATTCATCAAAAGTGGTATTAATAGAAAGTCCTAAGCAACAGTGACTCTTCTTGTGTAATATGTTGAATTTTCTCAAAGATGTTCAATATAAAACCTTCACCAGCTGAACAGTTGGTCACCCAAAGTGCTCGTATATGAAAACTGTTTACCAGATAGTGTTGACCACTTTAAACCAAAAAGTAGGTCTGTTGTGCTTTTTGCAAGACACTGCTTGCTGACAATGTTAGATGCTGATTAGACAAGATACACCTCCTCCCGCAGGGATCATGAATGGGATATATGTGGAAAATGACAAAGCAACTGTAAGGTTGGTGGTTCAACTAGACCGGGTTTTTTAGGACTTCTGGATGTATGGAGCTCTCTGATGCATTGGCAAGTGTCAGGGCACCAATTCTGCGGACTTTGATCGCGCGCACATATGCGCAGTAGAACGACGCGATCGCACGTCTCTATTCAGCGCATGCGCGCGCGCACGTACGCGGGCACGGTCCGGCGGCGCGACGTGTGCGGGAGCGCGCGCGCGGCGCGAACTCACGCGATTCCGTCGGAGCCAATCACAGGGCTCACCACCCTATTTAAACCTGCCTCTGACACATGGCAGGTTGCTGGTTTGTCATCAGCTCCTGTATGTGTCTCATTGCTGCGAACCTGTTTGTCCTGAAAACCTTCTGACTTACCTGTTTGAATCCTGATCTCGGCCTGCCTTGGACTCCGCTGACCTCTCCAATCCTTGACCCCGGCTTGCACTCCTGGACTCTGCTAACCTCTCCAATCCTCTGATCCCGGCTCGTATCCTTGGACTTCCGCTGACCTCTCTGATCCTCTGACCCCGGCTTGTACTACTGGACTTCCTTTGATCTCTCTGACCCGTGATCCACAACCAGTGACTTGAACTTGTTTTGCCTGTTTGGTCCTCTGTTCCTGTTGGTGCCACGGACTGTCTCCTCGGCCTGTCTGCAGACCCGGTGCCTTCCTTGATATACACCTTGACCCAGTTTCCTGTTTCCGGTACCGGTGCCTTCCGGTGCCTGTCACCTCTCTGTCTCCATCTCCAGAGGGCGGTCAGCACTGGTTCGCAAGGGTGAGCCGTCCGCAGCATCTTGGCCTCGGTAAGTTCTTTTAGACTCTGACAGCAAGTCAGAACACACACAGCAATATGGTGAATACAAAACTAGACTTTATTTTTCGTGCGCTCGGCACCTAATTTAAAACATACAAGAAAGGGAACGCCCTTGGCTCAGCCAATCGTATTCAAGTAATTTGTTTATACAAGTAATACAGTACGTCAAGATTATACAACGTGTGTAAAACATAGCAGTCTATATTCTGTGAGACCAACTAAAATCTTGTTCCCTCTGCACGCCTTATCTATGTTATTGTTCTCTGCTCAGTACATAATAACATTTGGCAAGATTGTTCTTAGCTTCTGTGTAATTAATCCTAGAAGCTCTGGGTTAAAGGATACATTTACATACAAGCATTGATTACTATTGGGGAACTCTAGCAAGCCTTACAATGCATTGATATTATGGGGCAACTCTAGCCTTACAGCAACCAAAAATAATGTAATCCCATTTATTGTATAAAAGAATAGATAAAAAGCCAAATGCATGCGTGTCTGATGGCCAAATGGTGCCTCGCGGCTCTCACCCGTAGCTGGTGTGCTTTCACCTCGCTACTCACACAGACCAAAGGGACCGGAAGTGACGTGTCCAAGGCTCACCTCAACATATGTTTCGTAAGATTTCACGTCATCAGGAAGCGTTCATTGGTCAGTATAGGCATTTGTGTTATATAGCGTCAATGTCAATAGAGTCAATGTCTCACTCAGGGAGGAAAATTAATTTGGTTAACACTTAATCAGCCACAGTGCCGGTTCATATCTGATAGCAAATACAACAGCCTTGCATGCTAATATATACATAATTAAAACCACATGTAAGAAATGTTGAAATATCATTGAACCTAATCGTGTCATTAAGGTTATCCTAGGGACAGAAATTATTTTATATTTTGTCCAGTACCAAAGGGAATTATAAAATACACAAAAATAAATTAAAAATATGTAATACAATGATCTAAAGAATAGAATAGGGTGATTACCTAATGGGAAGAGTGGTAAATTAATAAAAAAATAATAATCATTAGCTAGAAAACAATTAAGATCTAATTCGATATTCATTGCATACTTTGCAGTCGATACAGCCACCGGGTTTCATTCAGAGATACTGCTCTTGTCATGTGTGTACCCCTCCAATGTTTGGCGATTTTATCAATCCCATATAAGGTCAACAGATGGGGATCTCTGTTGTGATGTAAACGAAAGTGTTTGGACACACTGTGGTTTAGGAAACCCTTCTTAAAGAGGAAGTAAACCCTGATAGGTTTTACTATGTGTCCCTGGAAAGGTAAGGCATAATGGGCTACTATGCATCACATAGTAGCCCATTATGTGACACTTACCTGCAGGAGAAGCCCGCAATATCACCGTCTTCCATGCTGGCAGTGAGCATCCATTCTTCACCCCTCTTCTTCCGGGAGCTGCAAAACTTTGGCTCTGTGACTGGCCATGGCATGCACGTGGTAGCTGCATTTAGCGGTGTGACCCCGGCTTGAAACGGCACAGTGTGCCCTTTCAAGACGGCGCATGCGCCGTTGAAGGCGTCGCTCGGGGAAATTGCAAATATTTCTGAGACCTTGTAGGTCTCAGATATTGCAAGCACTTACAGGTAAGCCTTAATCTAGGCTTACCCATAGGTGTAACTTGTCCTCCAGGGTTTTACAACCACTTTAATATTTGTGATGTGTTCATTAATTCTGACCCTAAGTTGGCATGTGGTTCTGCCAACATATTGTAGGGAACATGGGCATTCCAAAATATATGTCACATGATCGGAGTTACATGTAACCATCAAGAAAAGTTCATTTTTTTTAGGGGGGTCAGGGACATTGGGAGCTATCATGTTCCTCAACCCTGGGGCGCTCCTATAGATGAATTTGTCCTTTAGGAGAATAGGCCAGTGCTTTTTTTTTTTAATTCTACTTGTTTGTATTGCCGATGAAACCCTGATATAAATGCTAATTCCCTTCTAAGGGGTGTTTTTTTCTTAGTAGTCAGAAACGATTCCCTATCCATTGTCAACACTTGATTTTTGGCTTTGAGCAAAATCTCCATTGAGTATCCCTTTTCTTGAAATCTATCTGTCAAAATTTGAGCTGTATTGTGAAAGTCATTAAGACTGTCACAGTTGCACACAATCCTCATATATGGTTGCAAATATGGGTTGGGACAAACCCATTTCTATTAGTTTCCTTAAAAATGTGTGCCAATTCTGTCTTTGTTTCTAATTAATTTATTAAGATAATTGATGATGAGTTCCATTGTGCTGTTAATTTTAAATCATATTTATTTGTGTTTATTTGCATAAGGAGAGACTGTAGACCTGCCTGTGAACCATCCCAGAGCAGGGTAACATCATCAATATACCTTTTGTAAAAGTTTAAAGCTTTATTCCTGTTTTTAAAAATAGTTTCCTGTTCACATTTGTTTAAAACTATATTTACCACTCTGAGGGCATACCGTGCGTCTGTGCCCCCATTGTGATGCCCCTAATTTGCTTAAAATAATGGTTAAGGGCCCAATGGTAATTGTTCCCCATTGCCAGACTGTCCTTCTATTAGGAAATGAATTATTATTATTTTTTTAAGTTTTGATTTGTTTGTTAGTGCCCATTTAATCGCATCAAGGGCATCGGACTGTTTAATGGTGGTGTACAGGGACTCAATGTCCACTGTAACCAATATAGTATTAGCTGTAACCTCAAGCTGTTGAAGCAACAGGATGAGGTCCTGACTGTCCTTCAGGTAGGATGGGCTCTGTATCACCAGAGTTTGAAATAGATATCCAAATATTCCCCCACTCTAGAGTACAGAGAGCCAATCCCACTCACTATAGGGCGGCCTGGGGGATTTTCTTTACACTTGTGTATTTTAGGGACTATATATAGAACAGGAACCCTAGGAACATGATTATTTTTTATCTAGAAGGTAACACTCACATTAAGAAATGGTAAAGCAAGTAAATCTCAACAAGCTCATCACCTGCGTCACTGCCTGTTTGTTCCTGTCAGCCAATCCTGATGGAGCCTTCAGCTACTATTATTGATTGTTGGATCTATACAATGAGGGACCCCCCCCCCAGGCTACTTGATCGACCAGACACCCAGGAAAGGACCCTCACAGGATACCAGACCATCACCATGATTCCATGCTGTTACCTTACACCTGTGAGGTAAGAGGCTATCCCTTCTAGAGGTGTCACTGCGTGTGATACCCACCACACCTGTGTTGTTTAGACAATCAAGATTGGGGAAATCACGTTTTTACTACTATTGATTTTAGAGATCATCACTATTGCACTTTATGTATCCATCAAGCGCTTTGTGATTTTGTGGTCTTGCTTATTTTACTTATTTGCACTGGACGTGTATTTCACTATTGCACTTAAAGAAGTTAAATGCAGCGGACTTTGGAATTTTGACTGCCATCTTGTGTTCATTTCGAGTATTTCACTGTTGCACTTTAGAAGTCACATTCAGAATTTCTATTGTATGTTTGAATTTTTATCATTTTTGTATATCGTGCACTTGTTGGTTTCCGGAGACAACTTATCTATTTTTTTTTACTAGTAATGGCGGCGATTTGCAATTTTTATCATGACTGTGACATTGAGGCGGACACATTGGACACTTTTGACACTATTTTAGGACCAGTGACATTATTACAGCGATCAATGCTATAATTACAGTGATTATTAAAGCGATCATTTCCCTGCCCTGTGATGAGCAATCGTGGGTGCCCAGTGGACATCACGGCCACTGGACACGCACATCAGCTACCAAGTGACACGGCGGCCGGTGCATGCGCACACCCTTTACACCGCCGGGAAACTGTGGACATCATATGATGCAGTGCAACTACATGGTAAATCTTTGAATATACACTGTACCTATCTGTGGTGACAGTGTGTGTACAGACGTTTATTTATTCATGTTTTTCAAATAAAATAGAGTCATTACAATATAAACTGTAGGATAAAGTTACAGTATATAAAACATACAGTGAAATCGAAATGTATTAGGTCAAAAGCAAGAACTTTTTCCAAGGAAAGAAATATCCACACAGATTTGATACCAAAACATAAGCAATAGTAATTGCAAAAATTAAATGTGAAGAGAGGATAAAAGATTAAAAAAAAAAGGGGGGAAGAAGAGGAAATCTCCTCCTATAACCCCATCATTCTCCTCATACCGGTACTATATTGAAGCATATTAGTATCGCTACACAAGAGGTAATCAGATATTTCATGTGTATAAATATTAAATGGTGAGGAGACCACCGAACCCCCCAGGCACCCCTAAAGGGAACAGACGTTTATTTAAAGTCCTAAAATGCTATTGCTGATATTGTGAATGGGTGATAGGCCAACCCCCTATCTGATGGCAGATTTAAGGGTTAATTGTTTAGTTAACTAAACCCAGTGACAATCGCTCTGTAACATGTTAATGAAGATTACAGTGGTCTGACATTCCATCCATCACAAGCCCCTTACCCAATGAGCTGTAAACAACTTCAGCAGTATAGATATTGCCCCTTTTGCACCCCTCTTTTACTAAAAAGCCCAAAGTGTCTGCTTCTTCTTCGTACTTGCCATGACTGCAATCCTCCTCGTTCCTCACTTTCAACCCTCCCACCCCTCCACAGGGATCTGCATCTGCATCCGTTACATAGTTACATAGTTAGTCTGGAAAAAAAAAGACACAAGTCTATCTAGTTCAGGGGTGCCCAACCAGTGGCCCGGGGGCCACATGTGGCCCGCGGAGTCCTCTGATGTGGACCGCGACTTCCTGTTCTGGAATATTGGGTTAGCATAAGCAGAGGCTTCATGTATAGCGCAAACTCCTGTCACAGGTGGAGTGCTACCAAATGCTTTCTGCCTGGGACAGCAACAGCTGGCGATACCTGAATGGAAGACTGTTATTAAAGGTAAATTTAATACTAAAATCACAGTGTATATATGAGCATATCTGTTCTGCAGTGGTTACTGGTAGGGATGAGCCGCATAGGGAACAATTTTGGGTGTTCGCGGCAAATTCGAAAGCCACAGAACACCCTTTAAAAGTCTATGGGAGAAATCAAAAGTGCTAGTTTTAAAGGCTTCATATTCGTGGTACTGCCATAAAAAGTGTAAAAATGTAAAAAAAAAAAAAATTCAATGGCGTAGGGGTCCCCCTCAAAATCCATACCAGACCCTTTAGGCCGCAGGAAAAGAGGGGGGGGCGAGAGAGCGCCCCCCTCCTGAACCATACCAGGCCACATGCCCTCAACATGGGGAGGATGCTTTGGGGTCCAAAGCACCATGTCCCCATGTTGATGGGGACAAGGGCCTCATCCCCACAACCCTTGCCTGGTGGTTGTGGGAGTCTGCATGCGGGGGGCTTATCGGAATCTGGAACCCTCTTTAACAAAGGGGACCCCCAGATCCCGCCCCCCTATGTGAATTGGTAACAGGGTACATTGTACTTCTACCATTTCACTAAAAAAGTGTCAAAAATTGTAAAAAACACAGGAGACAGCTTGGGACAAGTCCTTTATTAAAAAATAAAAAAATGACAGCGATGTATATCCATAACGAGCGCTGGTCCGATTAAAAAAAAAAACGCTGCCACGATCCAGTTCTGACTCCATGGGAGGCAGCCGCCGAATGACGCTACACCCGATGTGACAGTTCTTAAAATGTCTGAGGGCGGGGGCCACCCGTAATGAGGCAGAATCGGATCATGGTGGCGTTTTTATTCTCCTAGGACCGGCACTCGAGATGGATATATATATAGCTGGAATTTTTTTAATTGTTTTTAATAAAGGACTTGTCCCAAGCTCTCTCCTGTGTTTTCTTGCCATTTTTGACACCACTTTTTTTGTGAAATGGTAGGGGTACAATGTACCCTGTTACCAATTCACATAGGGGGGTGCGGGATCTGGGGGTCCCCTATGTTAAAAGGGGCTTCCAGATTCCGATAAGCTCCCCGACCGCAGACCCCCACAACCACCGGGCAAGGGTTGTGGTGATGAGGCCCTTGTCCCCATCAACATGGAAACATGGTGCTTTGGACCCCAAAGCATCCTCCCCATGTTGAGGGCATGTGGCCTGGTACATCTCAGGAGGAGGGGGCGCTCTCTTGTCCCCCCCTCTTTTTCTGTGGCCTGCCAGGTTGCATGCTCAGTTAAGGGTCTGGTATGGATTATTGGGGGGAACCCCATGCAATTTTTTTAAAATTTTGGTGCAGGGTTCCCTTTAAAATCTTTTAGGGTCTGGTATGGATTTTGAGGGGGACCCCTACGCAAGTTTTTTTTTTAAATGGTGCAGGGTATCCCCTTAATATCCATACCAGGCCTGAAGGGGGGACCCCCATGCAATTTTTGTCGGGATCCGACAATTCATTATAGCCGCGAGCAGTTTTAAATTACTTTTTTCCTTTAGAAATGTCATTTTGCTGCAGGGACTTTTCTAAACACGGGAAAAATGCGCCACTTTACAGGCATACTATGGATACCCCCCAGGTATGGAACTTAAAGGAATATTTCACTTTTATTGTTTCACTTTAAGCATTATTAAAACCACTGCTCCCAAAAAAACTGCAGTTTTTAAAACTTTTTGTTGCATTGATACATGTCCCCTGGGGCAGGACCCAGGCCCCCAAACACTTTCTATAACAATAACTTGCATATTAACCTTTAAAATTAGCACTTTTGATTTTTCATGTTCGTGTCCCATAGACTTTAACGGTGTTCGCGTGTTCGAACTAACCCGGGGGGGGTGTTCGGCTCATCCCTAGTTACTGGGCTGCTTTCAAACTGATCCACATGTGCAGTGCAGAACACATGTAGGTTACCTGCACTGAGCCATAGACTTCTGTTATTACCTGTGGGTTGGTGCACTTCATAAAGTGCTAGGGAAAAGTGCAGCTAACCCGCAGGAAAGCCACAGGTGCACTGCGCTGTACCCTTGGTGTGGGTATACCGCAGCACATCAGTGTAAAAGCAGCCTTAGGACCCTTTCACATGATCAGTCCCACCCAATTGGACCCTTCGTTCACCTCTATTGAGCCACATATGTAAACGGACTTGTGATCGTTTACACACAACTACCTACCTTCCATCTGGGAAGATCAGATTGCAGGGCCAATAGAGTAGAGTGGGCTATGCCCCTGTCTGCTCTGCATAAGCAGAGTGGACATGGACCTGTCATCTGCCCGCTCCCTTCATTGTGACCCTTCAAAAGGTTGGGTACCCCTGATCTAGTTCAACCAATTAAAGGTAAAAAAAATGACAGTCCTATATGCACGATCCTATACCCACAGTTGATCCTGAGGAAGGTAACAAAAACCAGCAAAGCATGATCCAATTTGCTCCAGCAGGGGAAAAAAATCCTTCCTGATTTTGAGAGGAAATCAGATATTCCCTGGATCAACGTTACTTATAAATATTAGTATCTAGTTATATTATGTTAATTTAGGAAAGAATCCATGGGCCAGATTCACGTACATCTGCGCATTATTGGACCGGCGTAGCGCACCGCCTTTACGTTAGACTGGCGCAATGTAGTGGCGCAATCACCCTATTCTCGTCGGTTTTGTGCAGAAATTTGCGCCTGCGCAACGTTATTTCTGAGGCGCAAGGCGGAGTAATACAAATTGGGAAGGACGTGGGCGTGTTACATTGAAATGAGCCGTGACCCCATGCAAATGAAGGGCCGGCCGTCTCGCGCATGCGCGCTTGAAGCAAACCATGGTCAGCACCTCTGTGCGCATGCTCACAACTCGGGAACGGCGCAATCAGTGAAATTGGAAGTGGACTAGGGCAAAATCGTGAACTACGCAGACAGCATAAATAGACAGACACAAACGCACTTCCTTTGCAAAAGTACATCCCTTTGTATCCCTCCCTATACAGCAAGGTGCTTTTGTTCTGTTGTTAGTTGTGTTGTGGTTTGTCTTTGTGATATTTGTGGACTGTGTGATCTAGTGTTTGTTAGAAGATATTTGTAAGTGATTTTTGGTGACTGCTTGTGAGAGTTTTTGGTTGATAGTTTTTTGTTTGTTTGTTTTCTTGCTTGATTTTTCCTGCTTGTTTTTGTGAGTGATTTTTCCTGCTTGTTTTTGTGAGTGATTTTTGGTGATTGTTTGGGAGAGAATTTTTGTATGAGTTTGACGGAGAGAAAGAGGAAGTTAAATTTTACTTTGGGGAAGAAACAAATTCTTGCCCGGGCCATTTCCCAATATGGGCATTTCCTCCACGACCCGGAGAGTGCCAACACCACCCCTGCCAGGAGGCGTGATATCTTGCAGAACATTACTGACGAGGTGAATGCATCGGGGGGGGGGGGGGGGGGGAGACCCGGACACGGTCGGGGATTGAAAAGAAAATCAATGACCTCCGGCGTCTGGTCAGAAAGAAGCTGGCCAAAATGGTAGCCCATGCCAGGGCCACAGGAGGGGGCCCACCATGCCCTGTTAGGCTGACAGCAGAGGAGCGTGCAGTGGCCCAGACCTTCCATAGACAACAGGTGGAGGGCCTGCCCGGCTATGACTCAAGTCATGAAGGCGTGATGCCAGGTAAGGTTTTTTTTCCCTATCAGGTGTGTAGCATGTGTGGGGGAGGGGGTGAAAGGGAATATGTAGCAAGTGTGTGGATCCTCCAACCTGTGAATGTTTTGTGTCATCCACAGATGAGCAGGAGGGTGCTGGGCCATCTGGGCTGACCGCACCATCCCAGGGACACCAGCCTGCTGAGGACCCCCCGGCAAGGTCGGAGTCCTCGGAGGAGGTTGAAGAGGAGGAGGTTGAGGAGGAGGAGTTTGAGGAGGAGGAGGATGTCATGTCAGCCAGTGGGTTGTTATTTTTGGAGGAGTCTTCCTCTCTGGCTGGCAGCAGCCAGCCCTCCATAAGGGCTAGCCCCTCCCACTCCTCCCCCAACAGGGCTCCTCTCCCAAGGGCCTCCCCTTCTCCCCAGCCACAAGCCTCAGCTAGAGGCAGGAAGTCGTCCCAGAAGACCAGGGGGGTGGCCGAGCTTCTGCCCGCCAATCTGAGAAGGGACCAGGCCCTTCAGACCCGCCATCTGGGACAGGTCAGCCAGACCTTGGGGCGGATGGAGGAGAGCCTGTCCTCCATAAAGAATACACTTGGGGACCTGGACTGCCACTCCCGGGCTCTTACAAACTGCCTAAACGCACTGCAGACTACTACAGCAGACGTTGGGCAGGATGTGAGGGTCCTCACCCAGGCTATCCAGGCCAACACGGCAACACTAGGTGCTGGCCTGAACAGAATTGCCGTGGCCTTGGAGGGCAGGCCGCCACCGCCAGGTGGGCAGAGACCAGGGGCTGCTCCTCCTTCCCCGGATTACCCCCCTCCCCATGAGTCTCCCCAGAGGAGCCGGGGCCGTGGCCGTGGGAGCCCCAGGCGTGGCTCACGCCAACGGCATTAATTTTTTTTTCCCCTTTTTTTAATTTTTTTTTTGCTGGATTTTTTTTTTTTTTGCTGGACATTTTTTTTTTTGTGATGTGAATGTTTTTGGAATGTGGGGGTGATATTCCTGCTGGCAAAGGTGTGTCACCCTCAGTTTTGGTGGAGAAGGGTTCCCCAGGACCAGGGAGATGTGATTCCCAGGTCCGTGTGAATGGTGTATGAATGTACAGTGACATAATTGGAGCCGTGGCGTGGCGTTGCTGCTCACAAGCCCAGCATGGTGGGCTTGTGCTAATCCAATTAGGTGAGGATGTGATGTGTCTGAGCTAGGGACCACAGTGGTGTGCATGCATGCATTCTCATTGTGCCATGATTAATGTGTGTGTTTAACGTGCAAAGATGCCTAATGTGAGCTGTCTCCTGGCTGCTCTTCCCTCAGAAGACGGGGTAACCTCGGTTAGGGGGGGGATTGTCTGGTTCAGGGGTCAGGTCATCACGTAGGTCAATCTGCAGGCCCTTTCTCACTGCGAAGTTGTGCAGAATGAAACATGCACCGGTGATCTGGCACACAAAGTTTGGGGAATACAACAGGGTCCCCCCAGACTTATCCAGGCATCGGAAACGTGACTTCAGGAGGCCAAAGGTGCGCTCCACCACTGCACGTGTTTGGGCGTGGGCTTCATTGTATCTTTCCTCTCCTGGGGGTTTTGGGGTCATTAGATGGGGTCCCAGTGCATATGCAGAGTCACCTGTAAGGGAAAAGACAGGAGGATGTTAGTCATGCATGTGCCCCTTGTGATGTGTGCATCATGGGGGGGTACAGTCATGCCTGCCACCCATGTCACTCACAAACCAGCCAGCTGTCCCCATACACGTTCTGTTCGAATTCCATTCGGATGGGGCTCTGATTGTATATGTAGCTGTCATGGCTGGATCCGGGGTGTTTGGCACGGACGTGCCATATGAGGCCTTGGGCATCGACTATCACCTGTACGTTGATGGAATGCCAATGCTTCCGATTGCAGTATATGTGCTCTGTCTCACGGGGGGGCTGGAGTGTCACATGTGTGCAATCAATGGCCCCCACGGTGCGTGGGAATCTGGCAATTCTGTAGAAATCTGTCATTGCCTTCATGTTGGCCCCATGTTTTTAAGCAATCTACTGAGTTGGACAGAACAGCTCTTGAGGGAGTCTATTCCACATTTTCACAGCTTATACCATGAAGAATCGATTTGAAGATTAAATCTATTTTCCTCCAGATATAAAGATTACCCCCCTTGTGACCTCAATTAATAAAGAGGGAAGTCTGATAAGGAGTTTGAGGGGCTTAACTTACATCACACCAAGCATGGGATAGAGTCAGCATAGGGCCACACTGAGTAGGGCAAACATAGGCTTTAACCCTGCTGTAAGTATTCTAATCCCACCCTGCTATCTCCAGCAGCATCCTACACAAGGGAGGAGTCTCTTCCGCAGCTGCTGAAGTGGAAGAAAATAAAGTCCCCTAATAACACCATGCCCAGCATTTCGCTATCAGCTTTTCAAAACTGTTAGCTTTATAGCTTAACCCATTTTAACTGGTGGATTTGTTTCATATGGCCAGTGGCAGGTACCCAGCTGTCATTTTTTTGCCTAGAAGGCCATGCGCAGTATGTGCAAGGCCATGTCTCTGTATCACTGGGTCCACATGACCACAGTTACGGTTCAGCAAGCATGGGCAGGCACATTATATCTCCTTCACCACAAGTGTGCTGGTGCCACTGCATCAGTGCATGCCTCAGCACTTGTCGTCACTGTGTGAATGTGTAATAAATCTGTGCCACAGATGTGGGATTTAATTAGTTTGGGTTAGCACTTAGAAGCAGTTACTATATCACGAAATATGTGAAAATAAATGTCAATAACAAAGACCATGCAAAAAAAACCTCAAATATGTGCAAAAAAAATGATGGAACCTTCAAACTTCAATAGAATGAAAGGTCCCAGCAATATGCTGGACCAACATGGGCTAGTCCAAGGGAGAATTTGCCTCGTGTGCAGTTCTCCTGCTTGTGTTTCTATCTTAGGAAGCCGTGCCGCATGGGGCAGCAACAGCGCGTGATTGGAAGCAAAGAAGAGCAGCTGATTGGTCGAATCGAGCGGGGATTTGCCCGCGCAGAGGGAGTTATAAAAAGGCTACAGCGCGGTGGTCTTCTCAGTCCGTCCTGTCAGCCAGCGTCGCAGCAGGGACAAGTGCCATCATGAAGCGCCGCGCTACAAGCAGCCGTGAGGCCCTCCTGTGTCAGCTAATGGAGAAGGCTGAGAGCAAGGGAGGTGAGGAATGGCTGCTCCGCTGTCTGGAAGAAGGGAACGCCCCAGTCCAGCCTACACTCACTCCTCCTGTGCAAAAGAAGGGCTCAGCAGCATTTGGAGGCGCAATAAGGCAGCAGCCAGGGAGAAAGAAAAAGGGTCTGTGTGCAGCCACTTCTTCTCAGTTAACAGGTCTGAAAAAAGGAGTAGCTGTTTCTAGAGGTGCATCTCGTCCGCGGGAGAGCAGCGCTACTCACCTTACACCTGTGGAGGCGAGCGAGCAGCCAGTGTCCCATCTTGGTGAGAACGATATGCCTAATGCTTCACAACTGTCTGTTTTGATTAATTCTTTGTCTAATGTATTACAGCATTTTCAAGGGGCACATGTTAGTGGTTCAGATAAGTCTATACAAGGAGCACAGGGGTCTAGTAGACATGTGCATTTCGTTTTGTTTCGAATTCGGACAAATTTTTCATTATTCGGAAATTCGGATGCATCCGAATTTCCGAATTACAAAATTAACGAATTTAAAGAAATTCGAAAAACCGCGAACGAAATTCGAATTCGAAAAGAATTCGAATTGAATTCGGGAAAAATTCTATTCGAATCGAATTCGAAAATAATTCGAAAAAAATTCTATTCGAATCGAATTCGAAAACAATTCGAATTGAATTCGGAAAAAATTCTATTGGAATCGAATTCGAAAACAATTCGAATCGAAAGCAAATTCGAATGAAAATTGAAAGCAAGTTTGAATCAAAATCTAAAAAATATAAATCGATGTTTAAAAAAGAATACAATAAAATGGAATATAAAATAATAAAACAATAGAATGAAAATCCAAGAATAGTAAAGAACAGAATAGAATTTAATATGAATGAATTCAAATTGAATACAATAATACTATTCAAATCAATTCGAAAATAATTCGGAAAAAAATTCTATTCGAATCGAATTCGAAAACAATTCGAATTGAATTCGGAAAAAATTCTATTCGAATCGAATTCGAAAACAATTCGAATCGAAAGCAAATTCGAATGAAAATTGAAAGCAAGTTTGAATCAAAATCTAAAAAATATAAATCGATTTCTAAAAAAGAATACAATAAAATGGAATATAAAATAATAAAACAATAGAATGAAAATCCAAGAATAGTAAAGAACAGAATAGAATTTAATAGAATGTAATCAAATACAATAATACAAATACAAATACATACAATCAAATCCGGTTGAAATAATTTCAAATTCGGTTGAAATAATTTCCAATCCAGTAGAAATAATTTCAAATTCGGTTGAAATAATTTCCAAAGCGGTTGAAATAATTTCCAATCCGGTAGAAATCATTTCAAATTCTGTTGAAATGATTTCCAATCCGGTGGAAATCATTTCAAATCCAGTAGAAATAATTTCCAATCCGGTTGAAATAATTTCAAATCCGTTTGAAATAATTTCCAATCCGGTTGAAAAAATTTCCAATTCGGTTGAAATAATTTCCAATCCGGTTGAAATAATTTCCAATCCGGTTGAAATAATTTCCAATCCGGTTGAAATAATTTCCAATCCGGTTGAAATAATTTCAAATTCAGGTGAAAAAATTTCCAATTCGGTTGAAATAATTTCCAATCTGGTAGAAATAATTTCAAATCCGGTTGAAATAATTTCCAATCCGTGGAAATAATTTCAAATCCAATCCGGTTGAAATAATTTCAAATTCGGTTGAAATAATTTCAAATTCGGTTGAAATAATTTCAAATCCGGTTGGTTGAAATAATTTCCAATCCGGTTGGTTGAAATCCATTTCCAATCCGGTTGAAATAATTTCAAATCCGGTTGAAAAAATTTCCAATTCGGTTGAAATAATTTCTAATCCGGTTGAAATAATTTCCAATCCGGTTGAAATAATTTCCAATCCGGTTGAAATAATTTCAAATTCAGGTGAAAAAATTTCAAATTCAGGTGAAAAAATTTCCAATTCGGTTGAAATAATTTCCAATCTGGTAGAAATAATTTCAAATCCGGTTGAAATAATTTCCAATCCGGTGGAAATAATTTCAAATCCAGTAGAAATAATTTCAAATTCGGTTGAAATAATTTCAAATTCGGTTGAAATAATTTCAAATCCGGTTGAAATTATTTCCAATCCGGTTGAAATAATTTCCAATCCGGTTGAAATAATTTCAAATCCGTTTGAAATCATTTCAAATCCGTTTGAAATAATTTCAAATCCGGTTGAAAAAATTTCCAATTTGGTTGAAATAATTTCTAACCTGGTTGAAATAATTTCCAATCCGGTTGAAATAATTTCCAATCCGGTTGAAATATTTTCCAATCCGGTTGAAATAATTTACAATCCGGTTGAAATAATTTCAAATTCAGGTGAAAAAATTTCCAATTCGGTTGAAATAATTTCCAATCCGGTAGAAATAATTTCAAATCCGGTTGAAATAATTTCCAATCCGGTGGAAATAATTTCAAATCCAGTAGAAATAATTTCAAATTCGGTTGAAATAATTTCAAATTCGGTTGAAATAATTTCAAATCCGGTTGAAATAATTTCCAATCCAGTTGAAATAATTTCCAATGCAGTTGAAATAATTTCAAATCCGGTTGAAATAATTTCCAATATGGTTGGAATATCATCGAATTTGATTGAAATATTAACGATAACGGATGAAATATTGTTGAATTCTGTTGAAATATCATATATCAAAATATGATCGAATTCGAATCCGGTAGAAATATTATCGAATCCAGTAGAAATCTTTTCGAATTCGACCGTTTTTCGAATTCGGTTGAAAACGATCTAATTCAACCGGGTTTTCGAATTCGGTCGAAAACGATCGAATTCCGAAAACAAATTTAACAAATTTAACGAATTTAACTTAACGAAATTAATTAAATAACGAATAAAAACGAAATGAAACTAAACAAATTTTTTCCTTTTGCACAGGGTCTAGTGCGAGTGGTGGCAATGTACAGGAATTTTCAGGTGCACAAGCTATTGGTGCGGAACAGCGCATTCAGATGCAGAGTGAGGCAGAATGTCAGAGGGCACAGGTTTCTGGTGCGGATTACATGCTGTGTGATGTCAGTAATGATGCAATCCCTTATGATATGGGGAGCATGCATTATTTGGATGATGTTAGTGCCATTTGGCAGGAGGCAAGTGCCCCTGTGTTACAGAACACCAACAAGTCAGTTAATGGTAGAGGCCCTTGGCCTTCAAATACTGTTAACCCTTTGTTGTCCATCAGGCCGTCAGCTTTGACAGTGGGAGAGTCTTCTTTTAGAGAGCCCCTGCCGTGTGTTCTGTCCCCATTGGGCTTTCATTTACCTAAGCCAATCAAAGAAAAAATTTGGAGGGGCGAATTTTTAGACTTGCTATCCTTATTGCCCTCCTCTAAGAAGTTCTTGGCTAAATCTGATAGGCAAGCGAATGATAGGTCTGAAGAAGACAGGAGGCGGGCTGTTCCGAAAACTTTCCAAAATTGGCTACAAGCCTTCTGCATCTATGCAGCAGTTATGGGCGAACATTTCCCCGGCAAATGCTCAGGGCTATTCCAACACCTTAATATTATTGCGGATGCCTTTTGCCATTTTGGGGGAACAGCTTGGTTCAATTATGATGAGAATTTCCGCCAGAAATTGGCAGTCCACCCTACATTACATTGGGGGACTAAGGATGTGGGCTTATGGTTGAACCTGATGTTGCCAACAAAGCCCCAATTCACACCTAGGCCCTTGATAAGTAGCCAGGGCAATTTTCACAAAGGTTTTTGTTTTGCCTTCAATGAAGGTCAATGTAAGTTCCTCACAAACTGTCGCTATAGGCACGAATGCTCTTACTGCAGCTGCCCTCATGCGGCCAGTAGGTGTTTCCGCAAAATAGCTGCATCCTCCTCTCAGTCAGTCGCCAAGGATAATCATGGAAAAGGTGCCGACGCCAGTGAGGCTAGTCGTAATGCGCCCATGGTTAGAGCGCTACCCAGATCACAGGATGGCGGCTCTGCTAATTGATGGTTTCAAAGATGGTTTTTTAGTCCCTGCCTTTCAAGGTTCGGGCTGCGTGATGGTAAAAAATTTGCTATCAGTGGATAGCCATATTGATGTTGTATATGAGAAAATATCCAAGGAACTGGCTGATGGGAGGATTGCGGGCCCTTTCCATGCCCCCCCTTTCCCGAATTTTCGCTTGTCCCCGCTGGGATTAGTCCCAAAAAAAGAGGCGAGTGCTTAGAGACTGATACACCACCTTTCTTACCCCCCAAAATCCTCCCTGAATGATGAAGTCACAAACATTTCAGCCCCAGTGTGTTATTCTTCATTTGATGAAGCCCTAGTCATACTGAGACGGATGGGTAGAGGTTCCCTGCTAGCCAAAGCCGACATCAAGGCGGCTTTTCGGGTGTTGCCAGTGCACCCCCAAGGTTTTAATTCCTTGGGTTTTCATTTCTTGGGGCAATTTTTCTTCGATAAATCTATGCCCATGGGGTTTTCCTTATCATGCTTTTACTTTGAAGCCTTTTCCACTTTTTTGCACTGGGTTTTATCCCAAAGGTTTCCCCATGGGGCTGCTCTTCATTATCTGGATGATTTTCTATTCTTTGGTATGGGAGGATCCTCGGAATGTTCCGAAGCTTTGCAAGCATTCTGCTAAATCTGTGAAGATTTTGGTGTTCCCTTGGCACACGCAAAGACCTTTTTGCCCTCCACGTCTATCGAATTCCTTGGTATAATCATCGATTCGGTACGCATGGAGTTCAGATTGCCAGAGCAAAAATTGCAGAAGCTAAGATCTTTGATCACGTCAGTTTTATCTAGAAAGAAAATTATTTTGAAGGAAGCCCAGTCACTTCTGGGGCTCTTTGCTTTTGCTGCCAGGGTTATTCCTATGGCTAGGCTTTTCTCTCGCAGATTTTCCTTAGCCATAAAAGGCCTTACGAATCCGCGGGCTCATGTCCGTTTATCTAAAGGGGTTAGAGAGGACCTTAGGATCTGGGGTGCCTTCTTGTGCGATTTTAACGGTTCCACAGTATAGCAGCAAGATTTTGTGGTTAGTAGTCAAATGGAATTTTTCACGGACGCGGCCGGTGCTACAGGTTTCGGGCCTTCCTGAACGGGCGCTGGTGTGCTGGTGTGTGGCTTAAAGAATGGTTGCAGAAGGAAATTTTACAAAACTTAGTCCTCCTGGAACTTTTCCCAGTTATAGTCTCCATAGTGATCTGGAGGGAGTTTTTTGAAAATAAAAGAATATTGGTCCACACGGACAATAAAGGAGTTCTGTTCACCATTAATGCTTTAACCTCAAAATCTGAGCCAGTTGTTAAACTGCTACGTTTTTTGGTCCTGCACTGTATGCGTTATAATATTTGGCTTAAAGCTGAGCATATAGCAGGCATTCATAATAATATCGCTGATGCTTTATCTGGCCTACAGTTCAAGAAGTTTTGGGACCTGGCTCCATCAGCAGATCGGCAGGGGACCCCGTGCCCGGAATTCCTCTGGGGCTTGATATGGGACTGATTTTCTGTAACCTACACAACTCAGTGTCAAGTAAGACCTGGTTAGATTATAGATTATCGTGGTCCAGATGGTGTTCGTATTGCCAGGATATGGGTTTGGATCCTTTGAATGTTACTTCATTATTAGCTTTATCTTTTTTGTCTAATCTTATACAGGCTCGCCTTTCGCCAGCCTCAGTATGCAAAATCCTTGCTGGAGTTTCATTCTTTTTGAAGTTTTCAGGTTTGCCAGCCTTAACTTCCTTCTTTCAAGTGACCCAGGTTCTGAAGGGGTTTAGGAGGTCCAGACCTTCTATAGACAACAGGCGCCCCATTTCGGTCGCATTGTTGGTGGACCTCCTCGGTTCTCTTCATGAGGTATGTACATCTGAGTTTGAATCTCCTCTGTTTAGAGCTGCTTTTTCAGTCGCATGTTTGGTGCTCTGAGGGTCGGTGAATTCACGGCAACAAACAAGAGTTCTGTTTCGTTTCTCAGTTTTGATCATGTGCGCTTGCATAGTGGTTGTCTCTATCTCTTTCTTTGTAGGTCCAAATCTCTGCCAGTAGGGAAAGGTTGTTGGTTCTCTCTCGCCAGTTCGTCTAACAAAGCGCTATGCCCCGTCATTCAAGTGGAAAGGTATATGGCGGTAAGGCCAGTTTCCCCTGATTCATTTTTTGTTCACAAGGATTTGTCCCCTTTAACCAGGTATCAGTTTTCGGACGTTTTTTCCTCTTGTCTGAAACGCTTGAACTTGGCAGGTTATCGTTTCTCTTCCTATTCGTTTAGAATAGGGGTGGCCACTGTAGCTGATTCCTTGGGTTTCTCGGAGGATAGGTTGAAGTCTGTGGGGCGCTGGAATAGCTCTAGGTACAAGTTATATGTTTGTCCTGAACTCCTAATTTTATAATTTTCTCTTTCGGATCAAGGCAAGAAGGTGGTGTGGATAGTCTGCCATTCTTATGTTTTCTGGGCCGCCAGGCATGCGGGATCCAGGTCTTATTCCACCAACCTAGGTCTAGACTCTACGTCTTTCATGTTGTTATGGTCGGGTGTCAGGGGTTTGCGGTGGTGGAACGTTATTGAACATTTGGCATATTTATCTGGTATATGGCCTCCCCCTCAAATTTTAGTTCTGCATGCTGGTGCCAACGATCTGGGTAAATTGGGTACCTGGGAGTTATTATGCGAGATAAAGAGGGATTTACACGCAATAAAACTCATGTTTCCATATTCGGTCTTGGCATTTTCCGAAATGGTCCCTAGGCTGTTGTGGTCTCCTCAGAGTGGTTTGTTCTATTTGGACAGGATTCGGAGGAGACTTAATAGGACCATCCACAGTTTCCTAATTTCTGCCGGCGGTGTGTCATTCCGCCACTCGGAATTAGAAGGTTTTATCCCAGGCCTATTTCGTAAGGATGGAATCCATTTATCACCTATTGGCGTTGACATTTTCAATATGGGCCTGCAGAACCTGATAGAAGCAGCCACGGTGGTGGGGGGGCCTCAGCCGGCAGCTACTCTGCCGGCTCCGGCCAGTGGGGATTAGTCGTCCAGCTTTGGCTGGATGGACACCATGTTATTCTCTGTAATATATAGTATATCTTAGCCAAGTTGGCTTATTTAATTATTTGAATAAATATTAATTAACCCCTATGGATAACACCGTGGCCATATATTTTCCATTTAATAAATATGTGTTGGATTGTATCTTCGTGTTGTGTTTTCATTTAAGGTTCCTTTATGCTAGCCCATGAAAGGTCCCAGCAATATGCTGGACCAACATGGGCTAGGCAAGTGTTTCTCAATTCCAGTCCTCACGCCCCCCCAACAGGTCAGGTTTTCAGGATTTCCATTATTTTGCACAGGTGATTTGATCAGTTTCACTGCCTTAGTAATTCCCACAGCCTTTTCATCTGAGGGAAATCCTGAAAACATGACCTGTTGGGGGGGCGTGAGGACTGGAATTGAGAAACACTGGGCTAGTCCAAAGGAGAATTTGCCTTGTGTGCAGTTCTCCTGCTTGTGTTTCTATCTTAGGAAGCCGCGCCTCACGGGGAAGCAACAGCGTGTGATTGGAAGCAAAGAAGAGCAGCTGATTGGTTAAATCGAGCGGGGATTCGCCCGCGCATAGGAGGTTATAAAAAGGCTACAGAGCGGCGGTCATCTCAGTCCTTCCTGTCAGCCAGCGTCGCCCACCCTCCCGCCCTATTCTTAAGTCATGTTGTTGTCCAAAAAAGGGGATTAGTCGTCCAGCTTTGGCTGGATGGACACCATGTTATTCCCTGTAATATACTGTATATCTTAGCCAAGTTGGCTTATTTAATTATTTGAATAAATATTAATTAACCCCTATGGATAACACTGTGGCCATATATTTTCCATTTAATAAATACGTGTTGGATTGTATCTTCGTGTTGTGTTTTCATTTAAGGTTCCTTTGTGCTAGCCCATGCCAAAATCCTCAATAACCCAAAATCAATTAAATAAAAAGTTTAAAAAAAAAAGTGAATAATAAGAGCGATTACTTAAAATGTGTGCAAATTATGATTTTATCACCCAATCATCTGCAAGCTAAAATGCTGTTTATTATTTTCCTTGCGTGTCCCCCTTGGATCTACAGCGACTACACTTGCAAGTGCACTTTGTACTTGTAGTTGGCACTTGTAGTACAAAGTGGATTTGTCTTTCGTAAATAACCCCCATAGTGTAAAACCAAACTATATATATTTATTAAAAAATAATTTGGATACACTCACACTGTTGTGAGTCATGTCCGACACGATGGGGAAACAGCATGGGTAAAATAAAGCACACATCGCCAGCTCCAGACGCATCCAAAGGCTGCAAGCCTACACAGGCTGATACAAGTTAATGTCATTCAGAAGATCCACCTTACATGTTTTGTCATCATCAGAAGCACTCTGAAGGAATAGCATACCGTGCTGGAAGGAAGACAAGCGGAAGATGGAAACCCTGTCAGTGGTTACAGCGCTCTACTGCAGGGCTTCATTCTAAGGTAAGTATTTCATAATGTGGAAGTATGCAATGCATTCTACCACATTATGCCATTGCCTTTACATGGGATTTTTTTTTTTTTGCAAGCCGCGGTTTACTACCACTTTAAGGCTTGTCTATAGGAGAAAGCTGACACTACAGCTTTTCCTATCGGACCACTGATTTTTGCTCAGACCGTCCAATTCATAATAGAAAAAGTTAGATTTTTTTTTATTGTAGCCACCCTGCCAAAAGCAGAGGTGACTAGCCAGATTTAGTTTTGCCAGGTAGTCCACCCTCTCTTTATGTACTGTGACCATGTGATTGGGGTCTGGAAGACATGTTGCTGGAGGTATCTGAAGCTCTAACCATCTCAATTCTCGCTCCCTTTCTCGGCGAGATTGACCACCTACGAGCCCCGTCACGGGAGCCAGCGCCGAGACGGCTCGCCGTGATGGGAAAAAGCCGTCAGAGAAGCGATGGGGATCCAACTTGGATTGCCGCCAATTCTAGCCACGGCGTTTGGTATGAATCATGAGGGGAAACTCCACGCCAAATTTTAAATAAAAAACCGGCATGGGTTCCCCCCCAGGGGCATACCAGGCCCTTAGGTCTGGTATGGATTGTAAGGAGAACCCCCTACCCCGAAAAAACGGCATTGGGTTCCGCCACAATCCATACCAGACCCGTGTCTGGTCAGGAAAGGAGTGAGGACGAGCGAGCCCCCCCCCGAGCCGTACCAGGCTGCATGCCCTCAACATGGGGGGGTTGGGTGCTCTGGGGCAGTGTCCCCCTGCGGCCCCCCTCACCCCAAAGTACCCTGTCCCCATGTTGATAAGGACAGGGCATCTTCCCGACATCCCTGGCCATTGGTTGTCGGGGTCTGCAGGCGGGGGGCTTATCGGAATCTGGGAGCCCCCTTTTAAAAAGGGGGCCCCCAGATACCAGCCCCCACCCTAGGTGAATGAATAGGGGGTACATCGTACCCCTACCCATTCACCTGCAAGCAATTTAATAGTCAGCTCCGGGGGTCTTTTTCGCTCTCCAGGGGTCTTCTCTGCTCTCCGGGGGGTCTTCTTCCATCTACTCCACTCTCCGCTGTCGTCTCGGGGCTCCCTGGTTCTTCTCCCGGCGTAGGGGGTTCTCCTTACAATCCATACCAGACCTGAGGGCCTGGTATGCCCCTGGGGGGGAACCCATGTCGTTTTTTTTTTTTTTAATTTGGCGTGGAGTTCCCCCTCATGATTCATACCAAACGCCGTGCCTAGAATTGGCGGGAATCCAAGTTGGATTCCCGTCGCTTCTATGACGCGCTCGCTAGGATGTGCTTTTTCTATTCCAGTGACGTGCTGGAAACACATTCTCGGCAACTGGTATTGTAGGCCCCTTTCACACAGGGCTGATCTGTTGGATGGACTCCGCTAGCACAGTGGGGGACCGATCCGTTGATCCCTGGTGAGCAGGCAGATGACAGGTCCCTCTCTGCTCACTGTGCAGAGACAGACATGTCAGAGCCCCGCTCTCCTTTATGGGGAGATCGGATGAAAGTGGACCGCCTGTCCATTTTCATCCGATCCACTGGACGGATGGCGAATGTATCGCCATCCGTCTGTTTTCAGTGGATCTTGTATTGATCGGAGGGCAAAAGGGTGTCAGCAGACATATATCCACTGACACCTGCCTGCCCATAGAAGTCAATGGGTGGCCGCTCGGATCTCTCTGAAAGACAGACAGGCGAATCCAATTGGGCCGATCGGGTAAAAGGGGCTATACATGCAGAGGCGTATCTAGTGAAAATGGTGCCTATGGCAAGCACTGAAGCTGCGCCCCTGTCAAAACATTTGAAACCCATCTTTCAGATAACCTTAACAAAAAAACAAGTCAAGCTCTTTAATCTTCCAATTAACAAATTATGGATTGGCACTACATAAAAATTACAACTGCACCTTCCTTGCTTTCACTAATGCAAACTGGTCTATGATGTGCTCAAAGTCATATTTTTCTGTTTCTCACTTAACACACACACAATGGTCCGCAGGCACACACTGATACAAAAATCACTGATGATGCCACCACTGGCACTCACAGTCATTATAATACATTGGTGCACACAGTAGTAAACAATGTAGCACACTCAATGCACACACATAACCGTTAACATACACTGACACGCATACCTATATGATGTCAGTGTAACTGTATGTCTTTGTGTGTGTATATAATTACAGGAGATGATCATGGGCTGCGCACATGCTACAGGAGAGGGTCAAAGACTGGGGGCATGGTACAGGAGAGGGTCAGAGACTGCAGGGATGGTACAGGAGAGGGTCAGAGTCTGCAGGGATGGTACAGGAGAGGGTCAGAGACTGCAGGGATGGTACAGGAGAGGGTCAGAGACTGCAGGGATGGTACAGGAGAGGGTCAGAGACTGCAGGGATGGTACAGGAGAGGGTCAGAGACTGCAGAGATGGTACAGGAGAGGGTCAGCGACTGCAGGGATGGTACAGGAGAGGGTCAGAGACTGCAGGGATGATACAGGAGAGGGTCAGAGACTGCAGGGATGGTACAGGAGAGGGTCAGAGACTGCAGGGATGGTACAGGAGAGGGTCAGAGACTGCAGGGATGGTACAGGAGAGGGTCAGAGACTGTAGGGATGGTACAGGAGAGGGTCATAGACTGCGGGCATGGTACAGGAGAGGGTCAGACTGCGGGCATGGTACAGGAGATCAAAGGCTGCAGTTTCTGGCTTACCAACAGTCTATTTTCCAAGCACAGTTAGTAAGACAATAAATGGTAAAAAGTCCAAGCCTGACCAGCCTAAATCCAGAAAGACCATATAAAAACAAAAACAATCATGCAGAGCACCCAGGATTCTGTGACCAAGTGCATTCCAGAAACAGCTGCAAATCAACAGGAATATTGTGTCACACTCTTGCAGCCTCTTCCAGAAGTCTGATCACCAGTGTGCTCCCCTGTCCTGTGTGCAGTGTAAATAGATAAAGACAGGAGCAGCGAATAATTTCCCAACCACTATCTGTGAGTGTTGGGTGATCTGTATACAGGATGGATGAGCTGCTGCTTAAACTTCTGCAGCTGTGACACAGTGTGAGAGACTCACCTCCTGGTATCACCTTCTCTATGATCTCCCTCTCTCCCCCAGGCAGCCTGTATCACTCACCGTTCTGCTTGATGGTGTTCTTCAATGCAGCCCAGGTCACAGCGTCCCCCCTCCTCCCAGGCATGGTGCTGAGGCTCCCAGAGAGTGGGTGACAGACACCTCTGAGCTCTGCGCCCCCAGGACTGAGGGAACCAACACCATTAGCAGCATGCAACAGGGGGCAGCCATCTCACTTGTCATGTGATGGCAGTCGGCAGTCAGCTGACACTTCTGAGGGCGCTGATTGGCTAGAATGCCTCTGCTATCTCAGCCTACTGTATGGGTGGTGCCCAGTGAGAGCTGAACAGTTCAAATTTTTTGTAGGGCGGATCAGACTCCTCAGCCTAGTTCATCCATGCCTAAAAACGATTTTTCTGGAAGCTACCTGGGGCAGCCACAGGTCCAAAACCCAGGAATGTCCCAACAAAATTTTAACTGTTGCTGACAAGTATTAATAAGTGCCTTGCTGCCCAGCCACTCACGAGCGCCCCCTACACATAGCGCCTATGGCACATGCCATACCTGCCATACCCTAGATACGCCACTGTATACATGACACAATCTGACCCTACAATCTCTGTACAATAACCTTTAGACCTACCAAACTATGTAATATAAGGACCTACCTGAATTATCCCAATTTGTATCCAATCAGACAGAATTTTGCAGTTGGTAGATCTATAGGAGAGTGCACAATCAGATTGTAACATGTGTGGTGAGTTTAGCATGCAAGGAATATGCAAACAGCAGTAAGACAAAGCTCTCAAAGAGGGTGTGGAACAGGAGGATACCTCTTTTCTTGTGACTTCTTAAGCCTAGTACACACGATCGGATATCTGATGGAATCTAATCCGATGGATTTTTTTGTCGGTTATCCGATGAAGCTGACTTTCATCAGTCTTGCCTACACACCATCAGTCAAAAATCCGATTGTGTCCAATTGCGGTGATGTACAACACTACGACGAGCCGAAAAAAAATGAAATTCAATGCTTCCAAGCATGCGTCGACTTGATTCTGAGCATGCGTGGATTTTTGACCGGTGGAGTTCCATACAGACGATTGGTTTTTTATCCATAGGAAAATTTTTATTGTTCTATTTTTTTTTACCAATGGAAATCAAACCGATGGGGCCCACACACGATTGGTTTGTCTGATAAAAACAGTCCATCAATCTGTTTTCATCGGACAAACCAATGGCGTGTACAGGGCTTTAGGGATTTACAGTATATGAAGAAGAGCTCCAATTAATGTGAAGTATTTTTTAATGTTTGATCCATTTTAAGTAATTTTGATGACATGTAACATACAGCTAGTTGAAATGTAAGTCATAATAATAATGAATCAAATTATTTTGTAGGGAACAAATGTCGTGAATCATGTCAAATCTGGTGAGTCATAGCACATCAAATGGTAAAATAACATGCCCTACTTTTGTATTAATCCCTTGCTAGCTTATGCAAATGAATAACTTGTCAGATTTAACAAATGTGTGAAAATTTGAAATTAAGTACACTAAATTAAAAGGGTTCATCTTTCAGGAAGTTTCCTACATAGTAAATTTGACTATCACAAGCAAGACAATCCTAAATATCTATTTTTTTAAATATAAGAAAGATACACATTTCTTTCTTTTTCTTTTCTATTTTTTTCTTTTCTTTCCTTCTTAGTGAAAAGCACCCTTGACTAATCATACAATCTTTCCCATGTACATAAAGTATTCACAGCCTTTGCTCAATAATTTGGTGAAGCACCTTTGGCACCAATTACAGCCTCATTTTTTTGGGTATGATGCTACAAGCATGACACACCTATTTTTGGGCAGTTCCTCCCATTCTACTTTGCAGGACCTTTCAAGCTCCATCAGGTTGGATGGGGAGTGTCAGTGGACAGCCATTTTCAAATCTCTCCAGAGATGTTCAATTGGTTTTAAGTCTGGGCTCTGGCTGGGCCACTCAAGGACATTCACAGAGTTGTCTTGTAGCCACTCCTTTGTTATCTTGGCTGTATGTTTAGGGTCATTGTCCTGTCGGAAGATGAATCTTTCCCCCAGTCTGAGATCAAGAGAGCTCTCGAGTAGGTTTTCATCAAGGATGTGTTTGTACATTGCTGCATTCATCTTTCACTCAATCCTGACGAGTCTCCCAGTTCCTGCCGCTGAAAAACGTTTTCACAGCATGATGCTGCCACGACCCTGCTTCACTGTTGGGATGTCATTGGCCAGGTGATGAGAGGTGCCTGGTTTCCTCCAGACATTGAGGCCAAAGAGTTCAAACTTTGTTTCATTAGACCAAATAATTTAGTTTATCATGGTCTGAGAGTCCTTCAGGTGCCTTCTGGCAAACTCCAGGTGGGCTGTAATGTGCATTTCAATGAGGAGTGGCTTCCGTCTGTCCACTCTACCATATAGGCCTTATTGATGGAGTGCTGCAGAGATGGTTGTTCTTCTGGAAGATTTTCCTCTCTCCACAGAGAAACACTGGAGCTCTGTCAGGTTCTCGGTCATCTCCCAACTAAGGCCCTTCTCCCCCGATCGCTCAGTTTGGCCAGGAGGCCCACTCTAGGAAGAGTCCTGGTAGTTCCAAACTTCTTCCATTTACGAATGGTGGAAGCCACTGTGCTAATCTCCAATAAAAGTTATATCATTTATCTTCCTCAACATTTATGCTTAACCGCTTGAGATCTGCGCTATAGCCGAATGGCGGAAATATTATAAATACTTTTTTTCCCCTTTTTTTAAAGTGATTGCATGCCCTCTGTTTTTAGCTGAATAAGAATCCCAGAGAGCTGGGGGAGGAGAAACAGAATACATTAGTCTTTGCAGTGGATGGATGGATGTGTGTTAGACATGTGCATTTGTTTTCGTCTGAATGCATTTTCGTCTGAATTTCGGGTATTTTCATTATCGTTTTAACTAGGGTTGTCCCGATACCAATACTAGTATCGATATCAGGACCGATACCGAGTATTTGCGGGAGTACTTGTACTCCCGCAAATGCTCCCGATGCCTGGCCGAATACTTTTTTTGTATTTATCAACATGTTCTGTGAAAATTCTTTGAGTTTTTTACTACTGCGTGACAAGCAAATAAAACATTTTTATTTATTTTTATTCTTCTATAATGTCTTGAGTTAGAGTTTTTCATAATTCTAAAGATAATATCCTTAGTCTGTATTGTGGTTTGAAAACTGTCACATGACATTTAAAAAAAGTATCGGTATTCGGTATCGGCGAGTACATGTAAAAAAGTATCGGTACTTGTACTCGGTCCTAAAAAAGTGGTATCGGGACAACCCTAGTTTTAACAAACGAAAACGAACGCGCAGAATCTGAAATCCGAAAGATCCGACGTAAAAAAATGCTTTATTTTCATTTTCGTTACTACAACATTTCCATATAGATAGGAGATTCAACATGATGCTGACAATAGAAATCTGTGTCTATTGAACCTGTGGTCGAATGTGCCTAACCTTAACTCTATTAGTCCACGATTATTCTACATAGAGAGGAAAGATTCGACATTATAGAGATAGTGTTGGGGTAGATCATTCGACATGACATTTCTGGTCAAATGCTCGGCCCATAGGCTATAGAAGAATTTGAATGTTGGTTGACTAGTAATATTAATTTATAAATATAATTATTACTTGTGTCATACAACATTAGAATTCTTCTATAGCTTGTAGGTGGAACATTTGACCGTAAATATACAATTGCGGCGTTGTACAGTTTAGCTGCTCTGTCGAATCTTCTTAGAACATTTGACAGACACCATAAGCCTTCAATGACAGATTCGACCTTATTTAATTTGGATTTTCAGGCAAATGTATTTTTTTAACGAAACAAAATAAATAAAAACGAGTAACTAAATAAATAATTTTTTCGGACAAAAACAAAATATTTCAGTGTGCACATGTCTAATGTGTGTGTGTGAGGGGGGGGGGGTCATTGGAGGAGAGCAAGCTGAATTAAGGAAACTAACTGTTCTTTGCTCTCATTCCTAGTGTGGTCAGTTTTTAATAGGACAGCTGAGAGTCTGGCAGGGACACCAAGTATTTCGCCCAAAGGAAGCAATACAAAGAGAACAGGGTATTTTTACATACAAGCACTTGGTACCGTAGGCACATATCAGGAATATTAAAAATTGGGTTTACATATTTTTTTATGTGAAAAGTACTGTATAATACAATAACAGCAACAATAAAAGTAGTTTTCAAGTAAGTCTAGTCTTTCTTTCTCTCATTCTCTTTTTCGTTTCTTTTTTCTTTACTTTCCAGTGAAAATTATCATAACTTATAACAAGCATGATTCCTTCCAACCTCATTAATAATTATGCTTAATGTGAAAAGCTCTCCTGTCTAATAATACAATTATATTAATAATACAAGTAGTTTTCAAGTAAGGTCTAGTCTGGAAGCATAAAACTAAATTAGATAAGCTGTTTGTATGACACAATGTAGTTCAGAGAGGAATTGCCTATAATTGTATCAATCAGTGTGATATAGCATTTGGGTAAAAAGAAGCATGTTAAATATAACACAAAGGATGATAATCTTTTAACATTGTTTTCAAAGAATCTGCAATTGAACAGACACATCTTTGCCACTGAATACAAATCACAAGACAGTGTTACTGATTGATTTCTATCTAAAGCTATAATCTACAGACTGCTGAGTTGCCTCTTTTAAAATAAATCATAACTGTAACAGAATCTGCTGAAGAAGGTTGCTTTTTGCTTAATTTTATTTTATATGCACTTACATTAAATCCGGCAATAGACAGTGCGAGTCAGTGTTGATGGGGCAAACCCTCCCACGTTGGGGGCATAGGGAAGCTGTTTTGGCTGGGAGAACACACAGGGCCAGATTCAGGTAGATGGGCGAATCTTTATTTGGAGTAACTTTTCTCATTTACGTTATTCCGCCAAAACTTTAGGAGCAAGTACTGTATTCACAAAGCACTTGCTCCTAAAGTTGCGGCGGCGTAGCGAAAATGAGCCGGCGGAATTCAAATTGGGCGGGTAGGGGGCATGTATTATTATAACTAGGCGCGATCCTGCGGCGAACGTACTGCGCATGCGTCGACTGTCAGTGCGCATGCTCCAAATTCTGTCAGTGAACGTCAATGACGTCAATCCCCATTCACAGACGTTTTACGCAAACGACTCAAATTTTTTTTTTTCGCCGCGATGACGACGGCCATACTTAACATAGGATACTCCACTAGGGGTCTGCTTTATCTTTACGCCGCGTATCTCTTACGGAAACGTCGGAAAGTCACTGCGTCGCGCCCGAATACGATCGTGAATTGCCGATTCTCGCTGATTAACATATTCTCGGCGTTAATCAGCGGGAACGCCCCGCGCGCCATTTTTAAAATTGCAGTTCCGATACGATGGCAAAATACAATTACGCTGCTCGTATAGGAGCTCCAACCCAGCGTTCCTTGTTTTCTGCTTACTGAAAACAGAAACGCCGGCTCAAAGTGAGAGTTAGGCTGGAGTATCACTGATACTCCAGAGTAACTCTACCTGAATCTGGCCCACAGTGATTATCTCTAGAAATTGCTGGCAATAATTGTATGAAAAATCTGACAGGCTGGTTGTACCCAAGTTGATCGATCAATCGCCTTGGGCACAATCAGCCTGCCCATACATGGTTCACATTAGAAATGCGCACTTCTGGAAAAAAAATCATTGTTTTTGTTTCATTTGTTTTGTTTTTTTGTTTGTTTTTTCTGGGAGGGTAATTTGTTATGATCAAAATTCATAAATTTGTCAATTTGAAAATTCATAAATTTACAAATTTGTAAATTCGAAAATTTGCAAATTCGAATATTCGAAAAACCAGAAATTTGTAAATTCGAAAATTTGAAACATTCAGAAATTCAAAAATACCAAAATTCAAAATGCAAATATAAGAAAGAAAATAAAAAATTTGGAAAGAATGAAAATCCAAAAATTCTATATAATAACTAACTAACTAACTAACTAACTAACTAACTAACTAACTAACTAATAATAACTAACTAATAATAACTATTAAATTATAGGTATTGGAATTTCCTTTCAAATTTGGCTGTAAGTCAACGTAAAGGATACAAATTTATCCAAAGTTACGAATTATCCAAAAAATAACAAATGCCACACCTAAACAATAAGAACAGAATGAATTAATATATAATACTAATAATAGTAATAAAAAGTTTTTATTTTTTTTACTATTATTATTATTGTTATTTATTATTATTAATTTGTTACATTCCATTTGTTTAGATACAGCTTTCGTTATTTTAGAAAATGTGTAACTTCGGGTGAATTCGTATTCATTACGTTCTCTAACAGCCAAATTTGAAAGGAAATTCCAATACCTATCATTTTAATAGTAATAGTTACGTTACAACTGAAACAAACAACAACTGAAAACTACTACAACTGAAATCTACAACAACTACAACAACAAAAACAACAACAACTGAGAACAACAACAACTGAAAACAACAACAATAACTGAAAACAACTACAACTGAAAACAACTACAACTGAAAACAACTACTGAAACCACAACTACTGAAACAACAACTACTGAAACAACAACAACTGTAAACAACAACTACAACAGCAACAACAGAATATAACACCAACAACTAAACACAACTACAATGGAAACAATAACAACTACAACTAAAACAACAACAACTGAAATGACAACTACTGAATCTTTAAATTTACAAATTTACTACTGAAACTTAATTACTAAATTATAAATTGTACTAGCAATGCTTCTTTATAATACCATGATCTCCACCTGGAAAGTGCATTGTAAGCTTCATTTATTCTCTTTAAAAAGTGCCCAGTAGTGCCCCAGATCTTTTGGAATACAATGCCTCTCATGATAGAGATGCTGATCCACAGGTAAGATGGGAGAAATCATCGTTTAGACAATTATAATCCACACCCTCCACAAAGCAGGGCTTTTTAATGCTGACAAGAAATCACATCAAGGCCATCGCTGCAAAAAATAACTATTCAATCATATTTGGTATTTACAAAAACATGTATGAGAGACATAGTAAACATGGAAAAAGATTCTCTAGTCTGATCAAAAGGTAACTTTATGACATCAACATAGTCAAAACAGCTTATCATCATCTGAACACCATCCCCAATAAAAGTTGCAGTGGGTGGATTGTTTTGAATACTAGACATGGCTTCGGGTTGTGGGGTTACATAAGAGTCATTGTGTAAAGAGGTTAATCCGCGCTATCCCAAACAAAGAAAAAGAAAACGAAGTGTGCAGTGATACAACAAAGGACAAAACAAAAAACACCACGTGAAAAGATTATACGGAAAATTCTTGTCCTCACCGGGACGAAATTCCAAATGTGATAAAAAATATATGTATATATGTGAAAAAAGGTGCTGCTATTAGAGGATTAGTTTGAATTAGATATGTGCATTCCCGTTCGTACGAATGTTATTTTCGTACGAAAATGTTCCTTTTCGTACCTGCAGGATAATGTGTACATACGAAAAAATTAAAGCACCAAAATACGAAAACTACGAGATTACGAATGAGCCACATAACGAACAACCGCAAATACGAACGAATGATCCGACGAAAAAAAAACGACAAAACGAAAACGGCAAAAGAACAAAAATGACATCTATAACAAAAGATTTACATTCTGTATTTTGTTTGAATCCTTTTTCTGTTTGTTTTCAGTCCTATATTCATTGTTCATATGACATCTATAACAAAAGATTTGCATTTTGTATTTTTTTTCAATACTTTTTCTGTTTGTTTTCAGTCCTATGTTCATTGTTCATATGACATCTATAACAAAAGATTTGCATGCTGTATTTTGTTTCAATCCTTTTTCTGTTTGTTTTCAGTCCTATGTTCATTGTTAATATGACATCTATAACAAAAGATTTGCATGCTGTATTTTGTTTCAATTCTTTTTTCTGTTTGTTTTCAGTCCTATGTTCATTGTTCATATGACATCTATAACAAAAGATTTGCATGCTGTACTTTGAATCCAAAATACGAACAGAAAAAAGGAATTTAAAATACAGAATGCAAATCTTTTGTTATAGATGTCATATGAACATACAACTGAAAATAGCAAAAGAAAAGGGTTTCAAGATACTGCAAATCATTGAAGAAAATTCACGAAAATTATTGTCTAACAAGTAACGAACATGAATTAAACAGAATAACGAACCATCCCGCATGTACGAAAATAAAACAGTAACGAAAATACGAAACGATCGGAATACGAAAAAATCGCGTCATACGAAAAACGAACGGGAACAAACAGGAAAACGGGCGTCTTACGAAAAACGAACGAAAACGAAAAAACGGAACGATACGAAACAGAACAAAAAAAACGAATGTCTAGTTTGAATAGTAAACTAAAAAATAAATGTGAAAAAAATGAAAATAATGTGCAAACTAAACAAAGTTGCATTAACAAGCGACTATACAAGTGTTTATATACTTTTATGTGTATAAACTAAAAAGCACTTATGAGAATTTATGTGAGTACCCCTCATATGCAAATAATGGAAAAAAGCAGAGCAATGCAAATGAATAAAAATTACCGCACACTTTAAAAAAACAACACTTATGAAAATTAAATGTGAGTACCCCTCATATGCAAAAAAGGGCAGAGCAATATAAGTGAATAGAGATTGCCGCACACTTTCAGCAATATTCTTAGGTGATCGCTTAAAGTCCAAAAGGAGCAACAAAAAAGGGGCATTATAGTCCAAAAAAAAAAGGAAAAAAACCCCACAAGGAATCAATCAAACACAGGAGCAGGGATGTGATTCTTCAGTTTTATGCTTACATCAGATAAAGGTAGATAAATTAGCCGCTTACCAGCTCAGATGGATCCCTACTACGGAGATCAAACGGGCTCAGCTCACTCACCAGATTCCAGACATGAAGTGAAGGTCAATCCGCAGCAGAGAATCATTCTTTAGCGAACACTCTCCCCTCTCCAAGGGCTACCAAGCGAACCTATGTATCAGCTGGATCTTTGTCCCAGGACTATCTCCACCAAGGACGATGATAGGTAAAAGGGTTAAAAGGGTTCACAGCTCAGATGGATCCCTACTACGGAGATCAAACGGGCTCAGCACACCAGGGTTAATTCACCAGATTCCAGACATGAAGTGAAGGTCAATCCACAGCAGAGAATCTTTCTTTAGCGAACTCTCTCCGAGACTTTGCCTATTTCACATGCCATGCTGCACACTTATGCCACAGTCTTGGTGCCCTTAAATTACTCCTAAATTACTGTGCTACAGCCAGAGCCTCACAGACACAAGGCCAAAGTCTTTGAGATGCAAGGATATTTATGACATCTCATGACAGTATCTGAGACATTGGAGGGTCTGCAATATATTGCACATCATTTGCGTCTTAGCCCTACTTAAAATGTTTGCATTACAGTAACATTCACATTACAATAATGCGTCAGTTGCCACAATGCATGTTGATGCAGAATGCATGTGTTACAGTACCATTCATTTTAATTACAAAACATTAAGGCAAGTTGCAGTAGCCTAATGTCGACATAACAGCACAGTGCACCATGGGATGAAGAGAAAATTCTGGACAGCCGCACTCAAAATCAATGCCTTTATTAAAAAAGGTAATAATCCAAAAAATACAAGCCACAGCAAACCACGGAATACAGGAGGTGACGCGTTTTACACTTTCAAAAGTGCTTAAATAAGCACTTTTGAAAGTGTAAAACGTGTCATCTCCTGCATTCCATTGTTTGCTGTGGCTTTTATTTTTTGGATTACTACTTATTTTTTAGTAAAGGCATTGATTTTGAGTGTGGCTCTCCAGAATTTTCTCTTCATACAATTGCCCAAGCTTAGCCTGCACCTGTTGTTACCATTTGGAGGAGAGCTACATATCCAGACACACTTCCTAGAGCGGCATCCCTCCTCTCTTACCACAGTGCATCATTCTAAGGTTTTAAGTGGGTCTTAAAGCTTACACCCAAGCAATATAAAACTGTAATGGCCCTCCAAGCTTACACATAATTTACCTACAATGCCACTTATAGGAGCAGTGCTTCATACAGCAAAACATGCATTGCACATTCAAATGGCTCAATAAAAGCCTTCACCGCCTCTTTTAAGCCTGCTGCACAGCATTCCTATTGGTCTGTTCCCCTGCCTCTGAGTCCCACTCTGTAAATTTAAAAGTAGATGGGCACACCTGGTGAGGGGGAGGACTAGAACTGTTGATGGGTGATGCCTGGACAAGCAGACCTGCTGTAGCTGGTGCGAGTTTTAATAAATTAATTTGTAACATCTGGGCAGAGGAGCCCACTCATCGTCTTGTTAGCCAGCCCTAGCCTGGTGTATACATTTTTTAAAAAGGATCCTAATATGTATGTACATATTGGGAACTTTTTTAAATACATTTTTGCTGAATACTGATATTAAGATGCAGAAACAGGATATAATGCATCTAAAATGTGTAGATGTGAAAGGTAAAGTAGGATTTTTAAATAACAGCCTACCTGTAAAATCCTTTTCTTTGAGCACACCACGGGACACAGAGACTATAGTATTTACACAGTGGGTTGTATGGTCACCAGAGATGATTGGACACTGGCACAACCTATGAGAACAAGTTTCCCTTCATATAACCCCTCCCATACAGGAAGTACCTCAGTTCTTGCACTAATGAGTGAAGAAAGTGCTGGACCTGAGACTCCACATTTCTTCAAGATGTATGTCTCAGTAGCCAGACCGTCAAACTTTGCTTCTGTAAGGAAGGATGGAATACAGGACTTTGCAACAGCAAGTCGTGCCAGAGCAGAAGTACCCAAGATCTTCCTACTGCCATCTTTAAGATTTCGGCATACCAGGGTCTCCTGGGCCAATTCATGGCCCCTGGAGCACTGGTATTCTTTCCTTCTTGATCCTGAACAGCAATCTCTGTAAGAATGGGATCGGAGGGAACGCATAGATCAGTGAGAACCGATTCCACGGAATTGTCAATGCATCCGTTCCATAGGCCTGCGGATCTCTTGTCCTGGAAACAAAGCTGTCCAACTTTCTGTTGAGTCTGGAGGATAGCAGGTCTATATCCGGGGTCCCCCATTTCTGGAATATTGCCTGAAAGACCTCCGGGGGGAGTGACCACTCTCCTAGCAGTAATTGCTGGCGACTTAGATAGTCTGCTTGCCAGTTCTCTACCCCTGGAATGAAAATCGCAGACAGGCAAGGTACATGTCTTTCTGCCCAAACTAAAATCCGATTCACCTCTTTCTGGGCATCCTGACACCGGGTGCTTCCTTGATGATTGATGTAGGCTACAGCAGTAGCATTGTCAGATTGTGCCCGCACAGGGTAACCCTGTAACCTGTGTCCAGGTTTTGAAAGCTTAATATACTGCCCGAATCTCCAATATGTTGGTGGGCAGGCTCTCTTTTGTTTTGACCCAGGTACCCTGGGCTGAGGCCTCTTCTAACACGTCTCCCCAGCCTAACAGGCTGTCATCTGTGGATATCACTTTCCAAGTCACTGGAAGAAAGCACCGTCCTCTTCGTAAACTTTCGCTTTTCAACCGCCAACTGAGGCTTTGGCGCACCTGTGGAGACAGGTGCATGGGGAAATCCAAAGTTTCGCTCTTCCTGTCCCAGGCAGCTAGAATGCCGCTTTGTAGACGCCTCGAATGAAACTGGGCGTAAGGGACCGCCTCGAAGGAGGCCACCATCTTCCCTAATAGCCTCATGTACAGGCGAATAGATGGTCTCCTCTTTGTCCTGACACTGTGGATTAAATCCATTAGGGACTTGCCCTTTGGTTCTGGCAGGAATACCCTACCTAGATACTCTGCTCTTCTTTGAGCTTGTAGAGAGGATTTCTGTTGGTTTATCACCCATCCTAACTGCTCCAGGTATCTCACCGTATTGAGCATAGTGTGTTCTAGCCCCGCCTTTGACTGATCTATTACAAGTAGATTGTCTAGATTGGCTGATACCGTTATACCTTGTGCTCTCAGGTTCGCCAACACAGGGGCCAGGATTTTTGAAAATTCCCGGGGTGCAGTTGCCAAACCAAAAGGTAGAGCCACAAATTGAAAATGGCGATGCTCCACCGCGAACCTTAGGAATTTTTGGTGAGTAGGATAAATAGGCACATGTAAATAGGCGTACCTTGATGTCTATGGACGCTAAATATTCTCTGCCTTGTAGGGTGGCGACCATGGACTGAATGGTTTCCATTTGGAAATGGTGAATGTCCAGATACTGGTTTAGATCTTTCAGGTCCAGAATAAGTCTGGCGTCTCCATTTGGTTTTGGAACTACTAAAAGGTTTGAATAACCTCCCTCTTTGATTACCCCCTGAGACAGCAAATGATCCAAACCGCCAAAAAAGGAATCTCTTTATTGGATCTTTGGAGACCCCAGAACTTCGGAACCGATGGGATGGTGTAACGGTCACCACCGCTTACGACCTTCCATCCAACCACGACAAGCTTATCTGACACACTCTGACAATCTTGCATACACGATCCATATCCATTCCCATAAACAAGACGAGACTCAAGCTCTGCACTTGCTTCAAAGATATGACAATTTATTGGTGTTTTCTCAGCTTCTTATACAGTCTCAAGCATAATGCAGTTAGTCACAGGACAATATAGTCTCCACCCCCCTCACACCATGGGGGGCTTCAATCACACTCTAAAAGGCATTCAGGTAAGCTAACCATGTAGACTTGTCGGCACCGCAACTTGCTCAGAGAGCATGACATTCCTGTAGACAATGACATAAAAACCAAACACTATCACACAATGGCAGAGTCTTGTGAGAGTGCGTGCAATCAACACCTTTTCAACGGAATGTCTTTACAGTGAATAGCCAACACCTTAAGAAATTTCAATAGCCTATTATACAAAGGTATGACTCACTGTCTGGTTGACCTGGTCATGTCATCATGAACTCCTTGTGATATCTCAGTCCTGAAATGAAGTATTAATAATGTCCCATCTGTAATATATGAATTATGATTCTTTGTCACCCTATGGCCCTAGTGGACATAAGGTGACCCTAGACATAGGAATATCTCAGTCTGTCACGGTTCATTCCGTTACATCTCTCCCCTTTCGGTGGGAGACGGACATAGGTGGGAACCCCAAACGGGTTGACTCCGAAGTCCGTCAGTAGTTCCAGTCCTCCAATGCTGGTATCCATACTGTACCCCAAATAAATGGCTCCAAACTGAGCATTACTCACCCCGCCACTCTCTGCCTCTCTCAGAGAACACGCCTGCCGCTGGGGAGAAGGCAGGGTGGCTGGGCTCAGTCCATCATGCTGTTGGGGGTCTGGGCCAACTGCCCCCCCTTCCTGGGGTATACCAGTGGAGACTGAAGTCCCATCCACTGGTGCTAGGTGAAAACCCCCCGGTGCTTGCAAAGCAAAGCCGACATCCTCCTGTCCCAGTCCTGTACCATTTTCTGGGGTTGTGCCAGTGGAGACTGAAGTCCCATCCACTACCCCAGGAACCCCCTCTTCTGTTAGTGAGGAGCAGAGGCCTGGGGCACTCTGCTCTGTTGCCAGCTCTTCCGCTGGGTTGCTGTTAGTGGAGACCACAGTCCCATTCACTACCACAGGGACCCCCTCTTCTGTTAGTGAGGAGCAGAGGCCTATGACACTCTGTTCTGTTGCCAGCTCTTCCGCTGGGTTGCTGTGAGTGGGGACCACAGTCCCATCCACTACCACAGGGTCCCCCTCTTCTGTTAGTGAGGAGCAGAGGCCTATGACACTCTGCTCTGTTGCCAGCTCTTCCGCTGGGGTGCTGTGAGTGGAGACCACAGTCCCATCCACTACCACAGGGTCCCCCTCTTCTGTTAGTGAGGAGCAGAGGCCTATGACACTCTGCTCTGTTGCCAGCTCTTCCGCTGGGTTGCTGTGAGTGGAGACCACAGTCCCAACCACTACCACAGGGTCCCCCTCTTCCGTTAGTGGAGAGCAGAGGTCCGCGACCCTCTGTTCTGTTGCCAGCTCTTCCGCTGGGTTGCTGTGAGTGGAGACCACAGTCCCATCCACTACCACAGGGTCCCCCTCTTCTGCTAGTTGGGAGCAGAGGCCTGGGGCACCCTGCTCTGTTGCCAGTGATTCAGCTGGGGGTAGAAGCTTTCCCACCTCAGCTTGTTGCTGGAGAGAGGATCCAAACGCCCCGGCTCTCTGGAACTCCACACCATCCGCTTCGGCTTTAGGGATGAAAATCTCCATATTTTCCACTGCCGATTCATCAGCCAGGATTTCACAGTTATCTGACCCAGGCAATGGGAGTCCCACCCTGCTGCTGAGCCGAGTCTAGCAGCTGTCTGTAGGCAACCTCCAGCTCCCATTCTTGAATGGCCAGAAATTCTAAATCTTCCTGTGACCAGTGGCCTCCCGAGATATTCAATTTTTCCACTCTGTGCTCCATTATGTCCTCCAAGCGCCATTCCCGATCATCCTCAAAGTCGGGATCAGTGGACATCCTCCAATACAATAATCCCGGGCCATCATAGTCATAGCCTTCTGTGGGGCTGTCATATGCTGACCACCGGAGGGCTCTGTAGCTCTCGTCTAGCTGCATCTCTGCCCAAATCAGCCTGCTTAACTCCGCTATCCACTCCTGCTTCGGTTGTTCCCCCAACAACGGCATTTGTGTGTCATACTGCGGCCAGTACCTTGCATAGATGGAGGGCAGGACCTTTCCTTGGTGTTGCAGCTCCAGAGCTAGTGCTTCCTTCCAGAGTTGGCACCGAATCACATCCGACCATCCCAGCAGGACCTCCTCTGATACGGGTCTTCTGTGCTGCATCCGCATCTCTTGTAACCTCCTTTGGAATTCCTCTTCCATGGAGACTGGTATCTGCACCTCTCCTCTCTCTTTAGTTGGTGCTGCTGTGACTTCAGCTGCTGCAGCACTTCTTTGCTGTAGGAAGGTGGCATTCAGAGCCGCAATAACTCGGTCCCTGATCTCCGGTGGAGGGTTAGGACCATAATGTGCCAGTCTTAGGTTAACAGCCCGATCAAAACTTTCTTCCTCGGGTGTCCTGTCCGTTACGGCGGGCCTTTTAGCTCTATCCATTTCGACCAGTTCTGCGATAATGTCCCTTTTCTTACGGTTGCTGGCCGGTCTGCCCCGGCTCTCCAGTAAGTCCATGAGGGAAGAGAACTTCATCCGTTCATACACCGTCTCCATTGTCATGTGCCCTTGTAGCCGTCCTTCTGGTGATGGAATCATCCCACTGCTATGCCACCAAATGTAACGGTCACCACCGCTTACGACCTTCCATCCAACCACGACAAGCTTATCTGACACACTCTGACAATCTTGCATACACGATTCATATCCATTCCCATAAACAAGACGAGACTCAAGCTCTGCACTTGCTTCAAAGATATGACAATTTATTGGTATTTTCTCAGCTTCTTATACAGTCTCAAGCATAATGCAGTTAGTCACAGGACAATGTAGTCTCCACCCCCCTTCACACCATGGGGGGCTTCAATCACACTCTAAAAGGCATTCAGGTAGGCTAACCATGTAGACTAGTCGGCACCGCATCTTCAATAAAGTTAACTCAGAGAGCATGACATTCCTGTAGACAATGACATAAAAACCAAACACTATCACACAATGGCAGAGTCTTTTGAGAGTGGGTGCAATCAACACCTTTTCAACGGAATGTCTTTACAGTGAATAGCCAACACCTTAAGATATTTCAATAGCCTATTATACAAAGGTATGACTCACTGTCTGGTTGACCTGGTCATATCATCATGAACTCCTTGTGATATCTCAGTCCTGAAATTAAGTATTAATAATGTCCCATCTGTAATATATGAATTATGATTCTTTGTCACCCTATGACCCTAGTGGACATAAGGTGACCCTAGACATAGGAATATCTCAGTCTGTCACGGTTCATTCCGTTACAGATGGGATCTCTCGAAACTCCAGTTTGTACCCTAGGGATACAGCAGAGACTACACATCTGTCCTGGACCTCTGTCTGCCAAGTTCCTGAAAACTGGCGAAGCCGCCCCCCCCACTCGGCCAAGTGGGGGCACCCCTTCATGATGAAGCTTTGGGGTTCTGCTTATTAGATTGTTGACCCCACCACTTCCTGAACTTTTGGGCCTTGCCCTGATCTTTAGGCTTTGTGTCTGTCTGCGAACGGCGTCGCCACTGCCTGGACGATGGCCCAGGAGCTGGGAGAGAGAATGCTTAAAACAAGGACGTTTATTTTTCTTTTTCTCTGGCAACAGAGTAGTCTTGCTGCTTCATATCTTCTGAATATATTTCTCTAAACCCTCTATAAAAAGCTGTTCCCCATGAAAGGGGAAACTGATCAAAAGTTTACTTTACTTGAACTCTTAGGACTTGACACATACCCACTGCCGCCACAGCAGGTTGGGTTAGTGCGCCTGCCAGGAGAAGGGAAGATTTTAATAGAGATTCCAATTTCTTCTCAGAAGGATCCTTGAATACCTAGGCATTATCTACCGGACAGGTTAAACTCTTATTAACGCAAGAGATTGCCGCATCCACTGAAGGCAAGCTCCACTTTTAGGTAAACTTTTCCTCCATTGGGTAAAGGATCTCAAATCAACTGGGAGGAAAGAAGCGCTTGTCTGGATGCTTCCAGTCTGCGTAAACCAGTTTCTCCAATAATGGATGAACCGGAAAGAAACAAGTAACCTGCAGGGAGATTAAAGACCCCAACGCGGGCACAGGTGAATCAGCTCAGAGGGAGGCAACTTAAATTCAGAGCGTACCATCTCAGCATAATATTGCACCTGCAATTGTTCAGCCTGGGAAGCAGAAAAATATTCTTCCGAAATATCTGATGCCTCAGAACCTTCATCTTTATCATCAGATAGAGGCATGTCCTCCTCACCCTCATCAGACTTCTCTGATGGGAGATCTGAAGCAACTGAGGGTATTCCACCATGCTTATTAGCCACCTGCAAGGATTTAGCGATTAATGAAGCAAGTCTCCCTTCTAAATTGCTGAGGGCTACCGCTAAAGAGTCCTCAGTGACAAATGCAGACCCAGACACCCCAGGAGAGGTTATGACCCCAGCTGGAGTCAATGGCTTATCCTGCACAGGTGTATCATAAATTACCGGAGAGGAAGGTACCAAGCGGGCCTAGGTAGAGGCTCTCGTCTTAGGTTTTTTTTTGTCTTTTTTAGCCACTGAATTTTTCCTTTGGAAAGACATAATACCAAACAACAAAGCCAAGGTACTATCAACTGCATATACTTCTCTGCTAGTTAAGCCTTTTACATATAGTATGCAACTAATCACACAGTGTCATGCTAAGTGGGTGTCCACTTATGGGGGTGCCAGATAACCATCCACATAGAGACCCTACATGTCCTTTGGCTGCTGTGTCCCATCTAGGGAGAGCTGCAGGGCTGCATGGCTTTTTAAGGCTTCTGCCTGTCTCAGAACGCTGAGATGACGTGCAAGCACACAGGCGCGCACGGGAACGTACACGCCCGCGACCGCCCCGTCCTCCCTGCCCCCATTAAGCATGCCCCCTCAGGGTCTACCCCATCATGGTTTTCATCTGGGGTGAGTATTTTGTCTGCCCCTTTATTGTGGGTGCTGGGGATAGAGCCCTGTCGAACAGGGAGGAGGGACCAGGTCTTTAGGCAGAGCTCTGCAGCGAGGAGTGTGCTGGCTGAAAAGACCTGACACTTTATGGAGGTGAAACTCACCTCTTTACTCCCTCTAGTGGCATAAATAGAGAAGACACCCACTTTTCAAGAAAAAAGTTTATAAGTTAAACCTTAATACTTTTTTCTGCTTACCTTGTCCAAGCCGCAGGTTTTGCTGAAGACCAGCTAAAAAAACAATCTTCACCCATCACCATGGGCATTGTGTGCCAACCATCAGGGATATGGCTTCCTACTTAAATGATGCCTCTTCCCTGGGCCATGTAAAAGACTCTGCCAGGACTTTTAGCATTTGAAAATAGTGCTCAGACCCCAGAGCCCAATTCTCTGAAGAGAGACATTACAGGCGATACCTCATACGCGAGGCCCGGATATCATCCAATGGGGCATAATAAATTAAGCATCTTGGATGGACCCGAAGTATAGCTCTTTTGCCCAAAGGCCTCCATGGTAGAGTTTCCTTTAGCACTTATTCTCATGGCATCCAGTCTTCTCAGACACTGGCAGAAAAAACTGAGGTACTTCCTGTATGGGAGGGGTTATATGGAGGGAAACTTTTTCTTATAGGTTATATGCCCGTGTCCAATCACCTCTGGTGACCATACAACCCATTATGTAAAGACTATAGGCTCTGTGTCCTGTGGTGAGATTGAGATTCCCTCAAATGGCCACATTTGGTGGGTTGAGCTGAAAAGTTAGGTACAATGATCACTCATACCCCAAAATTACAAGAAACTAGCACTATGTACATTAGATGAATCTGAAATATCAGTTTTGGGTATACCTTCCTTTTGAAAAAAAAAAAAAATAATATATATATATATATATATATATATGTATATATATATATATATATATATATCTATATATATATATATATAGATATATATATATATATATATATATACATATATGTATATATGTATATGTATATATATATATATATATATATATATATATATATATATATATATATATATATATATATATTTGATAACTAAGCTAATGGTTTTCTTGCTATAAATGTAGCCTATTGAAAGTGATACAGTATGGTACAGTGTCAGTCTTTGTCAAGCGAAGGCTGTCATGACATCTTATTTCAAAATGGGCAGTACTGTTTGAAGTTGAGAAAAAAGAAACTTCTAGAATAATGGACATGTTCTGCCAGAACTATATATTTAAAGGTAACATCTTGGGATGTATAATGAGTTTTCTCACCTAAATGACAAGAATCAGTAAGTAACTAATGAAGTCTTGTAATCTGAAGCAAAAAAATAATAAAGGGAATAAGGGTGAGAGAAAAGGAGCATAATTAAATCTTGTCTTTCCTTTAAACATGAAATCCTATAGTACAGAAACTGTATGTTGATGGTTGTGTTTAATTCATTTCAAACAAATGTCACAAAACCTAACAAGTGTGTGAGAGTGAGTCCTATTTTACTTTCAACAGTATTTTAATTGCTTGACTTCTTCCCAAAGAGCGAGAGACAGTGTGTTATTCATATCTAAAAGATATTAACCCAATGCATTCTCTGTTATTATACTTAACATTCACATATTTTACTAATTGCTACATATTGGTCTTCAGAGAAGAAGGTACAGTAAGTGTGGAACCAAAGTGTATAGCACCCCAAGACACACTCCACTACCAGGATCACCTCTTTTACACAAGACATTTACTTATTTTCCTGGTCCTAACCTGGTTTAGAATAAAGTGATAATGTGTAAATAACTTGATGAAATTATTACTTTTCCTTATGAAAAATAAAATGCGCGGTCAAATTTTACCCAGGAAAAAGCTGTCTTGTTGCCTAAAGTACTCACTGTGCTTAATGGCAAATGTAGTCCTGGTGTTTGGTCTAAGACTTTATGTACACTACTGTTGGTAAACGGTCAGTTAGGAGCATTTGGGCATTTTTCAGCTGCCCATGATCTCTCCTCTATTAGTACATTTACACGGGTCATTTATAGTAGTTTCTAGGCAGTTGAGGTTAGAAGCTATCAGGACGGATGTTCAGAGGCATTTGAAACGCCAAATGCCTGTAACAGATTGCAAACTCGTATTTTCGAATTTAGCCACGTTTCGTTTACAGGCATTTTTAACCACTTCAGCCCCGGAGGATTGTTTGTGACGTTGCACCCAATCAAAATTGACGTCCTTGTTTCCCCCTAGAAATAGCCCCAAAAAATATATAAAAAATATTTTTTTCCTCAGTTTTACCATATTTTTGGTAAAAAAAAAAAAAAAAATCACAATAAGCCTTTACTGATTGGTTTGCACAAAAGTTATAGGCCCAGATTCACAGAGCGATTACGCCTGCGCAACAGGAGATGCGCGTGCGTAAGTCTAAATGTGCGCGTGCGTTTCGATGCACGGCATCCCCAAAACGAGATAAGCAAGAAATCTACTTTTTTTTGTCCAGCGTAATTTCGTTAGACAGGCGCATCCGTCCGCGCAAAACTGCGCTAGACAGACCATTGATTTGCTAGTCAAATATGCTAATGAGGGACTTACGGGGATCCACAAAAGAACGTTGGGGCAGTGCAGGCTACGTAGTGTGCGCAACAGCAAAATGTCCTGTCTAAAATTAGAGCTGATAAAAGCTGGTCTAAAAAGAGAAAAAAAGTCTACTTGTTAGATAAAGCAACACTGTTAGTGAGGAGCTCAGCAGTCACACGTGTTGCACAACAATCTGTATGCCAACATGCCAGGGGCATCGTCGCGCATAGCTATACTACTGACTTTAGATGAGCAAAGAAGGAGGAGGGCACGGAGGATGGCACGGGAGAGGATATACCACACCCGCATAGACCTGTTTGGCATGAGTGATTCTGAGGTGTATCGCATCTTCAGATTCACCCCTCATGCCATCCTGGAATTAACCACAACCCTGCAGGAGGACATCACCAGCCCAACACAACGCTCACATGCAGTGCAGCCACTGGTCAAGGTCATGGCAACACTCCATTTCCTTGCCAGTGGCTATTTTCAGCGTACAAGTGGAGTGGTGGCTGGGATGTCACAATCCTCCATGAGCAGATGTGTGCACCAGGTTGTCCCTGCAATCCTCAGACGCATGGCCAACCAAATCATCAAACCAACCACTGAGGACCTGCGGCTGAAGGCAATGACAGATTTCTACAGAATTGCCAGATTCCCACGCACCGTGGGGGCCATTGATTGCACACATGTGGCACTCCAGCCCCCCCAGGAGACAGAGCACATGTACCGCAATCGGAAGCATTGGCATTCCATCAACTTACAGGTGATAGTCGATGCCCAAGGCCTCATATGGCACGTCCGTGCCAAACACCCAGGGTCCAGCCATGACAGCTACAATCAATGCCACATCCGAATGGAATTCGATCAGAATGTGTATGGGGCCACCTGGCTGGTTGGTGAGTGACATGGGTGGCAGGCATGACTGTACCCCCCCATGATGCACACATCACAAGGGGCACATGCATGACTAAAATCCTCCTGTCTTTTCCCTTACAGGTGACTCTGCATATCCACTGGGACCCCATCTCATGACTCCTATCCGGAACCCCCAAACCCCAGGAGAGGAAAGATACAATCAAGCACATGCCCAAACACGTGCAGTGGTGGAGCGCACCTTTGGCCTCCTGAAGTCACGTTTCCGATGCCTGGATAAGTCTGGGGGTACCCTCTTGTATTCCCCAAACTTCGTGTGCCAGATCATCGGTGCATGTTGCATGCTGCGCAACTTCGCAGTAAGAAAGGGCCTGCAGATTGACCTACGTGATGACCTGACCCCTGAACCAGACAATCCCCCCCTAACCGAGGATACCCCGTCTTCTGAGGGAAGAGCAGCCAGGAGACAGCACACATTGGGCATCTTTGCACGTTAAACACACACATTAATCATGGCACAATGAGAATGCATGCATGCACACCACTGTGGTCCCTAGCACACACACCCCACATCCACATCAAATTGGATTGGCACCAGTCCACCATGCAGGACTTGTGAGCAGCAACGCCACGCCAAGGCTCCAATTATGTCACTGTACATTCATACACCATTCACACGGACCTGGGGATCACTTCTCCTTGGTCCTGGGGAACCCTACTCCACCTAAATTGAGGGTGACAACCCTTTTCCGGCAGGAATGTCACCCCCACATTCAAACAGCATTCACAACCCAAAAAAAAAATGACCAGCAAAATCAAAAAATTTCCAGCAAAAAAAAAAAAAGAGGGGAAAAAAAATGATTGCCCTTGACATGAGCCACGCCTGGGGCGCCCCCGGCCATGGCCCCGGCTCCTCAGGGGAGACTCATGGGGGAGGGGGAAAACCGGGGAAGGAGGAGCAGACCCTGATCTCTGCCCACCTGGCGGCCTGCCCTCCAAGGCCACGGCTATTCTGTCCAGGGCAGCACCAAGTGTTGCCGTGTTGGCCTGGATAGCCTGGGTAAGGGCCCTCACATCCTGCCCAACGCCTGCTGATGTCGTCTGCAGTTCGTTTAGGCAGTTTGTGAAAGCCCGGGAGTGGGAGTCCAGGTTCCCCAGCGTATCCTTGATGGAGGACAGGCTCTCCTCCATCCGCACCAATGTCTGGCTGACCTGTCCCAGATGGCGGGTCTGGAGGAACTGGTCCCTTCTCAGAGTGGCGGGCAGGAGATCGGCCACCCCCCTGGTCTTCTGGGACGACTTCCTGCTTCCAGCTGATGCTTGTGGCCGGGGAGAAGGGGAGGCCCTTGGGAGGGAAGCCATGTTGGGGGAGGAGGGGGGCTCCCCCTTAGGGAGGGCTGCCTGCTGCCAGCCAGAGGGGAAGAGTCCTCAAAAACCACAAGTCAAGTGCCTGACATGGACTCCTCCTCCTCATGAAACTCCTCCTCCTCACCTCCTCCTCTTCAACCTCCTCCGCGGACTCCGGCCTTGTCGGGGGGGCCTCATTAGGCTGCTGTCCTGGGGATGGTGCGGTCAGGCCAGATGGCCCTGCACCCTCCTGCACATCTGTGGATGACACAAAACATTCACAGGTTGGAGGATCCACACACTTGCCACATATTCCCTTTCACCCCCTCCCCCACACATGCTACACACCTGATATTAAAAAAAAACTCACCACGGGCTCCGGACTTGAGTCAAAGCCGGGCAGGCCCTCAACTTCATGCCGATGAAAGGTCAGGGCCACCACACGCTCCTCCGCTGTCAGCCTAATACGGCATGGTGGGCCCCCTCCTGTGCCCCTGGCATGGGCAAGCATTTTGGACAGCTTCTGTTTGACCAGACGCCGGAGGACATTAATCTTTTTGTCAATCCCAGACCGGGTCCGTGTCTCCCCCTCCCCCGCTGAATTGACCTGCTCAGTGATGAGGTCCAAAATCTCCCTCCTCCTGGCCGGGGTGGTGTTGGCACTGTACGGGCCGTGGAGGAAACGCCCATAATCGCTAATGGTCCGGGCAAGAATTATTTTTTCCCCCAAAGTAAAATGTAGTTTTCGCTTTCTCTCTGTCATACTGCAAAAACTCACTCCCAGTCAACAAAAATCAGTCACAAAAACAAGCACAACCAATCAAGCAAGAATACACACAAAGAGAAAACTAACACCCACAAAATCACACAAGCACTCAGCAAAAAACAGTCACAAAAACAAACAGCAAAAATTCAGCAAGAAAACAAACGAACAGAAATATATCAAACAAACAGTCTCTCAAACACTTATCAAAAAACACTTTCAAAGATCTACTAACAAACACTTGATCACACAGAACACTAATCTGACAAATACAAAACACAACGCAACGAACAACGGGACAAAAGCACTTGGTTAAATGGGAAGGGACAAAGGGATGTACTTTTGCAATGCAAGTGGGTTTGTGTCTGTCTATTTATGCTGTCTGCGTAGTCCTTAGTCCATTTCCAATTTCACTGATTGCGCCGCTCCCGAGTTGTGAGCATGCGCACAGCGGAGCTGACCATGGTCTCCTTCAAGCGCGCATGCGCAAGCCGGCCGGCCCTTCATTTGCATGGGGTCACGGCTCATTTCAATGTAACCCGCCCACGTCCTTCCCAATTTGTATTACTCCGCCTTACGCCTCTGAAATAACGTTACGCATGCGCAATTTTCTGCGCAAAAGCTACGAGAATAGGGTGATTACGCGGCTACATTGCGCAAGTCTAACGTAAAGGTGGTGCGCTACGCTGGTCCAATAATGCGCAGATGTACCTGAATCTGGCCCATAGCGTCTACAAAATAGGGGATTGTTTTATGGCATTTTTATTATTAATTTTTGTTTTGATGGCGGCGATCTGCGACTTTTATTGTGACATTATGGCGGACACATCGGACACTTTTATAATTCTTTATTTGTATAAAAAAAAAATTCACAAAGATATTCAAAAATACAACTTTTCAGGTGCAATATCTTATTAAACAGTTCTATGTAATTAACTCTGAGACTGCGTACACACGAGGAGACATGTCCGCTGAAACTGGTCCGCAGACCAGTTTCAGCGGACATGTTCGATCGTGTGTACAGCCTAGCGGACAGGTTTCCAACGAACAAAAGTTTCTAAACATGCTTAGAAACTTCTCCGTTGGAAACCTGTCCGTCGGACATGTCCGATGGTTAGTATGCCCAACCATCGGACCAAAATCCCGCACATGCGTCGAATTGATTTGACGCATGCGTGGAAGCATTGAACTTCGTTTTGCCAGCACGTCGGTGTCTTCTATTTCACCGCGTTCTGGTCCGCTGGGATTTTGGTCTGATGGTATGTACACACATCAGACCAAAATATCCCTTCAGACATGTCCGATGAAAACGGTCCGTCGGACCTGTCTCATCGGACATGTCTCCTCGTGTGTACAGGGCCTTAAACGTTTTTATTTTAACTTTACCTTAATTGCGTTTTACCAAAACAAAACAGAACATTTTTATTTTTAATTCTCCTATTCAGATTTCTCCTTTATCACATTAAAGCTCTATCGTGTTTTGGACTATTGTTATCCTTGTCACATTACTATCCACCTAAGGCCCACCCTGGTTACCCCCATCCCCAAGAGATAGAACTAAACCTGGCTATACTGATTTAATCCAGTAGAAAAATAAGAAAAGCAAGAGAGAAAAAAATTAAATAATAATAATATTAATTCCCCATCCTCCCCTACCCCCCTCGCTCCCTAAACGCAGCAAAGGGAGCCCAGATCTGTTGGTATTTGTCCTCCTGCTCCTTCATACTCATAGTGAGATTTTCCATTTTTTGGACTTCTGTTATTCTCGTCATCCACTCTAGTTGGAGAAGCATTGGATTTCCATAAAGCTGGAATACTAATAATTTTGTTGTTGTAGGCAAATGTCTCAATAGTGACCCTCATTGGGCAGATATATGTTCACTAGTGTAACTTTTTGATCGTATATTAGACCCTTTACAGTCAGTAGCCTCCCCTCCTTGTCAGTAACTGTCTTTGTTTCTTTCCATGGTATCTGACTTGATATCATGATCACCACCCCCTTTGTATTCGATATCTGTGACGGACTATGATACACAGTATAATATCTGTAATTTTCCAACTTTGGATTTTTTGATTTAAATGTGTCTCTTGGAGAAATATAATATGGGATTTAATTCTCCCCAGTTCTATATACAACTTGCTGCATTTTTCCGATGTATTTAGGCCCTTCACATTATAGGATGTCAAAGTTATTTTAGTCATCCTGTCTCAGAAGTTACCCCTTACTCAAGGAGAGAAAAAAAAAACACAATTTCTTCTAAATATCAGAGGAGCCTGTCACCTACGGCCTGCCCGTATATGTTTTTTTTTTTTTTTAAATATACGTCTTTCCAACAATTTATACAGATCTACTCCAGAGCAAGAAGGGGGGGGGGAGGAGCGAAGGGCAGCGTAGAAGGGGAAGGAGAAAAATAAAATATATAATAATTCTTTCCCTGTGGTCCGGTCTTCCCCTGTGACCATAGAGAGAAAGCTTATCCCGACGTGTATGGGGTTTCCACCTACATGTGGAAATACCCGTTACACGTACAGAATATGAGAAAATAGAAATAACGCCTCCGACTTCCCTCCCTTTGGAGGAGAGGTGTATCAATTGGGAGAAGTGGTTATACGCAAATGGATAGTAGCGGCCTCTCTCTCAGTGCACCCATATTCCTCTCTTATGGCCCCCCTTTTTTTCACAAGAATTTTTCTATTTGTCTTACCCCCCCTCTTTAAAGGTTCCCATACCATTTTCCTGGTAGATTTTACCCTTATATACCTTAATACCGTTATATACCTTAGTTACATTTCATTCCTTTTATACCCCACCCCTCCCCCTCATATCTTTTCTCGCTGAGAATAACCCAGGATATTATTTAAATATTATCAATAAACTTTTGCTTTTCCCTTTTTCCTCTTAAAAATAAAATAAAAAATGTATAATATCAGCACATTATATTCCCTAACCCCCCCCCCCCCCCGCCCGGCCTGTCGGATACCTTCCTACTCGCATCTGTTTATTCCTCCTGGTTATTCTATTGAGTTTCTTAAAAGGGGTCATCCTTTAATAGGGGGACATTCCAGGTTACCTAAACCATACTCCTAAATTTAAACTAAAATAAGAGTGTACATAATTCCCCAATGCAGCAGTCCCTATCTCCCCCCTATTTAATTTGATTATACTCTCCCTCTCTATCCTCCCTCCGCCCCCCCACTTTTCCTATGTGCTATATAGTTCCCAAATTCTTTCCTATGTGATATATGTGATATATGGGACCTCTGTCCTTCCCCCTTAGTGATTCTTATCTCTTATAACCGGTTGCTAATTTACCCCTATCCCCTATCCCCTTTTACCTAGTTGGATGTGCTTAGAGTTATATGGGGGGTATCCTGCTCCCCTCCCGTGATGAAAAAAAGAAAAGCTAAACTCACTTCAAGTGATAAGAACCATATTACCATATGTGATATCGTTTGTGTATTACCACTGCATTGCCCCCCCCCCCCTTCATACAGTCTATCATATTAAACCATGTTTATTCATATCAGATCCAACATTCTTACCAGGCGGTGTGGTATAGGCAAGAGAGGAAAACAAGGGGGAAGAGAGAAAAAAAAATACTACATCTAGCACCCCTAGTATATATACTTCTATACCGTCTTCTCTCCTTCCCCTTTCCCCTTTTCCTCTCCTTCCTTTCAAAAAAAAATCTTTTGCATATCACCAAATTGTTCCCTTGTACTACTATTCAGAGAAAAAAAAAATATATAGTAACGTCAGTCAGTCAGTCAGTTTTTCTTCCTGGATTTCCTATTCACCCCAAATACTATGGGGCCTCCCATTTAACCTTTTATCCTTTAGTCTTTTCTTCTATCCTCCTGAGTTAGGGTTGTTATGGGGCGAGGGGTATGTTCCATCCATTACGGTAATCCTAACCAGTTAGGGACTTCGAGGGATTCCCCTCCAAAAAATTTGAAAAATTCAGGGAGCTGCTCCGGTTCACGCAAATTAAAGCTTCGCCCCTCTTTTTTCACTAAAACAGCCAGTGGGTGACCCCATCTATATGTCCCTCCATTCTCTATTATATATTCCAGGATCGGTTTCAACATACGTCTCCTAATTTTTGTTTGTCTACACAGATCAGGAAAACATTGTACCCGCCCCCCCCCCCCCTCATAGTTCAATGTTCCAACCTGCCAGACTGCTCTGAAAATATCCTCCTTGATCCGGTAAAAATGTATCGTACATAAAACATCTCGTGGGTTACTCTGAGTACGGTTGATTGCAGTGGGGACTTTATGCGCACTGTCTGTCTCAATCTGGGTCTCTGGGGGATTTTTTAATAATCAATGAATGAATGAATGAATGAATGAATGAATGAAGAACTTGTATAGCGCAGCACATGCGAAGTAAATCGCCTCTGGGCGCTTGTTGTTCCTGTCTCCTTTGAGATCAAAAGAGATGAGTCTTAATCTTTCTCCTGAAGACTAAGTAGTTCTCCTCCAGTCTAATGCTGACTGGTAAGGCGTTCCATAGTCTGGGACCTTGGACAGCGAATCTCCTGTCTCCTTTGGACTTGTATCTGGCTTTCGGTATCTGAAGCCGATTTTGATTGTTGGATCGTAGAATACGATTGGGATTGTACATTTTTAATTTTTCGCATAGATAATGGGGAGCATTCCCATGGATACATCTATGCGTTAGACAGAGTGCTTTAAAGGTGATTCTGTCATTGACTGGTAGCCAGTGAAGGGATCTCAACGATGGTGAGATTGATTCCCAGGGTTTTTTCCCAGTCACAAGTCTGGCGGCCGTATTTTGAACGACTTGAAGACGAGCGATTTGGTACGTAGGGAGTCCGAGGTAAAGGGCATTTGCATAGTCCAATCTGGAGTTTACAATCGCTCCCACCACGACCGCTATGTCTTTCTTCGGAATAAAAGGCGTGAGTCTGCGTAGTAGGCGCAGCATATAGTGAGATCCGCTGACTACTGCCCCTATTTGTGCGTTCATTGTCATGTCGGAGTCAAAGATGACCCCAAGACTTTTGACTTTGGCGCTAGGGGTGATGACTTTGCCCAGAATGGGCGGGGGGATCCAGGTTGTTATCGATTGATTCCTACGCTTGGCGTGAAACAGAAGAAGTTCTGTTTTCGCTCCGTTGAGTTTGAGATAACTCTTTGTCATCCAATCCTCTATCAAAGAGAGGCATGTCTCTAGATCGAGGTGGTGATCCTTTTTATTGCTAATGCGGAAGTACAGTTGCGTGTCGTCTGCGTAAGAGTGATATAGCAGTTTTTGGCTGCTGATGATTTCAAAAAGAGGACGCAGATAGATGTTGAATAACATCGGCGACAGGGGAGATCCCTGAGGGACCCCGCACGATAATGTGCATTGTTCCGAAGTGAATGGTCCTAGCTTGACTATTTGCGATCGGTTTTCCAAAAAAGAGGAGAACCAAGATAGATCGCTTTCTGCGACTTTGGCTATTTTAGCCAGCCGAGTCAATAACAGCTTGTGATCAACTGTATTAAAGGCTGCGCTTAGGTCCAGCAGAACCAGAAGAAAAGATTCTCCTTCGTCTGTGGCCTCAAGAACGTCGTCCCATATCTTAAGCAATGCTGTTTCCGTCCCGTGTCCGGGACGGAATCCTGATTGCAATGAGTAAGTTGTGGGTATCTAGATGCTGTTGCAGCTGCTGTACCACTGCTTTCTCCATTACCTTGGAGAGAACATTTAGGCCTGTTATGGGGCGCCAGTTGAGTGGATCCTTAGGATCCAGGGTGGCTTTCTTCAAGATGGGTTGAATGAAGCCCTCCTTCAGCTGGGAGGGCATTTTGCCCTCCCTGAAGGATTGGTTAATAAGCTGCGTGACAGGAGGTGCCAGGATGTCGGCGCATTCCTTCAGCAGTTTGGTGGGGATAATATCATTTGGCGCAGTGCTGTTGCGCAGAGTGCCGATGATATTTTTAGTGGTCTGAATGGAGATGGGTTCCAGCGTGAACTCACCAAACTGTGGTGAATTGTTGCCGGTGCTGTGTAAATGAATACGGGGGGGGCTGGGAAGGCAATTGTTCCGCTGAATGCTGAATGAAGCAATCCGATAACTCATCGCAAAATTCTTGTGTATCCGAGTTGGGGGCTTCAAGACATCCTGGATTCATGGTCTGAGTGACCAGCTTGAAGAGTTCACGGGGGCGATTTAGGGCACCGTTGATAGCCTCAGAAAAATAGTTTTTCTTGGCTTCGAAGATTTGCTTGTAGTATTTTCTGGTTATTGCCTTGTAAATCGCGAGGTTCTCATCTGAGGAGCTTCTTTTCCAGGCTGCTTCTGCCCTTCTACACTCTTGCTTCAGTAACGCCAGCTGGTTGTTGAACCAGCCGGAGTTATTTTTCCTGATCTGGGTCTTTCGTTTCGGCGCTATCAAGTCAGCTGACTGCAATAGTGCTGTGTTTATGGCCTCTACTGTTTCTTCCGCTGTTTGGTGCGGCTGAATTGTGTTTATTTTTTCCCCTAACGTGGCTTTGAAGAGTTCCGAGTGGAGCTTCTTCTGACATCTGGTCCAGTGTGTTGTCACTGGATTTGATGTTTTTGTTAAGGGGGGGAATTCGGAAATAATGAATTTAATTGCATGGTGATCTGTCCATGGCAATGGTTCATTTTCCAAGATTTTTATTTCCAGATCTTGTCTGAAAATAAGATCGAGCGTATGACCTGAAGCATGTGTGGGCCCACATACTAGTTGCTGAAGCCCTAATCCTTCCAGGTGGTCGATGCAGGCGTCGGCAATGGGGTCTTGCGGGGAGTTGGCCCAAAGGTCCCCGAGCAGCAAAAGGTGTTTGCTATTCAGGGTATAAGTGGAGACAAAGTCCGTCAAAGATGGGAGCAGCTGCGACTTGGGGCCGGGTGGCCTATAGCAGAGTAGAATCCGGACGGTCTCCTGGCCGTTTACTTGCAGTTGAAGAGTAAGGGTTTCCATGAACTGAAGAGGGTTTTGGAGGCTTGGTTTTGTGATCGCAAGACGCGTCTTATGGATCACTGCCAGTCCTCCTCCTCTTTGCCCTATTCTGTTTTCCGTTATAATACGGTAGTTTTCTGGCACCAATTCTCCTAGAATGGTGTTACAGTCGGCTGTGAGCCAGCTCTCTGTAATGAAGAGGCAGTCTAGGTCGTGTTGTAGAATGAAATCATGGATTTCAAGTCGGTGTTTTACTGCCGATCTTGTGTTGATCAGAGCACATGAAATGCGCTTAGGTTGGGGTAAACGGCTAAAATTTTTGACGGTCGATCGTCGATCGATCCTCAAAAGGTGCTCAATTCTTAGGGTCTTTTTGGTGATGGCTGGCAGTATTGCGGCGAAACGCCTCAAATTCCAAATGGTTTCTGCGGAGTACCGCAGATTAGCCATGGTCGCCATTCACCGGGGAAAAAGTCGTTCCTTTTGGTGGCGATGATCAGCTGGTGGTGGGGAGAAGAATCCTTGAATCCTCTCTCCCAGCTATTTTTTATTTGGTCCAGAGGAAGGCAAAAAACACCCTGGCCCAGCTAAGCCAATGTGCTGGGCAGGGAGAAAAAATTCCTTCCTGATCCCTAAGAGGCGATCGGTACAAACCCTGGATCAAATGCTGATACGATTGTGAGGGGCTGGGGTGAAAGGTATTCTAAAGCTGGGGAAGGGGAGGTGTACCAAGATGGCCGCCGACAGAGGGCCCAGGCTGGGGAGCTAACACTGGCTGGAGACAGCCAGAGAGGGCTGGTTGGGTGAATCGGGGATGGCTGGGGTCTTCCAGGGGTGAGGGGGGGTATGCAGGGTGAATCTGGGGGTGATCCCGAGCGATGTTGCGGTGCGCCGGTAGGCCGCGGTTGAAGCCGCGGACTTTCCTGAGCCGTGGATGCCGCGGACCTAGCATAGGCTGGCGCGGACCGCCGAAAAAGACAGAAATTTGCTGCGGGGGAGGGGTGGCGAGGGGGGGTGCCTCGGTTGTGGCCAGTGGTGAGGGTGGGCTGATTCCTGGCTTAAAACAAGCTGCAGCTTGTCCTGAAAAGGACGGCCGCCCTTGATTCCAGGGGGGGGGCAGGTTTTACCTGCCAGATGGAGTCCAAAGTAGGTTTGATGGAGAGAGGCTGGAGGAGGCCCGGAGGAGGCTGAAGGAGATCCGGATCCAGATGCAGGTAGGAGATACGGTAGGAGCTGAGGCTGGATGGACTGGGGGAGACCCTGCCTGCCTGCTGCCTACGCCTGCCTGGAGCTAAAGCAGCACGCTCCTACTCCTAGGAGCGAGTGCCGATGGGGGCTCCTGCTGCTAATCCGCTGCCTGACTAACTGACTGACTGACTGATCCAGTACGAGATCCAGTCCTCAAGGGGGCAGTGTCAGGGTAATCGATTAAAAATTGTCCATCACTGTATTTCTTAATTCTGGACCTTCAATATGTTCTGGTACCCCTTTAATGCGGATATTATTTCTCCTGCTCCTATTTTCATTTTCTTCTGATTGCAACTGTAACATAGTTAACTGTTGAGTCTGCACATGTAAATTATCTTCCAGTGACTTAAGGCGCAGATCCGATAAATTTTGCAGATTTTCAATTATTTCAATTTCAATTATTGACCATGAGCTCTTGTATGTCTTTCCTAGGTGGTAATGCCTGTATAAGCTGGAACAGCTTTCTAATATCTACTTCTCCTTCCTGACCAGGATGCAGACTATCATGTGTATTCATCAGGCATAGCTGTATATCAAGGTCCACCATCTTAGGGGGTCTTTGAGGAGGTCAGCTGGTTATCTTCTGTGCTTTCAGCCATGTTGCTATAGATGTTGTCACTGATGTCTGGGTTTCCCTCACCGACCGAACCAACCTGCTGCCCGCACTTAGGTAGAGAGATCACCTGTGCCACTGCAGATACTTCAGGCAGTGCTTCACAGATCAGGGCACCGCTCTGTCCTCCCTCACTACGCCGTGGGTCCTGCCTTCCAGTCATGTAGCAGGTGGGATATGTGTGCACTGATGTACACAATGCTCCTGGGCTTGTACCTCTCTTCCCCCGCCTTCGCATGGATGGCGGCACCTGCAGTGATTTCGGAGCTCCCTGTATCCACTGGCAGTAAAGGGGTTAACCATTAGGGGGCAAGGAAGGGGTTCAGTAAGTCCTAGGGAGTGATTCTAACTGTGTGTGGGCTACATGTGACATGACACTGATCACTGCTTCCGATGACAGGGAGCAGAAGATCAGTGTCCTGTCACTAGACAGAACAGGGAAATGCCTTGTTTACAAAGATCAGGTCGCCATGACCCGATCGCGGGACATCGAGTCTGCGGGTCCCGCAGGCATGTCATGGAGAGTTTGCATGGCTTCTTAAAGGGGACATACGGGTACATCCATTTGTCTACCACTGCCATTCTGCCGACGTATAAGCACGATAGGCTACTTTGCACTTGCATCCTATGCATTAAAGTGAAAAAACATCCGATGATTATGGGCCCCCCAGCCCTCCAGTTTACTTACCTGAGCCCTCGAAAGTCCCACGTCAAGAACGTGCTGGATCTCGGCCCAGTCTTCTCAACTCTTCATTGGATAGATTGATAGCAGCGCAGGCATTGGCTTGCGCTGCTGTCAATCAACTCAAATGACAGGAAGAGCGGGGGCAGAGTCCTGTAATCGGCAGCTATGAACGGTAGCCCCCTGGGAGAGCGCTTCCCAGGGGGGTTACCAAAAGCGGGAAGGAGCTGAGACAGCCGCAGATGGGGATCCTAAAAGATGAGGATCGGGGCCACTCTGTGCAAAACAAGCTTCACAGTGCGGGTAAGTATGACGTGTTTATTATTAAAAAAAAAAAAAAAAATTTAAGCTTTACAACCACTTTAACATGACAGATCAGAGGTAGCCTGATGTGAGTGGATAATCGAAGAGCAACAATGCTTCAGGTAAAACAATTCTCTTTCTGAGTCACAGGAAAATAAATTGTGTGCGTTTTACCAAACTCATACACTTGTTTTTCCGCTGTCAGTGTGAACCTAGGCTCAATGTATAAAATCCACAAAGAAAAGCATCACAAACCCATGATACAGAGAGATAGCATGATTGCATTTTATGAAATAATTGGCTTAATCATAACCCAATGCCATGCTGCTAGCTCTCTGTATCGTAGGTTTGTGATGTTTCAATCTTCCTTTCATCCAGCCTGATGTAAGTGGACACAAGTCAAAGGCCCAGATTCACAGAGCGATTACGCCTGCGCAACAGGAGATGCGTGTGCGTAAGTCGAAATGTGCGCGTGCGTTTCGATGCGCGGCATCCCCAGAACGAGATACGCCAAAAATCTACTTTTTTTTGTCCCGCGTAATTTCGTTAGACTGGCGCATCCGTCCGCGCAAAAGTGCGCTAGACACACCATTGATTTGCTAGTCAAATATGCTAATGAGGGACTTACGGGGATCCACAAAACAACGTTGGGGCAGCGCAGGCGACGCAGTGTGCGCAACAGCAAAATGTCCTGTCTAAAATTAGAGCATATAAAAGCTGGTCTAAAAAGAGAAAAAAAGTCTACTTGTTAAATAAAGCAACACTGTTAGTGAGGAGCTCAGCAGTCACACGTGTTGCACAACAATCTGTATGCCAACATGCCAGGGGCATCGTCGCGCATAGCTATACTACTGACTTTAGATGGACAAAGAAGGATGAGGGCACGGAGGATGGCACGGAGGATGGCACGGGAGAGGATATACCGCACCCGCATAGACCTGTTTGGCATGAGTGATTCTGAGGTGTTTCGCATCTTCAGATTCACCCCTCATGTCATCCTGGAATTAACCACAACCCTGCAGGAGGACATCACCAGCCCAACAAACCGCTCACATGCAGTGCAGCCACTGGTCAAGGTCATGGCAACACTCCATGTCCTTGCCAGTGGCTCTTTTCAGCGTACAAGTGGAGTGGTGGCTGGGATGTCACAATCCTCCATGAGCAGATGTGTGCACCAGGTTGTCCCTGCAATTCTCAGATGCATGGCCAACCAAATCATCAAACCCACCACTGAGGACCTGCGGCTGAAGGCAATGACAGATTTCTACAGAATTGCCAGATTCCCACGCACTGTGGGGGCCATTGATTGCACACATGTGGCACTCCAGCCCCCCCAGGAGACAGAGCACATGTACCGCAATCGGAAGCATTGGCATTCCATCAATGTACAGGTGATAGTCGATGCCCAAGGCCTCATATGGCACGTCCGTGCCAAACACCCAGGGTCCAGCCATGACAGCTACATATACAATCAATGCCACATCCGAATGGAATTCGATCAGAACGTGTATGGGGACACCTGGCTGGTTGGTGAGTGACATGGGTGGCAGGCATGACTATCCCCTCCCATGATGCACATCACAAGGGGCACATGCATGACTAACATCCTCCTGTCTTTTCCCTTACAGGTGACTCTGCATATCCACTGGGACCCCATCTCATGACTCCTATCCGGAACCCCCAAACCCCAGGAGAGGAAAGATACAATCAAGCACATGCCCAAACACGAGCAGTGGTGGAGCGCACCTTTGGCCTCCTAAAGTCACGTTTCCGATGCCTGGATAAGTCTGGGGGTACCCTCTTGTATTCCCCAAACTTTGTGTGCCAGATCATCGGTGCATGTTGCATGCTGCACAACTTCGCAGTAAGAAAGGGCCTGCAGATTGACCTACGTGATGACCTGACCCCTGAACCAGACAATCCCCCCCTAACCGAGGCTACCCCGTCTTCTGAGGGAAGAGCAGCCAGGAGACAACTCACATTGGGCATCTTTGCACGTTAAACACACACATTAATCATGGCACAATGAGAATGCATGCATGCACAACACTGTGGTCCCTAGCACACACACACCACATCCACATCAAATTGGATTGGCACCAGTCCACCATGCAGGACTTGTGAGCAGCAACGCCACGCCAAGGCTCCAATTATGTCACTGTACATTCATACACCATTCACACGGACCTGGGGATCACTTCTCCCTGGTCCTGGGGAACCCTTCTCCACCAAAATTGAGGGTGACACCCCTTTTCCGGCAGGAATGTCACCCCCACATTCACACAGCATTCACAACACAAAAAAAAAAAAATTACCTGCAAAAGCAAAAAATTTCCAGCAAAAAAAAAAAGGGGAAAAACAAATTAATGCCCTTTGCGTGAGCCACGCCTGGTGCGCCCCCAGCCATGGCCCCGGCTTCTCAGGGGAGACTCATGGGTAAGGGGTAAAACCGGGGAAGGAGGAGCAGCCCCTGATCTCTGCCCACCTGGCGGCCTGCCCTCCAAGGCCACGGCTATTCTGTCCAGGGCAGCACCAAGTGTTGCCGTGTTGGCCTGGATAGCCAGGGTAAGGGCCCTCACATCCTGCCCAACGCCTGCTGATGTCGTCTGCAGTTCATTTAGGCAGGTTGTGAAAGCCCGGGAGTAGGAGTCCAGGTTCCCCAGCGTATCCTTGATGGAGGACAGGCTCTCCTCCATCCGCACCAATGTCTGGCTGACCTGTCCCAGATGGCGGGTCTGGAGGAACTGGTCCCTTCTCAGAGTGGCGGGCAGGAGATCGGCCACCCCCCTGGTGGTCTGGGATGACATCCTGCCTCCAGCTGATGCTTGTGGCCGGGGAGAAGGGGAGGCCCTTGTGAGGGGAGCCATGTTGGGGGAGGAGGGGGGGGCTCCCCCTTAGGGAGGCCTGCCTGCTGCCAGCCAGAGGGAAAGAGTCCTCAAAAACCAAACGTCCAGTGCCTGACATGGACTCTTCCTCCTCATGATTCTCCTCCTCCTCATGATTCTCCTGCTCCTCTTGAACCTCCTCCGCGGACTCCGGCCTTGTTGGGGGGGCCTCATTAGGCTGCTGTCCTGGGGTTGGTGCGGTCAGGCCAGATGGCCCTGCACCCTCCTGCACATCTGTGGATGACACAAAACATTCACAGGTTGTAGGATCCACACACTTGCCACATATTCCCTTCCACCCCCTCCCCCACACATGCTACACACCTGATATTAACCACTTCCATACCAGGCACTTACGCACCTTCCCGCCCAAGCCAATTTTCAGCTTTCAGCACTGTCGCAATTTGAATGACAATTGCGCGGTCATGCTACACTGCACCCAAACAAAATTGGCGTCCTTTTTTCCCCACAAATAGAGCTTTCTTTTGGTGGTATTTGATCACCTCTGCGGTTTTTTTTTTTTGCGCAACAACTAAAAATAGAGCGAAGATTTTGAAAAAAAAATAAAGTTTTTATTTTTTTCTGTTAATTTTTGTGTAAATGAGTATGTTTTCTCTTTCAATTACGGGCACTGATATGGTGGCACTGATGGGCACCGATGAGGTGGCACTGATGGGCACCGATGAGGTAGTTCTGATGGGCACCGATTAGGTAGCACTGATGGGCACTGATAGGCGGCGTTGGTATGGGGCACTGATGGGCACTCATGGGCGGCACTGATGGGCACTCATGGGCGGCACTGATGGGCACTCATGGGCGGCACTGATGGGCACTCATAGGCGGCACAGGTGGGCACTCATAGGCGGCACAGGTGGGCACTCATAGGCGGCACAGGTGGGCACTCATAGGCGGCACAGGTGGGCACTGATAGGCAGCATAGGTGGGCACTGATAGGCGGCACAGGTGGGCACTGATAGGTGGCACAGGTGGGCACTGATAGGTGGGCACTGGGCATGGATTGGCACTGTGGGGTGGCACTGACAGACACGGGGTGGCACTGATGATCACTGAGGGGTGGCACTGATGGATCAATGTTGCCAATCAGTGCCCATGTGTGGGCACTGATTGGCATCATTTTTTTTTTTACTGCCCCCCTTTTTTTTTTTTTTGCTGACTTTTTTTTTTTGTCATATTTTTTTTTTTTTGCCCCTTTTTTTGGTATTTTTTTATTTCCCTGGTGGTCTAGTGTGGCGATCCGAGGGGGGGCTGCGCTGATAAACAATCAGCGCGAACCCCCCCTGTCAGGAGAGCCGCTGATCGGCTCTCCTCTACTCGCGTCTGTCAGACGCGAGTGAGGAAGAGCCGTCGGCGGCTCTTCCTGTTTACATCGTGATCAGCCGTGATTGGACACGGCTGATCACGTGGTAACGAGGCTCCGCCGGAGACTCGTTACCGAGATCGGAGGTGCAGGGTGTCAGACTGACACCCCGCATCACCGATCGCCGCGCTGCGCGCCCGCACGGGCGCGTGCGGCATGAAATCGTGCAGGACGTTTGAGAACGGCCTGTCACGATTTCATAACCACTTCCCGGCCGTAAATCGGCTATTGGCTGGGCGGGAAGTGGTTAAAAAAAAAACGTACCTGGCACCACGGGCTCCGGACTTGAATCAAAGCCGGGCAGGCCCTCAACTTCATGCCGATGAAAGGTCAGGGCCACCGCACGCTCCTCCGCTGTCAGCCTAATACGGCATGGTGGGCCCCCTCCTGTGCCCCTGGCATGGGCATGCATTCTGGCCAGCTTCTGTTTGACCAGACGCCGGAGGTCATTGATTTTTTTGTCAATCCCAGACCGGGTCCGTGTCTCCCCCTGCCCCGCTGAATTGACCTGCTCAGTGATCCTATCCAAAATCTCCCTCCTCCTGGCCGGGGTGGTGTTGGCACTCTCTGGGCCGTGGAGGTAACGCCCATACTCGCTAATGGCCCAGGCAAGAATTTTTTTTCCACAACTGTAAAATTCAGCTTTCGTTTTCTCTCAGTCATCCTTCCAAAAAAACTCAGTCCCAGTCAACAAAATTCACGCACACAAACAAGCCCAACCAATCAAGCAAAAACACACACAGAGAGAAAAATACTCAGCAATAAACAGTCACAAAAAAACAAAACAAAAATACAGCAGGAAAAGAAACAAACACAAATATATCAATCAAACAAACAGTCTCTCAAACACTTATCAAAAACCACTTTCAAAAATCTACTAACAAACACTTGATCACACAGAACACTAATCTGACAACTACAAAACACACCGCAACGAACAACAGGACAAAAGCACTTGGTTAAATGGGAAGGGACAAAGGGATGTACTTTTGCAAAGCAAGTGCGCTTGTGTGTGTCTATTTATGCTGTTTGCGTAGTTCACAACGTTGCCCTAGTCCATTTCCAATTTCACTGATTGCGCCACTCCCGAGTTGTGAGCATGCGCACAGCGGAGCTGACATGGTATGCTTTAAGCGCGCATGCGCGAGCCGGCCGGCCCTTCATTTGCATGGGGTCACGGCTCATTTCAATGTAACACGCCCACGTCCTTCCCAATTTGTATTACTCCTCCTTACGCCTCTGAAAAAACGTTACGCATGCACAATTTCCTGCGCAAAAGCTACGAGAATAGGGTGATTACGTGGCAAAATTGCGCAAGTCTAACGTAAAGGCGGTGCGCTATGCCGGTCCAATAATGCGCAGATGTACCTGAATCTGGGCCAAAATTTCCATTTGGCCACCAATATAGACATCACAAGTCCTCCGCATATGCTGTGTGTTGTATGTAGATGCAAACTGAACAGACCTGGAAATCAGAATACTGACATCTGTCCCATTTAGCTCCAGTTCAGCAGGGAATCCACTCACTGATCCCTTGCTGAGTGGAGCAGCATTGTTTGAAAGAGCCCTTATCACCTTGCGGAAATGGGGCTTCGGTCCCAATTATATAAAATGGGTCCTGGAACTGTACAGCAACCCGAAAGCATATGTTAAGTACGCAGGGTATAGATCAGATATGTTCACGATACAGAGAGGTATTATTTGCCCTCATCATAGAACCCCTTGCCCAAAAGATCAGATCAGACCCTAAGATTCTAGGCATAGAATTGGGAGGTTTCAAACATAAGCTATGTCTATATGCAGACGACATCCTGCTATTCCTCTCTTCCCCCCAAGTTTCAGGCCCTAATCTCATCCCGATTCTGAATCAATTTGCATCCATATCAGGCCTAGCAATCAATCCCAAAAAATGTCTGGCCCTAAACATCTCTCTTTCCAACACAGAGCTAAGAGCCACTAAATCTGGCCTTCCCTTTGAATGGCCAGGAAAAAGCATTCCCTACCTAGGAATACACCTAACGGCAGACATAACGGATTTATTCTCACACAACTACCCTATAATATTAAAACAAATCTCTAGCCTATTAAAATCGTGGACACAACTCCTTCTTTCGTGGTTCGGGAAAATTAATGCCGTAAAGATGACAATACTACCCAAACTTCTCTATCTCTTCAGAGTACTCCCCATCCCAATACCGGCTTATTACTTTAGAGTAATCTGGGGTTCTTCTAGACCTAGAAGTAAACCTCAAGTTCTGCACCTTCCCAAAGACAACGGGGGCCTGGGTTATCCTAGCTTTACACATTACTACCAAGCGGCCCAACTAGCAACAATAGCAAAATACCACGCAAAACAAGAACCACCCCTTTGGGTATCGCTTGAAGCGATAGAATGTGACCCCATCCCAATTTCTAACGTACTGTGGATTACTCCAAATTTGTGTAAAAATATAAGCAACCCCATCACCAAACACTCACTATCCCGATGGGATAAAGTCAGATTTAAAAAACACCTGCAATCACTGCAAACTCCGCTACTCTCATTTCACAGGAACCCTGCATTTTATCCAGCCTGGATATACCCCAACACATTTAAAGAATGGATTAAAAGAGACTGCACACAAAGATACAAGTTCTTTGACTCTGCATCCTTTATCCCCTTCCCAACACTCTGCGACACATACGATATCCCACAAAGCGAGCTATTTAGATATTTGCAGATCAAAAACTTGTTTCAACCACCGGTAAACCCAACATCTCTGTCAACACAACCATCCATCTTTGAGAGAATCTGCAAAGAGAACCCACACGCCAGAAAAGCGATATCCACTCTATACTCTCAATTGCTAACGCAGCCTACTTCTGGAAAACTACTATATGTCCGCAAATGGGAGGAGGACCTAGAAACTGAACTGAGCACCACAGAGCGGAACCAAATCTGGTATAACACCAAAACTGCATCTATAAACATACAAGCTTCAGAAACGAACTACAAAGTGCTATCTAGGTGGTACTTGGTGCCAGCCAGAGTAGCAAAGTATGCTCAGAACTGCTCAGGATTATGCTTCAGGGGCTGCTCAAACATTGGCACGTATTTTCATACCTGGTGGTCGTGTCCAAAGGCACAGACATTTTGGTCGGAAATTTTCCAACTGGCGTACACCCTAACGAACATTAAATTCCCACTAAACCCCAAAATAGCATTGCTCAATTTGAAACCAGACAATTTGTCACACGCACAATTCAAACTGATAAGGCAGCTTTTCACAGCCGCGAAGCAAACCCTAGCGAAAGCTTGGAAATCCCCAAACTTGTCAGTATGCGAAGTAATAAATAGAACAAACACAGCAATGACCTATGCCAAAATGTCGGCCATAGACACAGATACGATCACCAAGTTTGAACAAACATGGAAGCCTTGGGTAACACACACAATACACAATGAATTCAACAATGATGTGATGATGCCATGGTAGCCCAGCCATCGAAAAGGCTGCCATACTTCTAGCCTAACATCTAGGAGACCCGGCCCAGTCCTGCAGACCCCCCACCCCCGACCTTCCTCCCCTTTCTTCCCCCCCCCCTTTACTTTCTGCTTTCGATGTTATGGTATACACTTTGTCTAGGAACCGTTAAGATGTTAATGTTTCAAGGATACTCCTTCAGATACTTTGAGGCGCAAACACTTTAAGAGGAAATGTATATATATAACCACAAGACGCCAAGACGACAAAAGAACAAGCAAAGAATCCGTCATTCCTTGAGCTATCCTCACCAAATTACTATGAACTTATTCTATATCGTTATAGTATTCTCACAATTAGAAAGAAATGAGGACAAACATTAAGCGAAGGAGTTTCTCTTTATCTGTAACCCTTTATTTGTAGCACTTTTGTTTTATTCTATCTGAACAATTGTTATGATGATTACAAAATAAAATATTTTGACAAGGAAAGAGCCCTTATACTGTAAAGGTAGTGGTGGGGAAAGTACATATGCTGCAACCACAATGCTTTTTGCACAGCAAAAATTAACCCCACTGTAACGACCCACCATCTTGCCTGCTGAACATGATCCCTTTCAACTACTGTTGGGATTTTTAAGTGGTTAAAACAGGTGATGAGGTGGTGAATTATGTCTATGCCTTTTTTATTCGTGTTACTAGTTTCAGAGCGTTCCACTGCTTTCTATTTATGTTTTACCTAAGGATTGTTTTATATTGACCTTTAGTGTTCAGCTGCATTTTAGAATTGGTCTGACTATTTTCTTTATTGTTCTAACCTCTGATGCTACACCAGTGGTTGGGGGTGTGTAGTAAAAACACATCTCAACTATGGATTTTTACTGCCCCCCCAAAACCACAAATGAAAACAAGCCCTTACTGTCCTAAGCCCCCTAAGGCTGCTTTCACACTGGTGTGCTGTGATTTACCCACATTGTGGGGGAAGCTTAGTGCTGTCAGCTTTCCTGCAGGTTAGCTGCGCTTTGCCATAGACTTCTATTATATCTTGTGGATGTGGTGCACTTTCTCAAAGCGCACCAAAACTCCTGAATTCAATTCAATGAAAAATGTACGCCTCCAGGTTTACCAAAGAAATATGGTCCAGGCAGATCCCAGGTCCAAATACAAATGCAAATTGATGAGAATATCACAAAAAATTCACTTCTTCCACAGATTCCACAACTTTAATGTGTGCAAGGCACTCATGTACGGTGAACATTTTCTTCATCCACACAGTGGTAAAAAAGTTCTGTGGCTATTACAATTGCAACACAGCATTCTGTGTGTAAATTCTCAAGTGTCCCTGTGTTCTGCTATATGTTGGTACGACTATAGGCCATTCAAAAGATAATTCAAGAAACACCTTAGTGACATAGGGGGAATGTTTTGATCATAGTAAATCTGTGCTGATACATTTCACTGAAAGAAAACACTAAATACAAAAATTGAGAGACATGGTCACTGATCATGGGTCCCATGTATCCACTCCTATGTAGGTAAGCATACTCACTTTACACCTTGGACACGGTGCATCCTAGAGGTCCTAATACAAATGCCTCACTAACATGTTTTCTTAATGAAGATGATTACAACCATTTTTTTGTACTTTGATGTAGGTGTGAGAGTTGTGAATAAACAGAGTACTTACAACAGATTTTGGGGACACAGGGTATACCTACTGCACAACTGCCATAGCCTTGGAAATTTTATTTTATAATGAAGATTTAACAGTTTAAAATATATGCTAAGCTAAGTTAATTTTTAATGTTGTTTTGGTGGGAACGTGATGTGAGTAAGAATTTCACTATGATGTCAAAGTGATGTAATATATGTTTTGCTAATGATGTTTCTTCTTTAAATATACCTGGGTATGAGTATCACAAACTATGTCCCACTGATGAAGGGGTCCTAAAACATTGCACTTTTGATTGTGACATGCCAAAAAGGGGCATTTATTCAAGAAGCTCTTCTCTTGGTGTGCAGGTGACATATACTTCTCCTAACCAGAATACAGATGCCGAGACTGGTGTCTAAGTGACCTCACACTGTGATGGCATATACATAAAACATTTGAATTTCCTTTCACACTGTATTGTTAGAATGCTATGCATATTGCAAATAAATTGTGGACACTGTATTGTAGTGTGAACTGTTTCTGAACATATGATCCAGACCTACTCACTCCTGGCTGGACTATGACATTATAACACAAACGCCACTTTTTACATTCTTTAATTTATTACCTCCCGACCAAAATCTAAATTGACAATTCATCTTGACAGAATGGCCATTTTAGCAAGCAGCCCCTGAAAAGGTACTTTTTTTGTCCAAAAGAAGTTTTAATTTGACATTGACAAAATGCTTTTGTCACACTGGATCAACTTGTACTTAAGGTTTAATGAACCTTTCAGCAAGAGAAGAACATGCAATAGGGTCTTTTCAATTTACTTCTTCTCTGTAAATGCATTCTGGCGCCCTGGTAAGGGAATGAGGCCAGATGCGATGCCCCTGTAAAATGTCATGCAGCTCACCACTCTTTTACACAATAAGGAAATAGGTAAAAAACATCTTTATCCATCGACAATAAAAGGACTGAGATGGCCGGCCAGTGAGAATTTCCACTCTTTGATGTGAGCTATTTAATTAAGATGGATGTGACAGTGAGCAGGTACTGTTATATCCACATGTGTGATTAGTTCATTCCACTGGAAACTGAAATATCAATAAATGTCACGTCAGACCTTTTATTCCTCCCATATTTTCCCAAGTGCACAGATATTTAACCTCATTTGCTGCTTTATGCCAGTGAAATGCTAAGTCCCGCTATTAAAGTTACACAAGGTTCGCGGAAGCAATGATTAGAATCTTATTTAATTCCTAAATAAAAATATAAATATCTGAGTGCCCATCCCAGTCTGTAATTACAGCATTTCTGGAGAAACATTCTTAAAACTATTACCTGGACTCTATTAAATCTTACAAACTAAGACTGAATAAAATAACTTTGCAAAACTTTGGTTAATCCAGACAGCTGTGTCTGCTAACAGCTGAATGCTGAAAAGTTCTTAGAAAATGCTGATAGCACATGGCAGGCATTTTCAGATGCCTGCATGTCAGATCTTCTTTCCAACTAGAATGCAGCACCATTCTGGTGTACAAATATTGACTCATCTACCCGAATTGAGAGCTTGACCTTGCACCCTAGATCCTGCAAAATTGTTCATCAGTGTAGTGATTGTCTTTCTTAATCAATAGAGAGAGACTTAGGAAATCACAGGGGGTTGATCCAGCCTCTTATTCCAAAAATATGGGAGCCATCGCTGCCGGGAGAACACAGTGATTATGGTTAGCGACTTTAGTCGCTTGCAAAAATAGTGTGTAAAAATCTGACATGCTGCTTGTACCCAAGTCGATCCATCAATCGAACCTGCTCATAGATGGTTTGACTCTTGGCCAGTCCCTGCTGAACCGGTCAAGATTCTACAATCTATGGCCGGCTTTAACAATTCCTTTTTTTATTCCTTCAAAGGAACCCGCCGCCGTAAATACACCAAAAGCCTTTGGACCCTTAAAATCCTTCCTTCTATCAGCAACATCACTCACCCCCCATCTAGCAGCCTTGGCAAAGTGCCAGGAATAGGGAAGGCTCAGCTGAGCATGGCAACCAAGATGGTGACAGCATTACTAAGACTCTTTGTCCTGGGAAAGTAACCAGGTTGAGAGTTGGGGAGGCAGCAGCTGTGTGACTAGAAAGCTTTGGCAGGCTCCACTCAGACTCCCAAAATGAAAAGAAAAAGATGAATGACTGGACATAACTGATATACAACAATGATGGATGAATAAAACAGTGAACTGAATAAGAGTGCAAATAAATACAAATAGGTGAGTGTATAATGTAAGTAAAATCACATCATATGACTGGTGGATGGAACCACAAGATTGTCCAATTGTTACAAAGTGTAAATGGTGCAACTGCGACTCAGTCCAAGAGGTAATGCAATTTAATCAAAAGAAATTGCAAAGTGTGAGTGAAGTGCTGGGTGCTAAATGACATCAGCAGGTGGCAAGGTGACTTGTTGGTGAATCTTTGGTGTATGGTGACACCCAAAGGTGTGCTAGCAAATTACCTTACGGCTGCAAGGTAAGCAGCTGTCAATAAAACCAATGGAATCACTCGGAGGTAGAGGGGATAACTCTTATCCGTCCTTCCAGTAGTGTGGCACCTAGGGGGTTAAGGCTTTCTTTCCAGGTTGCGATTTCCTCTGCGACTGCATATATTATTATCTTTACGTTGTGATTTTATTTATGCACCTGAGTCACCTTATCTGCACTGTTTGCACATTCATTCAGTACACCTTTGGATGCACCTTATCTTAGCATTTATAGCGATTTTTATCTTTCAGTCAGTCTATTTGCATATTTGCACATTCATTTATCAATTATACTATTTTGGTTATTCATACATGTTACCACTTACACTATTCTTTGCTATTGGAGAGCAACACCATCTTTTGATTTTTCCCATGTCTCACTGTGGGTAGTGGTTGGCCCATACGGTAGTTGCCGCACCTTTACCCTCTGCACACATAGGCCCAGATTCACAGAGCACTTACGCCAACGTATAACAAGTTACGCCGACGTTTTTTTAATTTTTTTTCTGCCTCTCCTCGCACTAAGAAGATGAGGACAGTGACAATATAGTCCCTTTAAACTCACAATTTTTTTTTTTTTATCTCTTCTTCTCTCTCTCTCCCTTTACCTTACCTCTCCCAGACCTGGAGCTTATTTTGGAGATCTAATAAAGTCAATTAAGGGAATGGGTTTAAGGTAGGGGTACGCTAGGCAGATAGCCAGTGCCATTATAGACTAATAGATAAGGGGACCACAAGAAGACCATGTATATGTAGATGTTTGTATATTAGTGTACTAATGTTCATGTTTGTTATTGTCTGTATGTTATTGTACCAACGTTTATGTTTTTTTTTTATATATATGTATGTTGTGGAAAAATCTTTAATAAAAAAAAAAAAAAAAAAAAAAAAAGTTACGCCGACGTAAGTGCAAATGTGCGCCGTCGTATCTGTGCGCAAGACCCACAAACAGTGATACGCCTAAAACCAGGCTACACCCCGCCGACGTAACTTGCTTATGCCGGCGTAGGGTGGGCGTACATTTAGGCTGGGTGCATGGTGCCGCTCCCATTGATTAGCCATTCAAACATGCAAATTAGGTAAATACGGCGATTCACAAACGTACGTGCGCCCGACGCAGGCTACGCGTGGTGCGCGTAAGTTGTACATCCGGCGTAAAGTTATTCCCCATAAAGGAGGTGTAACTCAGCAACAGACATGCTCAGGTCTGCACCAGGGAACACAAGCCGGCGTATTTTACATTGGACGTGTGTCTGGCTGGGCGTAGGTTAGGTTAACGGCGTACACAGTGATCTGGCGTATCTTAGGCAGTTATTCCGATGTGGTTGTGAGCATGCGTGGTGCATGCGCAGTTCGTTATACGTACTTGTCTGGCGCTCGGCCCATCATTTGCATGGGGTCACGCCCCATTTGCATGGATCACGCCCACTTCCACTTACGCTGGCGCATCTTGGTGAGTAATGGCTTGCTGAATGCAGTGCTTGCCTCTCCGCACTGCGCCGACGTAGCGTACTCTGTGTGCGCTACGCCGGCATAATGTGCACCCACTCTCTGTGAATCTGGGCCATAGTTTCCACTGTAGCGCAGGAATAACTACTTTACCCATCTCCTTACTTCAAGATTAATGCCATATATTTCCTTGCGTCATTGCAAGTTTAACGGCATATATTTAATTGCAGTACTGCACGTTTAACGCCTTATAGATCTGTGCATTACTGCAAGTTTAACGGCGTATAGTTCTGTGTATTACTGCAAGTTTATCGCTGTATATTTCATTGCATTACTGCAAGTTTATCACAATATAGTTCTATGTGTTACTGCAAGTTTAACGCCATATATTTCATTGCATTACTGCAAGTTTAACGCCATAGAGTTTTGTGCGTTACTGCAAGTTTAACACTGTATACTTCTGTGCCTTACTGCAAGTTTTACTCTGTGTATTTCATTGCGTTACTGCAAATATAGTTCTGTGCATTATTGAAAGTTTAATGCCATATAGTTCTGTGGGTTACTGCAATGTTAACGACGCATAGTTCTGTGCGTTACTGGAAGTTTAACGCCATATAGTTCTGTGCATAACTGTGAGTTTAATGCTGTATATTACATTGCGTTACTGCAAGTTTAACGCCATATAGTTTTGTGTGTTACTGCAAGTTTAACGCTGTATATTTCATTGCGTTACTGAGAGTTTAACACCATATAGTTCTGTGCGATACTGAAAGTTAAACATTGTATATTTCATTGCGTTACTGCAAGTTTAAGGTTGTATATTTCAATATATTACTGCTAGTTTAACGGTGTCGTGACTACTCAAATTAAAGTGCACCAAACACCACTTTTCATTGATTTAAGTGCATCCATATACACATTTGCACATCTTTGTTAAATTTTGTTAATAAGCACCCTCAACTCCCCCCATCATGTCTGGGAGTACAGCAATGAGAGACAGACGTTCCCATGGCACTATAAGGGGGCCAGCAGAGTATGTGTCCACAGGCAAAGGTGGATGTGGTCAGTCCTCGGGCAGGGCATCAATTCCTCTGTTGATGTTGCCAGTGCTATCCAACCACAGCATGCAAAGGAGGTGGTGGACTGGCTTACTAAACCGCCCTCATCCTCCGTCACTCAAGCAGAGACTAGTGTGCAGTCCCCTGCAGCTGCCTGAGTGGCAAAACCTGCCTCCTTGTCCCCGGATATTCCTGCCATAGCCCCAGCATCAGGCATGGAGGAGTCAGCAGAGTTATTTGAACATAGCGTCAGCCACTTGCTCCTTGACAATGCACAGCCATTAATCGATTCAGATGTTGGTTCTGACTCCGAGGTTGAGAAAGGCAGGAACATGAGCCTACAGAGAGGGGATAACACTGGTACACAAATTGGCAGTGTTTATCCCCCAGCCTGTCAGGAAAAGGTCCATCCGCTGGTGCTATTGATATTCTGTCTTGCAGTGCTGCGTCCCACCAGCAGGGGTCTCCTGGCAGTTCGGAGCTGTCAGGGGAACTTCCCCCTGCTGGTATATCACCTTTGGGATGCAGTACTGACCTCCACCAGCGGATGGACCCTGGCAGTGTGGAACACCTGGCCTTTGCTACGTTCAGGTGTGACTTGAACGTAATTAAGACACTCCCTATATATACCCGGCGAGTTCAAACAGAACTCGCCCTGGTATCTGTTTACTAACCAGACCCTGAACCTGCTTTGGACCTCTGACCTGATCCGATCTGTCCTGACCTGATCCCGATCCCGATCCCTCTCCTGGACATTTCCTTCCTGCCCCTTCCCTGTCTGCAGCCTCTTTGAATGATCTCCTGGTATTTGACCCCGGCTTGGCTTTGGCTTATGAGTATTGCATTCTCCCTGAACTTGTATATAGCTTTTGTGTTATTCGTGCACTTATTTTCTCACCTTTGTAAATAAACACCTTTTTCCACTATATACAGTGTTGGTCTCCTCAGTGTAGGCACACAGTCCTGGTCCATCTAGAATCCCTGACAGTATACCAGGGCCATTTGACCAGACGTGCCTGCATAGGGAACCATCCTGTTGTAGTGCGTTTTTTTTGAAACATGGATTTCAATGAAATCACTTACTTTTCTCTGCTAGCAGAGGAGGATGAGGAGTATTGTCGTCAGGTGTTGGAGGGATGGACAAGGGATCAGCTGATGGAAGCCATCCGATCGGCCCATTCCATGGTGGATCTGGGTTATATGTCTTATAATGATGTTCAGCCATTAATCAAGTTATGTGTTAAACCAGCCCTGTCAGTTATTCCAGCTGGTGGTGATGACTTCTCTCCCCCCTTCAGTCCTGACCAAGTTGAATCCCTGGTATGGTTGATGGAGGATGATCCGGCTTATTTTGATGAGCATTATTCCTCCTGTCCCCAGCAAAAGTTATCTGAGTGTATTGATTCTGTGCAGGCTCTGATTAAACAAGGTGTGTGTGAACCAGCCTTTGTTCAACCTGTGCTGCAGGCATGGTCAGATCTCCTGCTTCCATCCAAGCCACTGCATTCCAGCCCTACCATTAACCACTTACCTTCCCAAGGTTCTAGCCGTCCATTGCCAATGACAACCTCAGCTATAGCCCAGTTATTTCCGCTTCCCACCAAGTATTACTACCCAATCTCTACTAATTGTACCTACCCTGCCTTTAATCCACCTGTCCGTTCCAGTCCTACTATTAACCATCTGCCTTCCCAATGATCCATCTGTCCATCACCAATGGCAATTCCAGCCCAGATAATTCCACATCCCACCAAATATTACTACCCAGTTTCTACTAATTGTACCTACCCTGCCTTTAATCCACCTGTAACTACTCCACAAAAACCTCCTCCAGTCACCATCCCTTTGTCTCTGCCATACTCCAATCCTTCCTCCTACTTATCTCCATCCTCTTCATACATCACTTCTGTTAACAAACCTGTAGTGACTAAGTCCAAAAAGAAACGGAAGTATTTCCCAACTCATACCATCGTGCCAGTTACCCAGCCTGTCCCAGTGCCCTCTGTTCAACCTGTCCCGGTGCCATCTGTCCCTGTGCCAGCTGCTCTACCAGTTCCAGTGCCAGCCGCCCAGCTTGTGACATCCGACCAGCCTGCTCCGGTGCCAGCCTGCCAACCTGATGTTGCTGTGCCAGCTTGCCAGTCTGCTGCCCAGCTTGATGACTTCCAGTCCGCTGCCCAGCTTGATGACTTCCAGTCTGCTGCCCAGCTTGATGACTTCCAGTCTGCTGCCCAGCTTGATGACTTCCAGTCTGCTGCCCAGCTTGATGACTTCCAGTCTGCTGCCCAGCTTGATGACTTCCAGTCCGCTGCCCCGGTTGATGACTTCCAGTCCGCTGCCCCGGTTGATGACTTCCAGTCCGCTGCCCCGGTTGATGACTTCCAGTGTGCTGCCCAGCTTGATGACTTCCAGTGTGCTGCCCAGGTTGATGACTTCCAGTGTGCTGCCCAGGTTGATGACTTCCAGCCTGCTGCCCGGCTTGATGACTTCCAGTCCGCTGCCCCGGTTGATGACTTCCAGTCTGCTGCCCAGTTTGATGACTTCCAGTGTGCTGCCCAGGTTGATGACTTCCAGTGTGCTGCCCAGGTTGATGACTTCCAGTGTGCTGCCCAGGTTGATGACTTCCAGCCTGCTGCCCGGCTTGATGACTTCCAGTCCGCAGCCCAGCCTGCTGTTCCTGTGCCAGTCTGCCAGCCTGCTGCCCAGCTCGATGACCCGGAGCCTGCTGCCCAGCTCGATGACCCGGAGCCTGCTGCCCAGCTCGATGACCCGGAGCCTGCTGCCCAGCTCGATGACCCGGAGCCTGCTGCCCAGCTCGATGACCCGGAGCCTGCTGCCCAGCTCGATGACCCGGAGCCTGCTGCCCAGTTCGCTGACCCGGTGCCTGATGCCCAGTTCGCTGACCCGGAGCCTGCTGCCCAGCTCGATGACCCGGAGCCTGCTGCCCAGCTCGATGACCCGGAGCCTGCTGCCCAGCTCGATGACCCGGAGCCTGCTGCCCAGCTCGATGACCCGGAGCCTGCTGCCCAGCTCGATGACCCGGAGCCTGCTGCCCAGTTCGCTGACCCGGAGCCTGCTGCCCAGCTTGCTGACCCGGTGCCTGCTGCCCAGCTCGATGACCCGGTGCCTGCTGCCCAGCTCGCTGACCCGGTGCCTGCTGCCCAGTTCGCTGACCCGGTGCCTGCTGCCCAGTTCGCTGACCCGGTGCCTGCTGCCCAGTTCGCTGACCCGGTGCCTGCTGCCCAGCTCGACGACCCGGATGTACCCACCTCTCGGCTCAAGCCTCCCATTGCCCAGTTGGTCACTCTGGACTTTCCCCGGCAACGGATAGTTGGAGCGTCCAGAGGCCGCTCCTTTGAGGGGGGTACTGTCAGGAAAAGGTCCATCCGCTGGTGCTATTGATATTCTGTCTTGCAGTGCTGCGTCCCACCAGCAGGGGTCTCCTGGCAGTTCGGAGCTGTCAGGGGAACTTCCCCCTGCTGGTATATCACCTTTGGGATGCAGTACTGGCCTCCACCAGTGGATGGACCCTGGCAGTGTGGAACACCTGGCCTTTGCTACGTTCAGGTGTGACTTGAACGTAATTAAGACACTCCCTATATATACCCGGCGAGTTCAAACAGAACTCGCCCTGGTATCTGTTTACTAACCAGACCCTGAACCTGCTTTGGACCTCTGACCTGATCCGATCTGTCCTGACCTGATCCCGATCCCTCTCCTGGACATTTCCTTCCTGCCCCTTCCCTGTCTGCAGCCTCTTTGAATGATCTCCTGGTATTTGACCCCGGCTTGGCTTTGGCTTATGAGTATTGCATTCTCCCTGAACTTGTATATAGCTTTTGTGTTATTCGTGCACTTATTTTCTCACCTTTGTAAATAAACACCTTTTTCCACTATATACAGTGTTGGTCTCCTCAGTGTAGGCACACAGTCCTGGTCCATCTAGAATCCCTGACACAGCCGCAGCGTATTGCCAAGTTGTCTCCAATGGTAATAAGGATGGAGGAGATGATAATGAGGTCACTGACTTGACTTGGGTTTGACTACGAACATATTTCAATGCAATGTTATAGCTTTCACTTCCCCCACTCACTGTCCATACTAGCAGGTACAGTTCTATCTTGTCATTTGGAACTTGAACTTAGACATTGTATGTATTATGCATTTATAGTTGAGCCTGTTCTTCTCTCCTTGATACTTTTGGCTATCTTTCCCAGCTTAACATTACTGCAGATGTATCCCGATCTCACTATATGGCACTGAACTAAAATAGACTGCCAGGAACTAGAAGCCCCCCTTGCACCCCTGTGTTGAGTCTATTTTGCTTGTAATAAAGGTTCAACGGGTCAACTGAATATCACACAGTCACTTGGTCTGCATGCTGTTTGACACTGCTTGTTGCTTGTTGGATGTTTTGGACATTACCCCATGATAGTTCAAACGATTAAGTTGGTTTCCTGGAATACTAGGAGGGTAAATGATTTCCTTAAATGCCAAGTCTGTATGATGAGAGGTAGTTTGCTTCTGGGCCTGATTCAAAACTGATCTCTCTCCACTTTATTTGCTGGTGGTTGGAAACTTAACAATATTGTAGATGGTTTTAGATTTACAACTCGCTCTGTGCCTCCTTGACATACTTTGGCAGACTTCTGCATCCCAATGATAACCAATTTACATGTCGTTCTAAATCTTATAATAAGCATATATTGGTATTGAGGCTGCAGTGTGTCTCCAGTTTCTCAGGGAGACTAGAAAGAATGGAGACATGCTGCAGCCTCAATATCTTTTTGAATCTATTTGTCCACATGTATGGGATTCTATGCAGGATGGAACATAGAGCTTAACACCATGGCCTGTGTGAAAGACTGCCAGTTGGGAATTTTCAAAGCACTTTGTGGCTTCCTTTGCGTAAAATGAGTCATAAATCTCTGGCGAGTGTACTGTGCACTTATTTGGTGGAGAGGAAGAGCATGATTTTCGTTCGAGGTAATTTTTTACCACGTTTGGAGTTTTTCACTGAGCCCTTCAATTGGACTTTATTATAGACAGTTTAGTATATTTATGTTTTGATGACAATATAATCATTTCATTGGGATTGTGAGAGTGTGGTTCATCTTTTCTGCTTGTTTGATCTCCAGAATTAACTTTAAGTCTTATGACATGCAGCTCTCAACTCCTATACATTTCATTTTTGTATTTTGAGCATACCTTGATATTTCACCTCTTCACTTTTTATTTTTCTCGCAAAAGCTTTCTTCCTTCATGCGAGCGAGCTTGCATGGTGGAAAGCTTTTGCGAGCGCGTTCCCGTGATACAGCGGCGGGCATAGCCGCCGACTGTATCACTGGGCCCGCCCCTCAGCGCGCTGCGTCATCCGCTGTGATTGACAGCAGCGCCAGCCAATGGCTGCACTGCTATCAATCTGCCCAGCCTAGCCAATCAACGGCCAGGCTGGGAACCCAAGAACGTCACATGGACGTGCCCGGGAATTTTGAACGGTCAAGATAAGTAAAACGGGGGCTCGGGGGGCGGTACAATCAAATGTTTTTTTACCTTAATGCATAGGATGCATTAAGGTGAAAAAACATTTACCTTTACAAACCCTTTAAATTCTATTTTATTTTATTTATTTGAATATTGGGTTTACGTGGATGTGGGGATTTTGCATTGAATGTGCAAATCAAAGCTTTAAGTCATTTTAACAAATACAAACAAAATATAATCTAGATAGATAAGAGAGCATTTTACCACTACCTTCAATTTCACTTGCCTTTGCCTGAGCCCACTCTGGTATATGGTGTAAGAGTACATAATATCTCTGTATTATGTTCAGGAGTACATAGCGCACAAAGAGTAGGAGTCAGGAGTGCGTAACTCACAAAATGCAGAGGTCAGGAATAAGTAATGGACCAAGTGCAGGGGTTAGACTCTAGCTTACCTTCTCCTTGTTTCAGACCACTTGTGTTCTTGTCAGGGTTTTCCTGCCATGAGGGTGCTACCTGTGCATGCCATGAGGATAAACTATGCAGTCTTGGTTAAGGTTTTCCTTGTGAAGACTGAGGAAAATAATAAATTCAAAAATGTTGCCATCTCTCCATCTTTTGTAACCAGATTCCCTTCACCATTATTTATGGGCCCAATATGTTCTGACCTCCCTCTCTTACTATTTATATACCTAAATATTTTTATTTTATTTTTTTACTCTCCTCCACTATGGGCTTTTCATGTTCCATCTTAGCCGCCCTGATTGCATCCTTACATTTCTTATTGCAATCTTTGTAAAACTGGAATGCTGATGATGATCCCTCAGCTTTGTATTTTTTTAAGCCCCTTTCTTCTCCCGCCCCAGTCTGAAAGGGGCCTTAGTGGTTCCATATCATAACACTGTCCATGCTCATTTACTAGGAAGCGTATGTAGCTTTTGCATGTGTATATTGTATGTACGTTTTGTAATAATGTATATCGTTTTCCTAAATTTGTGAGTAGTTTGTATGTACAGCATTCTTATTTAGTAAAGCGCATATATACAGGGTTTTATGCTTCCTTGCTTTACTTCAAAGTAAGCCATCCAGGACTTTTGTTAGCTCTTTTAAATTTAATTCCCATTGGGATGCACTGGCCAATACCTTTATTTAATATGCTCTTAAAGCATACACATGTTTCCTCTGTGTTCATTTTTCCTAGGATTTTATCCTATTTAATATCTTCTAGTTGGCTCTTTTGAAATTCAGTGTCTTTGTATTACCTTGTGTTTCCTATTTGTGCGATTTATGCTGAAACGAAACTACCTGTGGTCGCTGCTTCCTAAATTACCCCATATTTCTACATCCGCAATCAGGTCTGTATTGTTAGTAATCAGTAGGTCTAGTAACACATTTTTTCTTGTTGGTGCATTTACCATCTGACCCATAAAGTTGTACTGCAAGACATTTAGTAACTTATAATGGCACTTCCCATCCTTGCCGTCATTTCAAACTGTGATAGAAGACCCGCCCCCTTTCTTCCCATTGGTTAGGGGGCCTAAAACATACTCCTAGTATTACCTTCCCCATGATTTCCTCCCTTTGAAGCTCTATCCATAAGGATTCCACCTCCTCCCTTGATCCATTAGTGATGTCGTCCCTCATATTGACTTCTACATCATTCTTGATATACAGGCATACCCCTGCCCCTTTTTTACTCTCCCTATCTCTGTGTTATAGGCAATACCCTTGAATGGTTTCCAGCCAATCATGAGAGCTGTTGAACCAAGTCTCCAGTATTTCCACAAAATCTAAATCCTCCTCATACTACAGCAGCTCAAGTTCACCCATCTTGTCCACCAGACTCTTGGCATTGGTGAACAAGCTCTGTAGGTTTGTCCGGTCACATACTATCTCCTTTTTGGTTGTTCTGGGGTTGCAAATTGGACTTGTTAATTTAGTTATCTTTATTTTAAGTGCTTTAGTCAACTTACCACTAATGCCACCAATACTACCCTCTGAAATGTGTTCCACACTGACTATCTCTACATCTGGACCCTCCCCGTTTGTTGGCTAGTTTAAAAGGCCCTATAACTTTTCGCTCATCTTCTTTTCCAGCCATGCTGCACCATCCCCATTTAGGTGCAGTCTGTCCCTGCTAAAGAGCCGGTAAATGACTGAGAAGTTGGCCCAGTGCTCCAGAAGCCCAAAAACCTTCTTTCTACACCAGCTCCTCAGCCACTTGTTTACTTCCCTAATCTCCCGCTGCCTTTCTGCTTTGGCTTGAGGTACCGGTTGTATTTCTGAGAATACTACCTTGGATACCGTGCGCATGCCCACAGTCAGTATGTGTGCCAGATGGCTTATTTAAGGAATGTTTTAATGCTGCATCATCTTCAGCTTTTTCTTTGATGTTTTGACCTGTATCCTGCATATGATTCCTGTTGCTGACCTGGCCCTTCACTGATCTGACTTAGGATTCTACTTTGTACTACTGCCTACTAGTTCATGACATTAATTTAGCTTGGGATTTTTGTACTGTGCTGTCTGCTTCTGACCCCAGCTTTTTGCTGTGACTCCTGTCTCTGTTCCATGAAATTGCTTAGTGACAGTTCTGGACAGTTCTGGACCTTTCTAGAACCAGCTGCAGTCATCTATATGTATTCCTGCTGCCTGCTAGGATTACTAATGGACTCTGACAGCCTGAACCTATGGCCCAGCCAAAGTTCCCCTTCTGCTGGTTTCATTCATGGTTCTACTGAGCTTTATCACCTCCCACGTTTTCATCCAGAATTTTTCATGGGCTACACTAATTTCTTTTATTCAGACAATAAATGATTTAAAGTCTCCAAAATACCACACCTCTTTAGGGAATCCTGTTGTATTACAAATTTACATTTTGCACACTTTTACATCCACTTCTCTTCTTGGCTAATTTACTAATCCTAATCTGAAATGGTTGTTCAACCACTAGGCAGTCTAAGCAGCCTGCATCCTAGCAACCAAGGATGATAGGTATCCATTTGCTAATTACAGGGAACACTGCTTCTGATTTTGAGTCAATACTGGTTGCAGCAATTCTTTTTGAATCTAGGATGATCCTGTATGATAAAGGATGTGTACAACCCCACATATTACATTGCTGGCAAATGTTGACTGGCCTAAAAGGTACACAGAGCTTTTTAAATGGAGGTGGTGGGAGGAGAGTCCTTGCCCCTATTTAAGGTAGTCTTTTTTTTTGTTCAATTGTAAACTTCTTAAGATATAATCAAATCAGCTAAGGAAATAGAGCAATTATTCCCTGTAGTCTACTGTGAAAACATGCAAGAATTACAGAACAGAATTAATCCTTTGGAGAACGGACAATTATTAAATCTTTCTTTTATCATATTCATTTAAAGATCTGCCTGGAAATAGGCATCCCAAAGCCTTTGTAGAACATTACCTTTCCTGTTGAATAATGTAATTCAGTAAATTTTTCAATTCATAATTAACTAAAATCCCTTTAAACAAAGATGTCAAACATCAGTTGAATGTTGCAAAGTTGTTCACAGTGAATCAGTCACTTTATAAGCTGGCTTTACAGGGGAGTCACCGGTGTGTTGTTTACTAAGAGTGAAAAGAGTGGGCTGGAGGTAGGTGAGGCATTGACACATCGTATGTATACAGTTGGTGGTGGTCTCTGTCATCAAAGGGCCTCTGTTTAGGACCAGGTTTTGGACCAGTAAAAACACTTAGCCACATTGTAGACCTACTGATTACTATCAATTGTCAACCTTGGTAAATGCCCACATCTACATGAGTGAGAGAGTTCTCAGCACCCATCTGACCCCCATATAGAATAAAGCCTCATACACACGATCGGACTTCTATCTGACTTTTCTATGGATTTTGGTCCGAATGGGCATTGGGTGTGAACTTGTTCTACAGAACATTTTCAGCCAACTTTAACCAAATCACATAGTTTTTCAGCTGCTTACCACCACTCTTTGGGCAACTTCTGCTATTGTTGTCTGATCTTTAGCATTGGTTCTGAGCATACATGTTTGTACTTTGGACTTTAGTACACACGATCGGATTAGCTTCCAATTGACATTTGTTGCTGAAAAGTTTGTGAGCATTCACAGCGAACCTTTGTCTGATGAAAAAGCGAAAACAATTGTCCGATGGAGCATACACACGGTCGGATTGTCCGTCAGACCGTTGTTGTCAAAAATTCAGATCGTGTGTATGGATATATGCAATAAAAAGTGTAGCGCTGGATAATAAATTAAATTAATCAGTGTACAAATATAAGTGAATACATGACACAAAAATAATTAAAAATGTATAAATAATTGGTACACTGTCCATGGATCATGCAACATTCTTAACCCCCCTGGCGGTATTCCCGAGTCTGACTCTGGGTTAAATTTTTGTGCTGCGATCGGTAACCCCCGAGTCAGACTCGGGCTCGCCTCGCAGAATCCACAGGCAAGGTTTACTTACCTTGTCCCTGGATCCAGCGATGCATCCACGCTGTGTGAGCGAGCAGGTGCTCACTCGATTCACACAGTGTCTCTGTGTGCCGGCCAGCTCTGTTCCCTGTGACGTTACGACGCACGGGAAAGCGGAGAACGGCGCCATTTTCAAAAAGGTAAACAAACACATTACATACAGTATACTGTACTCTTATAGATTACAGTACTGTATGTAAAAAATACACAACCCTCTTGTCCCTAGTGGTCTGCCCAGTGCCCTACATGTTCTTTTACATAATAAAAACTGTTCTTTCTGCCTGCAAACTGTAGATTGTCCATAGCAACCAAAAGTGTCCCTTTATGTCAAAAATGGTTTTAGAGCAGGTATAATACAGCAATAATAAATTAGAATCATTTGCAGAATTGAGCGATAGCGATTTGTGGGGTAATTCGTAATAAAAAAAAATAATGACAGCGACAATTCTGCAACTGAGCAAATTTCAGTGATTTTGAGTTGATTACATTATTGAATATTTTTTATTAATAATTATTTGTTATAATTATTTATTATATTATAATTTTTTTTTTTTTTAAATGTCATACCTATTAGACTCTTGTTTGGTCAGATTTAAGTGAGTTATTCCTAAGAATTACAGGCCTACAGTATAAAACGCCCAAATTCCTTGCAAATAATGGTACCGCTTTCAGCACCTAAAATCTGAAAGAATCATACCGCCAGGGAGGTTAATAAACATGTAGGAACAGTTCATAAACGTGAGTGTCCAGTGAAATCAAAACTGTAGAGACATAGGTGATGCCAATCAAATCTTGTGTAGCCCGCCACATCAGGTAAAAATGAAGGCTTACCGAAAAGCCTGCGACCACCCTTGTTCAGGGGAGTCAAACAAGGCTTAGCAGAATGATGGTATCCTCAATGGATCATGGGATACTCCTTGATCAGCTAGGGTGTCAAGTCCCAGAAATCAGCTGTTCAGATGCTCAGTCTTCACAAATGGTATGGCTTCCCCAGTCTACAGTACATATATCAGTACATATCTCAACTGAGAGAAAAATAAGCTTGTCACAATTAAGCACACATATTTGGATTCCACCTAAATTTAGAATAATAAACACGGACACACACAGTATAACAAATAAGGTCTTTAAAACATGGGACTTATTATTTAAGCGAGAAAAATGGGAATACAATTCACCCTTAATTCCATTAGTTGACACAAACATTTTTACACCCGGAAACAAGACAAGAATGGGGAAGAAATTAGGTAATAAAAGATTGGGGGAAATAGTCACACTAGGGAAAATAAAGGAAAAAAAAGATATTCATGTAATAGATGGGGCCCAACAGTTAAGTGATTGGGAATATTTACAATTAAAGCACTTTGTGAGCACATTACCAGCACCGTTAAGAGAAGATAAAACACAGAATCCAATAGAAAAATTATGTTCCACGGGAAACCAATACAACATGGAATAGCGGCATTATATAAGATACTTACAGGGTAGACTGCTAAGCATAGAGAAATGGGGGCAAGATATCAGGGAAAGGATCGAGGACTCACATATGATAAGAGCTGTGTATAATCATGCAAACGACATCAATACAGTTAAAGCCAATTACAAATGTATGATGCGTTGGCATTTGACACCGGTAAAAATGAACAAAATACACTCAACCAACTCTGCCCTCTGTTGGAGAAATTGCAATCAAGTAGGCACCACAATGCATATTTGGTGGGAATGCCCGCGAATCCAGGAATACTGGAACAAGGTCTTAGAGTTTACAGAGGAAATCACAGGAGAAGAGGTTCTACGAACTCCCTTGACCTGTTTGTTTCACGGACCTGCCATGGGGCAAAAAAAAAAAGAACGGATCAACATTGGTTCCGGTGTTGCTAAATGCAGCAAAGGGCCTAATCCCTAAAAAGTGGCTAAACCCTCAGAGACCATTCATAAAAGAATGGATACACCGGGTCAATCATGTTTCAGAGATGGAATACCTGAGAATGGTAGACCTGGGAGAAGAAGAGGGGGATAGTAGTAGAACCGTCTGGGACCAATGGAGACTATTCAAAACCACAGGAAAATTTGCACAGGCAATATCAGAAATAGACGGGTAAGACAACGGAAACAGTAAAAAAAAAAAAAACAGGAAAATTATCGGACAGAACCGAAAGATAGGGTATGAGTGGATAATTAAAGAAACAGCCCTCCGACTTAATTATCACCCACTGCGCTTGGTTGAGAAACCTATCAAACTAGCGGCTGCTATGAGAATATAAATGTGAAAATAATATATATGTACTACACCATCAAAATAAAGCAGGTGACCTGTAATATATAAAAGCAGTGCTTGAATAGTGAAAAATGTGATTCCCACTAACTAAATAATGTGACTAAATGTGACACATAACATATATCATATAACATAAATCACCTAATACAGTGAAAAATTAACATACAAAACATAAATATTTAGCAAAGAGCGAAAAAAGTTTAAATCCTGTGATAGTCAGTGAAAAAGTGAAGAAGAGTTCATAGATGGATTATTAATATCAATCTTCTCAATCTTCCACCACACCGCCTGTGCTCAGTGAATCCTTCACCCTTCCAAAGTGCGCACTCACCACAATTAAATGCCCAGCACTCTGGTGTTGAAGCACAAAAGCAAAACTCCAAATCTCTCCATTCATCGATATCAATATCCAATTCAGTGATAAGTTCCAACGTGTTCACATAAATAAAGAAAAAATAGCACTATAGTGTAATATTGTAAAACCAGTTTTAATCACACCACTAAAAAATCTTCATAAAATGCACTCACAAACGCAATCTTTCACCAAACTTTGAAAAACAAGTAACAGCATAGGTTTCCAAGTTTCCAAAACAACAAGCCAGTGGTCACGGCGGACCCTTGATTGTTCCCAGTGTACTCACAGCACCCTGGACGCTGCTCGATGTAAGATGGTAATGGAGTTAGCCAGCTTGAAGTGTGTCGCACGTCCGTATAGTTCACACAGGATCAATGATTAACGACCACGCCCCCGACATGTTTCGTCATACCGACTTAGTCATGGGATTGGTCACAAACTCGCCCTTTTATTTCGGTCCTCCATCGAAAAAGACACGTATGCCGGAAACCGCGTCAAAAGTGACGTGATCACGCAGCGTGCTCCCGCTAACGCGATCGACGTCTCTTCCCGGACCTATTACAGGTTTATGTGTATGCGATGTTCCGTCGAATGTGAAACTCCGCCCAATTCGTCATCACGTCGGAAGTGACGTTTCGATGTAGGCTAAACACAGTACAAACAACCAACACTGCTATTGATCGAATGTCCCCGTGACCACAGAGCTCATTCTAAACAATAACACATATTCCTCATTAACTAAATTTACAATATAATGAAACTATTAACGTTCCATTGGTTGAATGCCTAAAATATGAGCATATAAGTATAAAAGCATATAAATATATACATATCAACATACATGATCTACACGATTGCAAAGTCAAATTAAAACAGTATAATAAATGGTTATACGGTATCTAAAACATTGAAATTAAAAAAATTTATTAAAAAGATGTGCCTAAAAAACATCATTAGGTTAATGTTTCAATTACACATATAATGCTTGTCTGGTTCATAATCTCCAGCACCTGTACAGTAAACCAGATCTATGGGTGTCTCAACTCTCATGTTTCTGATAGTAGTGTTATATATAACTATCCCATACATCAACACCTAGATGTCCCCAAGGATTCCGTGCAGTACTATGTGCCATAACTGGTTTGACACCAATATTACTATTGAATGTATACACAGTTCCCCAATATTACAGAATATCGTACCATATCCAAAATGAATAAGGACAAATAAACCAAAATATTCTGGACTACCAATAAATGTCATCATGAGTGAATACAAGAATAGCTCAAGCATTGTTAATGAAGCAGTTCAAATCTACCTCAATGTTCAAGCCTCTCGGTGTGAGACATTTTAAGAGAAATATCCATTGCGTTTCGCGTTGTGATAAGTCTCTGACCCTATTCGATCCTCTCCAGGATGGGTGCACACAATCAATCCCACAAAACTGAGCCAAAGAGGGATCGCCATTATGTTTTAGTTTAAAGTGTAAGGATACACTGTGGTCCTCAAACTTTTTTTTAATGTTGGCTAAATGTTCCGCAATCCGTATTCTTAGGAGCCTTTTTGTTATCCCAACATACAATAGCCCACATGGGCACCATAACAGGTAAACAACATGAGAGGAATTGCATGTGATAAACTCTTTTATATCAAACGTGCTTCCATCACTCCCTTATCTGTAATTTCCCTCTGTTGTGTACTCTTACTGTACGACAGCAGATACATTTCCTACATGTGAAAAAACCTTTTAGATCAAAACTTAATCTAGTTTGGTCAGGTGGGTCCAGAATTTTTCGGACCACCTGATCACCAAAGTTCGGGGCACGTCTATAGATGAACCGTGGCTGGTCTGGTAAGATTTCCGCCAAATGTCTATCCTTACCCAGAATATGCCAATGAGTTTTGAATATGTTTTCAATTTCTTTATATTGTGCATGAAACCCTGTTAGGAAACCCAATTGGTGTTGATTATTCGGTAATGCAACCTCCTTCTTTTTAAAAACCGAAAGATAGAACGAACCATGAAGCAGGGATGGGGGGGGGGGATAATAGAGGGGGAAAAAAAAAGGGGATGTGGGGGGAGAAGATTATGAGATAAAAGAAGAGAAAGGGTCGAGGGGGAATGTCATGAGCTATCTACCTTCTCTAGTTCGTCCTTCCTTCCTTTTTTATTTTCTGATTTGCTGAAAAAAAAAAGAAAAAGAAAAAAAGAAAAAAGATAAAAAGAAAAATAATAACAAAATAAAATAATAAATAAACAAACAAATAAATAAACAATAAGAAAACGAAGTACCACAAGTGATGCGAAGACCGCAGAGGAAATGCGAAGGGCGGAATTACCGTGAGCATCTCCCATGCCTCCATTCACCCGGTTGAGTCTGATGTGGATTAAAAGAAAAAAAAAATGTGCAACTTGTTTGGCTGGTATTTTCCTCTCACAAACTGCTTTTACAATGTTGTCAATGTTTATTTATAAAACCTACTATGATTTGAAATACATTTAATTCAGTTATCTGTAGCATAGTAACAGTCACTGTATTTTAGTTAATAGGATCCATTTTACATTTACTTTGATTTTCAATAAAATACTTTTGCTGCACGACCCTTGTTATATATAGGAAAGGTTTGCAATCAAGAATGTATTTTACTTTTCAGGGATTCATGCTGTTCTCAAATCCTCTGGGAACTACTATGAAGAAAAACAGAATTGTAATAATAGCAACATAACAATGGGGTCACTTGGTTCGAATGAATGCTGTTATTTGGAAAGTCAAAAAGCCACAATGATGATTGAACATCAGTTGAATGCTGAGTAACCGACCCATGGCATATTAACAAATGCATTCACTTGTTAAAGTGTGACTAGCCACTCATTTACAATGTAGAGTTACATTTTTGTAGGCTGAGCCAATCTACAACTATCAGTTTACTATTAACTTCTGGCCTCATGCATCAGTGATGGGATGGTTTCTGGTACAGTGATAAATGGGTAAAGCATACATCTGAATGCAGTGGTGTATTTAGGTTTTGTGCTGCCCTAGGCCTGACTAAACTCGTGCACCCCCTAATTTAAATATATGACCCACCCCCTTCCTATCAAGGCCACACCGCTTTCTGTTTAAGACCCACCCTGACATTTTCAAGTGGGGATACTAGTTCTCAAAGCTTGGGTGGGGGGGAATGGATTCCCTTAATTTGCATAGATTTCCTATCACTTCCTCTTTAGCTATGGGGCAGAAAGTGAAGGGAAATCTCTGCAATCGGACAGGGATGGTAAACAAAATTAAATGACAGGGGCTATAACCCTCCCTTACTCTATCCAAAATGAAAAAAAAAAGTGTTGCCTATAGTTCTACTTCAAGCACACATTTCTGATAATTGTATGGAGAGGACTAAGAAGATATAACCATGTCAATGGTGCAGCAGAAAATATATAGCACAGTGAGGAAGGTTTGTGGTCCAGGATGATAGGACAGTCAAAATTAGAAACAGCTTGCGTTACACCAACACCAACAGTGTAGCACAAGCCAGCAGGGACACTTTCCGTGCTGGCCCCCTGCAAAGTGCTGCCCTAGGCCTGGGCCTTGTTGGCCTAGGCCAGGATACAGCAATGTTTGAATGTATGGTCTTAGGTCCCTGGTTCAGGCCAAAGTGGCAATGCTTCTGTTGACTACTAACGGACTGAGTGGAGGAGGTCTGTTTTTAAAATGCCCGAGGTCAAATTTGAAATGGATTGTTACTCCAAAACAGGCATATCTGTTTTTGTCAGATCCTACATGGTGATCCTTTCTCTATTGTGCCTGTTAAATTTTAACATATTTTATAATATGGAAAGTGTATAAGGCCTCGTACACACGATCGGACATATCCGATGAAAACGGTCCGCGGACCATTTCCATCGGATATGTCCGATCGGGAGTTTGATCCGATGGCGTGTACACACCATCGGATCAAAATCCCCGCCGCCGGACGGCGCGGTGACGTGGCGGTGACGCGGTGGTGACGTTGACGCCGCCACGTCACCGCAACGTCACCGCACCAGGAAGTTAAACACTTCCGCGCATGCGCCGAATCCATTCGGCGGCGGCGCGGCGGCGGTGGGGGACGACATGTCTGCTGGTAAGTGTACTAACCAGCAGACATGTCGGGCGGACAGATTCCCACCGGATAGATTTCAAAGCATGCTTTGAAATCTGTCGGGTGGAGAAATCTGTCCGCTAGCCCATACACACGAGCGGAGATGTCTGCTGAAACGGTCCATCGGACCGTTTTCAGCGGACATATCCCCTCGTGTGTACGAGGCCTTAGAGCAGAAGGAACAAGACACAACCCACCAGACTCCTCCTGTAGCTAAATATCATGACCAAATGGGCAATGTCAAAAGATAAACTCCTGGATGATATTAAAGATACAAATAACACAGCTGTGTTCATTAATTTATCACAAAATGTATTTATTTCAATTTAAGCAATGTAAGTACCTGAATGTGACTTGGTATCAGACTCTTGCAATTCCATAGTCAGTGGAGCAGGAGAAGGAGATCAAGGGGCCAGTCATTTTGTGCTGCAGTGCTTATGTGCTAAAAAGTACCATGCTGACAGGGGGAAATAGCAGAGTGACAGAGAGCTGATTTCAACATTCTGCATTCTCTTTTACTATTCTGACAGAGAGGAGGAGTGGTAATTACCTACAGCTGAGAAAAACAAAGTCCTCCTGTCTTGCCAATAGGACTGTGTGGCAGATCCATGTAAATCTCAGAAATGTTTGACTGGAGTTCAGCTTTCATTCTTCTACATTTTTCTGTTTTAGAAATGTGCTTGTCTTATTGAAAGAATAAACTCTAGCATAACTTTGACTGTTAGTGTAAATGCATCCATTTACTTTAAGCATGGCTTTGGCATAATTTTTTTAATTAAACACTGATAGCATTCCAAGCAGCTGCTTGTTCTTAGATATAGTTTAATGTTCTCTGATATAATATTAAGCTTGAGCTATGGTTGAGTTGTGTTAACGAAAAAGACATACATCAGTATTTACAAAATAAAATAATAAAATATGTTTTTTGCCATTATTTATCATCATGTGTCACTTTTACAACCCATATTACCCTAATATGTAGGTATATTTCTAAAAAAAGAAGAATCACTTTAAGTGGAAGGCAAGTCAAAACTTAGCCCAAATCTACTGCCATTCCTATTCTAAACCTATTCTATCTATCCTGTAAATTGTAAATGGAAAGATGACTAGACCATATTTACCTATTCTAAAATTATCCTAGTCCGGTCACATGACTAGTTAACAGTCCTAGTTTCATTGTAGAGGAGGGACAGAGTGCTCCATTGTAAGCTTTGGGTGACGTCATCGCACAGGCTCTGCAGCCATTGCTAGTGATCTCTTCTCTACACTGAAGACGACGCAGAAAGGATCATGTGACTGGACTGGAACAGCATCAGAATAGGTAAGTAAAGAATTATTTATTATTAACCACTTAAGGACCGCCTCCTGCACATATACGTCAGCAGAATGGCACGGCTGGGCACAGGCACGTACCTGTACGTCGCCTTTAAGAGCCCAGCCGCGGGGTGCGTGCGAAGCTCCGTGACCGCGCCCATGGGACCCGTGGACCGATCGCCGCCGGTGTCCCGCGATCGGTCACAGGAGCTGAAGAACGGGGAGAGGTGTGTGTAAACACACCTATCCTGAGCTTCTCTGTGGCAGTGTCACTGATCGTCTGTTCCCTGTTATAGGGAACGACGGTCAGTGATGTCACACCTACAGCCACGCCCCCTACAGTAAGAATCACTCCCTTAGGGCACACTTAACCCCTTAGCGCCCCGTAGTGGTTAACCCCTTCACTGCCATTGTCATTTTCACAGTAATCAGTGCATTTTATAGTACTTTTCGGTGTGAAAATGACAATACCCCAAAAATGTGTCAAAAGTGTCTCCGATATGTCCGCCATAAAGTCACAGTCATGAAAGAAAAAAACGCTGATCGCCGCCATTACTAGTAAAAAAATTTTTTTAGAAAAATTACATAAAACTATCCCCTATTTTGTAAACGCTATAACTTTTGCGCAAACCAATCAATAAACGCTTATTGCGATTTTTTTTACCAAAAATAAGCTGAAGAATACGTATCAGCCTTTACTGAGGAAAACTATTTTTTTATATATATATTTTGGGGATATTTATTATAGCAAAAAGTAAAAAATATTGCATTTTTTCCAAAATTGTCGCTCTATTTTTGTTTATAGCGCAGAAAATAAAAACCGCAGAGCTGATCAAATACCACCAAAAGAGCTCTATTTGTGGGAAAAAAAGGACTCCAATTTTGTTTGGGATCCACGTCGCACGACGGCGCAATTGTCAGTAAAATCGACGCAGTGCGGAATCGCAAAAAGGGGCCTGGTCCTTAACCTGCATATAGGTCCAGGTCTTAGGTGGTTAAATATATATATTTATTATTAAGTTATATTCCTTTTTACATGATAGATAGAATAGACTTAAAATAGGGGTGGGAGTAGTTTTAAGCCTGCATACCTAAATAATGAATCCCAATCCTTTCAGTACATACAGGCATACCCCACTTTTAAGTACACAATGGGGTTTATTTACTAAAGCTGGAAATCGCAAAATCAGGGTCTCTTCTGCATAAAAACAAAGAGCTTCCAGGTTTGTATTGCCAGGGAAGTCTGAATGAGGAAGCTGTCATATGCTCACCAGTTTGGAGGTCGGGTCTGAAAGCGGACAGAAAACAAGGCGGAAGTACAGAATCATGAATATAAGTGTCTTAATCACAGTTGCCTAAATTCTGAATTAAAAAATCTATTTGTTACCAATTCTCCTTGCATTCTTCAGATTGGACAAGTCTTCCTTTGCAATAGATTTAATTGTTTCACAAAAAAACAAAAATACAAGCCTGAAACTTGACCAGAGGGCAGTAAAAAGAAGAAACAGCAAATTGCAAAGTATTACATCTTAGAACATATAAAATACATGTACCTAGATGACTAACCACAGTACAAGATAAAAATAGGTGACTGCCAAATAATCTCTTTACATTACAAACTTGAAACATATAGCTTGACATATCTATGGTCAGTGTACTGTACTATGGAGTAGCCTCATGAAATAAGGAACCTATGATCCATAGTTATGTATCCTGTTGGAATGTAATTGATTTTGCAGAGAAAGAAGAAGAAAGTGGGAAAGAAAATAGTAGTAGAGTGTAAAAGAGAAGATTGAAAAGGTTGCTTCCCTTGTTCTAGGTCCAGACCTCCTTCCCCAGCTCAATGGTTTTATTGGTGGTTGTAGGTATCGCAATCAGGGCTTCCAGATCTTTTCAAATCTGGTTTGTTTGTCACAAAGAAAGTTAGCCAACCTCTCATGTAGCATTATCTAAAAAATATTGTACTTCATTGAGGCTATACTAAATGTAGCGCCGGTGTACTTCCAAGTACCGGTGCTATTCAAATTTAAGGGATAATTAGAGTGTAAGTGACTCTGATTCAAATTGCAATCATTTAATCAGGGTCTCTGTTTCAGCTTGGCTGTGCTGTGGGCCCATTCTGTTGCGCTGGGGTGTTTTCCCACCCCAGTGCAGTAGGTGGCAGCAGTGGAGTTGAGGTTTTGGTGTTCTCTCCCAGCGAATAATCAGGGGGCTTGGGCCTCACTGGGCATGCTGGGAGAGGGTACTTATGGAACAGACGCCATGTTGGGTGGTTCTTTTTCGAGTGTGGCACCCACCTTTAGGGTGGCCACATCACCGCGCCCCTAGCGTTATGGCCTACCTGGCCTGGGGCGTGTGGGCCACACAGTGTTTCTGGTTTCGGGGGCCATGTTGGTTTGGAAAACATTCAAGCAGGATGGGGTCTCAGTAGTCGACTGGATTCCCACTTTTGAAGATCCCAAGCAAGTGTAGCTGTTCGGTGGAAAGTCCATCTGAGGAAAGCCAATGAGAGGCTGGTGATCCAATAGGATTCCGACGAACCACCGGGGATCAAGGTGACTGGGCACTGAAGGATTGACTCCTCTTTCAGTCGGTACCTGGGCGACGTGAAGAAGATCCAGGTGTAACTTTACTTAGGTGGGCTACCTCCATATCTGCAATCAGAGAAGGCCTGTGGAAGAGGGGTTTCCCTGACATTTATTCAGTAGGGTCTGTGGCAGAGACATCTCCCTAGGTTCCAAGTGATACTCTGGCTGCCAGGTTGGTGAGAGAGACCTGTCCAGGTACGCTATACCCACTCCGGCTGGAGTGGCGAAGAAAACGAAGTGTTGTCAGAAGCAGGACTGTTTCCCTGTTGTACGCCTGAATCTGCTATTTCTCCTTTTACTCCAACTCTTCTATCACCACAAATGTTATTGTTTTTACCCGGCTGGGTAATAAAGAGCACATACAAAAAGACATTTCTTTGCGGACATTCCTTTATTACTGCTGTGTGCATCGTTCACCCCTAGACATTCTACAAGAGCCATGAGGTAATGTGCCATCCGATTCTATTACCAGCAGCCCCTCCGGAGGTACCACTTCATAACTACAGAAGATTTCTATACTTTTGAAATTGTAGTTTTAGTCATTAAGAAGATGTAAAATATGGGAGTTTGGGGATATCAGCGGATGTACTCAATTGACTCAGCAGAGCGTTTTTTGGTACATTTATTTTAGTGAATTATATTGAATAACCTGGTCCAGAATCTCTTAACCTTGGACAAGTGTTATGAATATATAGTACTTTAAGTGGAACTTTACCTATAACAACTTGATAAAAAACAATGTTCTTTAGCAAAGAACATACATTCCACATGAATAATTATGCTACCAAAATTAGCATGTGCCGTAAATTGCCTCCAGCATTGCTCTTGTTTCTTCTTGCTGGAGGTTGACATTTTGCTGAAGCCCAAAGCCCCAGCCATAAATAATAAAGCAAAACTAATCCCATCAATTTACCAGTTTCAAAAAACTGTTTGACTTGATTGTGTGTCCTCAACCCAACTGTCAAACCACCAAATGGCTGGAGTCATAACTGATCAAATGTGCAGCACCATGGCAATTGCAGTTCAAACAGAAACAATTTCCTTGGCTGTAAGGGCTAGTTTACACTTGTTTCAAAACATGGCTTCGGACACGCTTTGCTAACGCTCTCTGAATGCCAGTCAGAGCTCCTGTCATTAAATAAAATGGTTAGCTTACAGTCCTGTTTACACCTTGCTTTTCCTTGGTGCTCCAATGAGGCTTCGGTTGGGCTTTAATGAGGCTTTGGTGAAGCTTTGATGAGCCTTTGGTGGGTCTTTAAATTAGGCTTTGTGGGGCTTCTATAAGGCTTCGGTGGGGCTTCAGTAGGGGCTTCAAGCGAGCTGTGCCATAGACTTCTATGGAGGCTTTGAAGACACTTCGAAACACTGCTAAAGCTACATAAGGTATAATTTTTGAAGCAAAGCAAAAGCAAGGTGTAAACAGGACTGCAAGCTAACCATTTTATTTAGTGACAGGAGCTTTGACTAGCATTCAGAGAACTTTAACAAAGGCTGGCCTTTGTTAAAGCTGGCCTTGTTTTTAAGCAAGTGTAAACTTTTTTTTTTGTGTTTGGGGGGGGGGGGGGTTAATGGATGATGTAATAAGCGTATGCCTACTGTATCTGGATTTTTCTAATGTATATTGAATGTAGAATGCTCTAATTTATATATGATGTTGTTGAAAACAACCACTTGCTTACTGGGCACATACACCTCCTTCCTGCCCTGGTGAAAATTTCAGCTTTCGGCATTGCGTCGCTTTAAGTGACAATTGCGCGGTTGTGAGATGTGGCTCCCAAACAAAATTGACGTCCTTTTTTCCCCACAAATAGAGCTTTCTTTTGGTGGTATTTGATCACCTCTGCGGTTTAAAAAAAAAAAAAACACACAATTTTTTACTTTTTGCTATCTTAAATATCCCAATTAAAAAAAAAAATAATACATTTTCTCAGTTTAGGCCGTTTTCAATTTGTCTACATATTTTTCTAATCGCAATAAGCGTATAGTGATTGGTTTGCGCAAAAGTTATAGCGCCTGCAAAATAGGGGACAGAATTATGATTTTTTTTTATTATGATTTTTTTTACTAGTAATGGCGGCGATCTGCAATTTTTATTGGCACTGCGACATTATGGCGGACACATCAGACAATTTTGACACACTTTTGGGACTATTTACATTTATAGAGCAATCAGTGCTACAAATATGCACTGATACTGTATAAATGTGACTAGGGGGCGAGGAAGGGGTTAAATGTGTTCCCTACTAGTGATTCTAACTGTGGGGGGAGGGGACTGACTGGGGGAGGTGACCGAACTGTGTCCCTATGTACAAGGGACACAGCATCGGTCTCCTCTCCCTGACAGGACGTGGATCTGTGTGTTTGCACACACAGATCCACGTCCTTGTTTGTGTAACGGTCAATCGCGGGTACCTGGCGGACATCACAGCGCACCGGGGCACACGCGCCGTTGGCGGCGCTCACGCGTTACCAGTGGCCGGAGGAGCCGAGGATGTCAATAGACGTCCTCCCGGGATTATAGAGCCACCTTGTGGCCATCATTTTAAAATGGCCGGGGCTCCAAGTAGTTAATGTGTGTTGAAGCCAAAGCAAGTGTAAATGAGCCCTAAAGGATAGCAGGGTTTAGTTCCACTTTAAGGATGTCATCAGATTGGCCTCTACAAACTCAGCAGTGCCTAAAAATGGAGATCAATTGAGGATGTGTAATTGTGTAGAGCAGGGTAAGACAGTGTATTACTGGATTTTAACCACTTCTGACCGGCCCCACGTCCAAAGACGTCATCTTTTTGAAGATGGATATCTCGGTAACGGCAGCAGCTGCTGCCACAACCGAGATATCCATCTCTTCGTGGGGCGGTCCTGTTAACGATAACGGCGGTCATCGCGGCGGATTCGCCGCGAGATCGCCGTTACCGGCGGCGGGAGAGGGTGCCCCCCCCCTCCCGCCGCTCTCCCGCGCCTTCCGCCGCTTACTGTAGCCGTCGGTAGCGGCGGAGGCGATCGGGTCCTGTTGCTGGCTGTCCGGGGATGCGACTGAGGGAAAAAATGTCCCTCAGCCGTCCCCATACCTCTGCTGGGCGGAAGTGACGTCAAAACGTCATTTCCGCCCAGCCTCTTAAAGAGACATTTAATTTGTTTACATTTTGACTTTTTTTTTTTTTTTTTTCTTTTTTTTTTTTGCATTTAAGCCTGAATATGAGATCTGAGGTCTTTTTGACCCCAGATCTCATATATAAGAGGACCTGTCATGCTTTTTTTCTATTACAAGGGATGTTTACATTCCTTGTAATAGGAATAAAAGTGATAATTTTTTTTTTTTCAGTGTTAAACATTATAAAATAAATAGAAATAAAAACGAAAACGAAAAAAAAATTTTTTTAAAGTGCCCCGTCCCGACGAGCTCGCGCGCAGAAGCAAACGCATACGCGAGTAGCGCCCGCATATGAAAACGGTCTTCAAACCACACAAGTGAGGTATCGCCGCGATCGTTAGAGCGAGAGCAATAATTCTAGCCCTAGACCTCCTCTGCATCTCAAAAAATGCAACCTGTAGAATTTTTTAAACGTCGCCTATCGAGATTTTTAAGGGTAAAAGTTTGACGCCATGCCACGAGCGGGCGATTTTTAAGCGTGACATGTTGGGTATCATTTTACTCGGCGTAACATTTACTTTAAGCATGGCTTTGGCATAATTTTTTTAATTAAACACTGATAGCATTCCAAGCAGCTGCTTGTTCTTAGATATAGTTTAATGTTCTCTGATATAATATTAAGCTTGAGCTATGGTTGAGTTGTGTTAACGAAAAAGACATACATCAGTATTTACAAAATAAAATAATAAAATATGTTTTTTGCCATTATTTATCATCATGTGTCACTTTTACAACCCATATTACCCTAATATGTAGGTATATTTCTAAAAAAAGAAGAATCACTTTAAGTGGAAGGCAAGTCAAAACTTAGCCCAAATCTACTGCCATTCCTATTCTAAACCTATTCTATCTATCCTGTAAATTGTAAATGGAAAGATGACTAGACCATATTTACCTATTCTAAAATTATCCTAGTCCGGTCACATGACTAGTTAACAGTCCTAGTTTCATTGTAGAGGAGGGACAGAGTGCTCCATTGTAAGCTTTGGGTGACGTCATCGCACAGGCTCTGCAGCCATTGCTAGTGATCTCTTCTCTACACTGAAGACGACGCAGAAAGGATCATGTGACTGGACTGGAACAGCATCAGAATAGGTAAGTAAAGAATTATTTATTATTAACCACTTAAGGACCGCCTCCTGCACATATACGTCAGCAGAATGGCACGGCTGGGCACAGGCACGTACCTGTACGTCGCCTTTAAGAGCCCAGCCGCGGGGTGCGTGCGAAGCTCCGTGACCGCGCCCATGGGACCCGTGGACCGATCGCCGCCGGTGTCCCGCGATCGGTCACAGGAGCTGAAGAACGGGGAGAGGTGTGTGTAAACACACCTATCCTGAGCTTCTCTGTGGCAGTGTCACTGATCGTCTGTTCCCTGTTATAGGGAACGACGGTCAGTGATGTCACACCTACAGCCACGCCCCCTACAGTAAGAATCACTCCCTTAGGGCACACTTAACCCCTTAGCGCCCCGTAGTGGTTAACCCCTTCACTGCCATTGTCATTTTCACAGTAATCAGTGCATTTTATAGTACTTTTCGGTGTGAAAATGACAATACCCCAAAAATGTGTCAAAAGTGTCTCCGATATGTCCGCCATAAAGTCACAGTCATGAAAGAAAAAAACGCTGATCGCCGCCATTACTAGTAAAAAAATTTTTTTAGAAAAATTACATAAAACTATCCCCTATTTTGTAAACGCTATAACTTTTGCGCAAACCAATCAATAAACGCTTATTGCGATTTTTTTTACCAAAAATAAGCTGAAGAATACGTATCAGCCTTTACTGAGGAAAACTATTTTTTTTATATATATATTTTGGGGATATTTATTATAGCAAAAAGTAAAAAATATTGCATTTTTTCCAAAATTGTCGCTCTATTTTTGTTTATAGCGCAGAAAATAAAAACCGCAGAGCTGATCAAATACCACCAAAAGAGCTCTATTTGTGGGAAAAAAAGGACTCCAATTTTGTTTGGGATCCACGTCGCACGACGGCGCAATTGTCAGTAAAATCGACGCAGTGCGGAATCGCAAAAAGGGGCCTGGTCCTTAACCTGCATATAGGTCCAGGTCTTAGGTGGTTAAATATATATATTTATTATTAAGTTATATTCCTTTTTACATGATAGATAGAATAGACTTAAAATAGGGGTGGGAGTAGTTTTAAGCCTGCATACCTAAATAATGAATCCCAATCCTTTCAGTACATACAGGCATACCCCACTTTTAAGTACACAATGGGGTTTATTTACTAAAGCTGGAAATCGCAAAATCAGGGTCTCTTCTGCATAAAAACAAAGAGCTTCCAGGTTTGTATTGCCAGGGAAGTCTGAATGAGGAAGCTGTCATATGCTCACCAGTTTGGAGGTCGGGTCTGAAAGCGGACAGAAAACAAGGCGGAAGTACAGAATCATGAATATAAGTGTCTTAATCACAGTTGCCTAAATTCTGAATTAAAAAATCTATTTGTTACCAATTCTCCTTGCATTCTTCAGATTGGACAAGTCTTCCTTTGCAATAGATTTAATTGTTTCACAAAAAAACAAAAATACAAGCCTGAAACTTGACCAGAGGGCAGTAAAAAGAAGAAACAGCAAATTGCAAAGTATTACATCTTAGAACATATAAAATACATGTACCTAGATGACTAACCACAGTACAAGATAAAAATAGGTGACTGCCAAATAATCTCTTTACATTACAAACTTGAAACATATAGCTTGACATATCTATGGTCAGTGTACTGTACTATGGAGTAGCCTCATGAAATAAGGAACCTATGATCCATAGTTATGTATCCTGTTGGAATGTAATTGATTTTGCAGAGAAAGAAGAAGAAAGTGGGAAAGAAAATAGTAGTAGAGTGTAAAAGAGAAGATTGAAAAGGTTGCTTCCCTTGTTCTAGGTCCAGACCTCCTTCCCCAGCTCAATGGTTTTATTGGTGGTTGTAGGTATCGCAATCAGGGCTTCCAGATCTTTTCAAATCTGGTTTGTTTGTCACAAAGAAAGTTAGCCAACCTCTCATGTAGCATTATCTAAAAAATATTGTACTTCATTGAGGCTATACTAAATGTAGCGCCGGTGTACTTCCAAGTACCGGTGCTATTCAAATTTAAGGGATAATTAGAGTGTAAGTGACTCTGATTCAAATTGCAATCATTTAATCAGGGTCTCTGTTTCAGCTTGGCTGTGCTGTGGGCCCATTCTGTTGCGCTGGGGTGTTTTCCCACCCCAGTGCAGTAGGTGGCAGCAGTGGAGTTGAGGTTTTGGTGTTCTCTCCCAGCGAATAATCAGGGGGCTTGGGCCTCACTGGGCATGCTGGGAGAGGGTACTTATGGAACAGACGCCATGTTGGGTGGTTCTTTTTCGAGTGTGGCACCCACCTTTAGGGTGGCCACATCACCGCGCCCCTAGCGTTATGGCCTACCTGGCCTGGGGCGTGTGGGCCACACAGTGTTTCTGGTTTCGGGGGCCATGTTGGTTTGGAAAACATTCAAGCAGGATGGGGTCTCAGTAGTCGACTGGATTCCCACTTTTGAAGATCCCAAGCAAGTGTAGCTGTTCGGTGGAAAGTCCATCTGAGGAAAGCCAATGAGAGGCTGGTGATCCAATAGGATTCCGACGAACCACCGGGGATCAAGGTGACTGGGCACTGAAGGATTGACTCCTCTTTCAGTCGGTACCTGGGCGACGTGAAGAAGATCCAGGTGTAACTTTACTTAGGTGGGCTACCTCCATATCTGCAATCAGAGAAGGCCTGTGGAAGAGGGGTTTCCCTGACATTTATTCAGTAGGGTCTGTGGCAGAGACATCTCCCTAGGTTCCAAGTGATACTCTGGCTGCCAGGTTGGTGAGAGAGACCTGTCCAGGTACGCTATACCCACTCCGGCTGGAGTGGCGAAGAAAACGAAGTGTTGTCAGAAGCAGGACTGTTTCCCTGTTGTACGCCTGAATCTGCTATTTCTCCTTTTACTCCAACTCTTCTATCACCACAAATGTTATTGTTTTTACCCGGCTGGGTAATAAAGAGCACATACAAAAAGACATTTCTTTGCGGACATTCCTTTATTACTGCTGTGTGCATCGTTCACCCCTAGACATTCTACAAGAGCCATGAGGTAATGTGCCATCCGATTCTATTACCAGCAGCCCCTCCGGAGGTACCACTTCATAACTACAGAAGATTTCTATACTTTTGAAATTGTAGTTTTAGTCATTAAGAAGATGTAAAATATGGGAGTTTGGGGATATCAGCGGATGTACTCAATTGACTCAGCAGAGCGTTTTTTGGTACATTTATTTTAGTGAATTATATTGAATAACCTGGTCCAGAATCTCTTAACCTTGGACAAGTGTTATGAATATATAGTACTTTAAGTGGAACTTTACCTATAACAACTTGATAAAAAACAATGTTCTTTAGCAAAGAACATACATTCCACATGAATAATTATGCTACCAAAATTAGCATGTGCCGTAAATTGCCTCCAGCATTGCTCTTGTTTCTTCTTGCTGGAGGTTGACATTTTGCTGAAGCCCAAAGCCCCAGCCATAAATAATAAAGCAAAACTAATCCCATCAATTTACCAGTTTCAAAAAACTGTTTGACTTGATTGTGTGTCCTCAACCCAACTGTCAAACCACCAAATGGCTGGAGTCATAACTGATCAAATGTGCAGCACCATGGCAATTGCAGTTCAAACAGAAACAATTTCCTTGGCTGTAAGGGCTAGTTTACACTTGTTTCAAAACATGGCTTCGGACACGCTTTGCTAACGCTCTCTGAATGCCAGTCAGAGCTCCTGTCATTAAATAAAATGGTTAGCTTACAGTCCTGTTTACACCTTGCTTTTCCTTGGTGCTCCAATGAGGCTTCGGTTGGGCTTTAATGAGGCTTTGGTGAAGCTTTGATGAGCCTTTGGTGGGTCTTTAAATGAGGCTTTGTGGGGCTTCTATAAGGCTTCGGTGGGGCTTCAGTAGGGGCTTCAAGCGAGCTGTGCCATAGACTTCTATGGAGGCTTTGAAGACACTTCGAAACACTGCTAAAGCTACATAAGGTATAATTTTTGAAGCAAAGCAAAAGCAAGGTGTAAACAGGACTGCAAGCTAACCATTTTATTTAGTGACAGGAGCTTTGACTAGCATTCAGAGAACTTTAACAAAGGCTGGCCTTTGTTAAAGCTGGCCTTGTTTTTAAGCAAGTGTAAAAAAATTTTTTTTGTGTTTGGGGGGGGGGGGGGGTTAATGGATGATGTAATAAGCGTATGCCTACTGTATCTGGATTTTTCTAATGTATATTGAATGTAGAATGCTCTAATTTATATATGATGTTGTTGAAAACAACCACTTGCTTACTGGGCACATACACCTCCTTCCTGCCCTGGTGAAAATTTCAGCTTTTGGCATTGCGTCGCTTTAAGTGACAATTGCGCGGTTGTGAGATGTGGCTCCCAAACAAAATTGACGTCCTTTTTTCCCCACAAATAGAGCTTTCTTTTGGTGGTATTTGATCACCTCTGCGGTTTAAAAAAAAAAAAAAACACACAATTTTTTACTTTTTGCTATCTTAAATATCCCAATTAAAAAAAAAAATAATACATTTTCTCAGTTTAGGCCGTTTTCAATTTGTCTACATATTTTTCTAATCGCAATAAGCGTATAGTGATTGGTTTGCGCAAAAGTTATAGCGCCTGCAAAATAGGGGACAGAATTATGATTTTTTTTTATTATGATTTTTTTTACTAGTAATGGCGGCGATCTGCAATTTTTATTGGCACTGCGACATTATGGCGGACACATCAGACAATTTTGACACACTTTTGGGACTATTTACATTTATAGAGCAATCAGTGCTACAAATATGCACTGATACTGTATAAATGTGACTAGGGGGCGAGGAAGGGGTTAAATGTGTTCCCTACTAGTGATTCTAACTGTGGGGGGAGGGGACTGACTGGGGGAGGTGACCGAACTGTGTCCCTATGTACAAGGGACACAGCATCGGTCTCCTCTCCCTGACAGGACGTGGATCTGTGTGTTTGCACACACAGATCCACGTCCTTGTTTGTGTAACGGTCAATCGCGGGTACCTGGCGGACATCACAGCGCACCGGGGCACACGCGCCGTTGGCGGCGCTCACGCGTTACCAGTGGCCGGAGGAGCCGAGGATGTCAATAGACGTCCTCCCGGGATTATAGAGCCACCTTGTGGCCATCATTTTAAAATGGCCGGGGCTCCAAGTAGTTAATGTGTGTTGAAGCCAAAGCAAGTGTAAATGAGCCCTAAAGGATAGCAGGGTTTAGTTCCACTTTAAGGATGTCATCAGATTGGCCTCTACAAACTCAGCAGTGCCTAAAAATGGAGATCAATTGAGGATGTGTAATTGTGTAGAGCAGGGTAAGACAGTGTATTACTGGATTTTAACCACTTCTGACCGGCCCCACGTCCAAAGACGTCATCTTTTTGAAGATGGATATCTCGGTAACGGCAGCAGCTGCTGCCACAACCGAGATATCCATCTCTTCGTGGGGCGGTCCTGTTAACGATAACGGCGGTCATCGCGGCGGATTCGCCGCGAGATCGCCGTTACCGGCGGCGGGAGAGGGTGCCCCCCCCCTCCCGCCGCTCTCCCGCGCCTTCCGCCGCTTACTGTAGCCGTCGGTAGCGGCGGAGGCGATCGGGTCCTGTTGCTGGCTGTCCGGGGATGCGACTGAGGGAAAAAATGTCCCTCAGCCGTCCCCATACCTCTGCTGGGCGGAAGTGACGTCAAAACGTCATTTCCGCCCAGCCTCTTAAAGAGACATTTAATTTGTTTACATTTTGACTTTTTTTTTTTTTTTTTCTTTTTTTTTTTTGCATTTAAGCCTGAATATGAGATCTGAGGTCTTTTTGACCCCAGATCTCATATATAAGAGGACCTGTCATGCTTTTTTTCTATTACAAGGGATGTTTACATTCCTTGTAATAGGAATAAAAGTGATAATTTTTTTTTTTTCAGTGTTAAACATTATAAAATAAATAGAAATAAAAACGAAAACGAAAAAAATTTTTTTTTAAAGTGCCCCGTCCCGACGAGCTCGCGCGCAGAAGCAAACGCATACGCGAGTAGCGCCCGCATATGAAAACGGTCTTCAAACCACACAAGTGAGGTATCGCCGCGATCGTTAGAGCGAGAGCAATAATTCTAGCCCTAGACCTCCTCTGCATCTCAAAAAATGCAACCTGTAGAATTTTTTAAACGTCGCCTATCGAGATTTTTAAGGGTAAAAGTTTGACGCCATGCCACGAGCGGGCGATTTTTAAGCGTGACATGTTGGGTATCATTTTACTCGGCGTAACATTATCTTTCAAAATATATAAAAAAATTGGGCCAAATTTATTGTTGTCTTATTTTTTAATTCAAGAAAGTGAATTTTTTCCAAAAAAAGTGCGCTTGTAAGACCGCTGCGCAAATACGGTGTGAGAAAAAGTATTGCAATGACCGCCATTTTATTCTCTAGGGTGTTAGAAAAAAAAATATATAATGTTTGGGGGTTTTAAATAATTTTCTAGCAAAAAAAACTGTTTTAGTCTCGTAAGCACCGAATCTGAAAAACAGGCTCGGTAACGAAGTGGTTAAACAGTATATGATTTTAACCACTTAAGCCCCGGACCAATATGCTGCTAAATGCCCAAAGGTGTTTTTACAATTTGGCACTGCGTCGCTTTAACAGACAATTGCGCGGTCGTGCGACGTGGCTTCCAAACAAAATTTGCGTCCTTTTTTTCCCACAAATAGAGCTTTCTATTGATGGTATTTGATTCCCTTCGCGATTTTTTTTTTTTGCGATATAAACGGAAAAAGACCGAAAATTTTAAAAAGAAATGATATTTTCTACTTTTTGTTATAAGAAAAATCGAATAAACTACATTTTAGTCAAACATTTAGGCCAAAATGTATTCAGCTACATGTCTTTAGTAAAAAAAAAATCGCAATATAAAAAAAAACATAGCTACCTAGCGGCAACAGTGACACTAATACAGCAATCAGAAAACCGATTGCTTAGTGACACTGGCAATAAAGGGTGAAAGGGTTAACTAGGGCAGTGATCAAGGGGTTAAACCTTTATTGGTGGGGTAGGGGGCTACCCTGGACCTAACACTAACTGCCTGTCACACTAACTGTCACACTGACACTAAATGCAGTGATCAGTAAATATATGATCACTGCTATTAGTGACACTGTGATAGGGAGCTGGGAGGGGGGGGGTGATCTGAAGGGGTTAAATGTGCCTATGTGTATGGTGTCAGTGCAGTGTTGGTGCGACTTACTATGTGATGTCTTCTCTCCTCTCGCCGGATCAAAAATACCACAGAGAGGAGAGGTGACATCACTTCCTCTGCCTGTGTTTACATTACACAGGCAGAGGGCGGGCAGCGGGGGAGGAAGCAGATTCGCTGGGAGCGTTCGCGAGGGGGCGGATAGAAATGAACAGCCGCCCCCTCATCCCGGATCGCTCCCAGAGGCTTACTGACTAATGTAGTGGAGGGGGTCCCAGTACACCCATCTGCCTGTACATGCTATTCTGTGGACGTACATATATATGCGGCGGGTGTTAAGTGGTTAAACAGTGTAATACCTCAGAATAGACACTTCTTTTTAAGGTTTTACATAGGTATATCTGCAAAAGGGGCCAGCCTGAAGTGATCTAGCAGGACTTTATGTTAGGACTAATGTTCCACTTTAAGTGATGTGAAAAATCTCTGCTGTCAAATGATATTTTTCTGCAGTCTGTGCATAAATACTAACCACTTCCAAAGGAGCAGCTTTGTAAAGTTAATTTGGTCATCAGAAAACCGTACACTATGGCTGATGACCAACCCCAAGATGACACAGCAAAGAGAAATGTTGCTCCAGCCCAAATCAGAGGTATACACGGATGATAGAATGTGCCACCACCAGAGCCTAGTCCTAGCTCTTACAAGGAAAAATATAAAAAAAGGAAAAATGCATCATCTTGCACTTGTTATAGCTATTCAAATGGTTGTTCACCCTATTGCTTAAATTAGTAAATGTGTACCCAATGTATACTGAATAGTGAAAAGTAAATTATTATAATACGTTTTTTCTACCTAACTATCAGAAATCTACATAATTTGTGTGAAATAATGTCTTTATTTTGTTGCACATTGACTTCTAGATACGTCTGTTCTGTGTAGAGACAGGAATAAAGGAACAGGATGGGAGGAAGTTGTTAACAGGCATTGAGTTAAGAACATAATCAGAGGTCAGCATGATGTCTGCTTGGGATATTGTAGACAAAGGCAATGGTTTTATATTCCTGTGATGTCGCTGCATTCCTGCCACACTACAGACTTCAGCCACGTGCTGAATGATAACAAGATAGTAAACTGAACTCTGCGTCTTGTCTAAGGAATGGACTCAAGCAGAATGAACATTATGAATTCTAAATCGTTGTTTGATTTTCTTCTGATCTCATTATGAAATTCTAAAATAAAATAAAAAGCAAAAGACTCAAAGCAAATGTCTAGTAAGTAAATGTAAAATACATTTTCATAGAAAACTAGTGAAGAAGAACAGCGCAAGATAGGAATACTAGATCACTCACGCTCTTGTAGATCTTCTATAGTAATAAATGGTGAAGGCATTGAAGCAGGTGGCAATAGAAAAAATACTTTTACATCAAGCATGGAATATCACTAGCATTGGGAGAACACCACATTCAAATCTCTAGTTCTATGAGGGACCTGGTAAGAGTTTGAACCCTTGCCTATTTCAACCTAAAAGAGAAAGTATTATGTAGGTAAAGTTACTGTACATATTACAAAGTTTGTCCATCTTTAAAGCAGAACTAAACTCTGCCTATACTTAATTTCACCCCACAGATGTAATGTGCTGCCAATCTTACACTGAGCTGCTCAAGTTTACAGTTTAACCGCTTAAGGACCCATTCACAACGATATACGTCGGCAGAATGGCACGGCTGGGCACATCCACGTACATGTACGTGGCTCTTTAAGCCCAGCCGTGGGGTCGCGCGCCGCCGGCGCGTGCACACGACCCGGTCTGAAGCTCCGTGACCGCGGGACCCGCAGACCCGATCACCGCTGGAGTCCCGCGATCGGTCCCCGGAGCTGAAGAACGGGGCGAGCCGTGTGTAAACACAGCTTCCCCGTTCTTCACTGTGGCGCCGTCATCGATTGTGTGATCCCTTTTATAGGGATACACAATCGATGACGTCACACCTACAGCCATACCCCCTACAGTTGTAAACACATATGAGGTCACATATAACCCCTTCAGCGCACCCTTGTGGTTAACTCCCAAACTGCAATTGTCATTTTCACAATTTTGCTGTGAAAATGACAATGGTCCCAAAAATGTATCAAAATTGTCCGAAGTGTCCGCCATAATGTCGCAGTCACGAAAAAATAAAAACCACAGAGGTGATCAAATACCACAAAAAGAAAGCTCTATCTGTAGGGAAAAAAGGACGCCAATTTTGTTTGGGAGCCACATCGCACGACCGCGCAATTGTCTGTTAAAGCGACGCAGTGCCGGATCGCAAAACCTGGCAGGGTTCTTTAGCTGCCTAAAGGTCCGGGTCTTAAGTGGTTAAAGAACATTGCAAGGAAAGTAAGAAGTTTTTATTGTAGAAGAGATATAGTATGTCTCTTTTGTAATTAAAAAACGTTCTGCTTACAATTTTGGGGTTTTCAGACCACAGTAGTTATAATTACTATTATCTTTCTGATTGGTTGCCATGTACAGCTGTTTCCAGATTCTGGTTGCTTACATTTTAGTAAATTCCGCTCAATGGGGTTGATTCACTAAAACCGGGGCGTGCAAAATCTGATGCAGAATCCAATCAGCTTTCAGGTTGTTTTTTTTGTCAAAGCTTACCTGAACAATCTGAAGTTAGAAGCTGATTGGCCACAATGCACAGCTGCACCACATTTTTCATTCTCCAGTTTTAGCAAATCAACCCTAATGTAGTGTTACTTGTACAATTTGCACTTGTCTCATAACATATTTAAAATGTTTATACAAACTAAATATTAACCTACCAATTTTTATCATGAAGTGCTGCAAATTCTAAAGAGAACTGTAGAAAAAAATGTAAATACTTTTAAAACTCCATTAGCATGTTAAAGATTATATGATAGTTTTTGTGCTTGGGTTTACATCTACGGTAATTAAAGGTAGAAAAGGTTTTGTTACACATAGAGAGAGAGAAAGAGAAGGGTATATTTTGCAACAAAATATTGGTTACAATAAATCATTGCTATGCCCAAAAGTGCCTATGTTTTAATGCCAATGATTATTGAGTTGCATCCATAAACTGCTGGCTGCTGGCAAACCACTGACCTTCTATATAGAAAAACACACATACCTATATCCATCTGAACTTATCCTGTAGAGATATATTTATATGTATGAACTATATGTGTTTCTAGCTCTCCACTTTCGGGAGAAGCAAAGTTGCCCCTTCTAGTCTGTATTGGTGTTGTGTAGTGTTAAATTAGTAATTAGATTAGAACAGGCTTATCAGGAACTTGGTCAAAGACCTAACTGAGGTTTGTTCAGGCCGACCTACTGTATATTATAACTGGCACACAGGTCAAAGCAGGCAAAGCTGATCACAAGGGCAAAGCAGGCAAAGAAGAACCATGGTTAGTAACACAATGAGGCGGGAGGCCAGAAGAGTTCCGGATTTGGGATATAAGCCAAGGTCATAGCCTAGATTTATCATATCACCATGTCTGGTCAGTGACAGGATAACAGGAATGAAGACAAAGCAGATAATCTGGAACACCATTCAGCAAACTGTAAATGCAGTTGTTATCATGTACACAGGGGGTTTCTTATGCAACTGCCTTATTCGCATATCAGAGCCAGATTTGGGTGATTTGTGTGCTGAATAATGCTATTAATCTTCCAAAATTTGTCTTGACCTAAAATCAGCAAATGAAAAAAAAATATCAACCAGAATTACAGAAGTCAAACGGAGACCATTTTTTATGTTCACCTTTGGCCCTTTGGGCTGCTAAGCAATCTTTTATTACCCAAAAGTCATAGGAAGCCTCCATCATCCCTTCACTGAATGTTCTTTTGTTTGTTTCAGGTGTAGTTTGCTGTTACTTAAGGTGTTTCAGACAACAAATATGTAAAGAGACTGTAATGCCGCATACACACAACTGTTTTTTATGATGAGAAAAATGCAATTTTTAAAATTGGTCGTGAAAAACGGTTGTGTGTATGCTCCAGAGCATTTTTCTCAAATTTATTTTAGAACCTGCTCTATTTTTTCCCGTAGTTTTTCACATAGTGAAAAATGGTCATGTTTACGCTTTAATAAGGGGGGAAAACGCGCATTCTCAGAAGCAAGTTATAAGATTCGGAAATTAGCATAAGCAGCCCAAAGGGTGGCACCATTCTAATGGAACTTCCACTTTATAGTGCCGTCGTACGTGTTGTACGTCACCGCGCTTTGCTCGAGCATTTTTTTTTTTCACGCTTGGCAGGCTTGGGAGGAATCACGACAAATCACGCAGAGAAAAACTTTTTTTTTCCATGACATGAATAATGGTCGTGTGTAGGCGGCATAAGAATCTCTAATACGAGACTTCCGGTTCCGGCGCCACATGAGACAGGAGTGAGGAGACGCTGCTCCCGCCGCCGTCCTCCCATTACCGGCTATTAACGCCCGCTCACAACTTCGGGGTAACCCCATCTTTCCCCCGCTGCTGTGGGGACACAGATGGATCGCTTTGTAGAGCGATCCTACGCCCGAGTCTTATCCTCGGCGCCTCCCGCAGTAGACGCGGCTTCAAGTGCAGCCAAGATGGCGGCCGCGACATGCTCCGGAGATTCCCCTCACACGCACGCTGCCTCGGATATACAAGCAGTCGACCCTGCATCCCCGGCGGCCATCGCTCAGCAAGTGGTTGCCTTGCTGGGACCCACTCTCTCCGCCACGGTGGATGCTGCTGTGCAAAGGGGCCTTGAGCAGCTCCACCTGGAACTGCAGTCTCAGGCCCAGAGGATCACACAAACTGAGGACAGAATCTCTTCCTTGGAAGATGACTCCACCGCTCAGTCTGCACAGCTTGCCCGACTGACTACTGAAAACAGGGAACTCTGGAGCAAATTGGATGACCTCGAGAACCGTTCCAGGAGGAACAATTTGCGCATTATTGGCCTGCCAGAGTCCGTCCCTAATGGCCAGCTCGCTAATGTATGTGCCAAAATCATCCCTGAACAACTGGGACTCCGCATACCTTGCACCGTCGAACGTGCCCATCGCCTTGGTCAATACGCGGAGAATCGCGCCAAACCCAGACACGTCATTGTGAAATATCTGAACTATGCGGACAAAACTGCCATTATGCAGGCATTCCGTCGCACGCGTTCCCTCTCGGTTGATGGGGCCAAACTTTTGCTTTTTGCAGATTACTCTGTCGAGGTGATGAAACAACGTAAAGCCTTCTCGACCATCTGTTTGACCCTGCACCGTGACCAGGTCAGATTCTCCCTGCACTACCCAGCCATCCTCCACATTCAAACCAGGACCGGAGAACACCTCACTTTCACATCACCAGATGAGGCGGATCGATACTTGGAATCAGCTGCTCCAGGAATGGACCTCACCAACTCTGAAGACGGCTCCTCATCTCAACCGACTACTCCATCCGCATCCCGCAAGCAACCCGGCAGTCCTACCAAACAACCATACAAGCGGAGTCGCTACACCACTCACGCGGATTGCAAGGACAGCCGCGGAGGACACATCTCGGAGTCTTCTCATCCCGGTAGACCCGAGTGAAGCGGGTAGTATCACCTCACTTTTCTTTTTATCCCCCCCCGTGTCTATGCTTTGCCGCTATTGCTATCCCCTTGAAACTCACTCCTCGCACAGCCAACTGTTCCCTTTCTCTCCTTCCCCCCCCCCACCCTCCCCTCTGCATTCCCCCCCGAAGCTCTTGTTCTATTGTTGGGAATAGGGACCTGGCGTTCTGCGGGAGCCCTGCTATGCGTCTCACTTTCATGTGGAAAAAAGTGAAGTCCCTCCTATCTGTTAGAGGCCTAGAGTTTAGGCCTTTATGTTATTATTGTTTTTATGCTATTTTCTTATTTTCTCCTTGTTCTAACTTAATGTTCACACTATATATGATTACCTGTGTTTTACCCGTATCCTCAGAAAGTTTGCAATGTTTGGGCGACCCTCAGGCTGCTGACGTGACTCTTGGAGGGGGACTATGCTTCCCACCACTAGCTCATTACATAACTTCGGCTCAGATATGGCCTCTTCAGCGACTGGGAATCACCTAAAGGTTGTTTCATGGAACGTTAAGGGGCTGCGATCTCCGAACAAACGCATGTCCATTCTTAGACACTTAAAGCGTCTTCGGGCAGATGTGGCACTACTTCAAGAGACCCATCTCTCCACGGATGACTTAACTCGTCTACGTAAGTTGTGGGTGGGGACTGTATATGGCTCCCCTGCCATAGGACGCAAAGCTGGGGTGGCCATACTCCTACACAAAAACCTGAGACATACTCTTAGAGATGTACAGACTGACTCGATGGGCCGTAAAATTACTATTCACCTAACCCTAGCGGACAAAGACATAGCCATCACCAACATATATGCACCCAACTCACCTGACATCTCATTCTTCCAAGACATGGTGACATGGATTCTAGCTGCTCCGGGATCCCTACATCTGGTGGGTGGGGACTTTAACTCGGTTATGTCCGCAACTATTGACCGGGTAAGCGACACGAAGCGCACTCCACCCAGGCATACCGCTCCGACCTCAGCCCCGTCGTTGCTCACACAGGCCATGGACTCCATACACTTCCTTGACGTATGGCGGTTGGAACATCCGACTGACCGCGACTATACCTTCTACTCCCCACCCCATAACTCATTCTCCCGCATCGATTACTTTTTTGCCTCCCCTGCACTTCTTCCCATGCTCAGTGACTCAGTAATTGCAGATGCTAGAATCTCTGACCATAGTCCCATTGCCATACATCTGATAAATGCCCAACCCTCCTCTTCCCCTCGCGTATGGCGGTTCCCCTCATACCTGGCAAACAGTGAGGACTTCCGACACACGCTCTCTGCGGCATGGGAGGAATACACCTCTAACAACGAACCACACCTCACAAACCCCAACCTGTTTTGGGAAGCAGGAAAGGCCTTCCTGAGAGGTAAAATAATCTCATACACCGCGCAATTTAAGAGACATGCCAGACAAAGCTATCTACGAGCGAGTGAGGCTCTGCGCTCGGCTCATGAACTCCTGACACTTAACCGCACATCTGACAATATACATGATTGGAGAACAGCCAAGCGTGAATTCGACCTTTGGGCGGAACAACAAGAATTGGCTAAGAATTCGTACGCTAACTTACACTTCCACAGATATGGTAACAAGGCCGGCAAACTTCTAGCGAGGCTGTGCGCGGGACCCAGACGCCCTACCCATATCTCTGCCCTGAAAAACTCAGCTGGCACGTTAGTCACTTCGCCTACTGAGATTAGTAAAGTCTTAGTCGACTATTATACGCAGTTATACTCGGCGGATCCTACAGACCAACTCGAGGCCGACGCTTTCCTGGCTAGGGTCCACCTCCCCAAACTTCAGAGGGAACACTTAGAGACTCTCAACGCTCCCATAACCGTTGAAGATGTCAAACAGACGATCACCTCATTGTCCTCGGCTAAAGCCCCAGGCCCGGACGGCTACACTGACGAATTCTATAAACTGACTAAAGACTTCATTCCCGACACCCTACGTCATGTCTACGCAAATATGTGGGATGGGGGCCCCTATCTTCCTACAGGATCCCAGGCGCATATTAGAATAATTCCTAAAAAAGGTAAAGACCCCTCGCTTCCGGGCTCTTACCGCCCAATCTCATTGATTAATGTCGATGTTAAAATATTATCCAAGATTGTGGCGTCTCGCTTAGCCCAAATGTTACCCCCTATGCTTCACCCGGCACAGTCAGGATTTGTTCAGGGACGATCGGCCACTCTAAATATACGCAAGGTCCTAATGGCATTAGAATATGCAAAACTACACCCAGAACAGGACGTTGCCGTCCTGTCGCTCGATGCCGAAAAGGCTTTTGACAATATTAGTTGGTCCTGGCTGTTCCGGGTGATGACGGACTTTGGTTTCTCGGGCCCGATTATGCAGTTTCTACGACGAATGTATGAATCCCCAACTGCGCGACTGGTGACCCCCGACTTTATATCCGACGCAATTCCTCTGATGAAGAGCACTAGACAAGGGTGCCCACTCTCCCCATTACTCTTTAATATAGCTATCGAGCCTTTATCCCGAATACTCAATTCCCCCGACGGAGTTAGTGGCATTCCAATAGGTTCTCATTCTCTCCGTTCCGCCCTATTCGCAGACGACATATTGTTGTTCTCCACACGACCCCTTGCGGACTTTGACAGACTTCAACAACTATTTCACGCCTTCCGACTATGCTCAGGTTTTCGAATTAATTTTGACAAGAGCGAGATCTTATCGCTCCACCCCAGATTAGCTGCCAAATGGGTGGGTCACTCTCCTTTCGCCATAGCGAAGAAACATATCACCTACTTGGGCATACACATAGGCAGAGACCCTTCCACTCTGTACTCGCTCAACTTCCCACCGCTAATCTCTAAAATTGTCAGGGAGCTGGATGTTTGGGCGGCCCTCCCCCTCTCACTCTTTGGGAGATGCCACTTATTTAAAATGGTGTCGTTCGCGCGCCTACTCTATCCCATGCAGACCATACCTCTTCTACTTAAACACTCTGATGTAACTACATTACATAAGGCATTGTCTGCCTTTCTCTGGTCTCGCAAAAAATCTCGCATTGCGCTGCAAAAACTATGTCTCCCGAAGTCTGAGGGTGGGGCGGGCCTGCCCAACATACGTTTTTACAATTTGGCTTGTTTGCTAAGACAAGGCCTGGACTGGCTATCAGGCAGATCCAAATACTCCAATACCGTACTAGAAGGAGCCTCGACCCTTCCATACACTCTACCTGCCATCCTACATTCGAACCCCAACAAACTACCGACCTACATGAAGTCCAGTATCCTCATCAGGGATACAGTTATAGCATGGAGAGAGGTCCGTAGATTATTGGGGTTGCCTTCTAGTGTTTCCTGTCACTTGCCGGTACTTGGCAACCCAATGTTCCCACCGTCCACTCTGCACAAAGCCTTTGAACTATGGAACGCCAAGGGACTTACCAGTGTCGCTTCAATGTACCTAGCCACTCAATGCGTCTTCAAACCCTTTCAAACCTTGTCAAGGGAATACTGTTTGCCAGCGTCACATGTCTTTTACTATCACCAAATGGTCAGTTATTTACGATCTTGTTGTGCCCCCGACTCAAATCCCCTGCAAAAATCCTTCATTGATGTAGTCCTACGCAACAACGATTACTCTATCTCCACCCTCTATTCTCATCTTATTGAGCACCAGGCTGCCAAATACCATCTCAAACCATTTCAGAAATGGGCACAAATATTTGAGGATGACACTCTCTCCACCACAATCCTCGAGGGCTACAGACGGGTACACAAATTAACCGTATCAGAAACATGGCGGGAGACGCAATTCAAAATCATCCACAGGGCGTATTACCCTTTCCGTTTTAATAAGGCTGACCCTACCCAGGAAAATTGCCCTTGGTGCTCTACCCCCCGCCCGACTCTGCTTCACCGCCTATGGGAATGCGCACCTATTGTTGAATACTGGGACTCTGTACTTGCCTATGTAAATGAAGTTACCGACACACTGATCCCGAGGGACTACCTAATATGCCTGTTTGGCTGCGAACCGCCGCCTCCCCCTACTCCCGCAACAACTGGGGGCTCGCTTTCCACCCCCCAATGGGCTCACCTGTGCCTCCTAGTGGCCCGTAGGACTATCATGTCTCATTGGATCAGCCCAAATCCGCCGAGGCTACCAGCGGTCAGAAAGGCCCTCTCGTCACTTTTCTACTTAGAGAGACTGGATACCATTGTCTTGAACTTTCGCTCTACCCCACGGTTCTTTATGAGATGGCGCAAGTTCATGGAACACACGTTTGACCAAACGGAACTACAAACTCTCATGCATCCATTCCGATACACCGAATGGTATCTCCATAGGGACCTCGCAAACTCCTTGGGTAACCTTAAACTGTTGAATCTATCGGACCCTTCGGCCTTTCTGCCACCATGAACCAAGCAGCCGTAGCTACTAGCCCCTTAGCGTTCCTACCTTTTCCATACCCTCCACAGTGCTTTACACCCAAAGATCCGTCACCTGCCAGTTCAAATCTGAGGTTCTTCTTTGGTCGGCCATGCTAGCTCTCGTTCATAGTTCTATTGCACCGATTGTAACTTAAGCTGATACTAACACAGGGTTGTAGATCCGCAACCCCCTGTAGGTGTAATTGTGATACTCAGGTATTAGTGGTTTTATAGTTCTGTGTTGTTCTTACTTCAATTCCTGCCTCTGGTTTTCCATTGTTTTTTTTTTTTTTTTTTTATTATTATTATTTATTTTCTTTGTGGTTATTTTTATTTTCTGATTGTATGGTTATTTTCTTCTGTTTCAAGTTTTCACTAGCCTTTCCATATCTCTCTGTGATTTGATATGTATACTGCTTTCCCGTGTACATGGTTTTGTATACATTGTCTTTCTATTATTTGTTCACGATACGTCATCTTATTTTACTGTACAAACTCCAAAAAAAAAAAAGAATCTCTAATACAATAAACAATAACCCCCCCAAATAACCTTTTTCTAATTTTTTAGACAATTGCATAAAAAAAAACAAAAAAAAAACAGAATAACTACTAATACCCTTTTAAATCTGTGCACATGCTTGTGTTACTGTCTCTTTAGATTTTCATATTTGCTATTTGGACTTGTAACATTGTAAAAAGAATCCACCAATAGTAGCAAAATACACATACAAACTTTGCTAATTAAGTACACAATATCTTAATATTTTTTTTAATATGTTACTGTTATATTTGTTTAACCCCCCTTTCCTGACCTGCCAGGCTACATGCGCGGATAAGGGTCTGGTATGGATTTTGGGGGGACCCCACACTGTTATTTTTTTTTTTACATTTTGGGGTGGGGTTCCCTTTAAAATCCATACTAGACTTGAATGGCCAGGTATGGACGGGCGGGGGGCACACAGTTGTTTTCTTTATTTTTTCAATAGCTGAGTGCCGGAAATTGTAATTGTCATTTTAAATGAGATTTGACTCATTTTTTTTCTTTGGAAATGTCATTTTTGCTGCAGCATGTTATTTATATGCTACAGGTCTGCCACTTTACAGGGGGACTAAGGGGGAACCCCCAGGCACTATATTTAAATACATTTTTCATTTTTATGGTTGCACTTTAGGCATAATTAAAAACACTGATTTTTTTTTGCATTGATACATGTCCCCTTGGACAGTACTCGGGCCCCCATACCCCATTGATTGCCAATAAGCCTTCAAAATGGGCACTATTGGTTTTTCTTGCTCGACTTCCACAGACTTCAATGGGATTCGTTGTTCGGGTTAGAACCTGTATTTTTGGCTCTGAATTCTAAACATGTGTTGTCAGTGGACATGTGCCATACACCAAAATAGGGGGGAGTTTGGTCCCTGTCTACTGACAACACATGTTTTAGAATTCTGAGCAAAAAATACATTGGGGTAGATTTACTAAGGCTGGTGCACTCAGAATATAACAACAAAACCTGGGGAATGCCCAGGGAAAAACCAAGCCTACTTAACGACCAGCTCGCAGAACAACCACTTAACCTGTCTAACAGTATGCGTTAAAAACAGGGTTTTTGTCCGCACGCATTTGCAAACACATGCGTGAGCCACAGAGCCGCGCCAAGGCACCCTGTAATCTGTGGTCCTAACACTGAACAATGAGCGTCCCCACAATGGAGGCACATGCATGGATAGATAAGGGCAGGTGGACTGAAGGGGAGCCACCCCTCCTTAATATGGTGGAGCTGTGCATGGTAGCCAATCAGCTTCTAACCTCAGCTTGTCCAATTAAGCTTTAGCAATGAAACCTGCAAGCTGATTGGTTTCTATGCAGTGAGCCTGATTTTATCCTTCAGTACTTAAAGTGTGTTTAATGGAATAAAACATGGGGAAATATGCATGGGTAGTGCCTGGTTACTTCCAAGTACCAGTGCTAGTTAAATGTAGAGGGGGATCAGAGCGTTAACTGACTCAGATCCAATTAATATGTTAAAAATGTGGTCTCTGTCTCAGCTTGGCTGTGCTGTGGGCTCATTCTGTTGTTTCTGGGGTACTGTTCCCACCCCAGGACGATAGGTGGCAGCAGTGGAGTCGAGGTTTGGGTGCTCTTTCCCAGCAGCATATCAGGAGGGGTTTTCCTCGCTGTGCATGCTGGGGGAGGGTATATATGGGACAGACGCCGTTGGTTTGGGTCCTCTTTTCGAGTGCGGCACCCACCTTTAGGGTGACTGCATCGAGGGGACCCTGGTGAAATTGCCTTCCAAGCCAGGGTGCGTGTGCCACATGGTGTTCATGGTTCCGGGACTATGTTGGTCTGGGACATTTGAGCTGTGGCGGGGAGCCCAGTAGTCGACTGGGTTCCCAATCCTGAAAGATTCCAAGCGAGGAAGCTGTTCGGTGGGGAGTCCATCTGAGGAGAGCCAATGAGAGGCTGGCGATCCAATAGGGTCTCGACAAACCACCGGGGATCAAGGTAACTGGACACTGAAAGGCTGGTCACCTATCAGTCGTTAACCTGCAAACTACCTGAAGTAGATCCAGACAAAAAATCTATTGAGGACGATCATCTCCGGTATCACAATTCTAAATGCGACCAAGGAGAGTCTGTGGCAGAGACTTTTCCTCTAAGTTCCGAGTGATACTCTGTCTGCCAGGCAAGTGAGAGAGGCCTTTCTAGGTACGCTATACCCACTCTGGCTAGAGTGGCGAAGAATTCAAAGTGTTGTTGGAAGCAGGACTGTTTCCCTATTGTTACGCCTGAGTCTGCTATTTCTTCTTCTACTTCATCTCTACTCTTCACCACAAGTTTAATTGTTTTTACCTGGCTGGGTAATAAAGAGCACAGAAACAGACACCTGTCGTGGACATTCCGTTACTGCTATATTCACCATACACCCTTAGACGGCAGAGGAGTCATGAGGTAACATGCCACCCAAAACAAACCAGCAGCTCCTTCGGGGGTTGTGAAACGCATGTATTGCAGATATGTATAAAATATGATATATATATATATATATATATATATATATACAGTATATATAATCAGGCTACAGGCTCTGGGTCAGGGTCCAGGAACAGAATACAGGAACATAGGTTAGGGGCACACAGAGACAGAACACCAAGGCACCAGGAGAAGCAAAGTCAGGACTTAAAGGGGTTGTAAAGGTAAAAAACAAAAACCCTAAATAGCTTCCTTTACCTTAGTGCAGTCCTCCTTCACTTACCTCATCCTTCGATTTTGCTTTTAAATGTCCTTATTTCTTCTGAGAAGTCCTCACTTCCTGTTCTTCTGTCTGTAACTCCACACAGTAATGCAAGGCTTTCTCCCTGGTGTGGAGTGTTGTGCTTGCCACCTCCCTTGAGGGGGGAAGGGGGCGAGCAGGAAAGTCAGGACGCTCTCTACATTGCAGATAACTGTCAAGACTTATACCATGGAAATCTGGTCATCCAAGGAGTGGTAGTGCAGACTTTTATTTTGCTCAACCGTCCCTGATCTATCCATAAGTCTTGTGCAAAAAAGAAATATTCAACATATTCCTAGACTTTAATAAAGTCTCCAAAACCCTTGTTGGGATGCCTGCAAAAATCAGCCTGATCCAGCAATCTCCATGCCACTAAATGAAGAAGATAAATATTTAGGTGCAAGCACCCCTAGTGCAGAAGACCGCTCTCTAATGGAAAATGCCATGGTGGGGATTGAGTCAAATCCACCTGGACCAAAATGGAACCATGATTATAGCTTTAAACTTCTCCTGCTGTCAGGGCTGGACTGAGACCAAAATTTGGCCCTGGACTTTTTTTTCAGACCGGCCCACTTTAAGTTTGCAAATAAGCACAAAACAGTATATAAACTACACAATTGTGCAAAAAAAAAAAAAACATAAGTTGCATAACATAAGGAGTCCTCACTCACCTCTTATTATTTCACTTATTCTCCTTTGTATTTTTCTCATCCTTCTAACATCACTGCATGAAGTGGAGGGTGAGCTGCGCAGCCATTACTTTGACAGGATGCCATTGAAACAGGCCCACTGAGCCATCGGCCCACTGGGAAACTCCCTGTAGTCCCTTTGGCCAGTACATGCCCGCCTGCTGTATATTTCTGAGAACATGGAGAATCAGTAAGGAAAATAAACACCATATGAAAGGGTATCATGGGCCCCTGCTTTTTGAGCATTGGATCTTGAACAGAACAATGAAAGACACAAGTTCTTCCATCGCCGTCAATTGATAGAGTAGCACCCTTCTATTTAGGTTGTTAGGATGAAGTGATATTGATCTTTTTGGCTACTTTGTAATCAGTGGAGTGGTTGTTAATAGCTGTAGACTGTTCTGTGTTTCACAGGCTGCAGGTTTGATTGTTTGGATACAATAGATATTCCTGCGCTGCCTAAAGTTGAAAAAAATATATATATAGTGCTTGGTTGCAGCAAACACCGACCGGGTCAAACACCACCCAAAAGGGAATATAATAAAAAATGAATATATGGTGCTGAGCTCCAAAAATAATATAATAAGTGCTTTAGTAATTCATATATAGTGCTACGTGTATAGGATCATAAACACTAACAAATATTAAATAAATTGATACACTAAAAAGCAATGCATAACAGATCTACAGTGATAAATAATCAAAAATGAATAAGTGATGGATATTTCATGTGCAATAGAAAAAAAATCCAATATGATATGGTATCAAAAGACAGTATGAATCTAAACGCAATAAAGTGCAAGTGCCATAAAGTTCATAGTAGATATAAATCCTCTAAAAAGGGATTATAGTGTTGTAAACCCATACAGACCACTTTAACCTACAGGAATGCCTAGATTAAGGTTTACCTGTAGGTGCAACAAATATCTCCTAAACCTACATGGTTAATGACTGCGCCAATGTCTATGGCGCATGCGCGTCGTAGACAATGGCGCAGGCACATTGAGCGTGCCGTTAATGGGGGCGAACGTGCCATCACTGACGGCTCCCATGCGCATGCGCGGTAGTGACGTCATGGCGGCTCCGGCCAATCACATCGTCGGAGCCGCGATACCTGGAAGTAACTCGGATATCAATGGCAGCGGCGAAGGTGAGGAACGAGAGTCGCTTCAGGGGCTTCGATCTAAGGTAAGTAATTCATAATGAGCTAGTATGCTAAGCGAAAGCATAAGTATGCTAAGCGGCAGACATTTATCACATTGCGGCAGACACATTGGACACTTATGACACTATTTTGGGACCATTCACATTTATACAGCGATCAGTGCTATAAAATGCACTGATTACTGTGTAAATGTGCCTGGCAGGGAAGGGGTTAACACTAGGGGGTTATCAAGGGGTTACATGTGTTACCTAGAGAGTGATTCTAACTATAGGAGGAGGGGACTCTCAAGGAGAGGAGACAGTGTTCCCTGACAGGATGTGGACGGGCACCACATTGGGTCCTGAGTGATGAGGTGAGTGCACGCTCTCTACAATTCCCGGGAAGCCGAGGACGACATATGATGGCGGCCCAGAGGGACAGAGGGTTCCTGCCGCCGTCATATTACAATGGCTTGGGTGGCAAGTGGCACATCAACAGATGGAGAAAACAGGGGCCCCAATTGTGAAGTATATAGACCTAGGGCCAGATTCTCAGCGGCGCTACGCCTGCATAAATGTATATGCGCGGCGTAATAGTAAATGTGCGCCTGCGTATCGATGCGCGGTAAACACAGAACCACATACGCGTGAAAAAAAATTCCGTCTGGGTGGCGAAAATGCATTAAGCTAGCGCGGCGTAGGCGCATAGTTACGCATCAAAAATATTCAGTTCCCATTGAATTAGCATGCAAATATGCAAATGAGGAAAATGCGCGTATTCCCGAAACTACGCGCGTCCGGCGTTGGCTACTCGTGGTGCGCGTAACTCGAAAGCCTTGAGTAAACATACCCCTCATAAAAGCACGGGTAACTTTGCTCAAGGCCGTGTGCAAGTCAGCTGGAGAGCAACTACAGCAGCACCGTAACGGACGAGCTGAGCAATCACACTTACTGGACAACTCATTCGTATGCCAACATGCCAGGGCCAGCCATGGTCTTATCACTACTAAGGTATGCAGAGGAAGAGGAGCATAGAAGGAGGAGTAGGAGGAGGGGGGCACGTGAGAGGATCTACCGAGCGCGCATGAGGCTCTTTAGCATGGGTGATGAGGAGGTGTATCGCATCTTCAGATTCAGCCCTGCTGCCATCCTGGAAATAACCACAGCCCTGCAGGATGACATCACCAGCCAGACATACTGCTCACATGCACTGCAGCCACTGGTGAAGGTACTGGCAACACTCCATTTCCTGGCCAGTGGTTCATTCCAGCGTACAAGTGGAGTGGTGGCTGGGATGTCACAAACCAGCATAAGCAGATGTCTGCACCAGGTTGTCCCAGCAATCCTCAGACGCATGTCCAACCAGTTCATCAGACCCACCACTGAGCACCTGCGGCAGAAGGCAATGACATATTTCTACAGAATTGATGGATTCCCACGCACCATCGGGGCCATTGATTGCACACATGTGGCCCTACAGCCCCCCAGTGTCACAGAGCACATATACCGCAATCGGAAGCATTGGCATTCCATCAACGTACAGGTAATAGCCGATGCCAAATACCTCATATGGCACGTCCGTGCCAAAGACCCCGGGTCCAGCCATGACAGCTACATCTACCGTCAAAGCAACATCCCAGAAGATTTTGAGCTGGACATGTATGGGGACAGCTGGCTGGTTGGTAAGTGACATGGGTGGCAGCCATGACTATCCCCTCCCATGATGCACACATCACAAGGGACACATGCATGAGTAACATCCTCCTGTCTTTTCCCTTCCAGGTGACTCTGCATATACACTGGGACCCCATCTCATGACTCCTTTCCGGAACCCCCAACCAGAGGAGAGAGAAGATACAATGAAGCACACATCAAAACCCGTGCAGTGGTGGAGCGCACATTTGGCCTCCTGAAGTCCCGTTTCCGATGCCTGGATAAGTCTGGGGGGGCCCTATTGTATTCCCCCAACTTTGTGGGTCAGATCATCGGTGCATGTTGCATACTGCACAACTTTGCCATGAGAAAGGGCCTGCAGATTGCCCTACGTGATGACCTGACCCCCCAACCACACAGCCCCCCCCCCTGCCAGAGGAGACCTCGTCTGCTGATGGAAGAGCAGTCAGGAGGGTCCTCGTGTTACGAATCTTTGACCGTTAAACACACACATTCATCATGGCACACAGACACTGCACGCGTGTACACCACTGTGGTCCCTAGATCACACACCCCACATCCACATCACATTGGATTAGCCCAAGTCCAGCATGTAGGACTTGGGAGTAGCAACGCCACGTCAAGGCCCCAATGATGTTGCTGTCCATTCATACACCTTTCACACGTCATTCATACAGCCGTGGGGTTAACTTCACCACCACGGCCGAGGGTGACACCCCTTACTGCCAGGAGTGCCACCCCCTCACATTCACACACCATTCACACTGCACCGTGTGCAGTATCAAAAAAACAAAAAAAGCTCTTAACCAGAGCATAATAAACAAAAAACAAAAAAGCTCTTAACCAGAGCATAATATTAAACAAAAATAGCTCTTAACCAGAGCATAATATTAAACAAAAATAGAATTAATGGGCCTGGCGGGGGCTCCGCCTGGTGCCACGGGTCCTGCCCCTCACTTGCCTGGGGGCAGCCACAGATGGGGGGGGGAGCAGGTTGAGGAGGAGCATCCCCACGTCCCTCCCTGGCTGCCTGCAAGCCCTCCAGGGCAATTGCTATGCGGGTCTGCACAGCAGTCTGCTCCTCGACAGCAAGGCACAGGGCATGAACCTCCCCCACAAGTTCGGAGGTGTTTGCCTGCAGCTCCCCCAGGCTGGTCAACGTTGCTGCGCTGTTGACAGCAAGATCCTGGATGGCATCCGTAATGTGTCCCGAGGATGCCAGGCTGTCGGCCAGGCGCTTCATCTCCTCCACGACCTTGGCCAGGTGCTGATTTTGCTGGTCCTGCTGTCTGACCAGCTGTTCCGGCAGGACCTTGGATACACCCCTGGTCTTGCACGTTGCCTTGCGGGGAGTGGCAGGGGACCCGGCATAAGGGGAGGATGTTGAGGGGCCGGAGATGAGGGGGGGGGGGGAAAGAGAGGGACTGGAGAGGTTGGAGGGGGACACTGAGGGGTTCGCTAAAGGTGGAGGGATAGCCTGGGCTGGTCCGGGCAACCCATCATCCTCCTCCACAACAACAATCATGTCCTGGTCTACCACACCCTCCTCAACCACCTCCTCCGTTGAGGTGTGCCCACTTCCCTCCAAGTCCTGTTCCAGGGGGGCAGCCAGAGGGACTGGATCCTGATGGGCCCTGGCATCAACAGATGGCCCCGCTCCCTCCTGCACATCTGTGGATGACACAAAAGATGCCCATGTTGGTGGACCCACACACTTGGCACATGTTCCCTTCCACCCCCATACATGTACACAACAGATAGAATATAAAACACACTTACCTGTCCTCACGGCTGGCTTCTGGGACTCATAGCCCCCAACTCCCTCAACCTGCTTCGTCTGCAGGCAGCGGGCAACCACCTTCTCCTCCTCAGTCAGGCGGACAGGGCAGGGTGGGCCCCCTCCAGTGCCCCTGGCATGCCGGGCTATGGAAGCCAGCTTGCCCTTCACATGACGCCGCAGGTCATTCATTTTCTTCTGAATGTCCTGCGGTGTCCGGACCTCATGAGAGAGGGCATTGACCTGGCAAGCCACTTTCATAAGTATTTGGTCCCTCCGGGACTTGCTGGTCCGGGCACTGTCAGCACCATGGAGCCGCGAGTCGTACTTCTCCATGGCCCTCACGACAATGGCCCTCTCCTCTGGGGAGAAATTCTTCTTCCTCCTCTCCTTAACAGCACTTGTCGTCATCTTGTCCAGCACTTTGTCAGTCACTATCCAAAAAATGGGAGACGTTTGCGCTGCACGGGCGCATGTGTGGGCGCATTATATACCCTGCGCCGGCGCATCGTAGGGAGGCTTTGCGCATGCACAGAAGGCATCCACGTCACGGCGCGGGTCATCCACGTCATGGCGCGGGTCATCCACGTCACGGCGCATGCTCCGTTCGTCCCAGCCTGCATTTGCATGGGGTCACGCTTCATTAAAATGCAACACGCCCACTTCCCTCCTACTTTGGAGTTGCGCCGGATTATGCCAATGTTTTTACGCGACGCAGGCGCATATTGGAGCGCATTTACTTAGGGAATACGGTACTTGCCACTCCGTGTTACGTCGGCGTAGTGCATCTGAGATGCGCAACGCCTGCATAATTAGGCGCGCATCTACGAGAATCTGGCCCCTAGTATTTATTTAAAAATAGGTACTCACATAAAGCAGTTAAAAGAGGGTAAAAAATTAACGAGTATCGAGCTCATTGCCTGATGTCCCTTCCGGTGCCCATCTATTTCCTACGCCTATTGTCACGATTACGTGACTTCATCAGGAAAAAAGTTTGATTGTTTGCCCTGTATTCTGGATGCTAAACTCATAATGGAAAGTCAAAAAAGCACTTTGAATATTTATGGCACGTCGGCCAATTCCTGAGGGAGGTATGCCCAGTAGGTAGCCGAGAAGTACATAAAAAGTCTGGGGGCTGGAGCAGCCCTGTTCTAGTCATGGGTCTAATCCTGGCAAAGGAAACCCCAGCCTGATGGAATCACAGTCACTGGAGAAGAAAATCTGAAGAGCCCACTGAAGAGTTCTGAAAGTTGGAAGGGGTCTGGCTGTCCTGGGGGTAGTATTGTGAGCATTAACCTGTCTGGTGAATACTGAAAGGAGGCATCCTGTGACATCGCGTGAGTACTGATCCATGGGCGTCCGCTCCATAGGGCAAGGGGGGGAGCAATTGCGCCCCCTGGAATCGAGAAGGCATTGAAGAGTGAAAACACCCCTCCGCAACTGAAGCAGTGACAGCACAGTGGTGACAGGCAGGTTAGAACAGGGAGAGAGAGGCGAGCTGCTGGCCGATTGGCCGTGATGTTGCAAGAGGGGGTGGGGGGTGGTCTGGTGCGGAGTGACCAACCATCCCCTTCTCTTGTGGCCGTGGGCTGTCTGAGCAGTCCTGGGCCGGATGTCACACAGGCACAGAGAGCAGAGTGAAGCCACCCCGCCCTCCAGTGTTTGTGTACACATGGGGAGGGGACATGCTGTGTCTGTGCTGATCTGAGGTACTGAATGGGATGGAGGAGGGGGGTCCGTCTGTGCTGAAGGGTGGGTTTGTGCTGAATAGGGGTCCACCTGTGTTGAAGGGGGGTCTGTGCTTAAAGGGGGTCCATCTGTGCTAAAGAGGGGTCTGTGCTTAAAGGGGGTCCATCTTAGCTGAAGGGGGGTCTGTGCTGAATGGAGGGGTCTGTGCAAAATGGGAGGGTCTGTGCTGAAGGGGGGTTCATTTGTGCTGAATGGAGGGGTCTGCACTGAAGACGGGGTCCATCTGTGCTGAAGGGGGGGGTCCATCTGTGCTGAAGGCGGGTCCATATGTGCTGAAGGGAGGCCTGTACATTCTCTAGGTTATATTTATATGGGCATGGAGTGAAGCTGAATTATCTCAAGAGCTATTTCACACTGCCAGCTGGCCACGTTATCGGTAAAGCGCTGCTAAAACGCGTTGCTTTACCATCGTTTAAGGTGCACTATTGCGCCGATAGCGAGGTGCTTTTAACCCCAGCTAGCGTTTGAAGAAAGGGTTAAATGCGACTGTGCATCGCTGCTGCCAAAGCGCCCCCCCACCCTGAAAAAATTACAGCGGACGCCCATGTACTGATCTGAACTCGGGGTCCTAGTGACTATGTGCTGTTTTCTTTGGGTGGAAAAGCCAGTGATAGTTCTGAGTGGGATAGCTCCTAGAAAGAAAGTCTGCCATTTGTACTTGTTACTCCATATATACTGTTTCGGGAGGCTTAGAAAAAATAAGTGTCCTCCTGCAAATATTCAGTGAATCTGGTGTATCCCATATTATCCCACATCCCATCCAAATTATTCAGCAATACAAATCCTAAAAAAGACATACCCTAGACCAGGGATATGCAATTAGCAGACTTCCAGCTGTTGCAGAACTACAAGTCCCATGAGGCATAGACTCTGACAGCGACAAGCATGACACCCAGAGGTAGAGGCATGATGGGACTTGTAGTGTGTGTGTTTTTCAGAAGCCACTGTGCCATGCCATCAAATGCAGTCACTGTGCCATGCCATTAAATGCAGCCACTGTGCCATCAATTGTCATCACTGTTCCATTCCATCAAACGCAGCCACTGTGCCATCAATTGTCACCACTGTTCCATGCCATCAAACGCAGCCACTGTGCCATCAATTCGCACCACTGTGCCATGCCATCAAACACAGCCACTGTGCCATCAATTGTCGCCACAGTGCCAATTGTCACCACTGTGCCCTTTAATTGTCGCCACTGTGCCCATTGTTGCCACTGTGCCCATTGATGCCACTGTGCCCTTTAATTGTCGCTACTATGCCCATTAATGCCGCTGTGCCAATTGCCCCCACTGTGCTCATTGTGCCTATTGTCGCCACTGGGCCCATTGATGGTACTGTGTCCAGTGATGTTACTGTGCCCTTCGTCACCGCTGTGCCCTGTAAAATTCCCCCCCCCCCCGCCCGGCACTTACCTTTACTGGAGTCAGCCATCCACGTAACTCGATGTCTTCTCCCACCCTCGAGAAGTTTTTGGGGTCTAAGCCAAACCAAACAGTAGAGGCTGAAACCAGCATCCACTAAATCTGCAGGGATGGGCTGAATTTCAACCAATGTGTGGCTTCTCCTTCTCAACAGGAGTTGATTTTTTATTCAACTTCTGTCAATGGGGACATGTTGGGGAAATTTCAATCAGCTGTAGTCACTGGTCAGTGTATTCTGACAGTGGCAGGTGCTGCTGTCAGAATATGATGTCCCGCTAGAGGGGATTCCTGTTAGTTTTTTTTTTCACTCAGCCAGCTCACTGAGCAACAAAAAGTAGAACATTTCAGCTTGGCCAGCCTTAAACCTTGTACACACGATTGGATTTTCCAAAGGGAATTGTGGGATGGCAGGCTTTGGTCAGAAAATTCTCCAATTGTTGCAGGTTTTTCCAACAACAAATGTTGGATAACATGCTCTTAAAATTTTCCAACAACAAATGTGTGATGTCGGATTATCAGATCGTGCGTACAGAAGTCCTTCGGAAAAAATTCCAAAGTACAAATACGCATGCTCAGAAGCAACATTAGCAGAAGTTGCCCAAAGGGTGGCGCTAAAGAGCTAAAAAAACACATTGTTTTGTGTTTTTTGGCCAACAATTCTTTGACGTTTGTATGCAACACAAGTTCATAGCCAATGCCCTTCGGACAAAAGTCCTACGCTTTGTCCATCGAAAATCCTATCGATCCCAGGCTTTAGAGTGACTTTGCTCCTTTTGGAGAGATTTTATATTTCTTCCTATCTATTCAACAGGAAGTAATGGGAATCTAAAGCAATAGGATAGATGGTAAAAAAAATATATATTTCTGAGAGGGAATTTAGTCATGTCCTACTCTGTCCTATATTATGTTAAAGATAAATGGACTTTAGATATATTTTAAAGGGGTTGTAAAGGTACAACTTTTTTTTCCTAAATAGCTTCCTTTACCTTAGTGCAGTCCTCCTTCACTTACCTCATCCTTCCATGTTGCTTTTAAATGTCCTTATTTCTTCTGAGAAATGCTCACTTCCTGTTCTTCTGTCTGTAATTATACACAGTAATGAAAGACTTTCTCCCTGGTGTGGAGTGTTGTGCTCGCCCCCTCCCTTGGACTATCGGAGAGTCAGGACGCTCTCTACGTTGCAGACAGAGACAGGAGCTGCGTGTTAATGGGTGTCCTGACTCTCCTGTAGTCCAAGGGAGGGGTCGAGCACGACACTCCACACCAGGAAGAAAGCCTTGCATTACTGTGTCTAGTTACAGACAGAAGAACAGGAAGTGAGGATTTCTCAGAAGAAATAAGGACATTTAAAAACAAAATGGAAGGATGAGGTAAGGGAAGGAGGACTGCACTAAGGTAAAGGGAGCTATTTAGGAAAAAAAATGTTTACCTTTACAACCCCTTTAAGTAATTATTAGTACACTGTCTGAATCTTTATAGCAACCCTGGGTATGGTTTGAAAACCAGTAATATACAGTACAAAAATATGATATAAAGTCAAAGTAAAATATTTTCTGACAAACAGCAATCACAAGTAATTATCTAGCAGAAATCAGTGCTGTTTTACAGTCTTGGTAATCTGTTACCTGCTGTTTCAATCATTTTCCAAAACTGAGTACTTTATAATCATTTCACATTTTATTACGGGTATATGTAATGTGCCATCAGTTTAATGGCAAGAAATTATCTCAATATGTACTCAGTGGATTACTGTTCTTCTTTGGAACTGAGTGAAAAACTTGAAGTTTTGTCTTAACATAAGAAAATTTTTATATTGAAATGCAGAGACATCAAACTAACCTGTGAGACTAAAAATGGAAAACAATATATCTACAATATGCAATAATGTAATATAGAGATACACTACGCCGCCGTATTTTACCTGGCTCTAAGACGAATTCAGGTAGATTTTGGCCTGTAAGGTTCGGCGGCGTAGTGTATTTCTCGCGGTGGAATCGAAATTTGCGATTAGGGGGCGTGAAGCATTTAAATTAGGCACGTCCCCGCGGCGATCGAACTGCGCATGCTCCGTTCAGAAATTTCCCGACATGCATTGCGCGAAATAACGTAGCTACGTCAGTTTTTTTTTGAGTAGCGTCGTTTACGTACATTCCTATTACCGGAAGACTTATGCAAAAACAAAAACAAAAATTGAAATTCGACGTTGAACGACGGCCATACTTAACATGGGCTGTCTAACTATAGACCAGATTTTTGCCTCCCTAACTTTACGCAGCAAAAGGTTGACTACAGGTGCCGTAAGAGAATACGACGGCCCTTCGTAACTTCGTGGATCGCTGGAAAAAGCTAATTTGCATACCCCGATGCTTAAAACGACACGAACTCCACCCAGCGGGCGGAAAAATATTGCAGCGTAGATCCGACGGCGTACGAAGACGTAAGCCTGTCAGGTCGAAGCCCGAAGCCGTCGTATCATGGTTTGAGGATTCAAACTAATGATACGACGCAGGTAATTTGAAATTACTCCGGTCTAACAGGAGATAGACCGGAGTAATGGCTCTGTGAATCTGGCCCAGAATGTTTTTTTTTTTTTTCTCCGATGGAGTTCCACACAGACAATCGTTGTTTTCTATCAGTTTTTTACCAATAGGAAATTTTTAAAACATGTTCTATTTTTTTTCACCAATGGAGAACAAACCGATGGGGCCCCCACACGATCGGTTTGTCCAATGAACTGGTACGCTGCAATAAAACACATTTTTGTTTTTGGGTTTAGTTATCTTTTAAAACAAACTCTCCCAGACTTAACTATCGGCACTGTGGAGATGTCTGTCTGAAAGCCTTCCAATGTAAACAAACCCCAGTTGCTTGTATGTTGTTAGAAACTTATAGAAACCTGACCTATGAGCCTTGGTGGTGAAATTTATGGACCTGTACAGACCAAAAATTTGAGACCTGGTTCTCAAATTTTCCGACACCAAAAGTTCTTGTCGGAAATTCCAATCGTCTGTATGCAATTCTGACGAGCAAAAAAACACACATACTCAGAATCAATTCAACACATGCTCGGAATCATTTAACTTAATTTTTCTCAGCTTGTTGTAGTGTTGTACGCGTTCTTGTGTGACCGTGTGTATCTTGTCGGAAAACTTTGTTCTGCTGACTTCCCCCGGTGAGAACTATAGGAGGACCAAGAGATCTACAATGTGGCAGGAGAGGTCAGGCTTTACACTCTTCTTTTACAGGTTTAGTTTAGCTGGACAACTTTTGTATAGAAAGAAAGTCTTTTTAAATATTTGTCTTTCTTTATCTTAGAATAGGAACCATAAATCTAATGGGAATATTATGCTGGCAATATAATATGTTATAATATACATTTAGAGTACACGCAAAGTTCATGATAGAAGCCTGCCTGAAGCACAGGCAAAATAGAGATTTTAATCGTGTCCACAAATAAACCTTTTAAATGTTATTGCTTCATAAGTGAGGCAGGAAAAAAAATGTGGAAATATTTCACCAATGTCTACACATGCTTCCAACAAACCTCTTAACTTGAGTGTTCAGTGATCAATACTACAATAACACTACTTGTATGCTTTTATTTAAAAAAACTACTTCAAATGCCATAAAACAGATCTAATAATAAATTAGTTTATGTATCCTAGACTATTGCTTGGTTGTTTCAGCCAATATGATTTTTATAAGAGGCTTGATTCACCAAGCTATATTGAGAGGTGCCAAAACATTCTTTATTTTCAGCAATCAATCAATCAATAAGAGATCAAACTAATGGTTACATGGCCTAAAATGCTGATTGCTAAGGGAAATCACACATGCATTAAAGGTTTAAAAGTCAAAGCAGTAATAAACTCAAAAGCAAAAATGTATTATATTACAGCCTACCAATCATTAGCTGTGGTGGCTGCATTCATTTTCTTTTCGCGTTTTTTCCCTGTTTTCACCTGGTGATCTGGTGATCTGGCCAGTAACACATGTCCTTTATTAGTGAGACACCACTCGATTGCTCGATTGCTCGTTACAGCACGAAAACGCTAATGTGTGTAAACACACAAATCCCGGTTCTCTCAGGCCGTGTACACACGGCAGAGAACCTCGACGGGCAGAACACATCGTTCCGCCCGTCGAGGTTCTCTGCCGGCCGTCGAAATCGGCGACCCGCCCGTCGGGAATGGAAACCAGCCATTCATCCAGGCGGGCCGTCGAGCAAAAAGAGAGCGTGCTCTCTTTTCGCTCGATGGGATTCCCGACGGGCGGGGCGAGCCAGGAGCGTACAAACGGCCGAGGTTCTCGCTGGAATGCAGCTTCCAGCGAGGTTCTCGCTGGTTTCCAGCGAGAACCTCGGTCGTGTGTACGCCGCCTCAGGGGTGAGGAGACTGATCGTATGTTCATACAATGTATGAACACTGATTTCTGTTTTCCCCTAGTCAGTCCCACCCCCCCTACAGTTAGAACACACACTAGGGAACACAGTTAACCCCTTGATCACCCCCTAGTGTTAACCCCTTCCCTGCCATTGTCATTTATACAGGAATCAGTGCATTTTTTATAGCACTAATCGCTGTATAAATGTCACTGGTCCCAAAAATGTGTCAAAAGTGTCCGAAATGTACTTCCTGTGTGTTGCCTCCCACACTCCAAAGACATGCTGGTGGGTTCATTGGTTCCTGTCTAAATTGGCCCTAGTATGTATAAATGTGAGTTAGGGACCTTAGGCTGGCCCTACATTATACAATTTCCCTTTAGATTTATTAAAACCATATATTTTTAGGTCAAACCTAAACACTTTCAATTTGTATGCAATCAGGCAGGCCCTTGTACTACATGGTTGAAGGTAAATCTAAAGGAAATTGAACAAGAAAATTGTATAATGTAAGGCCAGCTTTAGATTGTAAGGTCCTTGATGTGAATGTACAATATATGTAAAGTCCTGAGTAAATTGACGGTGCTGTATAAGTCCCTGTAATAAATAATAATACATTGGGGTTTTACTAAAACTGGAGCAGCTCTGCATACAAACCAATCAGCTTTCAGATATTCTTGTTAAAGCTTAATTGAACAAGCTATATTTAGAAGCTGATTGGCTACCATGCACAGCTGCACCAGATTTTGCACTCCCCAGTTTTGGTAAATCAACCACAATGTATCCTCTCTTCTTGCAATCAAGTGGGTAATGCTATAAATCACTACATATGCAAGCCCATAGAATACTTTTTATGGACATTGTATAACTGCATTACTACTTTAAGATATATGGTTGACCTAAATGCATAGCTTACCTTTACCAAAAATCTGCCTGTCCTGGTAAAGAGTGTGTAGATAAAAACAAACTGCAGCTTTGACAAAAGTTAAATAACGTTCGTTCTATAGGTGTAGGCTATTTACATGTGGTGCCTCCTGAAACCTGGACAAAAACTCCCAGAGATGGCTTCATCCCATCCTGCCTTGTTGCTAGGACATTGCTAAGATGCTCCCAGCACGTACTGCTCACTTCCATCACAGGAAAAAGCTCTCAATTACTGGGCTCAAAGCTAATGCATCAGGGGAGAGAAACACATGTGCAGGGATTTGAATCAGAGAAAAAGCTCACTATAATGGCCCGTACACACGAATATCGGACGAAAACGATCGTCCGATGATGGATCATACAATTTTCGGATCGTGTGTACACTACTTTCGAGAGCCGATTACGACTGTTCATCCGATATTATTCGATCGGACAAGCGCGAAAATTTTCCTCGTACGATGTCAGATCGTACGATTTTCGTTTAGTCAGTACAGCCGTCATCCGAAAATACAATACAAGAATTTTTGTGACTTTAATAACCTATTTTATTTTACTTGCGACTATTAAGCGAAAAAAGCCGTACGATCCGTCGTCCGATATTCGGATCTTGTGTACGGGCCATAAGACCTCGTACACACGACCGAGCAACTCGTCGGGCGAAACACATCGCTTTCCTCGTCGAGTTCCTTGTTAGGCTTGCCGAGGAACTCGACAAGTTTGCTTTGCGTACACACGTTAAAGACCAAATCTCCTCGTTCTAAAATGCTGTGACTTCAACACATACAACGGCAGGGGCTGCTTTTGCTAATCTCATGTTACTGCGTGTTAGGAAAAAGTTTGGTAAGAGACATTTGCACTTTTCAGTCTGTTACAGCGTGACAAATGTGCTATTTCCATTACAAACGCTACTTTTACCGAAGGTGCACGGGTTTCTTAGCATACACATGCTCAAGTTTCTCGTCGAAAAGCAGCCGACGAGGAACACGACGAGTGAAAATGGGAGAGTATAGTCTCAGTTATTCGATTTAGAACAATAAATTTAAAATGTACCAGCATCCCGGAATGTTTGAAAAAGGGGGAGACCAACTAGATAGAGACAGCAAAGCTGGTCTAAACTATATCGATCGATATGGGTTTGGTTGGGATTTTCAAGGTACTTGTAGAGAGACGTATATCATATAAAAATAGGTTTATTACAAAAAGAACAATACATCAATAATAAAAAGATGGGACAGGCCCCACAGTTCGGACACAGTAAGGTGTTTGTTAAGATGACACAAAACAAAGCAAAACCGTATTGGTCAGATGCGTGGAGCCAATCTGCGACCTCGACCGGTTTTGCGGTTGATACCGCTTCTTCAGGAGGATCTACATAAATATATATTATTTATGGAAAAAAAACAAGCACAATTTAAATAAATGTACACATTTTTAGAAACAAAGCAGCAAGACCAATGTTAGACTGACTGCGAAGACATACTCACATGGGATGGCAGATGGCCCGGAATGAGCAGACAACAATCGCGCCCCCCCAAAAAACAAAGAACACAAATGGCTCGCGCCGGGGAAGCTGACAAAAGCTCTGAAGAGTAAAGATTGCAAAGAATAATAATTTTAGGTATGCAACTACTAGAAGTAATGAGGGACACCACGGGAAAGAGGGGGGTGGGGAAGAGAAAGAAAGGGACTAGGTGGGAACAGGTAAAGGAAGAGGGGGGAGGGATGACAAAGGAATAGGGGGAGGGAAAGAGGGAATTGTGGGATAGGAGGAACAGAGTTAGAAGAGAAAACCAAGGGAGAAGGAAAGGAGGAGAGTACAGGGGAAAAGACCAGATAGAGGATAAGAGGGACATGTGAGGGAGGGCGGCAAAGAAAGGATGGAAAGAAAGGGGGATGAAGAGAAGAAAAGAAGGTGGGGGGAGAAAGCTCAGGACAGGTTGGTGGTGGAAAAAAAAAAGGGTAGAGGAGGGGAATAAAAGGGAAGAAAAAAAGGGGGGGAGGGGAAAAGGGGAAGGGGGGGGGGGGGAAGAGGGGGGAGGGAACCGGGATGGGGGAGGGGGGGGGAAGAGGGGAAGGAAGAAAACGAGAAGGACAAGCAGCGAGGAGACAAGGGGGAGGAAAGGGAGGGGAAAAGGGAAGGAAAAAAAAAAACACAGAGCGTGCAAAGAAAAAGAAAAAAGGAAAAGAAAAAAGGGGAATTGATTGATGAGGAGGTGGGGGAGGGGGATAGGGGGGGGGGGGTGGAAGAATGGGACCAGAAGAAGAAAGGAAGGGGGGCGGAGAATAAGGACAGGGAAGAGGAGGGAAAAAGAAGGGGAAAAAGAAAAAAGGAGGTGAAAGGGGATAATGAAGGGGAAGGGGGAGGGGGGGGATTTGGGTGAGGTAACAGGAGAGGCAGAAAGAGGGTGAGATGTGTGTGTGCAAGAAAGACAAGTGGGCGGTGCACGTGTGAGGAACCCAGGATACACCAACAATTATATAAGGGGATAATCTAGTGGTTCTTACCCAAAAAAGGTTTAAATGTTAATTACAATATACTGGGGAAGAAAGGCAGAATCACAAACTAATAGGCGCAGGTAGCAGCCTATGAGGTATGAGGAGAGCCAATAGCGCTGGTAAGCAGATAACTGCAAAATAGGATACAAGGCGAATTGAGTTAAGCTACACCAGCTAGTAACAGACTGGCAAGGCTAGAGATGGTAAAACAAAAAACAATTGATTAGAGAGTGTCCTACTTCGTTGTGATGGCCGGTATGTGTCCCCAGGGAGAGCCTGTCATATCTCACCATAAGCAAGCAGATCGCTGCTTATGTGAGATTTCCCCGGATCACATGGGGCGTCAGGTGACGGCGGCGCCCGTATGACGTCGCTGGTGCGGCGTGATGTGATCGTCCGTCCCAAAACAAACATCCCACGTGTGTGAGACGTGAGTGTGCGATCTGAGGACCCAATGGCAGAGCCAGGTCGTCAGTTGCAAGGAGGGGGCTAGAACTAGAGCCCCCGCCCCCGGGACGGAGTAACGCGAGCCATAGGTTCAATGGGAGGGGGGGAGGAAGAGAGAGCCGCCCACTGCAGCATAGCTGCCAAAGAACCAGGGGAGTCTTCACAGTCAGGCTGCACTGGGAACGCTGCCGATTTACAAGCAACATGAAAGATATAAAATGAATTAAGTTTACAAGTATAATCAATTTTTAAAACAGACAATGTCATTAAAGAGGAGATTTATTTCATATGTCATTTCACATGGGCAGAAAAAAACCAGCCTTAAACGTCTGGACAGTCACAGGGGAGAAGAAAGGGGAGAGGGGAAGGGGAGGGAGGGGAGGGGGGGGAGAGGGGGAGGGGAAAAAGAAAAAACGGGAGGGGAGAAGGGGGGGGGAGGGGAAAAAAAAAACGGCATAAAAATATACACAACCCATACAGATGACCTAAGTGAATTCATTGTATAATAATGTACACATAAAGAAATTTAGAACATAAAAGAAAACACACATAATAACAGCAGTCGATTACAATCAAATAGTATTTCATTGGTATAGTTGATGCCTTCAACAGGGACCCAGGGAGGGGGAGGAGGGCAAACGTGTTGGGGAGGGGGGGAGGGGGAAGGAAAGAAGAGGGGGGGTGTTAGGCAAGGGGAGAGTAACTACATATTTTACAGAAAACATTTATAAGAGTTGACCTCATTGAGGCCAGGAGGGATTGTGGCATTGAGATGCTCTATCCAGAGACACTCACTTTGCAAGATGGATTTATTCCAGTCACCTCCTCGTGGGTTTGGTGGAATCACTTGTAATACCAGAAAACGTAGAACAGAGAGGTCATAGCGATGATATAGGCCAACATGACGTCCAATGGTTGTTAATTTACCATTATCTGAGTCATATAGGTGGTCACCCATTCTTTGGCGAAATTCCCTGATGGTCTTGCCGATGTAGAAGGCACCACATCGGCAGACCATCAGGTAAACCACCCCCTTGGTCCCACAGTGGGCAGAGAAAGATGGACGAAAAGGTTCTCCATTAGGTAAATGGTAGGACTGTCCCTCCCAGACCCAGGGGCAACGTGAACAAACGCCACATTGGTATGTTCCCTTCGGGTCAGGGGATGACCTGTGTTGTGACACATAGTGGCTTTTGGTAAGTCGATCCCTGAGGGAGTATGCCCGGCGGAACACAAGTTCAGGGTTAGTTTTGACATGTTTGGAAAGGGTTACATCGTCAGTAAGGATATGCCAGTTATTGTTCAGGATATTGCAAAGTGTATTGTGATGCGCTGAGAATGTGGTAATGAATCTGACAGTTTCATTATTCACTAGTTTAGGTTTAGGGGGGTCGTATAGTAGAGATTGTCTAGTTAGAGATGTAGCTCTATTAAATGCTTTTTTGAGGTTGCTTTTGGTGTAGCCTCTGGCTAGAAGACGATCTCGAAGGGCATTGGCCTGCGTTTTAAAGTCACTAGTGAGTGTGCAGTTTCTCCGTGTCCGTAGATACTGAGCAAAGGGGATGCTTCTAATCAATGGTTTAGGGTGGGCACTGGTGGCGTAAAGAAGGGTATTACCTGCTGTTGGTTTCCGATATAGATCGGTACTTAGTGTGCCATCCGGAAGTTTGACAATAGACAGGTCCAAAAAAGGGACCTGGCCATTGTCGAACTGAACCGTGAATTTGAGGTTAAATTCATTAATATTAAGTAAAGAGACAAATTCAAGAAGGGATTCGGGGGTCCCTGTCCAGATAATAAATAGGTCGTCTATGTACCTGTACCATAGAAGGACCTTATCTAGATGTTCAGAAAACAAATGATTAACATGAAGAGAACGTTCCCAGCCACCTAGATATAGATTAGCATATGCTGGGGCACACGAAGTCCCCATTGCGACCAGTTTAGTGTCAAGCAGCTTTGCTGTCTCTATCTAGTTGGTCTCCCCCTTTTTCAAACATTCCGGGATGCTGGTACATTTTAAATTTATTGTTCTAAATCGAATAACTGAGACTATACTCTCCCATTTTCACTAATACCTGGGTGGATAACACACCCGCTTCTCTTGTAGCTCTTGAAGCCATTTTGGAGCTTCTGGCTTCAGGCATTTTGGAGTAAAGATGTGAGCCATCTCTATAGAGCAGGGGTGGGGAACCTGCGGCCCGCAAAATCATTCCATCCGGCCCCCCTCCCATGCCGCTGAGCGTGTGTCCGCGGAGCTGTCAGAAGGAGCCAATGTTTACCTTTAGTTCCGGCTCCTTCTGACAGTGTGAGTCACAGGCGGAGTGCATTCGATATCACTCCGCCTGTGAGAGAAGGCGCCGTACAGATGAAGCAGCGGCTTTCTCTCTACTACAGCCGCTGCTTTCTCTGTAAGGCGCCTTCTCTCACAGGCGAAGTGCATTTGATATCACTCCGCCTGTGCGCGATGGGTTCAATACATTTCCACAGTGACGCCTCAGGCCGCAGCCCCACCACGGAGCCCAGGCCCCAGAAGCACCACAGAGCCCAGCAGCACCACAGAGCCCAGCAGCACCACAGAGCCCAGCAGCACCGGAACCAGGGATTGAGGTGAGGGATTGCATTGTGCTTTTTGGGGGGTGAGGGACTGCAGATTGTGTTTTGGGGATTGGGGGAATCGCATTGTGGGGATTGTGTTTTTGTATCTACCATGACACAAAAACGTATACGTCTGGCATGCATTTTTTGACCAAATGTTTGACCAAATATAACGGGCTAATTTTTAAGTTGATCATTTTGTACGGCCCCCGAATGATGTTACAAAAATCCAAATGGCCCTTGGCAGAAAAAAGGTTCCCCACCCCTGCTATAGAGAATAATTGTTTTTTTCCCCTCCAGCGTTTTGTAGCTTCAGGCTTCAAGTTACAAAACACTCAGGTGTTAATGGGGCCTAATTAGCCCTACCAAAGTCCATTCCACTGTCCGATCATAAGAATCTAATTGGTCTCATTATACAGGGGGTGGCAGCTGATTGAACTTAGTCACAAGGCAAGGAAACTAAATCAGAGAGGAGTTTTTATTTTCAATAAAAGTAGCACCAGGCATCTAATGACCTCTTCCTTTAGGAGGACTTTTGATTGCATGCACATGCAATTGATGGTATTAATCTAATACAGAAGAAAAATGTGCACTTGTCACGCTGAGGATTACACGCTAAATCCACCCTATAGAAAGCATGTCGTTTTGTTCCATGATAAAACTATAATTTCTTTAACCAATATCTTTATGTAATCTAATAACTGCATCTAATAAACGACATAGAAAATGATTGCTTGTAGAAAGAGCAATTAAGCTATTTTCTTCTGATGTATTTCTCCTCTATGCATCTTCTAGTTATCTTTACAGTAAATAATTTTCTATGGTGGGAGCAAGGGAAATAACATCCAGACACTCATTGAAAACTTCATGCTGGGTTTAATATTAAGAGCAAAAGTATATTGGGTCTAGTAGCAAGTTCCCTGAACACGGTTATGGGAGGATGAGCCAATAATTGCTATACCTCCAGCTGTACCAACTGTATTTTTAGTAAATGTTATTTCCTAAGAGTTGTAATAGTGTCAAACATGACCCCAGTGACTGTTGCGTCACAAAAGCTGCAAACCTAATACATTATGATTTTAACTAATTCTGTATGTTGTCAGAGCAGAATAAAGAAATAACATAACTTGAGTACCCAGTATTCCTTTAAAAATTGTGACATTATGATCTCTTGGTAGTATTTCCTTTTACATCGATAATGCCTTTTTAATTTTATTTTTATTTAAATGAGTAAACAAGTGACTAAAGCCTCATACACACAATTGGATTTTCCGCGGACAAAGCCTCTGACTTTTGTCTGAAGGGCGTTGGTCATGAACTTGTCTTGCATACAAATGGCACACAATTGTCGGCCAACAAACACAAATGTAGTTACGTACTACGTGATTTTTTCAGCTCTTTAGCGCCACCCTTTGGGCACCTTCTGCTAATGTCGTGTTTGGTGAGCATTGCTTAAGAGCATGCGTGTTTGTACTTTGGACTTTTTCTCAGAAAATCCGAAAACAGACAATTGTTTGTCCGGAAAATTTTAAAACATGCTATCCAACATTTGTCCGCGGAAAATCCTGACAACAATTGTCTGATGGAGCATACAAACAGTCGGATTTTCCACCAACAGTCTGTCATCACACAATTCCCGTCGAAAATGTTATTCTGAAATGACTGTTTACAGGGAATAGAGACATAATAGTTAACTGATTCCTTTTAAAAATGATTAAAAATAGGTAAAGATCAATCATATAATGTACCTGTAGTTTCTAGTTTAGTTTTTGCATGTTGTTTCCTGCCTCTCTGCTGTACAGAGCATACAGAGCCACAGAGCAGTGATGGTTTGGAAAATGAAAACTGATCCAAAGGGGAGGTGCTGTGGGGTTTTAGACACACAGTAATCACACCTCCTTGAAGTTAGGGACCACAGAGAGAAAGCTCCCATCACTGTGGTTTTCAGGAAACAGACAACCAGGAAGTGTGGAGTTTAGAGAAGAATTACAGCAACTTGAGAGCAAAAACCAACAATGAGGACATGAAAACAGCACTGCATTAGGGTAAAGGAAGCTATTAAGATAAAAAAAATCTTTCCTTTACAAACCCTTTAAGGGTCAAAGCCTACAAGTATGAAGCTTTTTATTTTAAAACATGACTATTCACACTGCTACCAATAAATGTGTATTGACGCTCTGCAGCATTACTATTGGTAGCTTATACTGGTAAGAAAATGATATACAGTTGAAGCATGGCATTTTATCTGCATCTTCTTGCTATTCAAGGTCATCGCAGGCAACTAGAGCTTTGAGTGGGCTGCCTTAGGATATGTCACCGGTGGACTCTGCATTAGCTTTGACATCCTAGTCACTGTAGGTAATTTATATAGGTACTACGAGAGAGAAAGGATAATATGCATAATGTACAAGATTGAACAATTGTTGTGCAGAAGTGATTTAATAACTTTATGTCAAAGGGACCACGGGAAGTCACTACTGCAACCGATTGGGGATGCACTAGGCTAATTACTGTATTCTTCTATGTTAAATCATAACAAGATTTTGCTTTATAGTTTTTATACAGAACCGCAAGATATTTTATTAAAACGTAACGATGCATAATATCAGTTACGTAATTGATATGGATCAGAAAAGACTGATGCCCCTTACGTTCACCTTTTACCTGCAGTGTTTCCAGTTAAAGGCAAAACAAACTCACTGTGCAACAGTTACCTACTTCGGACGAAAAAAAATCCTTCCTTAATTCCTCCAAAAGCAATCAGTTCCCTGGAAGAAAATATTCTCATACATGCCTTTAGTTATTATAGGCTTGGATACTATCAGTTTCAAGAAAATAATACAGTCCTTTGTTAAATTCAGTCATTGTCTTTGCTATTGCTACCTTGATCTGTCCCAAATGTTCCTTTATGCAAAAACCTTACCTCCCAAGACCCATTCTGTATAGAAATATGTGGCAACTTGCTGATTTGACAAATTCCTCAGGCAGTGTCAACTTACTGAGAAGACTTATGCCACATACACACGATCGAAAATTCTGACAAGAAAACCATGGATTTTTTTTCCGACTGGCTCAAACTTGTCTTGTATACACAAGGTCACACAAAATTCCAACAAGAGCGCAGTGACGTACAACACTACGACGATCCGGAAAAAATTAAGTTCAATGCTTCCGAGCATGCGTCGACTTGATTCCGAGCATGCTTTTTTTCACGTCGGAATTGCATACAGACGTTCGGAATTTCCGACAAGAACTTTTCCCGTCTGAAAATTTGAAAACCAGCTTTTACATTTTTGCTGTCAGAAATTCCGACAGAAAAAGTCCGATGGGGTCTACACACAGACGTTATTTCCGACCGAAAGCTCACAACAAACTTTTCTTGTCGGAAAATCCGATCCTGTGTACGCGGCATTAGAAGTCTTATGCAATGTAGTTTATTCCAACCTGTTGCATTTGAAGGGGTGTTCTCATTGGGGCAGATTCACGTAGATCGGCGCATTATCATTCCGGCGTAGCGCACCACTTTTCCGTTAGACTTGCGCAATCTAGCCGCGTAATCCGGCGATTCACGTAGCTTTTACGCAAGAGCTTGCGCAAACGTAAGGTTTTTCCGGAGGCGTAAGGAGGAGTAATACAAATTGGGAGGGATGTGGCGTGTTACATTGAAATGAGCCGTGACCCCATGCAAATGAAGGGCCGGCCGACTCGCGCATGCGCGCGTGAAGGAAACCATGTCAGCTCCGTTGTGCGCATGCTCACAACTCGGGAGCGGCGCAATCATTGAAATTGGAAATGGACTAGGGCAACGTTGGAACTACGCAGACAGCATAAATAGACACACACAAACGCCCTTCCATTGCAAAAGTACATCCCTTTGTGTCCCTTCCCATTGAATCAAGTGCTTTTGCTCTGTTGTTCGTTAGAGTGTGTTTTGTAGTTGTCAGATTAGTGTTCTGTGTGATCTAGTGCTTGTTGGTAGTTTTGTGAAAGTGTATTTTGATAAGTGTTTGAGACTGTTTGTTTGATTGATATATTTCTGAGCGTTTGTTTTCTGGCTTTATTTTTTCATCTGATTTTTTTTGTGTCTGTTTCTTGCTGAGTGCTAGTGTGATTTTTGGGTGTTCTTTTTCTCTTGTGTGCTAGACCACAGTGGTGTGCATGCATGCATTCTCATTGTGCCATGATTAATGTGTGTGTTTAACGTGCAAAGATGCATAATGAGAGCTGGCATGAGATGGGGTCATGAGATGGGGTCCCAGTGCATATGCAGAGTCACCTTGAAGGGAAAAGACAGGAGGATGTTAGTCATGCATGTGCCACTTGTGAGGTGTGCATCATGGGAGGGGATAGTCATGCCTGACTCCCATGTCACTCACAACCAGCCAGCTGTCCCCATACATGTTCTGTTTGAAATCTGTGGATGGGGCTCTGATTGTATATGTAGTCTGTCATGGGTGTATGGGTGGTGCCATGTGTTGGGTGCTGATGTCCTCCTGCAAGGTTGTGGTAATTCCAGGATGACATGAGGGTGAATCTGAAGATGCGAGACACCTCAGAATCCTTCATGCCAAAGATGTCTATGCGTGTGTGATATATCAAGTGAAGAGTGAGGGGCTTGTATCAGATAAGAATATTGTATTAGATTAGATTAAATGTAATTTTATATAAGCAAAAAAAAAAAAAACATTCCCGTGCCCTCCTTAGTGCCATCCTCCGTGCCCTCATCCTTCTTTGTTCATCTAAAGTCAGTAGTATAGCTATGCGCGACGATGCCCCTGGCATGTTGGCATACAGATTGTTGGGCAACACGTGTGACTGCTGAACTCCTCACTAACAGTGTTGCTTTATCTGACAATTAGACTTTTTTTCAAAATTTAGACCAGCTTTTAGGTCCTCTAACTTTAGACAGAAATTTTGCAGTTGCGCACATCGCGTAGCCTGCGCAGCAACTGCGTTTTTTTGTGAATCCCCGTAACTCCTCATTAGCATATTTGACTAGCAAATCAATGGTGTGTCTAGCGCAGTTTGCGCGAAGGAAGCGAATGTAATTAAATTACGCCGGACCAAAAAACGTAGATTTCTGGCGTATATTGTTTTGTGAATCGCGTCCAACTATACGCACGCGCACATTTAGACTTACGCACGCGCAACAGCAGTTGCGCAGGCGTAATCGCTCTGTGAATCTGGCCCATTGTCTCTTGTATATGAAAAATACAATTTTCTCTAAATGCCTCCTTACTCAGCAAAGGTAAAATTAAAACTAAGGGGGCGTGGTTTGGCTGGGAACTAAGATGGCCGCTTGAGCTGAAAGCTCCTGCAAGTCGAGGACTTTGTTTGCTTTTTGTGAAACCCATCAATCCAGCATGGGGAAGCCGAATCGAAGCACCTCAGCACCTTGTTCATTAAAAGAGACTGGAACATAGCTCAGCCGTAAAATCCCAGAGCTGTTCCGGACCCAGCGCTCTGAGGCCGCGTACACACGATCAAATTTGTCCGCTGAAACTGGTCCAGCGGACATGTCTGACCGGCGGACAAATTTTAAAGCATGCTTTAAAATTTGTCCGCCGGCGACATGTCCGTCGGATATGTCCGCTGGTTAGTACACTAACCAGCGGACATATCTGCCCGCACAAGCGTCGTATGGATGCGAAGCATGCGTGGAAGTTTTTTACTTCCTGGTGCGGTGACGTGGCGGCGTCAACCGCGCTGTCTGCCGGCGGGGATTTTGATCCGATGGTGTGTACACACCATCGGACCAAAATCCGATGAGACATGTCCGCTCTAAACTGTCCGTCGGACAAGTTTGAGCGGACATATCTCATCGTGTGTACGCGGCCTGACAACCACAGAAACTAAATTTGCCTGCCTGCTTCTCTGTTAAGCAGAAAATCCAAAAACATGATATACTCTCTAGTGCCTACCTAGGAACGTGCTACAACTGTAATTAATAAACCAAATATTTTTGCTCAGTAATCCAATGGTAACACTTGTACTGTGAAAGCATAGGCGTGCGCACAGGGTGTGCCAGGTGTGCCTGGGCACACCCTAATCACCCTGTGTGACACAGATCACCCCCTATTTAAACCTCTGATATTAAACCAAAACACCCTAATGGGGCTTCTAAAAAAAATTTAATTATAAGAAATAATAAAAAAGAAAATAATACATATAAAAACTACTGACACCATCCACTGCCCTGTTGACACCAATCTCTGCCCAACTGGCACCACCCACTGCTCTACTGACACCAATCTCTGCTCTACTGACACCAATCTCTGCCCTACTGACACCGCCCACTACTCTACTGGCACCAATCTCTGTCCTACTGACACCTCCCACTGCTCTACTGACACCAAGCTCTACCCTACTGTACCACCAACTGCTCTACTAACACTGTCCATTGCTCTACTGACACCATCAGTAAATATACACACGCGCACACACACACACACACACACACACATATGTGTTTGAGCTTTGAGGTGCACACCCTAATGCAATAGGCTGTGCACACCTATGTGTGAAAGAAAAATGTAAAACAATTTATGATAATTAAAATCTGCAAAAATGTGTGAAGGAGGGAGTAAAGTACTGTTTATGAATGATTAGCATACATAGTAGAGCCAATTAACCTACAGTACAGCAGGCCTTTGGAGTGTGGGAGTAAACCCACACAGGAACAGGGAGATCATGCAAACTCCATGCAAGTAGTGCCATGGTAGGGATTTGAACCAATGCCCCAAGAGCTGCTAGATGGAAATGCTAACCACTTCGCCACTGTGCTGCCCGCAAACAGATTTGAAATATTAACGATACAAATAATACAGCTCTGTATTCATTATTTGGTCACAAAATGTAACTCAAATGCAAGGAAAGTAAATACCTGAATGTAACTTGGTATAAGCTTCTCGCAATTGCCTATGCACTGGAGTGGGAGAAGAAGCTCAAGAGGCCAGTCAGGGGAAGGAGGCAAAAAGGATAAGTGCACTTTATTTTAAATTGCACTTATCTTTGAAATAGAAAAATGAAATAAAATAGAAGAGCTGAATCACAAAGAAAGACCATGAAGTAGGTATGTTTAGCAAGATTTATCTTAGATATTATCTAATGCTTATGATAAAACAAATCCAAATCTTTACCATATAATGTTTAGTGAACGCATATTGTGGTATCTGCAAGCACCTGTGTTATTAGCACTAGATTTTTAAAGTCATACTGGTCAAATTGGTCACTTTTGTTATTTTTTTTGTCTATAGATTGCATACATTTTTTTATATTTTTTTACCAGATAATAAAAGAAAGTCCTGTTTATCCCTAAAATGTATGCCCACATTACTTAAACTGGCCTTAGATAGATTGAAATTCAGCTGATTCAGTAGGCACCCGCTGAATTGTGATCCTTCTATGGCTGTTCCTGTTTAAAAGTGGTCGATTTAGTCATCAAATCCTCTCAAACAGGACTGCTGGAATATATGTGTTCAAACAGCACATGCAGCCAGTCTGCTGCAGCTCTGATCAGTGTATTCTGACAGCAGAGGAGTCCTGCTGTCAGAATAAAATAGCACAGTGGGAGGATTCCTTCATCCGCCTCAAATGTGTGGATGGGGGAATTAATTTTATTTATTTTTTTTGACTAGCCACCTGGCTTTAAAAAAAACAAACATCTATGGCTTTAGTTTTCCTAAACGTTGAAAGATTATTGCTAAATCAATAGGCCTTTAGCTAAGTGTAAAAAATGCTTTGGGCCAAAGGGATAAAGAGGTGCAACAGCTGCATAACTAAATGTGGTCACAGCTTTTAGGCCTCGTACATACGATAGGATAGCCAGAGGACAACGGTCTGATGGACCGTTTTCATCGGTCAAAACCGATCGTGTGTGGGCCCCATAGGTTAAAAAAAAAGCCAACTTGCTTTAAAATTAATCTATGGATTCCTAACCGATAGGTCAAAACCGATCGTTAGTAGGCATGACCATCGGTTAAAAATCCATGCATGCTCAGAATCAAGTCGACGCATGCTTGGAAGCATTGAACTTCATTTTTTTCAGCACGTCGTTGTTTTTTACGTCACTGCGTTCTGATACGATCGTTTTTTTTTAACTGATGGTGTGTAGGCACATCAGACCATCAGTCAGCTTCATCAGTTAAGCTATGACAACGGTCCTTCAGACTGTTCTCATCGGATGGACTGATCATGTGTACAAAGCTTTATCGGTACTCTCAGACCAATTATCATATTCAAATGGTCAATTTATTTTCTGCACACTGTAAAATAGTGATTGAGGGAAAACAGTGTTATAAGAAGCACAACAGGGTGAGGCTTGGAATTGTGGCGTGTCTATGGGTGGTGCTTAAGGCACTAGTATGCTGTCTACATGGCAGCATACTACTTATAGACCTCTTCCCCTATCCCCACCTACAAGGCCAGTTAAATCTTTTAAAGAGTTACCATATCCCCATAGCACTCCTTTTCGCAAGGAGATGGTTCCCCCAAGGTTTTTTTCAGCAAAGTATTTGGATCCAAAAATAAATGATATTTAGTAAAAAAATATATTGTATCAAAAATGAAATTCAAATTCATGATTGGTCGATGTCATATAATGGAATAAATTCTTGATATTACATTAAAAATATCCATCAATGTGAATACCCCCTAGAGGTATTCACATAGATGGGTATTGGAATGGAATACCCTAGGGGTATTTACATGGATAGATATTTTGTAATGTAATATCAAGAATCTGTTCCTGTTTATGATATTGACCATTTTGTTGGAATATGTCATTTTTTTTATCTGTAACCAGAGCTCATATTTGAAACTTAAATCACAAATTTGAATTCCTTTTTTGATACAATAAAAGATTTTACTAAATATAATTTATTTTTGAATCCAATTACTTTGCTGCTAAAAAAAACCCTAGATGGAACTATCCCATTTTGCATTCTTTTGGGGTGTGAATTCTTGCAGACTCTTAAGCCTCGTACACACGATCAGTCCATCCGATGAGAACGGTCTGAAGGATGAACCGATGAAGCTGACTGATGGTCTGATGTGCCTACACACCATCAGTTAAAAAAACGATCGTATCAGAACGCGGTGACGTACAACACAACGACGTGCTAAAAAAAAATGAAGTTCAATGATTCCAAGCATGCGTCGACTTGATTCTGAGCATGCGTGGATTTTTAACCGATGGTCGTGTCTACTAACGATCGGTTTTGATCTATCGGTTAGGTTAATTTAAAAGCAAGTTGTCTTTTTTTTAACCTAAGGTTAAATAACCTATGGGGCCCACACACGATCGGTTTTGACCGATGAAAACGGTCCATTAGAACGTTGTCCTCTGGCTATCCTATCATGTGTACGGGGCCTAATATATGTGTTTTTCTATTTATAGCATTCTCCTTTTTGTCATCAGGACCCTGATCTGCACACTACGTCTCTTACATTCCAACTTGATGTCCCCTGTGGGTCAGCTTCTCCCAGCTGCAGTCCCACACTTTAAGGCCCCTTTCAAACAGGCTTTTCCATCAGGTCTGTCTGTCATTTTTTCAGGCGGACCTGATCGGAGCCTCTCTTCACTCCTATGGAGCAGGGGATGTCAGTGGTGACATGTCTGCTGTCACCCGCTGCTATCCAATCCGATCCTGTCCAAGAAATCCAGGCGGATGGAGACCCTAATTTGCATCGGTCTGGAGGATCAGATTGGGTGGGATCAGATGAAAAAGGACAGGCGTTTTGTTTTCATCCGATCCTCATAGAGGAGAGTGGGGATCTAAAAGGTCCATCTCAGCACAGTGAGCGGAGATGGACCTGTCATCTGCCTGCTCAGGCGGGATCAGTGGACTGCCCATGTGAAAGGACCCTAAGTCACAATTGTGCATCACCAAAGCTTCTGCCCATCATCTTGGTTCAGGGAACATTTCCTGAAAGCAGGGAGCAGGTCTGGCATGATGATGCATTTACAGCCTGTGGCTTTTAAATCAGTCCACAGTTATGGGCAGTGCCTGCTCTTTAAAAAGTGGTAGACTATGCGACTACAGCGGAACACCCAGTGCCTTTCTCAGGTAACTTGTTAGCTGTGTAATTTCTGCCTTAGTTAGATGCTGACCCAGGCTGGGGTAGAAAGAGTTAAGTATGTGTGTTCTCAGTTCCTAGACTTTTTGGTCCCAGCCAGCTGAGCCCACCTGTAATATAAAAGAGGGAAAAACTCCCGGGCTCTTGGCTCGACTCACGGTCTTGGCCCATGCTGTGAAAGGGGACTGCTGCTCCTTGCAGTCCGTTGGAGGCAACAGGGTTCTGGAGAACATTCAAGACATGGAGAACACCAGCATGGACTACCCTCCTGCAGAGGTAAGCCTGTGCAGCCACCCAGATATAGTTAGGGTTAGGTACAGGACTCTTCATATTGGATTGTAATGTTGGAATCTCTGCAGTAAAGTTGTGTCAACTGTTCTGAGCCTGGCCTGAAATTCTTAAAGGGGTGTATGTTGGCTCTAGCATATCTAAAGAACCAGGGTCTCTAAAGCACGAGTGGTATGAAGTCACATCCTTACAAAAAGGGTGAACTTGGCAAGGTTGCTAAGAGTAATTAAGTACTAGTTAAAGACACAAGCAACCAGTCATTAGGCATGGTACCTGGTAAAGATTACAGGTCCTCCATTAGCAAGGGGGTTGATGTTCTGGCTCCCTCCCTAGCGGTAAGCCTCTAGTAGCAGCCAGAACCGAACCCCCATTACGGAAATCCATGACCTAGTAACATGGGCATTGAAATGAAGGAGTTAACAATTGCATGCATGAGGTCTGTGTTATGTTCAAGACAGTGTGCCATTCTGTTACTTGGAGTGAGGTAACAGAGGTATGCTGGACTGGTGGAGTGGGCTTAGGCTCAGCACATCCCTCGCAATGCAACATACATCAAGCTGTGTAGTGACACAGGATAGCACTTTTCGAGAAACTCTATACTTATTTCCTGCACACAGTAAAGGCTCATCTCTAAGGCCTTGTACACACGATCAAATGTGTCTGTTCAAATCGGTCGGACCGACCGATTTGAACAGATCTGTCTGCTGGCATTTTGGTTTGCTCGCGTGTACACACGAGCAAACCAAAATCCCCGCCAGCAGACATCGCGCTGACGTGAAGTAAAACACTTCCGCGCATGCGTCGAAACCATTTGGCGTGTGTGCGAGAAGACATGTCTGCTGGTTAGCGTACTAACCAGCAGACATTTCGGGCGGACGGGTTCCCAGCCGACAGATTTCAAAGCATGCTTTGAAATCTGTCGGGTGGCCAAATCCGTCTGTTTGCCCGTACACACGATCGAATCTGTCTGCTGAAACGGTCTAGCAGACCGTTTCCAGCAGACAGATTTGAGCGTGTGTACGAGGCCTTAGTTAGAGAATTGTTCGATTTTTCACATGACCACAGACTCCACCTATTGATGACTGTGCTCTGCATGAAAGGTACCCCGCATGCAGGTTTTTTACAGGCTGGTTTCTTATTAATTTCAGCACTGCCTGATCCCATTCTCAGTAAAGACATCCAAAAGAATATGGCATGAGAGATTAGATGACAACAGTAATCAAGCACTTTCAGGTCCTGCAGAAGGCACTAAATAAGTTTTCACAAATGCCATCAGTTTTCTTCCCTGAGCACTTACGGTGACCTAAAGGCAAGGCATGTTGGGCCCATGGAGCAGTGCTGCTACCAGACAAATTGATATGCAACTATTGCATGGGGGATCAGAAAATATGAACGTTGGCAGATAGTGCCCTTCATAGGCAAGCGCAGGGGGTGTGCCAGGTGCCTGCGTGAGGTGCCAAATCCCTCTATTGCCTGGGCTTCCTTTCATGTTGAGCCTTCCCCCATGCTGTTTTGCTGGTTCTCCTTCTCTTCTCTCCCCCTGGCTGCTGCATGGGATGTTTCAGAATGGACAGTGGGGAAAGGGGGTAGTAAATGTGTCATTTATTGGCCCCTTTTTTTTTCTAAAAGAACACAGTGAAAACACTCACTCACTGTGTTCATTCATAACTGAGGTATAGTAAACTGTGTTTGCTATGCTTCAGCTTGTGAATGAACAGGAATCCGCTCAGCACAGAGCACTTTCCATTTGTTTACTGTCCAGTGCAGCTGAGGCTGCAGAGAAAGGCATGTGTGTTTGAGCTATGGTGCCCCTACTAAAGCAAATGTCCACAATTCTCTATCAGAATTCTGAGTGCACTCTATCCTTCCAGAGTGGCTACAAGTCCTGGAAGGAACACAGGAGCTGATTACAAACAGAAGGTGTAAAACCAAGTAACAGACTCTTTCAGAGTTGTAATTGTCCACCTCAGACAACTCCCATATGGTAGATGCTTCAGTTATGCCAAAAGCAGTAGCCAGGACCTGGATACATATCCTGCAGGACTTACAAAAGTAGCAGATCATCTGCATACTAGAATAAAGATAATCTTTGCATTAGCCGTAAAGCTGCTATGGACACCATAAACCGTGCCACTAGATCAGTGACAGTTAAGAGGGCTCAATTTTAAAAACCTTGGATCATGGATCCATTTTTAAAATACAGGTGGTGTAAAATACAATCAATATAAACAGCTAGATTCAGGTAGATCGGTGCATCTTTATACCGGCATAGTGCATCTCATTTGCGCTACGCCGACGTAACTCAGAGAGGCAACTACATTATTCACAAAGCACTTGCTCCTAGCGTTGCGCCGGTGTAACTTAATTTAGTCGGCGTGAGCCGGCGTAAGTGTAAGTGGGTGTAACCTTATGCAAATGATGGTCCGAACGTGGACTAGTGATTTGCGCCCGGCGTATCATGAATGGAGCATGCGCAGTGAGATCATTCCCCTGTGCGCATGCTCACAACAACGGCGGCGCAACTTCCTGGGAAACGCCGGCCAACCGGGGTTACGCCGAGCCTATAAATACGCCCAGACATGCGCCCGTCCGGCGCAAAAGTACATCCTGCTCCCCCCCCCCTTAAGCAAGGTACTTTTGTATAGCGATGGTGGCTGCTGGAAATACAGGCAAGGAGAGGAGGAAGAAAAACTTTACCAATGAGGAGAAGGCTATCATTGTTGCAGGGATAGCCAAGTATGATAAGTACCTCCATGGTGCCCTCAGTTCAGAGACCAGCAAGGCACGAAAGAAGGAGATCTTGGGGAAGCTCAGCCTGCAGGTCAGTACCGTGGGTATTGCGACGAGGACCCCCCAGAATGTGCAAACAAAAATTAATGACCTGAGACGTCAGGTCAAAGAGAAGCTGGCCACTATAAGGAGGCATGCCACGGCCACAAGAGGAGGACCAGCCTGTACTGTGCGGTTGACAGCTGAGGAGGAGGTGATCGCCCAATGCCTGCAGCAGGAGCAGGTGGAGGGCATGGAGGGATTTGACTCCGGTGACCAGTCCTTGAGGTCAGGTAAGTGTGTTTTATCTCCTATCCGGTGTGTAGCATGTGAGGGGGTGGAAAGAAATATGTGACAAGTGTGTGGGTCCACCAACATGTGAATGTTTTGTGTCATCTACAGATGTGCTGGAGGGAGCTGGGCCGTCGGTGTCTGCTGGGAAACCCACACCATCCAGGGATGTGAGTTCCCACACCTTGCCTCTGGAGGAAGTAGAGGAGGAGCATGGGAACCTTGAGGAAGTGTTGTACCTCGTTGAGGAGGATCCCATCTTCCCTGGTCCCTCCCAACCCTCATCAGGGAACCACCCTCACCATCCTCCTCCATCAGAGGAAGCCCCTCAGCATCCTCCTCCATCAGAGGAAGCTCCTCCAGGGCCTCCCCATATACACGGCCCCAAGCCTCCCCTGCCCCTAGGAAGGCCACCCGCAAAACCAAGGGTGTTCCTAAGGCTATCCAAGAAAATTTGGCCAGGGATCAGGCCCGCCAGACCCGACATGTGTGTGCTATTGTCCATCACATGCGGCGTGTCGGACAGCCTGGCATCCACAGCACAGATTCCCAACAGTCTGCAGGACATCAGTGGGAACACTGCTGCAATAGTGACCTGCGTTGGTGAGCTACAGACCACGACATCACACCTCGTGACAGAGGTGAAGAGGTTGACAGTGGCTGTAAAGGCCAATACGGCGGAGGGGAGGCAGAGGATGCGCCACCTGCAGCAAACCACCACCCGCCAGCTGCAGATGCAGGCAGAGACCAACGTGGTGCTCACCCTCATTGCCCTTGCGTTGGAGGGCAGGCAGCCAGCACCTGGCAGACCTGAGAATAAGCCTGCTCCTGATGCCCCCCCCCCACCTGAGGCTCCTCCAGGCAACTGAGGAGCCGGGGCACCAGGCATAGCCAACGCCAAGGCAATTGATGCATTTTTTTCCCGTTATGCTCTGGTGAAGAGCCTTTTATTTTTATTTATGCTCTGGTGAAGAGCCTTTTATTTTTATTTATGCTCTGGTGAAGAGCCTTTTATTTAAAAAAAATGCACACGGACAGTAGTGCAGGCTACAGTGTGACTGGTGTGTGAATGTGGGGGTGGCACTCCTGCCAGTAAGGGGTGTCATCCTGGGTTGTTGGGGAGACGTGATCTCCACGACCGTGTGAATGTGGTATGAATGGACAGCAACATGATTGGTGCCTTGGCGCGGCGTTGCTGCTCCCAAGTCCTGTGTGGTGGACTTGGGCTAAACCAATGTGATGTGGATGTGGTGTGTGTGAGCTAGGTACCACAGTGGTGTGCATGCGTGCATTGTCCGTGTGCCATGATGAATGTGTGTGTTCAACGTGCAAAGATGCCTACCACGAGGACCCTCCTGACTGCTGTTCCTTCAGCAGACGGGGTATCCTCGAACATGGGGGGACTGTCTGGTTCAGGGGTCAGGTCATCACATATGTCAATCTGCAGGCCCTTTCTCATGGCGTAGTTGTGCAGAATGCAACATGCACCGATGATCTGGCACACAAAGTTTGGGGAATACAATAGGGTACCCCCAGACTTATCCAGGCATCGGAAACGGGACTTCAGGAGGTCAAATGTGCGCTCCACCACTGCACAGGTACGTATGTGTGCTTCATTGTATCTTCTCTCTCCTCTGGTTTGGGGATCCCGGAATGGAGTCATGACATGGGGTCCAAGTGCATATGCCGTGTCACCTGGAAGAGAAAAGACAGGAGGATGTTAGCCATGCATGTGACCCTCGTGATGTCTGTATCATGGGGTCGGACAGTCATGCCTGACTCCCATGTCACTCACCAACCAGCCAGCTGTTCCTGTACACGTTCTGTTTGAATTACGTTGGGATGTTGCTTTGACGGTATATGTAGCTGTCGTGGCTGGACCCGGGGTGTTTGGCACGGACGTGCCATATGAGGAATTGGGCATCGGATATCACCTGTACGTTGATGAAATGCCAATGCTTCCGATTGTGGTATATGTACTCTGTGTCACGGGGGGCGTAGTGCCACATGTGTGCAATCAATGGCCCCCACGGTGTGTGGAAATTCTGCAATTCTGTAGAAATCCAGCATTGCCTTCTGCCGCAGGTGCCCCTGGGTGGGTTTGATGATGTGGTGGGACATGCAATGTAATGTAAAGGGGGCCAGTGGAGGTGTCAGTAGTGTTTTATTGTTTTTAATTTATATTCATATTCTTTTTAACAAAGTTTTAGGAGCGTCAATGTGGTGTTTTGGTGAAATATCATCAGGGGTAATCTGCGCTTCATAGGGTGATTAGAGTGCGCCCAGGCACACCTGGCACACCCCTTGTGCACGCCTATGGGTTACACAGACATGCAACACACCTGGCATGTAGAACCCTCAATGTTTTATAACCGAAAGGCATTTTATGTGACTTTCTAACCTGAAATGTAATGCAAAAGAGAAATAATATGCAATTACTGATAGCAACCCTATTTCAGCTTTCATCAGCTTGGTTTATATGATGAAAATGTATTTATGCTTTGCTATAGGTTTCTACACCTATGTTTAAACCCTATGTATAAAAAAGGGTTGTAAACCCGTAAGCCCCGTACACATGATCAGAATTTCCGATGGAAAAAAATCAGACAGACTTTTTCCATCGGAAATTCCGACCGTGTGTATGCCCCATCTGAGAAATTCCATCGGAAATTCCGATGAATTTCATCGGAGTTTAAATATAGAACATGTTCTATTTCACTCTGATGGAATTCCGATGTGCTTTTGGCTGGGCAAAAGCCTGATCGTGTGTACAAGGCATTACAGACCACTTAGACCTACGGCTAAGCCTACATTAAGGCTTACCTGTAGGTGCAAGAAATATCTCCTTAATCTACACGGTTAAGGAGATATTTGCAAGGAAGACGGCACCAATGTCTACGGCGCGTGTGCACCGTAGACAACAGGGAAGGCACACTGAGTGTGCCGTTTCTAAAGTGAACAGTGCCATCCCTGACGGCTCCCGCGTCTTCGCTGGAGTGATGTAATTGTGGCTCCGACCAGTCACAGCGCCGGAGCCCAGATATAAGGAAGTGAGATGGCGGCGGTGGAGGAGAGGAACGAGGGCCGCTGCGGGGGCTTGGATCTCAGGTATCATTATGCCTTTAGCTCATTATGCCTTTTTTCTTGCAGGGTGTATTTTTGTTTTGTTTTGGTGGGTTTACTTCCTCTTTAAAGCAGTGTAAAAAGCAGGGTGATGTACATCACACAATAACCCATAGCAATCAGCACTTTTAATACTGTAGGAAAATAAAAAATGGTTACTGATTGGTTGTTCTGGATTCTGAAACTTGCACATTGCCATTGTTTGAGTATGAAAAACATGAAAAGATTAATCCGTCTGACTTTGTGTAAGTGGATCTGAAAGCCTCTATAGAAAGGTGACTCCACACAGCCAGAAAATGACATCTCACTTAGAAAGAATAGTAGCTTGCATCAAAGAAACACAATTATTCTGTAAATGAAAAGACTGCTTTATCTCAGTGCATGTAATCACAGTCTAACAACATACAGTACTCCTTTTTTTTTTTTCAATAAGCAAAAGCTTTTTTTTTAAATCTTGGGATGTAATGAAGGGGTTCAGCTGTGACAGCTCCACAGTTATTCATTTTTAAAATGTCAGCAATTCCTTTTCCATAAGTTAACTTTTATACACTCTGAAAAAATGTAATAAAATTGCCAGCAATTCATCAGTGCTGTGTTTCTGAGATGTATGTTGAACCTAGGACAATGCAGGAGGATGTCGGATTGCATTTGGCAAGGAGCCCAGATAAGTGGTTGCCTGCATAGCAGAGCTAATGTGAGACTCCTCCACTGGCTGACTTGGAATCCTACAGGAATATTTTGGGATACATCTGCAGTTCATACGCATCAGGTTACCTCAGGATAGGCTCAGGACATGTGGACTGAGGATGGTGCTGCAAATGTTACAGTACTAACAGCATATCAACTGAACTGTGAAAACATGTTTCTGTGCAGTGAGCTTTTCATTTGAAGAGAGGCCATTTTACAAGGCTTTCTCTTTGACTGGTGATACCGGCGCTGTTAGGCCAGCTCCTCATATTTTACTTTTATACAAGGTAAAGTGAACACAAATCTCATTGTCCTTGGGGAAAACTGATCTAATTTATGTGAGACAGATGTGGAACTGACTGTCATCTCGGTGTATTGTTTTAAGTTGATAAAAACCAGAATGTATTTTGCGAAAGCAGACATCTTGGAGGAACCTGTTGTCTATTACACAGTATGGGGTAATTAAGTGGTATTTATCAGCTCAGGGACTGCTGCACACCGTATACTTTAACGCCACATTTCATGCTTGTGAACTCAGCTTTAAACTATCACAGTGTCTCTACTATATATATATAAAACCCTTCTGGTTCTGGGGACCTTTCAGCGTAATTGCATAAATGTGCTTACTTTCAGGCGCAACGTAAATGGTAACCACTGGCATGAGTTATTAGACACCAACCAAAAAAAAATACACATTGTGAGGTGGGTCACTTTTCATTTAAACACATAAATAATGCTGCCTGGTCACCACCCTCATACAGAAGAGACTCTGTGCCTCCTTGGGACACCCAAAGATCTGCATATGTGAGCTTTGAGAAGGAAGGGTCAGCTCTACATATCCTCAGGAAGTGATTTACCTGTCGATCTAAAGGCACTTAGTGGAACTACAGATAAACAGAAGTTGAATGTGAATTATGGATCATTATGCCTCAATGTTGCGAAACACAGAAATATTTTTGAGGATAGAAATCTATCTGTATCTGTTTTTAGACAGTCCCCCGCCATGTAAAATTAAATTAGACCTACTAGACATACTCACTGACCTTTTGGTTTTAGAAAAATATCCAAGGTGCTCCTATTGCCCCTCATTGGTTGGTTGAATCCTCCTTTTAATGTTTTAGGCCGCGTACACACGATCAGTCCATCCAATGAGAACAGTCCGATGAAGCTGACTCATGGTCTGATGTGCTACACACCATCGGTTAAAAAAAACGATTGTGTTACAATGCGGTGACGTTTACGTGTTTTAACACAACGACGTGCTGAAAAAATTGAAGTTCAATGCTTCCAAGCATGCGTCAACTTGATTCTGAGCATGCGCGGCCTTTTAACCGATGCTTTTGCATACTAACGATAGGTTTTGACCCATCGGTCAGGCGTCCATCGGTCAAATTTTTTTTAAAGCAAGTTCTCTTTTTTTTGACCGAAGAATAACTGACCGATGGGGCCCACACACGATCGGTTTGGACCGATGAATCGGTCCTTCAGTCTGTTTTCATCGGTTTTGACTGATCGTGTGTACGCAGCCTTAAAGGATAATTGTTTAATATGAACCTCTATCTAGTCTGCTGAGGAAGCTTTATTGTGAAACATGTTGAGGAAAAAGACCGCTAGTCTCTTTAATCATTTGATTGGGTGAATGGAACATTAGGCACATGTAATATTGGCTTATAATCGAAATTTAGAGGTTCAGTAGTATAGAGGGAGTTTTTAATACATACTATATTCAGGTAAATTATATGTATAATGCAATAAACATATCCCCCTATAGGCAGTAAGGATTTTATGTAATGTATGTGTTATTTTAAAGCATACATTAATTAATAAAATAATGCAATTTTAATGATGTGTAGCTGTATTCTTTAGACCCTTAAAAGGCCCCAGACATGTTTTTCAAAGTAATGGTCACCACCTAATGCACTGATAAACCCATATACACTAGTGGCACATGCCCTGGGTCTACTCTGCAGTGACCGAGGTACCTTGTCTGCACCAGTGTCATTGTTGGGGGTATAGTTTATGATTACTATCATGACTTACAAGCAGTTGGGGTAATTACAAAGCTCTTGCATGCAGGCCTACTTTCTTTCACGTGATAGGAAATGCTGGTCCCACTTCCCAGCAGTGTGCTGACATGGAATCTCTGAGAGGTAGGAAATCATTATTATTATTATTATAAACAATTTATATAGTGCTAACACTTTACGCATTTCTTTACAATGTAGAGGGGGGGGGGGGACAGCACAATTACAGTACAGTCCAATACAGAAGATGCAGGAGGGCCCTGCTCATAGAGCTTACATTATAAAGGTGGGGGGGGGGGGGTCGTGGTACAAATGGTAATAGTTGAGGAGAATGATTTGATGGGGGTGGCTCCGGGACAGTGGTTTGGTTGGTGTGGGATAGACTTCCCTGAATAAATGAATGAGGGAGCTTTGTATTTAAAGCTGAACTCCAGGCAAACAGGAAAATATACATATGGAGGTTGTTTGGTCTGGCAAAGGATGCACTTGCACTTTAAATCAGTTTTATTAGATAATGAAGATGAAAGCAGACACTGTGCTGCTGCCTCATGTTATATATATATATATATATATAATTACATGATGCTCATCTGGGTATTGCCACCTAAAAAAGCATGTAAGATACAGTATGTATATGCTTAATTTTCATTTACTGAATGTCAGCTGGAGAACCTGGAAAGGTAAAAACTCTGCATAGGAATACGGCACACTCTGAATTCTGTATCTCTTATCATCATTCTTTATTTTATTTATTTTTTATAGTATAAAAAGAAAAAGTCGTGAGGTGGAATAAATCTACTAGGCTAACGATCTGTGTCAAATGTAGGAAATTTCATTAACAAGCAACTTCAGTTTGACACAGCTGTGAGCATAAAATTACAAGAAACTCCTGTGCACCTTTCACACTCTCCCTGTGCTCTTTTCATTGAGAAGACAGAGGCAATGTTTTCTACATGGGTTTGATTCTCCTGAAGGCTTTTTGCATGAATAAAATACAAATAAATGATGGGTTACAATAAAAATACAAGTGCAATTTGCTGACTACACAGCAGACCTTTAAGGAGGCAAAGTTAGTTTTGTTGTTAATTCCCGACACCAGCTACTTTTTTTCTGAAAAAGAACAAAAAAATAGTTAAGGCTGCAATAGTTACCTTCTATTTAGCACTGCGCCTGCAGTAATCCATTTTCATCACTAGATGTCCTTAGCCTGACTTGATATACTGTAATGCATGGAGTCATGGATCCACCACATTAAGGGTGTCCAGTGTCGGCTGATGCTCCAATTTTTTTGGGGGGTGCAAACAAATAAAAAAATAAATAAACATCAATTGCAGCCACTGTACGCACCAAACGCAGCCACTGTGCCATCAAATGCAGCAACTGTGCCCATCGAGTGCTGCCACTGTGCCCATCGAATGCTCCCACTGTGCCAATCCAATGCTGCCACTGTGCCCATCAAATGCTCCCACTGTGCCCATAGAATGCCACCACTATGATCCCTGCCATCTGCCCGACACTTACCCAGTGGTGCAGCGGGTGACGGCAACGAGCAGTGTCCTCCATAGGTCTTCTCCAGTCCTATCCTTTCGTTCGCTCCTATAGGCGATTGGATGCCTAAAAGGTGTCCAATCACAGTGCCTGTCGGTTTAGCCAATCAGGTGATGGGTAACAGACCCGAACACCTGATTGGCAGAGAGGCGGTTCAATGTTAGGAAAGAAAATATTCATTCGCTGCTCTAACACACCTAGGTGGCCTATTAAAGCCTATGGCTCTAATCAGGTGGTTTAAAAACATCCCCAGCCGCTGTAATTCAGGCACTTGGCACCCAAAAAGGGGCCGGGCGCCTGAATAGGGGGTGGCAGCTCTGGCAATGGATAGACTCATGCAACGTTTTTTTCATGCCGAAAAATGATCGTGTGATCGCATTACCCAAATTCCAACCCTAGCTGTCCCTCCCCTATCAACAGTGCTGGAGTCAGGAGTCCAATTAATCTTTGACAATAACATTTGGAAGCTGATTGGTTTCTATGCAAAGCGGCACCAGATATTTCACATCCCAGTTTTAAATCTCTTACTCACTGTTATAGGCTTCTTTCTCAGCAATCCTTACTTTCGATTCAAAGAAGTCTGGACTGGGTGGGGCTCCAGGGTACCATGTGATGCAGCTTTTGAACTACATGCATGCATTCCCTATTCACTTGTAAACAAGCTGACCTGAGGCTGATCACAGGACCTGTAACTAGAAGAAACAAACTTTCTGCTCTGCTTCCTAGGTATGTCCACTCCCCAACTCAAATGCACAACCATCCCCAGAGGTGGAGCTGCAGTGTACTCTAATGCGAGGATACCTGTGCATGCGGGTGCAGGCAGCGTTAGAACTCAAGGATGTTGTCCTAAGTCTGAGAGCATGCATGCACAGGTTCCCCATTGGATTGGTGTGGAACAGGAGGCACTTAAATAAGACAGACAGAAGTCCTTCAGAAACAGCAAGAAAAAGCTTTAAATTACCAGGTTAGGCTTATTAATTACAGTTATGTATAAGGAATATAAATGTGTAGCACCCTTTAGTGTGCTACTAGTGTGCTTGCAGGAATGTTTTATGTTTTGACTCATGCTTAAATCTGTGAGTCATAATTGGGTCATGGGTTTACTGTAAGTCAGGGCTAGGCAAGGCAAGTCTCTTGTGCCTCCCCTTGGTTCAGGAAAGTTGGGGAACCTTCTGGAAACTGGAGGGTGGAGGCTACCAGGGTTGCTCTGCATACTCAAGGGAGCTTGGCCTATCCCCAGGTGGTGGGCCTGGCAGGGTGGTTGGGCTAGCCCTTAAGTATGGATAAATTATGCTGGCTGGGGCTGTCGGGTGGAATATGGAGTGCTGAGGCGACTGCCGTGGTCCTTGAGGTGAACCCCCTCAACTGAGGTGGGGGGTGCTCTGCCTTAGGCCGGGGCTCAGGCTGGTCTGGAAGACTCTTCCTGACAACAGAAGCAGTTTGGAGGGAGTCTTTCTAAAGGGACTGAGAGTTCCTAGTCCTTAAGGGGTTGTTACATGTTTTCACTTAGAGACTATTAGTGTCCGGAAGTGAAAGAACAAATCTGAAGTTGTACATAGGGATGAAGTTGTCCCTGGTTTTCGTTAATATCAAGTTGGGCATCCCATAATTCCTATTCCTCATCCAAGTTATAACTCCTAATAAAGCATAAAAACAAAGCTCAAAGACTGGTTTTTGTGTCTGGATGAAAATGCTACTTGTCTGGCTGTGTTGGAGTGGAGAACCCAATCATCTGCAACCCCAATGTAGTACTACAAATGTAAAATAAAAACTTTATGTTTTTGCCCACCTAAACTAATATACTGTAAATTAGTTTAGGTGAGCAGATTATAGATTATAGGAAATAGGGAATATAGATAAACCTAGCTTGTTTCATCACAGTAGAAGTAACCAAATTGACAAAGGTGCTAATTGTTGAAATATTAGGCACTTCTTACAATAATGCTCCCTGTAATCCAACCATAGCACTAAACTTCCCAATTTCTCCCTGGTTTACATACAACAGCATTGGGATTTTTTTTTACCTGATACAAACTCTTTTTGCAGCAAAAAATACTAGATCCTGGTGCCAGACAATTTTAAATAAATGTGTCTTTCAGTTAAGGGTTAATAGATTAGCCTTATTGATTAGTGGTCCACAATTTTCAATTACACAGTGGGGGGTTACAGTGAGAGGTAATTATGATAAATATTACAGAGGTAATTTTCCATGCTTCAATTTTCTGCAGGTTAGTCATGGAAATGATTGTTCCCTTCCTTGAAAAACAAACGAAAATAAATAAAATGACTGCTTATATTGCCCAGTGAAACCAATTAGACCAATTTCACATGGTGCTTCAGCTTGTAAACACTGAAGGCTGCATGAACTGGGCTTTTCAAAAGGAATTGTAGCTATCTAGAATCGGCTATGAAATGCATCTGGACAATTTTATTGTATTAATGAACTCTCATATTAATTAATTCCCTGTTACTAGCTTCAAATTGTGTCCAAGAATTGGCTCCTGTTAAAGGGTCACTAAAGGAAAAAAAACATTTTCTTAAGGGGCCTTTCACACGGACGGTGTTTTACAGGGGGGGATGTGCTGGTCTTCACCACCATCTGGTTCTCTTCCGCCGGGGGGGGGGCGCTTTCTTCTTTAGCTCTTTTACAGCGGCCCCTCCCCCGGCTTCTTCTTCGACGTCTTCGGCGGGGGGTGCCCTGGCTTCTGTCCCCGCCTTCTTCTTCTCTTCTCTTCTTCTTCGATGTTGACATGTTGCTTCCTCTCGCTGTAATGCCGGGTGCGCGGCTCGCACTGATATATATATAGGCCTCTTATGATGTGACAGTACTAGAATGCTTCGAGTCCCAGAATGCTACCGAAGCATTCTGGGACTGTGACGTCATAAGAGGCCTATATATATCGGTGCGAGCCGCGCACCCGGCATTACAGCGGGAGGAAGCGACGTGTCAACATCGAAGAAGAAGAGAAAAGAAGAAGAAGGCGACAGAAGCCATTGAAGAAGAAGCCCGGGGGAGGGGCCGCTGTAAAAGAGCTAAAGAAGAAAGTGCCCCCCCCGGCGGAAGAGAACCAGACGGCGGTGAAGACCAGCATATCCCCCCTGCCGAAAACGTTGAAGAAGCCCGGGATGGAGGGGGGCCGCTGTAAAAGAGCTAAACAAGAAAGCGGCCTCCCCCGGCGGAAGAGAACCAGACGGCGGTGAAAACACCCCCCCAGAAGACATCGAAGAAGCAGGCCCCCCTTGTAAAAGAGCTAAAGAAGAGAGGGAGGGCTCCGGAGCTGACTAATAACTTACTTTAATAACTCTGTGTAGTGTTTTTTTTTACATTTTCTTTCCTGCCAGGTGAATGGGTAGGGGTACGATGTACCCCATATTCATTTACCTAGGACGGGGGGCGGCATCTGGGGGCCCCCTTCTTAAAGGATGCTCCCAGATTCCGATAAGCTCCCCTCCCGCAGACCCCGACAACCAATGGCCAGACAACCATGTTATCAAAAATACTGTGGTCTAATATGTATATGTGTGGTTTCTCTACTACATTTATATACAATTATGCTTTTTTGTGATTGCTTTGTATAATCTGTTACTTTCATTGTAGATATTATCCTCCTGATGAAGCAGTCTTAGAAGGCAAAACATGTAGAAGACCATATGTCCTGTGAGGACCTTCCATACTTTTGACTCCAATCTTGGAGCACATTAAGTATCTACACAACTGTATGAACACCCTTTGATTTTATATATACCGTTTTGTCTTGATTATTGAAAACAATGGGCCAGATTCAGAGAGCCGTATCTCCTGTCTAACTGGTGTTAGATTGGAGTACTTTCTAATTACACGCGTTTTTTCACTAGTTTGAATCCTCAAACCATGAAAAGACGGCTTTGCGCTTCAATCCGACTGGCTTACGTGTTCGTACGCCTTCGGATCTACGCTGCAATAAAATTGCGGCCGCTTGGTGGAGTTTCCGTCGTTTTCCGCATCAGGGTATGCAAATGAGCTTTTGCCGACTATCCACGAAATTACGAACGTCTATCGCAATCTCTTACGGCATCTTTAGTCATCTTTTTGCTGCGTAAAACTATACCAGCTTTTTGCTGGTCTAATATTAGACAGCCCATGTTAAGTATGGCCATCGTTCCTGCGTCGAATATCAACGTTTTCCGACGTCCGGGAATAGGAATGTCCATAAACGACGCTATTCAAACAATTAATGACGTATCGACGTTATTTCGCGCAATGCACGGCGGGAAATTTCTGAAAGGAGCATGCGCAGTTCGATCGCCGCGGGGACGCGCCTAATTTAAATGCTTCACGCCCCCTAATCGCGTATTTCGATTACGCGGCGAGAAATAGACTACACCGCCGTATCGTACGGGCAAAAATCTACCAGAATTCGTTCTAGAGCCTGGTAAAATACGGCTGCGTAGCGGATCTCGGATACGCTGCGCAAATGTACGTGTACCTGAATCTGGCCCAATGTCTCTTTTTATATATATAAAATTAAATACAATTTTTATTCATAACGTGTACATTGTCCTATTGGTACTGAGATAGTCCTTACTCTCAAAGTGGAGACTAGTTTGGGGAACTGTCTCTATCCCCCTATTTTCAACTTATTAGGATCATGGTACCTTCTTTATAACCCTTATTTTGATATTTTAACCCTCAAGGCTTACTCCCTCTATTTTACTTTTATATGGTTATACTGTTTGTGGCTACCAAGAATCATATTTAAATAAATGTTTGTGTGCTTGTAGTTCTGATTTAAGGAATAGGGCATTACTATTTGGCTAAATCTTGTCTTTACAAAGCTAGGTAAAACTGGTTATTTTTATATCAATTAGGGAGTGTCTAAATTTATGGAATACCGTAGTACATGGGTGCACAACCTGTGGCCCTCCAACTGTTGCAGAACTACATCATGCCTTTGGGAGTTATGCCTTTGGGAGGCTTGCAATGCCTCATGGGGACTTGTAGTTCCGCAACAGTTGGAGGGACACAGGTTGAGTACCCATGCCGTAGTATGTCCAAAGGGGATTAGGTCCTTTTCCACCTTGCCAGTTTTCAGCTGTTGATTCTTAAATTCTGAGTCCTTAAAATTTCTAGCCCAGTAATTGGAGATTTTCCTAGCTGGTGACGGAAAATATTGGTTATATGAAGACAGGAGGCGAGTATCTTGCATTAACTTTCTTTACTAATGCTCATAGCAGAATACAGAATTCAATACTTTAAAAGAGAAAAATTCACAAGAGAACTTTACTACAAATCCCAGAATCCCTGAGACAGGAAACCCCTCCCCTAGGAGAGCCTATATAACGTCTGTATGAAACCAGGAACTTCCTCTTTCTGGATGCGAATCCTCCAGGTGTAACTCCAATTGCTGCCACATAAAGACCAAACCTTCCACGGCAGTCCGGATCGGAATCCTTGAACCACTTGGAGCCGTCTCTAGGTTTCACGAATCCTAACGTAGGGCTTGATCTCCCAGAGATTTTCAACCGAAAAAGCTTCACCTAGAGCGCAACTAACTTTGACCCAACGGGGTTCAGATGGCATCTTTGAACTGTAGCCAGAGTAATGAGTAAAGCATCAATATCCTGAAATGATAAAGAATATGCGTCATAGGGTGGGTAGGGTGGGAAGATACTCGCCTCCTGTCTTCATATAACCAATATTTTCCATCACCAGCTAGGAAAATCTCCAATTATATTTCAGACAGGAGGCTCATATCTTGCATGTTTAAAGCACAAACACAGATCATGCAACAGTATATATATAACACCTACCGCAAACATGTAAGTCTATAGTATACTATATGAACACGTATACGTTCAAGTCCCCCTGGTGTCCAAGTGGCACTAGCTGAGTCAGAGTATCACACGAGCAAGAATCCAGTACCGGTAGAGAGACATGATTCTCTGGTCTAAAATAGAACTCACGAAAGGTCGATTCAGATGACCAGTCAGCCGCTAGTAAAAGATCTGATAAAGAGCCCCCTGTGGAAAAGACCTTAGTGGCCATAGCCCCCCTGGTCGAGTGTGCGCCGAAAAGCGAGACATCTATCCCCGCCATGTCCATGACCGAGCGCACCCATCTAGCCAAAGTGGCTGAAGTCACCGGATGGTGTGGTTGCACAAAAGAGATTAGAAGCTGTGAAGACCTAGGGGGACGAAGATGCGCCGTGAGATTCTCGTACGCCTGTAGGCAACGGACCACACATAGTCGAGGATGTGTGGGGAAAAAAGGGTAGAAAACCGAGTGCAAGTGGGTTTTGGTCCTGCGTACTACCGAGAATTTCACCCCTTCTGGAGAAAACTGCCGTCTGGAAATGTCCAGGGCTCTCACATCCGAGACGCGTTTGATAGAGATTAGGCATAGAAGAGTAGTGAGCTTCAGGGATAGCATTTTTAAGGACAGGAGGCCATTGTCCTCCCAGGAAGAAAACAGTCGAAGAACCATAGAAACGTCCCAAGTGGAGGAATAACGTGGCCGGGGGAGGCCGATTGAATTTTGCGCCGCGGAGGAGGGCGACACACTAAAGGATGTTTCCCTACAGGGAGGGAATCGACCGGGCAGTGGTATGCTGAAATGGCGGATCTATAGACATTCAGGGAGCTATATGCCTTGCCTGAAGCGAAGGACTCCGCGAGGTAATTTACAATTGCGGAAACAGGGGCCTGAATGGGATCAATTTGTCGTTGATCACACCAACGGGCCCACAGTCCCCAGGCATATCGATAAGCCGATCTAGTCCCCGGGGCCCAGGCCAGGGCGAGGAGGTCTTTAGCTGATTCTGAAAGTCCAGAACTAGATTCTGGCACCCCGAGACTAGCCATGCGAGGAGGGGAAGACTGCCCTCCAGCAGAAGAGGGTGTGGACCCTTGGAGGGATTGGACAGGAGGTGAATCGAGTGGGGAAGAAGCCTGGGGTAGTCGACTGACATCCCTAAGGCCAGAGGGAACCATGGCTGGGTCGGCCACCAAGGGGTGATCAGGACCACTGTGGATCTCAGGTAGACCACCTGGAGGAGTAACCTGGTGATCATGGAGAAGGGGGGAAAAGCGTAATGTAGGCCGTCTGGCCACCATTGAAGAAACGCGTCTACAGCCACGGCTTCCGGATCCGGCCTCCAACTGTAGAAACTCGGCAGTTGTCGGTTGAGACGGGAAGCGAAGAGGTCCATATGTAATGGACCCCAGAGGTCGTGTAATGCCAGAAACACGGATCTGTCGAGGGTCCAGTCGCTGGAATCGGATAGATGACGGGAGTTCCAATCTGCCACCCAATTGGCTACTCCCGGAATGTACTCCGCTACCGGGAAATATTGCGAGAGAGGCAAAAAATCCAAAGTTCGGAAGCAATATCCGCCAATTGTTTGGATTTCGTGCCTCCTAAACGATTGATATATTGCACTGCCGCTATGTTGTCTAAACGTAAGAGAGCGCAACAATTGGATCTCTGTGAGAGAAAACTCTTGACAGCGAAAAATGCCGCCAGGAGTTCCAGCGCGTTGATGTGGAGAGTAGACTCTACTACGGACCACGTCCCTCCTGTGGAGTCCGGGCCGCAGCGAGCTCCCCAGCCTAAGCGACTGGCGTCTGATTCCAAGACAATGTCTGGGCGGGGGCTGAAAATTGTTTTTCCATTCCATTCCAGGGCATAGTGGAGCCACCAACGGAGCTCTGCTTCCGAATCCGGACAAAGGCTGATTTTGTCCGAGTAGCGAAGACCCCGACGCAAATGCAGAGCTCCTAGGCGTTGAAGGGCCCGGTAATGAAGGGGTGCAGGGAAAATAGCCTGAATGGATGCCGACAACAGTCCGACTATACGAGATAGGAGTCTGAGAGATATTTGCCGTTTGCGCAAGACCCCTCTGATTTCCTTCCGAATCAAAGCCATTTTGTGGTGCGGCAAGCGTAAAAACCGCTTGTCTGGTGTCCACTGAGAACCCCAAGAACTCCATCTCCTGGGCCGGGGATAGTATGGACTTCTTGTGGTTTAGGAGAAAACCTAGACCTTCCAAGAGAGATATCGCCCAATCCTTGTGCATCTCGGCTTGAGACTTCGAGCGAGCCATAATGAGTAGGTCGTCTAGATAGATTATCAGACGAACTCCCCTGCGACGTAACATGGCGATCACCGGCGCTTCATTATCTTGGTAAAGCACCAAGGGGCCGCTGAAAGGCCGAAGGGAAGGCAGGTAAACTGCCACGTATGGCCCCGCCATCTGAATCTCAGATACTTTTGGGAGGAACTGTGCATTGGCACCGTCAGATATGCATCTTTTAGATCTATCTTTATCAGCCAATCCCCCTGGACTAGAAGGTCCCTGAGCATATGGATACCCTCCATCTTGAAGTGGCGGTAGGCCACGTATTGGTTCAGGTTTCTTAGATTTATTACCGGACGATATCCACCGTCCTTCTTCCGAACCAGGAAAAGGTTGTTTAAGAATCCCGGGGATTCGGGGTCTACCTTTATGACAGCTTGTTTTGCGATCAGGTCTCGTAGTTCTAAGTCTATGAGGGACATGTCGTGTTCTGAGAAATGAATGGGGTGGGGAGGCCCCGTCATGGTAGGTATTGTCATAAAGTCTATCTGGTAGCCCTGCACTGTGGACAGGATCCAATCGTCTGCCGTAATCATGAACCAGGCGTGGGTAAAATGTTTCAGTCTGCCCCCAATTGGTATGTGAAAATGGTGTGGAACACTCACCGGTAGGAGGTCGGGATCTCGGGAAGCCCCTGCCGCCACGACTTCTCCATGGACGTCCTCTGGGGGGAAGAATGGAGCCGGCTGTGCCAGGGTAGCTGAGTACTGCTGTGTTGGCGTAAAGGCCTGATTAGGAGCCCTTGGGAAGGCCCTATAGTAAATTTGCGCGGCCGGCAGAACGGCCTCTACCTCTGCCGGCCCTGGCGAAAACCCGGGAACCTGCACCGGACTTCTTTAAGGAGGATTGGGCCTTGTCCAGGCTGTTGAACAGGCCCACAAATTTATTAATATTTTTTACTAGGTCCTCTCCAAATAGGAGGCCCTCAGCCGAGGGACCTGGCTCAGACTCAGCTAGATGGGAAAGCTGTGGATCCAGCTTCATCAAAATAGACCTGCGCCGTTCAATGGCACAGGTTGTGTTTGCAGAGCCCAGAAGGCATATGGCCCGTTGAGCCCAACCCCTTAACTGCGCTAAATCCACCGGTTCATCGGTGTTGGCTGCCTGCTCAGATAGGTTCAGGATCTTTGTTAAGGGTCCCAGCAGGTCTAAGATACGATCTTGGATCGATTTAAAGGAACGTTCGATGCCCTTTTTAGCATATCTCCCCGTTTTAGTTAGATATTTGAGCAGGATGGGGTCAATCTCAGGCGTGACTGCCGCATTATGGGGTACGAACGGCCTGGGACATTCAGCCCTCAGTTTATTTTGATTTTTTCTGTCAAGGGTCTTCCTGACCCAATGTTCCACATACTGTGATACCTGCGGAAGCGGGGCCCAGTCCCCTGATCTAGGGTGTGTGATACTTTCGGGGTTAAAGAAAGGTTCACCCAGCGAGTCCAGAATAGTTGTGGACTGCAATTCTGAATTGGCTTCCGTCTCAGGAAGCATGTACCCAGCATCCTCCATACCCGCATCGGAATCGTCTGATGAAAAAATCAGAGATCCGTCGGGAGATTCATTGTCTGATTCCTCGTTAAACGAGTCCGGTTTAACCCGGCGGGCAGAAACAAATTTTTTATTATTAGTGGTCTCCTTGATTACCAAGGGTCGTTCAGTGTTCGGATGTCTGGGGCGGCAGGCCGTGGAGGGCCCTGCCTCAAGCATGATTTTTACTTCCCCTGCCGGGGAGTCGGTGTGGGTCAATAAATGTTTCCTCTTACATGAGGCTTTTCCCACTCTCATTGCCTCAGGATGAGGTAAGGTGTTGGTCACAGAGGCAGCTAAAGCTGCTTGAATGGAGTTGTTAACTATATCCTGAATCTGAGCAGCTGTGAGCAACTGCGGGGTTTCAGGGACAATCCCCTGGTCAGCTCCATGTGGAGCCAGGTTCTTAGAGCCTTCTGCCATATCAGAAGAGTAGGAGGGGACTGATTAGGCAAAACGTTATATATCTATATATATGTGTATACAGACCACTGACTACAGTGCTCCGTTTCTAGGTCTGTCTGAGGTGATTTTTTTTTTTATGAAATTCTATGTACCTATAGTGTCCCGCTCTATCAGGGAGGGAGAAAAAACTCGGGAGCCAAACCGCACAACACCTGCACTATCAGAAGATCAGCCGCCGAATGCAGCGGTGAGAAGAGCTGTGGGCAGGTCTGGTGAGCGGCGCGTCGCGGTGACGTCACCGGCGCGCTGCGATTGGTCGAACGAGCGCGGGCATACTAGGAGGGAGAGAGCCTGCAAACGGCCCGCCCCCTCCTGCGAGAAAAGGCGCGAATCGCCTGAGGTATATGGAGATGAGGGGAGCCCAGGGGGGGGGGGGGGGGGGGTACCCCCGACCTGGAACCCCACACAGGCAGAGGGAAAAAACAGGAATTCTAGCCAGACAAAAAACGAAGCGCCTCACAATACAATAAAGTCTCAGCAATAAACAATATTATGAAGAAATAAAGAGGTACTTATCTGGCCATGAGCAGAAAGAAAGAGGAAGTTCCTGGTTTCATACAGACGTTATATAGGCTCTCCTAGGGGAGGGGTTTCCTGTCTCAGGGATTCTGGGATTTGTAGTAAAGTTCTCTTGTGAATTTTTCTCTTTTAAAGTATTGAATTCTGTATTCTGCTATGAGCATTAGTAAAGAAAGTTAATGCAAGATATGAGCCTCCTGTCTGAAATATAATCAAATTTAAGTGCCCAACACACAGTAATTGAAACAACAGGTTTGCCTTAATCCCCTCCATCCGCAGCTGCATATACTTATCTTTAAATTCTTTAACCTTTTAGTATGTTCAGTCTGAGGAACCAAAAAGAAATACCCAATACATGTGGGTAAATAGTGAGTGACTCACTCTCTCTGACAGCATTAATTTACATAGGGAGTCCATATCAATGTGTAAGCTACGACTCTAGAAATATAAACCTTAAAACGAGCTTTCCTTTCTCTGTTGGTGGCTGATTGTAGGTTTAAATACATGCATCTGTAGAGGCCTACATTAAAGTGAACCTGTTTCTTTGCTTGCATGGCAGCCCTAAGTTTCAACTATGTGGCATAGCAGACCAGCATGTATAAATCACAGGTTAAGTATAACATTTATCTGAAGAATTATTTTTTTTCAGATTTGGACGGATTTGTCAAGTATTAAAACCCCTGTTAAATCGGTATAAAACTCAAAACCAAAAATGTAACATATTTCAGCTTACCCATCATTAGATGTGGTGGCATTAGTTATCCTTTTCCCCTCTGATTTCACCTGGTGATCTGGCCAGTAACGCAATTGCTGTATTAGAGTAAACTAACTCTGGATGAAGGAGCTCAGGTGCACAACAGACAGACACATTTTCAGTCTGAAGCAAAAGGAGTGTTGAATGTACAGATTTAAACACACCAACAAATTAAAGCCAAACTCCAGCTAAATCCAATTAAAAAAGTGGAATTAGATGTACTTTAAAGGCTAAAAAAATAAAATAATAATAATAATGATAATGAATGCATAATAATAATAATAATAATAGTGCATTTATTATTATTTTTTATTTTTTACTGGAGCTTGCATAGCATTGCACCCATGATCAGCAGATTGCGGATGCTCCTGCACAGCCTTCCTCTAGCTTTGTGTCTGTATCCCCGTACAAACTTTCACTTAGAAAACTAGAGTACAAGTACATCAGCTGCGATGGCAGACAATACAATGTATTTTTTTTTTTTCATTTACAGTAATCAGTAGCAGTGGGGGATACCCCACCGCCTTTCACAGAGAGGGGAGTGCCTGCGGTGGGAGGTGGGTGCATAGGAGCATGCTAAATGTTATACCCCAAATATGGGTGTAACATGTAACATACTCCCAAAGGTGGACTTATCCCTTAAAAGAGAAGTATGGGTTTCTGTTTTTTATTTATACTTACCTTGGTGCAGCATGGGTCCGAAGCTGCATCTGTACTCCGGCGCACCTAAACTGAGAACCGAGCGATCAGTCGCTCAGTTCTCACAGCTCCATGAGCAGAGAGCTGCAGACTGTCAGTCACATCTCCCTACCCCCCCCCCCCCCATCATTGGAGCGCTGAGCTGTGGGGGAGGCGGAAGCAGCAGCAGCCTCAGAGGCTCGCTGAGAGACTAAGCTGGGTGTTGGTCCAGGGATCTGGCAGATCGCGAACCTGTGGTTGTGATGACGTGGATCCTGGATCTTTTCACAGAAAATGGGTCACAGGAGAGCAAAACTAACAGGAGTCCTGTGATCCAAAGGAGAAGTACAGTCAAATCAAGCTTTAGCTGTACTTTTTCTTAACGTTTCAGTGATATGACCATCAGATTTAATCAATAATATTTTATTTGAAATTCTTCAGAATTGGAGTTTAACCGCTTCCCAACCGGCGCACACACTTTTACCTTGACTATATATACGTCGCCTTTAATTTGCGAGCCGCGTAGTCGCGGGTTCCGTGACTGTGGCAGTGGCACCCACATACTCGATGTCTGCCAGTGTCCAGCGGTTCACAGAGCTGAAGTATGGGGAGATGTCAGTGTAAACACAACATCTCCCCATCCTTCCCCTGACATGTCACTGCTCGTCTGTTCCCTGTCATCGGGAACAGCGTTCAGTGATATGTCACGGTAAGCCACACCCCCTAACAGTTAGAAGCACTCCCTAGGTCACACTTAACCCCTTCAGCGCCCCCTACAGGTTAACCCCTTCACTGCCAGTGTCATTTTTTACAGTAATCAGCACTATTCGCTGTAAAAATGACAATGGTTCCAAAATGGTGTCTGATGTGTCTGCCATAAGGTCACAGTCACGATAAAAATTGCTGATCGCCGCCATTACTTGAAAAAAAAAAAACATTAATAAAATGCCATAAAACTATCCCCTATATTGTAAATGCTATGGGCCAGATTCTCAGCGGCGCTACGACGGAGTATCTCAGATACCCCGTCGTATCGCCGTTTTTTTTTGGCTCGTATCTATGCGAGTGATGCTTAGCATCACTTTGGCATAGATACGCTTGAACATCCGACAAGTGTAATACCATTACACTTGCGGATCGTAGTTGTAATGACAACTCCGGCCACTAGGTGGCCTTTACATTGTTTTCTCATTTGCCTATGCAAATGAGGCTACTACGCCGATTCCCGATCGCTCTTACGCCGCCCCGTCGTCGCGTACGTCGTTTACGAACTCGTAAGGTTACCCCTGCTTCTATGAGGAGTAACCTTACGAAGTACCGTCGGATGCCGTCGGGTGCCGTCGGATGCCATGTTAAGTATGGCGTCGGGTCAGCGTCGGCTTTTTCCGTCGCTTACGTCGTTTTACTAACTCGTTCGCGAATAGGGCATTGCGTAGTGACGATCACGTCGTTTTGACGTCGGTTTCAACGGCGCATTCCGACGTGAGCTGGAGCATACGCACTAGGCTTTTTCCCCGGCCGGTGCATGCGCAGTTCGTTCGACGCGGGGGCGTGCTTAATTTAAATACAAGCCGCCCCATTTGAATTACGCAGGCTTACGCTGGGCCGTTTTCGCTACGCCAACGCAAACTACGGAGCATAGCTATGTATAGCCATGACTAAGCATTGAAGCTCAATGCGAAACACGTCAGCTGTCTTTTGTTCCCACTGTATGCTGTTCTTGTAGTGCATCCATTTATTTTACCTATTTTTGAGTGCGGCTGTCCAAACTTCTTCTTCTGATTGCAAACTACGGAGCAAATTCTTAGGGAATACGGCACTTGCTCTAGTACGATGCGGCGGCGTAGTGTAAATGGCTTACGCTACGCCGGCGAATTTCTTAGAGAATCTGGCCCTATAACTTTTGCGCAAACCAATCAATAAACGCTTAATGGGATTTTTTTAACCAAAAATATGTAGAGGAATACGTATCGGCCTAAACTGAGGGAAAAACAAGTTTTTTTATATATTTTTGGGGATAATTATTATAGCAAAAATTAAAAAAGATTGCATTTTTTTCAAAATTGTTGCTCTATTTTTGTTTACAGCCCAAAAAATAAAAATCGCAGAGGTAATAAAATACCACCAAAAGAAAGTTCAATGTGTGAGAAAAAAAGGATGTCAATTGTGTTCAGGAGACACTTCGCACGACCGCGCAATTGTCAGTTAAATCGACGCAGTGCCGAATCGCAAAAAATGGCCTGGTCTTTGGCCAGCGAAATGGTCCGGGGCTTAAGTGGTTAAGGGAAGTGTTTTAGTGACCTAACTGGTAAATTCACTTTGGGAATGTGCACATTTGCATCCAGTACAACTCAACAAGTGTAAAGCAGACAATGTATGCCAACAATGAACACATCTAAATAACTTCCTTGAAGAATCTCTTCAGACTGTTACTATGAACAATGCCATGCTAGGATATAACATATACAGAATGTTTTTCATGCTTGCTAAGATTAACGATTTCAAGAATCCCTCTCTCATTTAGTAATGTGGGACTTGTCTAGGATGAGCACATTTTTGTATCACATAGAGAGCATAAATTGACAAATTTTATCCATGAAAACATATTCTGCAGAGCAGGAAGTGCACCGAATGCTAAGGATGTTACAGATGCAAATAATCAAAACTATGCAAAGTCAGTGCGAGCTATTCTTACCATTAAATGAAAGTCAATACCTCCTGGCAGCCCAGTTATACAAATATCTATGCATTCACGGTTTCCCTGTGCAAATACAAAATGCAACACCGAATGCTTTTCAGTGTCGTCCTCATCAGTATGATTCTTATTCAGGCGGTAACAATAATACAAACATACAAGTTTGAACAAGCCAGGAACAACTTTACATAGAAAATCTACCACTGCTTACTATTCAAATAGAATGCATTGTATTATTTATTCTTTGGTGAAAGCTAGGTACATCTATTGGCAAGAAAAAAAAATAAGATGTGTCTGTGCTGCACAAAAGAACCATTATCAAACCTTATTTTATTTTCTAATCTTCTCTTAAAATATAAAATCTGATTGAAAAGTCAAACGATACTTATTCCTTTGGTTTGGTTTCAGAATATTTATTGCATTTTAAAATAAAATACTGTATATACAATAATATATATATATATATATATATATATATATATATATATATATATATATATAAACAGTGGAAAGTATTCACAGTGCTTCACTTTTTCCACATTGTTATTTTACAGCTTCGTTCAACTTGTCTATATAAAGTACCACAGTTAACATTGCATTTTAGAGCACAAACCAAGCCATGAACTCCAAGGAAATCCGAGACAGGATTGTATTAAGGCACAGGCCTGGGGAAGGGTACAGAAATGTTTCTGCAGCAGTGAAGCACACTGGCCTCCATCATTCCTATATGGAAGAAGTTTGGAACCACCAGGACTCTTCCTAGAGCGTGTCCCGCAGGCCAAACTGAGCGATCTGTGGGGGAAGGGCCTTAGTCAGTAAGGTGACCAAGAACCCGATGCACTCTGACAGAACTTCAGCCTTTCTCTGTGGAGAGAGGAGGACCTTTCAGAAGAACAACCATCTCTTCAGCACTCCACCAATCAAGTCTGTAGAGTGGCCAGACGGAAACCAGTCCTTAGTAAAAGGCACATTACAGCCCGCCTGGAGTTTGCCAAAAGGCACCCGAAGGACGCTAAGACCATGAGAAACTAAATTATCTGGTCTGATGAAACAAAGTTTGAACTATTTTGCCTAAATAGCAAGCATGATTGGAGGAAACCAGGCACAGCTCATCACCTGACCAATACCATGCTTACAGTGAAACATGGTGGAGGCAGCTTCATGCTGTGGGGATGTTTTTCAGCAGCAGGAACTGTGAGACTAGTCAGGATCGAGGAAAGATGAATGCAGCAATATACAGAGACATCCTTGATGAAAAACCAAGGCCAGTTTCGCTCCCCTTCCTGAGTCACAGAGTGTCCCCATCAGAGTGTATATGGGTTTGAAAGGAGAGGAGACCATGGCACTTGTTCTGACCAAGCTCCAAGGAATACCACCAGTTTAATAGTTAATAATTTGTACCTAATGCTTTTGTTCACTACACAACGTCGTTGCACGATGTACAATGTTTAAATTGTACTATGTATTTGTAAAACTTAATAAAATTGATTGAAAGATAAAATTGCTGTTCACAGACGCTTCCATCCAATCTGACAGAGCTTGAGCTATTTTGCAAAGAAGAATAGGCAAAAATGTCACTCTCTAGATGTGCAAAGCTGGTAGAGACATCCCCAAAAAGACTTGCAACTGTAATTGCAGTGAAAGGCGGTTCTACAAAGTATTGAAACAGAGGTGTTGAATACAAATACACACCACACTTTTCACATATTCATTTGTAAGAAAAAATTATAATTTTTCTTACACTTTACAATTATGTGCCACTTTGTGTTGGTCTATCACATAATATCCAATTGAATGCATTTACATTTTTAGTTGTGAAGCCCCGTACACACGGCCGAGGTTCTCGGCAGAAACCAGCGAGAACCTCGCTGGGAGCCGCATTCTGCCGAGAACCTCGGCCGTGTGTACGCTCTCGGTGAGCCCCGCCCGTCGGGAAACCCGTCGAGCAAATAGAGAACAGGTTTTCTATTTGCTCGACGGCCCGTCGGGATGAATGGCTGGTTGCCTTTCCCGACGGGCGGGTCGCCGATTCTGACGGCCGGCAGAGAACCTCGACGGGCAGAACGATGTGTTCCGCCCGTCGAGGTTCTCTGCCGTGTGTACGGGGCCTGACATTACAAAATGTGGAAACTGTCAAGAGGTATGAATACTTTTTCAAAGCACTGTAGAGGCGGCAGGGGGCAGCTGCAGAATCATATATTGTGATAATAATAATAAATGCACATTGTATTTCTGCAAAAGTATGTGAACCCGCATTTCTGTATTATTAATAGTTCCATTAACAATAATACAAGGTATTTTATTAGGGATGCAAAGCTAGTTATGAAAACATATTTATTATACCAGAAAATCTGACATTTAAAATTTGTGAACATTTCATGTTAGTGTCTCCAGCACTGAAAATCCTTTTACTTATGTGAAGAAATCACTGCTGTTCATCTAGGGATAAGTTTAAGTTCAACTGAAGAATTTTTTTCTGAGCACAGAACCTCTAGGAATCCTGAGAATGTTCTTGCACAGCTTTATTTGTGATGATGATTAAAATGGAATAGTGATAATGGAATTTGCAGAAATGTAAAGCATGCTTTTAATCTCAATAATATGAATTAAGTTACTTTTAACTCACAAAACATGTCATAATGTATATGGGTTTGAAAAGTATAAAGTGTAAGTTCCTCCATTCCTGATCAAAACAAGACAATTAGTTCTGCATACAATTAAAGGAGTCCTGTACCTGACTGTATTTTATCACAGGCTGACAAATAGTTTAGCATCTCACACCTTGTGATAGTCTGTGGCTAAAATTAAATAAAGAATTACAAAAAATAAATCAATTATTAAATAAATATGCATGTAAATATTCACTTTTAAAGATTAACATGTTTGTTTAGATTTACTTTAACCACTTGGGGACCGATGACCACAGTGTACTGTGGATGGGGCAGCCAGCACAGGTGCTGCCTGCTTCCAGGTTTAGGACATATGCATGCCCTCCCCCTGCCCCGCTGCCACTCACTGTGATTACCTTACTTTGTGCGCTGGTCAAGATCATTTGATAATGGGGATAATGGTGTTAGGTTGCTTTTCAGGGGTTGGGCTTGGTCAGTAAAGGGAACACTTAAGGCATCAGTATACCAAGACATTTTAGGCAATTTCATGCTCCCAACTTTGTGGGAACAGTTTGGGGATGGCCCCTTCCTTTTCCAACATGACTGTGTACCAGTGCACAAAGCAAGATCCATAAAGACATGGATGAGCGAGTTTGGGTGGAGGAACTTGACTGGCTTGCACAGAGTCCTGACCTCAACCAGATAGAATACCCTTTGGATGAATTAGAGTGGCGACTGTGAGCAAGGCCTTCTCGTTCAACATCAATGCCTGACCTCCTAAATGTGCTTCTGGAAGAATGGTCAAACATTCTCATATAGACACACGCCTAAACCTTGTGGACAGCCTTCCAAGAAGAATTTAAGCTGTTTTAGCTGCAAAGGGTGGACCAACTCAATATTGAACTCTACGGACTAAGACTGAAATTCCATTAAAGTTCATGTGCATGTAAAGGCTGGTGTCCCAATACTTTTGACAATATAGTGTGTATAGTAGAAGGTAGGGTGTTTTCCGCGCCAAATAAATTAAAGTGAATAGGTCATATGTGAATAGTCAATACTTATAATACACTAATAGCTGCTCCTCAGGTTACAGGGGTGAACTGCGTAATGTGTGATATCACACAATATAGTGTGTATACAGTAGTTATTTATATTATACATACACATAGCTTCCAGTCCAGTTATTTTTAAGACCCTACATTAGAAAGACAGGTGTCTCCAGAAGTGCCAAGGAGAAACAGAGATGGGGACTATAAGCAACTTAAAGAGGAGGTCCGCCTAAAAAAAATGTATTAAAAGCCAGGAGCTACAAATACTGCAGCTGCTGACTTTTAATAAATTGACACTTACCTGTCCAGGGTGCCCGCGATGTCGGCAGCCGAAGTCGTTCAATCGCTCAGCTCTCGCTTGCCCCAGCTGCCATCCTCGGTGAGGGAATCAGGAAGTGAAGCATTGCGGTTTCACTTCCCGATTCCCTACTGCACATTTGCGAGTCGCGCTGCGCATCCTCATTGGTCCCCACTGTCTTCCTGTGTGTTTCCCAGAAGACAGAGGGGGGGCACAGGACGCGGGGGTCTATGCCCGGAAGTGCCCTGAAAGGTGCTAAATGTGACACCGGACGGGGGGAGGGTTACAAAAAGTAGAGGTTCACTTTTTGTCTTTTGAAAGCCTTATGTACACACAATCGGAATTTCCGATGAGAAAAAGTCTAATGGACTTTCCGATCGTGTGGGGGCCCATCAGACTTGTTTCCGTCTGTGTTTAGAAATAGGACATATTTTATTTTTTTTCCGATGGGAAAAAAAAAACAATAGGAAATTCCTATCGTCTGTGTGCAACTCAACCGGAGAAACAACTAACACATACTCAGAATCAAGTCGATGCATGCTCGGAACAATTGAACTTAATTTTTCTCGGCTCGTCGTAGTGTTTTTCGTCACCGCGTTTTGGACGGTCGCAATTTGGTCTGACAGTGTGTATGCAAGACAGCTTGAACGGAATTCCGGAATTATTGGATCTTAGGCCATCGGAAATTCCGATTGTGTGTACGGGGCATTACTTGTTCACCCTCCCTAGGAAATGGTTAAAAATGTGGACATGGGGAGTAATACAATCAACAAAGCAAAACACAGTCAAACAGTCTAACTACAATACATCATGTTAACATAAGTAATCTAATACAAAGTGATACTGGCGGGAATAGTACCCTCTGACATTGCATGTATCAGAGGACCAAAGTTTTCTGCTACAGAAATTTAAGAGCATTCTTACTGGGGTATAGAACAATATTAGATTACAACCACTCAACCCTCGCGTGGTTTTGAAATGCCCATCATCCTGTCCTTGCCTCACCCCCAAACTTATGGACAACAGTAGAGCTATACAAGCAGCACAGGCATTTGTCCCCCTATAAAGAAGATGTAAAGTATGGATATAATGAAAAGGCCTGCTAGATAAAAACAAAAGGCCCACCCAAAATTCATATATGAGTTTTTTAGCAGATAATGGGAGTTCAAAAGTTTCATATATCTCGTTTGTGGAAAGAATTTTGCTCTTGAGTTCAGAGTGTTGCACACCTGCTATAACAAATATGGGAGTTCCCATTCTCCCTGTAAGGCCTTGTACACACAATCAGTCCAAACCGATGAAAACGGACTAAAGTTAATTTTCATCGGTTCACAGACTGATGGTCTAATGGTCTGATGTGCGTACATACCATCAGTTCAAAAACTGATCGTGTCAGAACGCAGTGACGTAAAACACAACGACGTGCTGAAAAAAAACGAAGTTCAATGCTTCCAAGCATGCGTGGACTTGATTCTGAGCATGTGCGGGTTTTGTACCGATGCTTTTGCGTACTAACCATCGGTTTTGACCGATGGTCAGGCGTCCATCAGTCTGATTTTAAAGCAAGTTTTAAAATTTTGGACTGAAGGACAAAAGACTGATGGGCCGTACACACGGTCGGTTTGGACTGATGAAACTGAACTTCAGTCCGTTTTCATCAGTTTGGACTGATCGTGTGTACACGGCCTTATTTTTTTTATTGTGCAGAAAACAACAGAATGATGGTTGGGAGCAGTCTAAACATTAGAGGGACAGGGTCAGTACCTACAAAGGGTACATTTCATGACTGGTATCCCCTTTGAGAGAAAGCACTAATAGGTTCTACCTGTGCTGGAAATATCAATTTTTGGGCTGGACTGCCCTCCTAATAAATAACATTCCAAACATTTTGAAAAAAATATCTCTGAAGCAGACAAGCGTTTTTAGCTTCAGAGTTTTGTTCTGTTTATCATTGTCTAGCTAATGGCAATGTTCTCTTTAGCAAGTTAAATAATACGATTTTATTGTGTTTTATTAGCATGCACAACTTGTTAATCAGGCTGTTTACATTTGATTTACCTCTGTTTGTTGTATTGGTTTACAACATCTGAGTGCTTGAGAAATACTCGGGGCATAAACACTAAAATACGATTACAGGAGAAAAACAAGTAAAGAAAAACTCCTGCAAATACAAATAATTTTACAATTCTTTTCTATATATTACTGATTTTTTTTATTTTTAACCACTTGAGCTTCCACATCTTTACATCTCTACCCCTTATAAACCAAAGTATAGTCAGGTAAAACATTGTCAGTAGGGATGAGCTCCGCGTTCGATTCGAACATATGTTCGACTCGAACGTCGTCTGTTCGTACGTTCGCCGAAATTCGAACAAAACGGGTCGTTCGCAACCAAATTCGAGTGACGCGTCACGGCTCATAATTCACTGCGGCATTGCGTGCTGATGATTGGCCAAGCATCCACTATGACCCGCATGCTTGGCCAATCACAGCTCGCAAAAAAACGGAGAGCCATAATTGGCCAAAGCCAGGGTGGCTTTGGCCAATTATGGCTCAGTGGGTTTAGTACACACCCCACACTATAAAAGGCTGCCTGCAAGGCGGCCTCGTGTAGTGTGTTGCGGCGTTGTTAAAGAGATCAGTCCTGTAGAGAGAGAGAGAGAGACAGTGGGGCAGATTCACAGAGAATTAGATTCTCGTAGAGTATCAGAAATACACTACGCCGCCGTTTTTTACCTGGCTCTACGTGGAATTCAGGTAGATTTTGTCCAGTAAACGACGGCGGCGTAGTGTATTTCTCCCGTCGCAATCCATCTGCGCGAGTAGGGGGCGTGAAGCATTTAAAATAGGCGCGTTCCCGCGGCGATCGAACTGCGCATGCTCCGTTCGCAAATTTCCCGCCGTGCATTGCGCGAAAACACGTCGTCACGTCGTAGTAGCGTCGTTTACGTACATTCCTATTCCCGAACGAGTTACGTTAAAAAAAAAAAAATATTTTCAAATCGACGCAGGAACGACGGCCATACTTTACATGGGTTACGCACTGTTAGACCAGCAAAAAGCTCCTCTAACATTACGCAGCCAAAAAATGACGTAGGCGATTGCGAGGGACACTCGTACCTTCGTGGATCGCCGTAAAAACTAATTTGCATACCCCGACGCATGAAAACGACGCGAACTCCTCCCAGCGGCCGCAAAAATATCGCAGCGTAGATCCGAAGGCTTACGAAGATGTAAGCCTCTCGGATCGAAGCCCGAAGCCGCCGTATCATGGTTTGAGGATTCAAACTGGTGATACGGCGCGCAAAATTTGAAATTACTCCTGTCTAACACCAGTTAGACAGGCGTAATTGCTCTGTGAATCTGGGCCAGTGTCTTTATTACTAGATAGATAGATAGAGCAGGCAGGCTGTCAGTTTAGTTAAATTTGTGTGTAGAGGATATATATACATCCCAGGAGTTGTACATATATTTATACACTGTATAGCTTAGATCAGTTCTTCCTAATTTACTGGCAGGCAGGTGATTGTGCTATTTAAAGACGTTATCACAGGTATAGACACCCAGCAGGTACAATATTTAACCTCCCTGGCGGTATGATTCTTTCAGATTTTAGGTGCTGAAAGCGGTACCATTATTTGCAAGGAAATTTGGCGTTTAATACTGTAGGCCTGTAATTATTAGAAATAACTCACTTAAATCTGACCAAACTAGAGTCTAATAGGCATCCTGAGTATGACATTTTTTAAAAAACAAAATGATAAATTATAATATAATAAATAATTATAAATATTTATAACGAATGATAATATAATTATAATAAAAATTATTCAATAATGTAATCAAATCAAAATCACTGAAATTTGCTCCGTTGCAGAATTGTTGCTGTCATTATTATTTTATTTTTATGATGAATTTCCCCACAAATCGCTATCGCTCAATTCTGCAAGTGATTATAATTTATTATCGCTGTTTTTTAGCTGCTCTAAAACCATTTTTGACATAAAGGGACACGTTTGGTTGCTATGGGCAATCTACAGTTTGCAGGGAGAAAGAACAGTTTTTATTATGTAAAAGAGCATGCAGGACACTGGGCAGACCACTAGGGACAAAGGGGGTGTGTATTTTTTACTATAAGATTACAGTATACTGTATGTAATGTGTTTGTTTACATTTTTGAATATGGCGCCGTTCTCCGCCCCCGTGCATCGTAACGTCGCAGGGAACGGAGCTCGGCGGCACACGGGGACACTGTGTGAATCGAGCGAGCACCCGCTCGCTCACACAGCGTGGATGCATCGCTGGATCCAGGAACAAGGTAAGAAAACCATCGGGGTTACCGATCGCAGCACAGAAATCTAACCCCGAGTCAGACTCGGGAATACCGCCAGGGGGGTTAAAGGAATTTTTCATTTATTTAAGCATCATTAAAATCACTTCTCCTTCTTCCTTTAAATATTGTACCTGCTGCATGTCTATAGTTTGCCTGTCCTGCTCCTGAAAAAACTACATTTTTTTTAAACTTTGTTTCCATTGATACATGTTCCCTGGGGCAAGACCCGGGTTCTCAAAGACGTTTTACGACAATAACTTGCATATTAGGTTTTAAAATGAGCACTTTTGAATTTGAACTTCAATGTGGTCCGATCGAAAGTTCTGGTGCAAACCAAATGCGGGGGTGTTCGGCTCATCCCTAATTGTCATTTCTATGTCTTGTTTTCTATGCAAACTTTAGATTTTTTCCAGCTTAACCAAATCAGCTATACATATTTTGACCTAATTTCTGCTAATTCGGGTTTTGGGTGGGTCTGCCAACACCATCAGCACAACAAATTAAGACTAAATAATTAAAGAAACCAGGCATTAAAAAGTCACCCAAACAATGACTGTAGCCAATCAATTGCAGTCGCTGTTTGGATATTCTGACAGCCATGGGTGCCGACTGTCAGAATACAATAGTTGGGAGTGGGAGATTCTTCCATTCACTCTATTTAGCATGGATGGGGGAATGATTGGTTTTCTCTTTGTGTATATGGCCATTTTCAACTTCAAACTCTAGATAAAAAGCACAACCTTTATTCTGTGATTTGTCCGAGTTAAAAGAAAAGCAAAATAAAGTTTGGTGCAGTCATGTACACATTAAAGTGATTGTAAAGGCAGACTTTTTTTTTCATCTTAATGCATTTTATGCATTAAAATAGAAAAAAAAATGTCCTTGTGTAGCAGTCCCCCTCAGCCCCCTTAATACTTACCTGAGCCCCATCTCTGTCCAGTGCTGTGCACGAGTGCCGCGGTCATCCGGGACGCTCCCTCCCAATTGGCTAAAACAAAGCAGCAGCACCATTGGCTGCCACTGCTGTCAATCAAATTCAGTTAGCCAATCAGGAGAGAGAGGGGGCGAGGCTGAACTGCAGCTCCATGTCTGAATGGACACAGGGAACTGTGGCTCAGCTCGAGTGCCCCCATAGCAAAATGCTTGCTGTGGGGGCACTTGACAGGAGGGAGGGGCCAGGAGTGACGAAGATGGACCCGAGAAGGGGATGATCTGGGCTACTCTGTGCAAAACCATTTCAGAGAGCAGGTAAGTATAACATGTTTCTTTTTTTTTAAAGAAAAAAAAATAGACTTTAGTATCACTTTAAATACAGGTAAAAAATGTGGCGTATATTTTTAATGTCACATTACAAAATAAATAAATAAAATGAGTGAAAATAAAGAAAAGTTTACATATCAATAATAAGTAAACAGGAATAGAAATGGGATCAATTAAGGCTGATTAGGGTTAACCATAGGGTTAATAAGGGGTTAACAAGGAACCATTATTAATGATTTTTTCCACTGAGGTTTTCTTGAATAAATATCATTTATGGATCAAAGAACACTCATTTGGCAAAAAAAACTAAACCTGGCCAATTTAAACTGAGTATTTCATGAAAAAAAGTAATGCCGTGTACACACGATCGGTTCGTCTCATGAAAACGGTCTGATGGACCGTTTTCATCAGACAAACCGATCGTGTGTGGGCGCCATCAGTTTTTTCCCATCGGTGAAAAAACTTAGAACCTGTTTTAAAATTATCTGATGGTTAAAAACCAATAGAAAAAAACAATCGTCTGTGGGGAAAAATCAACGCATGCTCAGAATCAAGTCAACGCATGCTTGGAAGCATTGAACATCATTTTTCTCACCACGTCGCCGTGTTTTACGTCACCGTTACTTCTGACACAATCGTTTTTTTAACTGATGGTGTATAGGCAAGACTGATGAAAGTCAGCTTCATCGGATATCTGATGAAAAAATCTATCAGACCGTTTTAATTGGATGAACCGATCGTGTGTACAGGGCATAAGAGGTCAACTTCAGTGAACACCACATGTCCAAATGATCACTAGATCTCCAGATATAGGAACACAAAGGCATATTTTATGTTAAAGTTGTGCCTCAACAAGCCCTTCTTACTTCTTGAGCCTTCCTATTTGTAAATGAAGCTGCTAATCACGGGTGAACAATAGAGGTCAAAAAGGCAGGATATGTACAGATTTGTATATAACTTAAGCTGTCTATAGCTCAAAATTGACTGATCATTTTGACAAATTGTTATTCTACAGTATTAGATATTATGCATTTTTTACCGTATGCTCAGGTTGAATTGTGCAAATTTGTGACAGGTTTTAAAGAAAGTTGTTTTGATGCTGAACTCCAGGCAACTTAACCACTTCAATACAGGGCTTTAAAACCCACCTCCTTCCCGGGCCTATTCTGGCACTTCTCTCCTACATGTACAAATCATCATTCTTTTGCTAGAAAATTACTCAGAACCCCCAAACATTATATATGTTTTTTTAGCAGACACCCTAGGTAATAAAATGGCGGTCATTGCAACTTTTTATCTTGCAACGTATTTGCGCAATAATTTTTCAAACGGCTTTTTTTTGTAAAAAAAAAAAATGGTTTCATAATTTAAAAAATAACAAATCAGTAACGTTTGCCCAATTTTTTGGTAAAATATGAAAGATGATAATACGCCGAGTAAATAGATACCTAACATGTTATGCTTTAAAATTGCGTATACTCATGGAATGGCGCCAAACTTTGTTACTTAAAAATCTCCATAGGCGACACTTTAACATTTTTACAGGTTACCAGTTTAGAGCTACAGAGAAGGTCTAGTCCTAGAATTGTTGCACACGCTCTAACGCACGCGACGACACCTCACATGTGTTGTTTGAACGATGTTTACACACGCGGGCGGGACTTACATGTGCGTACGCATCTGAGCGCAAGCTACCGGGGACAGGGGCATTTAAATGTTTTTATTATTATTATTTATTTTTTATTTTACTTATTTATTTATTTTTTACACTTTTTTTTTACATTTTTTTTCAAACACTTTTATTCCTATTACAAGGAATGTAAACATCCCTTGTAATAGGAATGTGTGTGACAGGTCCTCTTTAAGGAGAGATGCGGGGTCAATAAGACCTCACATCTCTCCTCCAGGCTGGAAAGAATGGGATTGTGAAAAAAATTCACAGATCTCATTCGAAATAGCCGCAATTGCGGTTTGTTTACTTACGGGACACGGGAGTGATGTCATCACATCACGCCCGGGTCCTCTGACGGTCATAGAGATGACTGGTGACCATCTGGTCACCAGTCATCTCTATGGCAAACATCTGTTGGACAGCGATCATCTCTCCGGGCTCCAGATGGGACAGGAGAGACCGGAGAAGCACCGGATGGCGGCGCGGGGGGGTGTCCCCTCCCGCCGCCTGTAAGAACGATCTAGCGGCGGAACCGCTGCTATGATCGTTCTTACGGTGCGCACGATCGCCGCCACTAAAAAATTATATCTCAATGATGCCTCTGGGTGCAGGCATCATTGAGATATCCCTCCGCAAAGTCCAGGCCTTCATATGACGTCCACCCGGGATAACAGGTCCCTGTTTTGGACGTCATTTGATGGCCTGTGGGTATCAAATGGTTAAAGTGGCTCTAAAGGCAGAAGGTTTTGATAAGGAGAATGCATTAAGGTGAAAAACCTTCTGCATGCAGCTCCCCAAGCCCCCTATACTTACTTAAGCCTGATCTCAATTCAGCGATGTGCACGTGAGCAGTGGCTCTCTTGGCTCTCTCCCCCCTTCATTGGCTCAGAGACAGCAGTGGGAACCATTGGTTCCTGCTGCTGTCAATCAAAGCCAGTGAGGTGGGAGAGGTAGATGGGGCCGAGCCATGCTCAGTGTGTCAATGGCTCAGGATCGAGCATGCCCCCAGAGTAAGTGGCTTTTTATGGAGGCATTTGGCAGGGGGAGGAGCCAGGAGCACTGGCAGGAACCCAAGAAAAGGAGGACTGAGGCTGCTTTGTGCAAAAGCACCAGCTCTGCAAAAATGAATAGCTTATTTCTGTCTAGCAGATTTGGAAGAGCAGATTTTTTACCTAGTCCTGTTCTCCTGTGGGCCCCTCTGCACTGCTAGACCAGTCCCAGCAGCCCCTTCTTGTCCATGCTCTGACTGTCCAAGGTTCTCTGATATCATTCATACTGATGCAGAGTTCATATTTCTATAATGAATGTGAACAGGACTGGGAAACCATGGCATGGGGGAGTGCTGTCTGCCAGGGGAGTGGAGGATCGGTTAGGTAAAATTGCTTTCACTCTCACTTGAACTAAATGAGCAGGTAACCTTTGCAGCACAGCCTCACTGCAATGGAGAATTTCATTGGTATCCAGGAGTTGGGCTTTAAGTACATGCTGTGTTAAACATCATAGCTCTATAATACAAACAGTGGAACCTCAGATTGTGAGTAACACGGTTTATGAGTGTTTCGCAATACAAGCTATATATTTTTTTATTCTGACTCACTTTGCGAGCGTTGTCTGGCAAAACAAGCAGGATTTAAGTCGCTGGGGTGTGCAGTACCGCATTTGGCGAGAGGTGAAGGGGCGCCGGAGAGACTTGGTTCCCGAGTGTCTCCAGTACCCCCGAACCCCTGGCCATATGCGGTACTGCATAGAAAAGCAGTGGCTGTGGAACGGATTATCTGAGTTACCATTATTTCCTATGGGGAAACTCACTTTTAAATAGGAGTGCTTTGGATTACAAGCGTTCTTCTGGAACTAATTATGCTCGTAACCCAAGGTATTACTGTATCATATCCTCCAATAATAATCTATTCTGTCTATGTTCCATTTCAATAACTATCCTAAAATTTTATATTTGGGAACACATCATTGTAACTAGTCTGTTAATAACCTCAAATTCCCTTTTATAAATTCCTAAACATAAAAACTATCAGTCGCTATGCTTAGTATTTTCCATTATTTTTTCATTACTCTATATGATTTATTTAGGGAGAATTAAAATAAAAACATATAGCATTTAATAAAACCATATCTGCTTGAAAACAATAATCTTTTCAGTGAAAATTTATGTCTAGGGGCTGCTAGTGCTTTATACACATAACATAATGAAAAGATAAGCCAAGCAAGCCAAACAGTTATTGAAAGCATCACTGAAATCAGGGAATTAAAAAAAGAAACCTTAAATTTAAACATGAATGGCCTTTTTTTCTAAACATATGCTTTAACTAACTTCACTGGAAAACACTAACAAGGTTAGTGTTTATATTAAAGTTAAAGCGGAGGTTCACCCTAAAACATTTTTCTAACAATACATTGTGCTCACTTGCAACATTGAAAATATGCGTTTTTTATTTTATTTTTTTGCTGTACATACCGTCGTGTAGTTTTTTCACCCCCCGACTTCTGGGTAGTGGCTCCCGCGGGACTGGGCATTCCTATGCAGCAGGTAAGTGATTGACGTGATGACAAAAACTAACCCCCGTCGCATAAGGAGCGTCACGAGTTGACTAAAGAAGCCGAACTTCGGTGCGCAGGCACCGTATAGCGCCGTATAGAGCCTACTCGCAGTTCGGCTTCTTTCGGCAACTCGTGACGCTCCTTATGCGACGGGGGTAGTTTTTGTCATGACATCAATCACTTACCTGCTGCATAGGAACGCCCAGTCCCGCAGGTGCCACTACCCGGAAGTCGGGGAGTGAAATAGCTATACAACGGTATGTACAGCTAAAAAAAATAAAAACGCATACTGTCAATGTTGCAAGTGAGCACAATGTAATGTTAGAAAAATGTTTTAGGGTGAACCTCCGCTTTAAAGGCCAACTCCAGTAAATAAGTGATATAAGTGTAACTTAAAGCGGAGGTTCACCCTAAAACATTTTTCTAACATTACACTGTGCTCACTTGCAACATTGACAGTATGCGTTTTTTTTCTTTTGCTGTACATACCGTCGTATAGCTATTTCACCGCCCGCGGGTAAGTGATTGACGTCATGACAAAAACGTTCCCCGTTGCATAAGTAGCGTCACGAGTTGCCGGAAGAAGCCAAACTGCGAGTCAGCTCTATACGGCGCTATACGGTGCAAGTGAGCACAATGTAATGGTAGAAAAATGTTTTAGGGTGAACCCCTGCTTTAATTACTGATGCACTGTGCAAGAGCTGGTGCAAGAGGCAGGTTTAAAAGGATGGATGATGTTTACCCAGTAGGTAGGTAGAAGGTTCAAAAATCTTTAAACTAATCAGCCTCCTAAACATCAAACTATATTTGTCAGGCATGCCATAATTTAATGAACCAGTGAATCATATAGCATGGAAAAAGTTTACAAGGTGCCACAGTACAGCTACTTGTGATCACAAAGTCTGGATGGCTTTGGCCAATTATGGCTCAGGGCTTTAGCACACGCCCCACACTATATAAGGCCGCCTGCTGGGCAGCCTCGTGTAGTGTGTTCCGGTTTGTTAATGAAAGCAGTCAGAGAGACAGAGAGATTGTCTTTTTAGATAGCTAGATAGAGCAGGCAGGCTAGTCAGTTTAGCTTAATTTACAGTGTGTAGAGAATATATATACATCCCTAGGAGTTGTACATATATTTATACACTGTATAGCTTAGATAGATCAGTTCTTCCTAATTTACTGGCAGGCAGACGTTATCACAGGTATAGACACCCAGCAGGTACAATATTTAAAGGAATTTTTTTTATTTTTATTTAAGCATCAATAAAATCACTGCTCCAGGAGCAGTGTTTTTAATGATGCTTAACCACTTGAGTCCCCGCATACTGTCAAATGACGGCGGCAAAGGGGATCTGAATATCCCAGCCGCCGTCATTTGACGGCATTGTCTTCTCCGGCCACTGGGGGGTGCGTGCGCGGCGCCCCCCCCGAGATGCAGACGCGCGTGCCTGGCGGTCGCGATGTACCTGCCGATCGGCAGTTTTAGAGCAGGGACGTGGAGCTCTGTGTGTAAACACAGAGCTTTATGTCCTGTCAGGGAGAGGAGACTGATGCTGTGTCCTTTGTACATAGGGACACAGCATTGGTCACCTCCCCAGTCAGTCCCCTCCCCCCACACAGTTAGAACACACCCAGGATACACATTTAACCCCTTCCTCACCCCCTAGTGTTAACCCCTTCCCTGACAGTCACATTTACACAGTAATTAGTGTGTTTTTTATAGCACTGATCGCTGTATAAATGTGAATGGTCCCAAAAATGTGTCAAAAGTGTCCGATGTGTCCGTCGCAATATCGCAGTCCTGACAAAATTCGCAGATACTAGTAAAAAAAAATAATAATAAAAAAATTGTCAGAATTCTATCCCTTATTTTGTAGCCACTTTAACATTTGCGCAAACCAATTACTATTCGCTTATTGCGATTTTTTTTACCAAAAATATGTAGAATACATATCGGTCTAAACTGAGAAAAAAAATTGGATTTTTATTATAGCAAAAAGTAAAAAATATTATGTTTTTTTTTCAAAATTGTCGCTCTTTTTTGTTTATAGCGCAAAAAATAAAAACCGCAGAGGTGATCAAATACCACCAAAAGAAAGCTCTATTTGTGGGAAAAAAAGGAAGTCAATTTTGTTTGTGAGGCATGTCGCACGACCGCGCAATTTTAATTTAAAGCGACACAGTGCTGAAAGCTGAAATTTCGCCTGGGCAGGAAGAGGGTATATGTGCCCAGTAAGCAAGTGGTTAACTTAAAAAATAAAAAAATAAAAAAATTCCTTTAAATATTGTACCTGCTGGGTGTCTATAGTTTGCCTGTGAAAATGTCTTTGAGAACCCGGGTCTTCAGTTCTGCTCCTGAAAAAACAACAGTTTTTTAAACTTTTTTCCATTGATACATGTTCCCTGGGGCAAGACCCGGGTTCTCAAAGATGTTTTCCAACAATAATTTGAATATTGGTCTTTAAAATTATCGTTTTTGAATTCGAACGTTCGAGTCCCATAGACTTCAATGGGATTCTAAACGGTCGGTCTGTTCGGCGGTTCTGGTGCGAACCGAACGCTAGGGTGTTCGGCTCATCCCTACACTTTAGTCATTAACATTATAGTAATAACTGCAAGTTCAAATAATATATTCCCTGAAAAAGGTGCCCATTATTCATTGGAGTGTAGTGTAAAAAAACTGTAAATGACAATCCAAAAAGTATACAATGAGTTTTAGGGGTCCAAAAATGCTCCCATTCATGAGTGCTTTAGAGGGCACAGGTCTTGTCAGCAGCTGGTTTGGAAGGATTTAGACACCCAAAATGCATTGGTAAATCTTCGGATTAAACAAAAGCGTGCAGTGCTTAATATGTGTCACAAATATTGTAATATGAAAAAATCCATGCTGAAAGTAGAAATGATATATATCACAATAATAAAAAATCCCAGATGACTGGTGTCTTTTCACACGGTGAGATGCTTCGTACACGCGAACGGTTTTCACATGACCGGCCGTTTGTATGCTCCACTACAGTGTTTCCCACAGGAAAACTGCCAAGCAAAAAAACGCAGAGAATCGCATCGGGAAAACTTCTATGGAGCATACACACAGCCGGTTTTCCTGACCAAAAGCATACATGCCAGTTTTCCCGTTGGGAAAACCGATCGTGTGTATGAGGCAAAAGGGTGTATCTCAGAAGGAAAAGACTTCCAAATCTCAGTTAATCATCATAGTGGAGCTAGGATGGGTGGTTACCAGGTAATAATGACCCTCATTGAAGAGAAGTCATAAAGGCATTTGTAAGTGTGTGCTCTCTTCTACAGAACTTCCGGTTCTCTAACCCTGATTACAGCAGAACAGCATGTGTAACAATGTATCACTACATACGCAGGACATTGGGGATTCATATATCAACATTCCCATGAAAAGAAAACAATGCTCTCTATAGTGTAAATCAATTTAAATCAATATCTGTGGTGGAAGCAGGCATACAAAACAAAGCAAGCTCCGGTCTTTCCCACAAACAAGATGGCTGTAACTGGTTGGCGCATGCGCAGTGATGTTTGTTCTGGCTACACCCTACGTGTTTTGTCATTTGTGATGTAAACAGGGGTACGGCCGTGAGGACTTTCTAAATGTTTTTTGAATAGGACTTTATAATTTATTATTATGATACATATCATTTCCCCTTTTAGCAGGGATTTTTTCATATTGCACAATACTTGTGGTACATACTAAGTGCTGCAGTCTTGTAACAGCTGCTATTCATCTTGTTTCTGGCTTTTTAGACATCCAGGGTTTCTTTTTCTTTGTTTTTCATCTTTTGATTGTTCTCATAGACTTTCTTTGGAATAAAGTCATATCTGGACCTTTGGTGTGGCACTTCAATTTACATTTTTGTTACATTCAGCCCAGGTTCACACTGGGTACGATTTAGTTTGATTTGAGATGCGATTTCACATGTGAAATCGCATCTCAAATCAGCGACATTTGCCGGCAATTGCAGGCAATGACACCGTCCTAATCGGTGCGACGCCGCATCTGCGGCGCTGCACCGATTTCATAAAGTAGTTCCTGTACTACTTTTTGCGATTTCAGGATGCGATTTACATTGACATCTGTGCAGAAACCTGCACAGATGTCTCCTAAATCGCGGCTGAAATCGGGACTGCCAGCGGGAGTGAAATTGTGCGAGTTCAGCTGAACTCGCACGGCTTCACTCCCGCAGCCCAGTGTGAACCAGGGTTACAAAGGCGACTTCGGAAATCTTCTGCAGTGTAGGAGCTGCCTTCTTGTAAACAAGATCACAAGATCACTTACATCAACATCCAAACTTTAAGATAGTTTTACCAATAAAATAAGGATCCAGTGCTATTTTTCCACTTTCTTCAAATATTCCACTGGCAAAAAGCTAGGGGGACCTAATTTAATTAAAACATGTATACTGCTGGGATCTCCTGCTATAATTTGTTTATTAAGGTGTCTTTCTTTCATTGAATTCCCCGGTGTGTGCCTCCTGGGTGTGAATCCCCATTGTTAGTTGAGTCACACACTGTTTCTGCCTGCTAGCATTGTGTTCACTTCACCTCTTTACCAAATTATAGTGGGATGTTTATGTGTTTATGTTAGCTGTTCATTAGATGTACACGCGTACACACGATCAGACCGGTCTGATGAAACTGGCCTAAAGACCAGTTTCATCGGACCAAATTGATCGTGTGTACGGCCCATCGGACCCTTGTCCATCGGACCAAAGTTTTAAAACTTGCTTTAAAATCTATCCGATGGACACCTGTCCGTCGGACCAAAATGATGGTTAGTACACAAAAGCATCGGACTAAAAACCCACGCATGCTCAGAATCAAGTTGACGCATGCTCGGAAGCATTGAACTTTGTTTTTTCAGCACGATGGGATTTTGGACTGATGGTGTGTACGCACATCAGACCATCAGACCACTTCAGCGGTGGTCCGATGAAAACGGTCCGTCGGACCAGTCTCATCGGTTTGGTCTGAACGTGGCCTTAGAGTTTAAAGTTTGCATGGTTTAGGATAATGTGATCAAGCTCTTATCTGATTTTGTGTGGTATAAATTATGGGTTAGTTTTCTATTCTCAGCTATTCTTAGCTATAATACTTGGTTCCTGGTCCCAGAGTGGAGGAAGCTGTATCTTGGCGAGGCACCCAGGCTGGGTGCCAGGCGGTCTGTCACAGACAGACAGATTTTATGTTTAATTTTTTATTGAGTGTTTCAAATAGTTCAAGACACAATTAAGATTTAACATAACAGGTCAAGACAAATATAATTTGGGGTTAATTTGGGACTCAAGCACCCACAGCCTATTATACAGTTGGAGTATATTGTCCCAAAAAAGGGGTAATCTGTAGGCAAGTGTCCCAGACAGGGCCGGGACAAGGGGTGGGCAGGAGGGAGGGCTGCACCTGGCGCAAGGTTTATTGCAGGGATGGGGGGGCACCCTGACCCTAACCCTAAGGGAAAGGGGGGCTCAGTTTGGCATCTTTGCCCTGGGCGCTTAATGGCCTTGTCCCGGCACTGGTCCCAGATGTGAGTCAAAGTGTCAGGGGACTGTAAAAACCTCCAGCATATGTCCAGGATAGAGGGGTCTTTTTATGCAAAATTGTGAGACAGCAGTACCACCTAGACAGTATTTGATAGTTATGTTTTTGGCCGTGAGATGAAATACACAGATTATAGATGGGTGCTGGTATGTCTCATACTGAAGAATATGAGAGACTTAAAAGCATCATCATATTCAGATGATATCTGTCCCGGGTGGCTTATGAAGGCCAACTCCAAAACACTGGCTCCAGACATCTGCAAAGTTATTAATCTTTCGCCGCAACTAGGCATCGTCCCAGGAAAGATGAAGCATGCCATAGTAACACCCCTTCTGAAAAAAGTGGGCCTTGATATAACTGATCCGCTTAACTTCAGGCCCATTTCCACCATCCCTTTCTTGTCAAAAATTCTAGAGCAAGTTGTCTTTAGGCAGCTACAAATCTATTTTGAGGGAGGAAACCTCTTTCATGATACCCAGTCGGGGTTTCGCCCGGGAAGAGGAACAGAGATATCTGTGCTGGCCATGCGAGAAAGACTACTATCAATCCGTGATGCAGGGGGGTCGGCAGCTTTGATTCTGCTAGACCTCTCCGCAGCATTCGACACTGTCGATTATGAGATTCTGTTGGACAGACTGAAAAATCTTTTTGGTCTTGACGGGGTGGATAAGCTCCTTTCTCCATGAGAGAACTCATTATGTTAAGATGGGAACACATCGGTCCACCACAAGACCTCTTACTTGTGGTGTCCCACAAGGGAGTGCACTATCGCCGCTCCTCTTTAATGTCCGTCCTCTTGCTGATATCATCCATAACAACAACTTGGAGTGTCAGCTTTATGCTGATGACACTCAAATTCTGGTTGATTCAGCAAGAGGACCTCAGCAGCCAGCTCAGCTGGCGAAATGCCTGGTAGAAATACAGGATTGGATGGCGGGTAATAGGCTTGGATTGAACACAGCCAAAACCGAAGTTCTACTAATTGGTCTTGATGGCGCTGCACTGCTGGCGGCATGGCCTCCATCTCTCGGGCCCACACCCATTCCAGCTAAGCAGGTAAAAAACTTAGGGGTCCTCATTGACGACACCCTCTCGTTCGTGCCCCACTTCAGAAAAATCCTGCGGAATGCTAATCATCATCTGAGGCTCCTCAGAAAAGTGAAACACCTATTCACGCAAAGTAACAGATCTATACTTGCCCAAGCTTTTATCCACTCCAGATTGGATGGGGCTAACATATTTATACTGGGTGCCCCGCAGAAATGGGTCTACAAGCTCCAGGTGGTGCAGAACCACGCTGCTCGCTTTGTTCTGGGTCTAGCGAGACAAGATCATATTAGCCTGGCTAGGAGATCACTCCATTGGCTCCCTATTGAGCAGAGAGTGATCTTTAAAATGCTCTGTATCTTTTTCCGAGCATACTGGGGACTGGGCCCCAAATATTTACACAATCTAGCGATGCACTATGTACCTACGCGGCCATTAAGATCTAAGACTCAACACCTAGCCGTAGTTTTTCCATCTAAACTTTCTTCCATGGGAGGCAAACGACTTCAGAGTAGGGGTGCTATGCTGTGGAATGCGCTTTCCATGGAACTTAAGATGACACCAAACTTGCTCCTCTTCAGAAAAAAACTGAAGACAGAGCTATTTGTCCAGGCTTATGGATAGATTGAGCGTTATTTTTTCCCAATACACTCCGCTTCTTCATTGATGAGGTCAGTCTTGCCATTTTAGTGATTATGCCCCTGGAATGGCCCTGACTACTCAGACAGCAATGATGTCATGTACTCTTTCTATAGATTTCCTTGTTTCTTTTTCCTTATCATATTCTTTGAAGCTCCTTGGCCTTTTTCTTTTGTTTACTTAAGAACCGGATACTTTTTTTTTTTAGTCTCTGTCATCTTTTTTTTTCTTTTTCTTTTTTTATTACAGTTGATTGATTCTAGGTAACACCTAACCAGCGGCGCTTAGACGCTCACCCCCCAGTGGGTATTTGGCGCCTAACCAAATCAAATCAAATGTTGTTCCAATCCAATCCTCTAGTAATTCACTGACAGATTTTATTTTTGGCTGAGATGACTATCGGGACTAATGTCATCTCCAAAATACTAATGCCCCGTACACACCGTCGGAATTTCCGACAAGAAAAGTTTGATGTGAGCTTTTGGTTGGAAATTCTGACCATGTGTAGGTTCCATCTGACTTTTCCGTCAACAAAAAATTTGAGAGCTGGTTCTCAAATTTTCAGACGGAAAAAATTCCAATTGGAAATTCCGATCATCTGTAGCAATTCCGATGTGCAAAATTCCGACGCATGCTTTGAAACAATTCGACGCATGCTCGGAAGCATTGAAATTATTTCTCTTGGCTCATCGTAGTGTTGTTTGTCACTGCATTCTTGACGGTCAAAAGTTCAGAGAACTTTTGTGTGACCGTGTGTATGCAAACCAAGCTTGAGCGGAATTCCGTTGGAAAAAACATCCAAGGTTTTTCCGACAGAAAATCTGATCGTGTGTACGCGGCATAACTCTGAATGAAGTTGTACTTCTTTTCCCTGCAAACTGTCTGATCAAAGAAATGGTAATTTGTAACCACTTCCTTACTGGGCACATATACCCCTTAATGACCAGGTGAAATTTCAGCTTGTGGCACTGCGTCACTTTAAATGACAATTGTGCGGTCGTGCGACGTGGCTCCCAAACAAAATTGACGTCCTTTTTTCCCCACAAATAGAGCTTTCTTTTGTGGTATTTGATCGCCTCTTCGGTTTTTATTTTTTGTGCTATAAACAAAAATAGAGCGACAATTTAAAAAAAAAAAAACAATATTTTTTACTTGTTGCTGTAATAAATAGCCCAATTTTTTTTAAAAAACTTTTTTTTCTCAGTCTAGGCGATACGTATTCTTCTACATATTTTTGGTAAAAAAAAAAATCGTAATAAGCGTCTGGTTTGCGTAAGTTATTGCGCTTACAAAATAGGGGACAGAATTATTATTATTTTTTATTATTATTTTTTTTACTACTAATGGCGGCGATAAGCATTTTTTAAGTGACTGTTACATTATGGCGGAGACATCAGACACTTTTGACACATTTTTGGCGCCATTCACAGTTATACAGCGATCAGTGCTATAAATATGCACTAATTACTGTATAAATGTGACTAGCATTGAAGGGGTTAACACTAGGGGGTGAGGAAGGGGTTAACTGTGTACCCTGAATTGTGTTCTAACTGTGTGTGGAGGGGGGTGACTGGGGGAGGTGACCGATCTGTGTCCCTGCGTACAAGGGACACAGATCGGTCTCCTCTCTCCCTTGACAGGACATGGATCTCTGTGTTTACACACAGAGATCCACGTCTTGTCCCTGTAGCCGCCGATCCCGAGTGCCTGGCGGACATCAAGGCCGCCAGGCACGCGCATCGGCATCTCTGGCAGAGCACAGGCCGTAAAAACACGACTAGTTAGAGAAGTAGAACCACCCTGCGGCCGTACAAAGTTGTACGGGTGTCGGGTAGTGGTTAAATACATTTATGTACAGAGTTCTAATTGTACACCTAATATACGTCACTTTAGAACTACATGCATTTAATGCACTGTTTCACAAACCAATCCAATACCCAAGTAATTGTAGAAAGTTGCTTTAAATGATAGCAGTCTCCTTCAACTGACATTTGCTTTCTAACTCACTTCATAAATCTGCCATATGGAAATGTTTTATTATTTTTGTTGTGCCAACACTTGCAATTTCATCATGTTGCTGCATTAGAAAAGTGAGGGGTTGCCAATTCTGCATGCAAGACTTCCTACCAGTATATCTATCCTAGCATACACTGAGACTTCTTATGCTTTTTTCGTATTACAAGAGCCAAAGAACTATATGCTGTCAGTGGGGGATGTCTTGTTTTATGTCTACTCAGCTAACTTCAAATATATAATACATTAAAATCATCTTGAGATTTATTGTGCTGGTTTTCTATAAAAATACTCAAATGTGATGCATATCTTCACCAGTTTGTCTGATGGAGCCCAACAGACTCTGGTTATTTATTAGAAATATAATTAAAAAGCGTAAATGACAAACTCTTCTACTAATTCAAGAAGGCTTTTGGGTAAGTGAACAAACCTCAGGGGGTTACTTTGGATTCATGTCAGACATATAGAAGCTTCTTTCCTGCATGTTTTGAATTGCAGACGAGTTCTTTGTGAAATTTTGTTTGTGGTTGAGTGTGCATCCTAAACATCTAAAAATACAAAGCTGTGGATTTTCTTTCTTCAAATGTGTAAAAAGACGATTAAAAAAAAGTTACAGACAGTTTGTCCTTTCACTGACATATGTAATATTTGCCAGGCTTTCAGAATTAAAGCATGTGATAATATGTCTACGCCAAGCTATTTCGAGCACAAAAATACTGTCTCTCAGTTTTCAGTCTAAAATGCCATTGTGATTGAAAATGTCTAACAGTTTAAGAATCTTACATTAAGGTCATTGTGTTAAAAAATACCACTGATTGCTGGGTCACATTGCAGTATATCTGCACTAATAAACTAGACATATTCACAAAGGGCACTTGACTAAAACTGTTTTGTCCTTGCAAATATGTTTTACATTATAGGTTCCATGTAGGGCATATTATTATATTTATAACAACTTTATTTAGAATAAAAATCTTTACTTGGTGCTTATATCTAGAGTTAAGGAGACACCTGGAGGTTCGGCCGAACTTTGGAAAAAAGTCTGGGTTTGGGACCCGAACTTTACCCTATTGAAGTCAATAGGGACCCAGACTTTTGACTACTAAAATGTCTCTAAAAAACGAAGGGAAAGGGCTAGAGGGCTACAAGTGGCAGCAAAAAAAGGATTTTTAATAAACAGCTTACCTGTAAAATCCTTTTCTTGAAGTACATCACGGGACACAGAGCGCATAGCCATTACACTTGGGTTATATGGGTACCTTCAGGTGTGGACACTGGTGTAATCAATTTCACAGGAAGTTTCCTCCCTATATAACCCCCTCCCACTGGGAGTGCTTCAGTTTTGTAGCAAGCAATTCTCCCGAGGTTACACAATGTTCCCCAAAAGAGGGGTGGGAGCTCTGTGTCCCGTGATGTACTTCAAGAAAAGGATTTTACAGGTAAGCTGTTTATTAAAAATCCTTTTTTCTTTATCGTACATCACAGGACACAGAGCGCATAGCCATTACACTTGGGATGTCCTAAAGCAATGCTCTATGAAGGGAGGGAGACCGTAAGGCCAAGAATAGCCAAATAAAAACATTGTCAGGAGAAAACATGGCTCCACCAACAGAAAAACAAGGGGGCGTGAACCGGGCCAGAGGATTCTATACTGCTGCCCGTAGGACCGCCTGCCCAAAAGCTGCGTCCGTACCCTTTGCAACGTCCAACTTATAAAATTTAGTAAACGTATGTACGGAAGACCAGGTTGCCGCCTTGCAAACCTGTGCCATAGAGATCTGATGGTGTGCCGCCCAGGAGGCACTCATGGCCCTCGTAGAATGGGCTTTAACTGATAAGGGAGGTGGAACGCGCTTCAGACCATATGCCTGAAAAATCAGCTGCTTAATCCACCTAGCCAAGGAAGACTTGGCAGCCGGCTGACCCTTCTTGGGGCCATCCGGAAGAACAAAAAGCACATCTGTTTTCCGAATCTTCTCTGTAGCCTTGAGATAGACCCTCATGGCTCGAACCACGTCCAAAGTATGAAGCCGTCTTTCCTCTCTGGACTGGGGAGTAGGAAAGAAGGATGGTAGGACTAGGTCCTGATTCAAGTGAAAACTGGATATGACCTTCGGAAGGAAAGAAGGTTGAGGCCGCAGAACCACTCTGTCCTTATGCAGAATAAGGTATGGCTACCTGCATGACAAGGCTGCCAGCTCGGAAACCCTTCTGGCCGAAGCCATAGCCACCAAGAAAACCAACTTTCGGGTTAGTAGCACAAGAGGGATTTCTGTCAGAGGTTCAAACGGCTGCCTTTGTAAAGCTGACAAGACCAGATTTAAATTCCAGGGGCAGAGGGGAGCTCTAATAGGGGGATTCACATGCAAGACCCCCTGCAAGAAGGTTTTCATAAGTGAATGGGTGGCCAAGGGTCTTTGAAACCATATTGATAAAGCCGACACCTGCCCCTTTAGAGTACTAAGAGCCAACCCTTTGTCAACGCCAACCTGGAGGAATCGCAAGATCCTGTCAATAAAAAACTTTCGAGGATGCCATTTTTGAGACTCGCACCACTCCACATAGGTTCTCCAGACTCTGTAATAAATATTTCTGGAGACCGGTTTCCTAGCCTGAATCAACGTAGATATGACCTGATCTGAGAGGCCTCTGCCCTTAAGAATTAGGGATTCAGCCGCCAAGCCGTCAAATTTAGCTGCTGTGAAGCAGGATGGCAGATTGGGCCCTGAGACAGCAGATCTGGGCGCAGGAGAAGCGGCCACGGCGCCCCGACTGACATCTTCACGATGAGTGAGTACCAAGCCCTCCTGGGCCAGGCTGGGGCCACCAGGATCACAGGCCTGCGCTCCACCCGGATCCTCCGTAGAAGGCGGGGAATCATCTGCAGTGGAGGGAACGCATACAGAAGAGAAAACTGGTGCCAAGGACAAACCAAGGCATCGGTCCCGTAGGCCGAGGGATCCCTGGCTCGGGATATGAATTTGTCCAACTTTTTGTTGGATCTCGTTGCCATAATGTCCATAGTGAGAATTGTCTATCCCTGGGATGAACACCGCCGAGATGCAGGGTACATGGGCTTCGGCCCATGAGAAAATCAGGTTTACTTCTCTTTCCCGAAACTCTAGCTTGTAGCCCGTGGTTACCACGGATCTTACCCAAGAGTCGGGAATTCTCCACACTTCTCCACACTTCGGAGAAAAACCGAAGCCTTCCCCCCACCCAAGAGAGTGGGGGCGCCCCTTCATGAATCTGACTTGAGGACTGGTTTAACCGGCTTGCGAGACCATGGCCTCTTGCCTGTCGTGGCTTGTCCTTGTGGGCGGCTATTAAATGCTGAATGCCCGGGAGGCCGTCGATACTGACGGGAAGTTGAAGGGGCCGAGCCTGCGAAGGCCTGTCGCTTAAATGCGGGCCCACGCGATCTTTTCTTGACAGGCAAGAAAGAACTTTTACCACTTGATATGGTCTGGATATATTTATCTAGGTCTTCACCGAATAGTCTCCCACCATGAAAGGGAAATCTTGCTAAAAGCTTTTTGCAGGGTGCCTCTGCTGACCAGTTTTTTAGCCACAAAAGGCGACGCATATGAACCAACAGCAGAGATAAACGGGACGCCTGTTGAACGGAGTCCTTAATAGCATCTACTGCAAAGCAGAGAGCTCTTGGGAGGTCAGTCAATTCACGAGCTTGCTGAGCCGGTATGTCCCTTAATATCTGTTTAGTCTGATCCTTTAAAGCCTGACAAACGCCAATGGCTGCCACTGCTGGCTGAACCACGGCACCTACTGTGGTAAAAGAAGCCTTCAGTAGGGTCTCCAATTTTTTGTCGACTGGATCTTTAAACACCTGGACATTTTCCACCGGACAGGTCAGGGATTTATTTACGCAGGAAATGGCTGCGTCCACGGTAGGGAGTGCCCATTTCTTTGCAAATTCTTCTTCCATAGGATAGAGAATGGTGAACCTTTTAGGAGGGATAAAAATCCTATCAGGTCGAGCCCAATCCTGAAAAATCACGCTCTCCAGAAGGGGGTGAACCGGGAAAGACGCACCACTCAATGGTGCCTTCAAGGAACCTAAAGAGGATACCGCGGGGGCTAATTGTTCTGACACTGGAAGTTTAAAAGCAGTGCGAACCATATCCGTCAGAGATTGGATCCACAGACTCTCTGCTTGAGAAGCCGAAAAAATTTCATCTATAGTGGAATCTTCAATGTCTGACCCGTCAGGACTCAGGTCCGCTTGATCCCCCTGTGGGTCCAATTCCTCCGAATAGAGGACCTCTGCATCCGAACACACCGTTCTAGGTGACGGGGATCTAGCCCGTTTGAGCGGGCAATTAAAGCAGTTAACCTTTTCTCTAGCCCACCCAGGGTGGATTCTAGCATTTCTTCCGTAACATAAACGGGAATGGGTTGATTGGGGGCCGCCTCTGCTCCTAGCACTCTCAATGGCTCCTGCACGATGCTGTTCGGTGGTCTATCTGGTGAGGGTGGGACCACTGGAGCCTGGCCCAAATCCTCTGACCCCGTTGGAGACCCCTTTACTTTTTTGGCACCTTTTGCAGCCTTAGCTGGTCCTGATCCCTTGGGAGCCATTGCACAACCTTGAGACACCCCTACAGCCAACACCCAACTGTTGTAGCTAGAAGTGAAACATTAATAAGGACAGGCTATGGTAAAAAAAAATCTAAATTTTCATACGCCTGAGAAGGCGGCAATACCGAGGAAAGTCCTGTGAGTATTGCCACACCAATGCCCGTTAGCTGGAGTCCAAGGTTGCACCGACTCAGATACTGCCAGATCTAAGGCTGAGTCCCTTTAAGAAAAAAATCTTTTTTTTTTTTTTTTTCTGGTCAGTGTGGACTTAAGTCTAGACCTGAAGATCTACAAACCACCACTGGGTGTCACTGTTAGCCAGAACTGGCTCAGCTGAGCGCTCTATGTCCTCACTCTCCACTGCTCTCAGGAGGGAATGACCAGCCAGGAAATGCTTTTTTGCTTTATCTGAGACCTGACGCTGCTGGCCCGCCCCCCCCCACGCACGCTGACGCTGTAAAAGGCGGCGCGCGCGCGTGCCCCCGCCCCCCCCCACGCTGAAACCAACATGGAGGAAGCAGAGAGCAGAGGAGAAGCCTGGACCAGCGCTAGTAACACAGACACCCGGTAAGCCACTAATCTTTGTAGTGCACACATAGAGGAAGCTGTCCCCCTAGGCTTCCTAGGAAACAGGAGTTTTGTCAGCACTTCCTCTCTATACACGTGGGGCTGCAGTATCATGCTAACAGGCAAATCTGGGGGGAGTAGCAAAATACATATCTTTAAAAGCATATATATATCTACATGTTATCTGGGTAAACATTAGTACATCCCATCCTGCCTCAAAAGACATAGTGGAGATAGTGGCTGATGCACAAGCATACCATTAGCCAACCCAGAACCCCCAGGGGGATACCTACTGTCGAACCAAGTCCCGCAGGTTCCCTCTTACCTGCTCCACGCCGCAGGGTATTGCAAAATGCAAGAGGCCCAGCCTTCCCCCATCTCCGTGGGTATTGTCTTGGACCTTCAGGGACCGGGGTCCTGTGTTAAGGAACCCACACCCCTGGACCTATATAGCATCCTGGCATCAGTAGCGTTTAGTTAAATGAAGACAAAGAAAAATGGATAGCCGCACTCCAAAACCTGATGGGTGGTCTTTTATTCAATAGACAGCATGTACAAAAATAGGGTCACAGCAGTAGAAACAAGGAACAGCCGACGCGTTTCGCACTGGATCAGTGCTTATTCATGGCTAATGAAGCATTAAAACTGTTAGGTATATATAGAACATAGGGTGAACATGTGACCAATCTCAATTAATTGCCCGGGAGGAGCCTATGATATTATTAGGACAACCCCTGATGCCAATGAGATCACATTACACCTGTGCACACCAAAGCAAGAAAAAACAAACAAATACACACAAATGTGAAACCAATAATCAAAATGTATAAATAATAGCACATTATAAACATAATGCACATATAAAATACTGTACATGTGGTACATACATAGTACTACAGTGACACAAAATGGTAAAACATGAGGCAATGATGAATGAAATAAAATAAAAGCTTAAAGACGATGCAATTCAAACCACAATAGGCTGTAAAAAGAGCATAAGATAAACTATGCAAATGAAATGTATAATGGTGATGGAACAAATAAATATGAATAAAAGTGAAAAATGAATGTGAATATGTGTGTCGATATGAATGAAAACATATGTAATGAAATGAAGCACTAGATCTATCTAACAACTTGGTAAATGGCAGAAAGAATAGATCTATGTGTGTATTGGAGATGGATTCATCCATTATGGTGACGTGCATATAAACATAATTGAGAATGTGGATGTAAAGGGTTACCCGAGATTAAATGACAACAATCGGGAAAAATGCACCCATAAATACATCCAATCATAAAAAATATATTCATACATAAAAGAAAAGAGTGGCAAATTGTGTCAAAGCATGTAGACACATCGTAGCCAAATATGAAAAGTGTGAAAAAGGTGAATGAAAGTGAAATGGAAATAATTAATAATGGGCGTCACCGAAGTGAGAGACCAAAACATAATGTGATCAAAGGTGTCAGCAAATGTGAAAAACTTCCGTGTAGGGAGGCTGGTATATGTATTCTAAAACATTTGGGTCAAGGCAAAAGAGAAAGGTAAAAAGGTTCTCAATATGAGAATGTAATGTAAACAAAGTCCAAAGCTGGCCCAATGAAATAGTGAATTTTTAATTTTATATATAGAATGATAATAATGTCTGCTGAAAGTAAAAGGACCCATTGGCTATAACAGCAGAATGATGTATATAAAAAAAGTATATATAATATATATATAAAATACACCTATATAGAAAATGAAGGAAGTTAATTAAAAAGTTGTCTTCTATGGGTGGAATGAAAATTAACCTATGACAAACACATGTATAGGGATCTAGAGCGTGCATCCGAAAGAACTTAATTAGGCTGAAAATAGAGCTGGTTAACTGAAAGCCAGTATATTGTGTTCCATTAGTGCGGAAGGATGCTCCCAAAAATTATATAAATATATACATATGTAGGCGTGTATACATATATATGTTATGTTGGAGGTAGAAAAATGTACATGGCTACATATGATCCCTAACATTGTTTGGAGAGGTGTATAATGCACAGGAATTAATTGTAAACCAACGCACACAAAACTAGGTGTTTGTGGAGATAGTACATATAGAACATCGATGTGCATGCATATGGATACAACTAATACTAAGTAAAAAAGAAACAGTAAAAAATGCAAAATAAGGTCCGAGATATCCGTGTGATCGGGTTGCATTGTGTGCATAACCATAGATATACCCGAGTATAGGACATGAAAAGTTCTAAAAAAGAGAAGATAAACAGTAGAGTAAAGTATATTCATATTTATTTGTTCCATCACCATTATACATTTCATTTGCATAGTTTATCTTATGCTCTTTTTACAGCCTATTGTGGTTTGAATTGCATCGTCTTTAAGCTTTTATTTTATTTCATTCATCATTGCCTCATGTTTTACCATTTTGTGTCACTGTAGTACTATGTATGTACCACATGTACAGTATTTTATATGTGCATTATGTTTATAATGTGCTATTATTTATACATTTTGATTATTGGTTTCACATTTGTGTGTATTTGTTTGTTTTTTCTTGCTTTGGTGTGCACAGGTGTAATGTGATCTCATTGGCATCAGGGGTTGTCCTAATATCATAGGCTCCTCCCGGGCAATTAATTGAGATTGGTCACATGTTCACCCTATGTTCTATATATACCTAACAGTTTTAATGCTTCATTAGCCATGAATAAGCACTGATCCAGTGCGAAACGCGTCGGCTGTTCCTTGTTTCTACTGCTGTGACCCTATTTTTGTACATGCTGTCTATTGAATAAAAGACCACCCATCAGGTTTTGGAGTGCGGCTATCCATTTTTCTTTGTCTTCATTTTGCTTAGTGCACCGCCAGCACCCTCGGTATCCTGCACCACCTGTAACCATTTAGTGATCCCACCTGGAGCGGTGACTCCTTTCTCTCTATCGTTTCTGAGTAGCGTTTAGTTCTTGGAAGAGACTAAGGCACTGGAGCCCAGAATACAGCCCTCCAAGGAGAGGCATTATAGGCAAAACCCCACTCCAGCAGGGCCCGGGTACCGTACACCTTGGCTTTGAAGCACTTCGGACGGATCCGGCTAGCTATCCTGGGTCCCGAGACCTCCGAGGGACAGCTAGACGTGACCAACACCTAAGACACTGGCGAAAAAACTGAAGCACTCCCAGTGGGAGGGGGTTATATAGGGAGGAAACTTCCTGTGAAATTGATTACACCAGTGTCCACACCTGAAGGTACCCATATAACCCAAGTGTAATGGCTATGCGCTCTGTGTCCCGTGATGTACGATAAAGAAATGTCGGTAAGAGCATGGCAAGTACTCTGAAAATAAATGTGGATAGGGAAATAACTTAAAAAATAAATAAAATAATAATCTTGACAAGCAGAAACCTTCCCCTAAAGCAGTGCAGCCATTTGCATGCCTTTATCCAGCCCTTGGGAATTCCTCCTACAGATATGAAGCGCTATTCCTCCAACTGACACCAATGATGGGGCACTATTCCTCCCACTGATACCAATGATGGGGCACTATTTCTCCCACTGATACCAATGATGGGACACTATACCTCCCACTGACACCAATGATGGGACACTATTCCTTCCACTGATACCAATGATGGGACACTATTCCTCCCACTGATACCAATGATGGGGCACTATTCCTCCCAATGATACCAATGATGGAACACTATTCCTCCCAATAATACCAATGATGGGGCACTATTTCTCCCACTGACACCAATGATGGGACACTATTCCTCCCACTGATACCAATGATGGGGCACTATTTCTCCCACTGACACCAACGACGGGACACTATTCATCCCACTGACACCAATGACGGGACACTATTCCTCCCACTGACACCAATGATGGGACACTATTCTTCCCACTGATACCAATGATGGGGCACTATTCCTCCCAATGATAAACATGATGGGGCACTATTCCTCCCAATGATGCCAATGATGGGACACTATTCTTCCCACTGACACCAATGATGGGAGACTATTCCTCCCAAATTATTTGCCCTAAATGGATGTTTTTTGAATAGAACAACAGAAGAACTGTAGCTAAAGTGTTTATCTCACACTTACAAAGATGGAGGAAACACGGCAAGCACTGGAGGAAACACTGCAAAATTAACTTGTTTGCCCTAAATGGATGTTTTGTGAATAGCACAATAGAAGAAAAGAGCATCTTACAGCAGTAACATATGCAGTGCTGGTGTAGTTAGATTTTAGAAACAGGACAGACTCCTATATATTTCTCTCCCTACGAGCACAAACAGGAACCTTCCCCTAACCTATCTTACAGAGTATCTCAGAGTAACATATGCAGTGCTGGTGATTCTGAAACAGGACAAGACAGTCTGACTCCTATCTAAATTTCTCCCTACAAATAGAGGGCCAGATTCTCAGAGGCGCTACGACGGGGTATCTCAGATACCCCGTCGTATCGCTGTTTTTTTGGCCTTGTATCTATGCGTGTGATTCCTAGAATCACTTACGCATAGATACCGGTGAAGATCCGCCAAGTGTAAAACAATTACACTGGCGGATCGTAGATGTAATGACAACTCTGGCCACTAGGTGGCCTTTACGTTTTTTTCTCATTTGCCTATGCAAATGAGGCTAATACGCCGATTCCCGGACGCTTTTACGCCGCCCCGTCGTGGTTAACGTAGTTTTAGTCGGCGTAAGGTTACCCCTGCTAAGATGTGGAGTAACCTTACGACGTCCCGTCGGATGCCGTCCGATGATGTCGGATGCCATGTTAAGTATGGCCTCGGGACCGCGTTGTGTTGTGCGTCGTTTAAGTCGTTTGCGTACGTCGATTCTCAATGGGGCTGGCGTACGCTACGATTACGTCTTTTACATTGAGAAAATGTGACGTCCTTTGGAGCATGCGCACTGGGATTTTGTCGCGGCCGGCGCATGCGCAGTTCAATCGGCACGGGGGCACGCTTAATTTAAATACAAGCCGCCCCCTTCGATTTACGCGGGGATACGCCGGGCCATTTACGCTACGCCGCCGCAAACTATGGAGCAAGTGCTTTGGGAATAAAGCACTTGCTCCAGTACGATGCGGCAGCGTAGTGTAAATGGCTAACGTTACGCCGCCGCAAATGTACGAGAATCTGGTCCTTAATCGGGAACCTTTCCCTAACCTATCTTGCAGAGTATCTTAGAGTAACATATGCAGTGCTGGTGATTCTGAAGCAGGACAGTCTGACTCCTATCTAAATCTCTCCCTACAAATTTAATTGGGAACCTTTCCCTAACCTATCTTGCAGAGTATCTCAGGGTAACATATGCAGTGCTGGTGATTCTGAAGCAGGACAGTCTGACTCTCTAAATCTCTCCCTGAGAGCAGCAGCAGCCTTTCCCTAACCTAACTAAAGCAGAGTGCAGAGTGACGAGCTGCGCTGTGTGCCTCTAGCTTGTATAGAGGCTGAGTTACATGCTCGGTCACATGCTGCACTGGACAACCACAGCCATGCCATTAGTAGGCATGGCTGTGATGGCTTCTAGGTCACACGAGTAAAACAAATGGCGATTGGCTGCCGTGCAGCGCGCCATTACATTGCCGAACTCCAAACCCGAACCCGAACTTTCAGCAAATTATTCGGGTTCGGGTCCGGGTACAAAAAAACAAAAGTTTGGTACGAACCCGAACTTTACAGTTCGGGTTCGCTCAACCCTACTTATATCATAGCAATCAATTTGTTGGCTTATAGGTTCAGTCCACCCAAAAGTAATATTTTAGTTATAGGTTGGTGAGTAGCTTTAAGCCCTGGATGCTTAAACTGTGAGATTACTCTGCTAGAATTCAAGACTCAGTTACTATCCTCTTGGGAGTTTTGGGTGTTCTAGTTCATCTATTACATAATATAAAATGAATAAAAAAATCAAACATGTAGAGTTAGATTTCCTCACAATGGCCACAGCAGGTAAGCAGACCCAGGAATTCAAGAATAAAGATCTCACCAAAAGAATCTACAAAAGATATTAGAACTGCGAGATCACCAGGCACTTTAACCCTCTGTCACCCATCAAAATGAAACATCAGTACTTTGTATAGAATGATCCTCAATTTTGAACAATATAGGAATAAGAATAATAAGAAATACATTATTCTGAGCATTAATGTATTTAACACTATAAAGAAAACACAAAGGGCTAAAAACTTTTAATGCAGCCTTTCCTTTTCTTCTACAAGGGCGCTACTCTTTTTAAGTGTTGCTAATGTGCCTCTTTTTTTATTTCTCCCCTTAATGTTTTTTTTGTGACTTTAATTATTTCGTTTGGACCAAGTTGTACTGTATGTCTGTAACTGCACATTGAGTGGTTCACACATACAGGGACAGATGAATCCTATTGTAGTTTTTCTTCTCTTCCTCCTCCTCTTCAAGCATGTATTTTAGCCTACTAATGCAGCTATTTCCTCCACTACCTCCATCACAAACCGTGTCTTGCCCGAGGGAACATGTATCAATGGAAAAAAAGTTTTAAAAACGGTCAATTTTTTCAGGACTTTTTTCCATTGATACATGTTCCCTCGGGCAAGACCTGGGTTCTTAAAGACGTTTTCACAGGCAAACTATAGACACCCAGCACTGCAGGTACAATATTTAAAGGAATTTTTATTTTTATTTAAACATTATTAAAATCACCTGCTGGGTGTCTATAGCTTGCCTGTGAAAACGTCTTTGAGAACCCGGGTCTTGCCCGAGGGAACATGTATCAATGGAAAAAAGTTTTAAAAACGGTCACTTTTTCAGGAGTCCTGCTCCTGAAAAAAACGACAGTTTTTTAAACTTTTTTCCATTGATACATGTTCCCTGGGGCAAGACCCGATTCTCAAAGACGTTTTCCAACAATAACTTGAATATTGGTCTTTAAAATGAGCGTTTTTGAATTCGAACGTTCGAGTCCCATAGACTTCAATGGGGTTCTAAATGTTCGCACGAACGCTCGGTCTGTTCGACAGTTCTGGTGCGAACCTGGCAAGGCTTCATGTCTGGATGTGGATCTTTTAATAATCTTTGGGGGGCCTCACCCAGTTTTTTCTTTTAATGGGCAACACACTATTTAAAAAAACAGTGTGGGGGTGATTCTAAAGATTCATAAAAATACCCCTTTTCAATCATGCAGCCTGGCTGGCCTGGAAAGGGGGGCAGTGAGCATGAGTACCCCTGTCCTGCAAGGCACATTGTCCCTATGTTGAGAGGACAAGCCCATCTTCCCCAAGTCATGTCCCAAAAGGGATGTGGGGGTTTGCTGTTGTAACTTACTGAAATCTGGAAGCCCCCTTTAGAACAACAGCCTTATTCAAGGAGATGCTACCTGCAATTCGATTGTTTCAAATTCAAATGCATACATTATCGGCTTGGTCCCAAAAAAGCCAGATGGTCTGCTGCAGGACATTATTATCAAATTCACCTACTTCCACATGAAGGTAACCCTCAGTTTTCAATGGCACTGACACCAGCACTTTGCAGATTTAGCACTGATCACAATACAGAAGCATTAAACTCACATTTTAAAATCCAATAACCGGCGTTCCCTTGCAGCGTCACTTTTAGTATACCTCCACTCGCGCCCTACATGTTACGTCACGATCACGTGACTTCTTCAGGGATAATGTAGAATATGGAAAGTGTCCTTAAAATAGCGTGTTGAAAATCAATGATTACAGCCATTTTCCAGAAGCCCTATATGGTTATACACTGTATATCATTGCGGCCATTTTCTGATGGATCCGAGCAGGTCTACACAGCCGCCATATTTCTAGTGATTTCTATTTGCTCGTCAGTCATTTTATTGAAGGCTAGATATGGCATTATACTTATAATGACAAAACAAAAGGGGCATACAATTAAATATGAAACAATCAAGTTCTGGAGTCCAGGGATCTCGGGAATAACATATTGCCATATTGCCATAATGATAAACAACAAAACTATGACGTAAATACTGGATGAGATGCAATGCAAATAACAAATTCAATATTGTAACTGGGGATGGCCTGATCCCGATTGTAGGCTGGGAAGAAGGCTGTAATAATATCGGACACTATGAAATATATGAATATGATATAGTAAATACTAGAATAATGATCTAGGATCTAGACATATTGATAATGTTGTATACAGAGGATGAATTAAAACTCACTAATAAAACCGTTGAGATCAAATGCTATATTTAGACCATAAGTGTGTTCATGAGAAATATCCATTTTGATTCAAACTGACTGAGGGTCCTAACCTTGTGGGTCCCTCTCCAATGTCTTTTTAAACTTAAAATGTGTGGGGTCGTTGTGTACCTTGGCAAAGTGTTTGGACACACTATGTTTGTCATAACCTTTCTTTATGTTCTGTATGTGTTCTCTGATTCTCACATACTCTTCTCATACCTTTCTTTACCCTTTTCTCCCTCTACTCCCTTTCACCTTCTTTTTTGTGCTCCTACTCTGAATGTAGTTATTTTTTCACTTAAAAGAACTCTTCAACCTTCTACTTGGCCTGTAGCCTACCAACTTTGATGCAAACCTTGAACATTCTGCCCCTTGAGAGTCTAAATGAATGTGTTACTTCTGCAGGTAGCTCTGTTTTATAATTTGTTTTCTGAAAATGTTTTAGCCCTGTGTGGGCTTTCCAGTTGTCCATAACTCCTTTCTTGAAAAATCAACACATTTATTGAACGAGAAAATAAAAAGTTCCACAATGTAAATCCAACATCAATTATGCTGTCCATGATGTAGATCCATGTCAATCACGATAAGCGCTGCCCAACATTGTTGATTTGCCGACCTAGTGACCACCAATGCCCTGAAATCTAATCCAAATGACAGATCCTCTTTGGCTTCTAAATATAAACAAGCTGTTTAGGATCCTGGGTAAGTTATTTTAGTAAATTTGGTGATGTGTATATTTGGTCAGTGACATCTCCTGGGATATCCCTACTCTTTGTTTACAATCAGCTGCAGGGCCAGGAGTAAAGATGTGCACAATTAAAAAAATTTGTTTTGTTTAAGATTTCATTTAAGATTTTTTCCTTAAAACAGAAGTTGTTTCTTTTTTTTATTCTTTTTTCTTTTTTTTCTTTTGCTAGCCATACTTACCTCTGTGGATGTAGAATCAGACTGATGCTGCATCTGTCCTCTGGCATCTCTGCACTGAGAACCGAGCCACCGAACACTGCCAATGGCTCAGGTCTCACTCCTTCCCGAGCAGAGCGATGCTGACTGTTAGTCAGCATCGCTTCTGCTCTATACTTCTCCGCGCTCATTGGAGCACTGAGCTGTGGAGATGTAGGGAGTGGAAGTCTCAACGAGTTGCTGAGACTGCCATCAATCAAGGCAGCTGGCAGATCCAGACTTGGAAGTCGGGATGACACACTGCCTCGACTGATGGCAGTGACATCAGCGTAGAGTGGACTTTAGACCGCTCTTCGCTGAAAATGGGTCATAGGAGTGCAAAACGAATTACACTCCTGTGACCCAGAGGTGAAGCCCAGGCTGGACTTCTACTTTAATTTAATCATTTTGTTTCCTCATATTCATTAAGTTTAAATGATTTTTCAGATTTGTTTCATATATTCGATTTGTTTTGTGCATTTGGATTGCTATCATATATTAGTTGTTCTGAATTGATTCGTAATTCAGAAGTTTTTTTAAAGATTGGCTATATTAATTGTAATGTGTTGATTCGTTATTTTTGAAGATTACCTATGCATTCTGTTTGGGTTGGATGGCGGTGGATCCATCAGAATCCCCGAACATAATGAATGGAACAAAATACATTTTTGATTCATTTGTTACGTTATGATTCTGAGATTCTACCACTATTCAATCAAGCAAATAAATAAATCATCTTATTTCACTTTTGTACCTCACTGTATTTATTGCAATATGTTTCCATTTCATATGTAGCGCAATTTTTATAATAATGAAAAAAAAATGGATTAGAATAAATTTGGATCATTCGTTTTGTCGTTACTTTATTTCAGATGCTTCAAACATTAACAAAAGGCCCAAACTATCGCATCATGTCATCCAAATGAAACTAATGAATACAAATGAATTTGTTGTTTTGTTATCATTTAATTTAGAACCATTGAAATTCATTACCATTGTAATTCTGAGATTTGGATACATCTGAATCTCCAAATGTAAATCTGGTCGAGAATCAAGAATTTTGCATATGACTAGTCAGGAGTTGTGTTGTCATTTGCAAAAAGTAGTCCATTGTAAGTAAATGTATCACTGTTGGAATTTATCGTGATTGACATTTTTTACATCACTGGACGATTTAATTGTGAAGGAAAACATATATCTTTTTTAAATAAATCACTGTAACCAGTGTTTTTGTTTTTTGCAGTAAGGGACATTTTGTAAGGTGTCCCTGTGTTTATTTACCATTTGCATTTTTTGTAAATAAGTAACCGGGAATACTATAGATTCTTTACTCATTCACATTGGAAGAGCCGATATCTGGGGACTCTTATTTTAAAGGATATATATAAAGAAACTGTAATATTATAAAGTGCTCTCAGTGCTGTGTGATATATTCAAACAGTGAAATTTATGATTCATATATATACATAAATTAAGTGCATCCAAACAGGTTAATTTGCAACACACTACATAGCCCAAACAAAGTAAACTAATAGCAAACACAGTGTTGGTTTGGAAATCATAAAGTCATGTGTGTTGTGATGCAACGTATCGGAAGGAGCTGGGTGACGTCAACCTCTGCGTCTCGGCTGTACCATAGGTGTTTCTGTGCAGTCTTACATCCTACATACTGTACTGGATATCCCTTTCTGTAAATGTGAGTGATATTTGTTATTTAAAAAAATCTATAATATGGTTTTACACTATGGAAGATGTTTTTGCCTACATGTAATCTAACATGGGAGTCATTGGAGAGGAGCCAATTAAGAAGACATACATGGACAGATCATCGGAGAGACACCGGCACAAAGGAGGGACGTGCAAGCAAGCGTGTTTGATCTATATGACAATATAGATAAAACCTTGAGGTGAGCTGCCATCTGCACTATTAATTATCACATGTGGTGGACTCTATGTGCATTGAATATAAAGGGTGTTATTAAAGGGGTTGTAAACCTTCCTGTTTTTTCACCTTAATGCATCCTATGCATTGAGGTGAAAAAACATCCGATACTTACAGGCCCCCCATCCCCCCGGTTTACTTACCTGAGCCCTTGAAAATCCCACGTCAAGAACGCGCTGGCTTCTCTGCTCTTCATTGGATAGATTGATAGCAGTGCAGCCATTGAGTCCAGCATTCGTGTCTATGGACGCAAATGCTGGAATTGGGAGCGCGCCCGCAAGGTAACCCCCTTGGCAAAGCGCTTCCCAGAGGGGGTTAGCTGATGAGGGGAGGAGCGAGATAGCCGTGGAGGGACCCCAGAAAACAAGGTTCGGGGCCACTCTGTGCAAAACGAGCTGATCAGGGGAAGAAAGTATAACATGTTTGTGTATTTTTTTTTTAAATATACAAACCTTTACAATCACTTTAAGCTATAAAACGGAGGAAAGCTATAAAAAGGAAGATTAACACTTTTTATGTTTTATACACATTAAAGACTTTTTATGGGACTCTAATTTACTTATGTTATTTGAATATTCTCTTTGGGACTTTAAGTACAGTACAAGCCTTTTGAGATTATTTACGTTTTTTCAAACCAACACTGTGTTTGCTATTAGTTTGCTTGGTTTAGGGCATGCAGTGTGTTGCATATTAACCTTATAGGAATGCACTTTATTTATGTATACTGTATATATGATTTTTTTTTGTTTAAATATACTGTATCACACAGCCAGGGGCGTTGCTAGGTGGCAAAAAGACCAGGGGCTTCAGCCCGAAGCCGGCACGTGGGGGGGGGGGGGGTGGCGGCCGCGGTGCGACTTACCTGACACATATACCCTAACCTACATGCCCGTGTTTGTGTCAGTACACACGCAAGTCAGTGTGTGTGTGTATGTCAGTTATACACTCCATGAGATCAGCATGCAAGGAAGCTAGCATGTCTTCCAGGGTTGTTTCTGACACATGTCCTACATACACCGACCTGTCCTACATACACCGTCCTGTCCTGTCCTACATACACCGTCCTGTCCTGTCCTACATACACCGTCCTGTCCTGCAAAGAGAGAGAGAGACCGTTTGACGCTTCCTGCACAGAGAGTGAGAGAGATCGCTTGACACTTCCTGCACAGATAGAGAGAGACCGCTTGACACTTCCTGCACAGAGAGAGAGACCGCTTGACACTGCCTGCACAGAGAGAGACCGATTCACACTTCCTGCACAGAAAGAGACCGTTTGACGCTTCCTGCACAGAGAGAGAGAGAGAGAGATCGCTTGACACTTCCTGCACAGAGAGAGACCGCTTGACACTTCCTGCACAGAGAGAGAGACCGCTTGATACTGCCTGCACAGAGAGAGAGACCGATTGACACTTCCTGCACAGAGAGAGACCGTTTGACGCTTCCTGCACACAGAGAGAGAGAGATCGCTTGACACTTCCTGCACAGAGAATGAGACTGCTCCACATTGCCGCAGTGCGAAGCAGGCAGTGCAAAGGGGTCACTCTCTGTGGGGGCAGTGCAAAGGGGTCACTCTCTGTGGGGGCAGTGCAAAGGGGTCACTCTCTGTGGGGTTAAAAGTTTTCCAGCCATCTGAATACAGTGATCACTGCTGGCAGCTATAGCAGCCAGCAGTGATTGCCACAAAAAAAAAAAGACACGCTGGTTGTACTGAAGTCAATTGATAGATTGAATTCTGCACAACAACATTCTGCACATAGATTAAACTTTCTGCTGAACCAGCAGAATTTCAATCTGTCTATGGTGGCCTAAGTCAACCAGCCTAGGTTTAATAATACCCTCAAATCTTGTGAAAGAAATGCTCCACTTGGGTGTAGAAATCCATTTTTTACTCCACCTTATTTCCAGAACTCTTTTGGTATTAGATGTGCAAACAATAAGGTGAGAACACATCTAATACCTACTGAGAGTAATGGAAAAGTGAGTTCAAAAGTGAACCGTGCCATTACCTGGAGGAATTGGCATTTAGGGGGTTAAAACAGACAGGGAGGAAATGGAAATGGGACAGGGAATCACCTTTTCAGTGAAGTGGCAGTTCCTGCTGCAAGTGAATACAAGTCTTTGGGCTCACACTGAGGTACTGCCAGTTCTCCACAGTCATAGTCCCCCAGGTTGCAAATTTTTGCTGCATTTTCTGGATTTGCACCAAAGATGCAGCATTCGGGACATGTTGTGCACTTTCAAAACATGCAGTAAAAATGTCCAACCTATATGGGAATAGGGGCAACATGCAGGGATACAAACTGCAGGATACCAGTGTGAGCCCACATCATAACACCTGGGTAGTGTCTGTCACAGGCTGCTAGGAAAAAAAAAATGTTTTAGCTGCAGAGAGGGGGAGGGTGGAGAAGCTCACTTACTTTACTTGTATGGTGCCAGGAAACTCACTGCATTCAAGCCGACTGCTCAGATTGAACTTCCCGCCCACACATCTTCACAGACAGCACACAGGCAGAGTGTGGGCGGGGAAAGAGAGAGCAGCCTCTGCCAGCCAATTGTGTGGAGGAGGGAGGGGCTGGGCTATGTAACACAGACTGTCGGCTGAGAGAAAGACTGAGAAGACATCTCTGCTCATAGTGCTGCATATAGCTGCCGCACTCGGCCAGACTCAGGGCTAGCAACGGTTAGCTAAATGCCCGGGATTCGGAGCTTTACGTGGACACATTCGGGGCTCCAGCCTTCTAAGCCGGGGCCTAACGACGCCCCTGCACACAGCACTGAGAGCACTTTATATTATTGGAGTTTTTTTATGTATATCAGCTGAATGTGAAATGCTAATTGATTTGAACAGTGTTACATTTAGAATTAAACACATTCATTTTGAATCACCTGGATACATTTTTTACACATTAACGTTTATTGCAACTATTGAGTACAAGCAAATCACTTTACTTAGGGTCTTTCAGGTTCTCATAAGTTGTTCCTCCAGATCCCTTCATCAACATGGGGATAGTGATGTCGCGAACCTAAAATTTTGCGTTGTCGAACTGCGAATGCGAACTTCCGCAAATGTTCGCAAACGGGCGAACCGGGCGAACCGCCATAGACTTCAATGGCCAGGCGAATTTTAAAACCCACAGGGACTCTTTCTGGCCACAATAGTGATGGAAAAGTTGTTTCAAGGGGACTAACACCTGGACTGTGGCATGCCATAGAGGGATCCATGGCAAAACTCCCTTGGAAAATGACGTAGTTGTCGCAGAGTCCATTTTTAATCCATAAATTGCATAAATGACCTAACATTCCTAAATTGTTTGGAATAACGTGCTTTAACTACTTTAGCCCCAGACCATATTGCTGCCCAACGACCAGAGCACTTTTTGCGATTTGGCACTGCGTCGCTTTAACTGACAATTGCGCGGTCGTGCGACGTGGCTCCCAAACAAAATTGGCGTCCTTTTTTTTCCCACAAATAGAGCTTTCTTTTGGTGGTATTTGATCATCTCTGCGTTTTTTATTTTTTGCGCTATAAACAAAAATAGAGCGACTATTTTGAAAAAAATGCAATATTTTTTACTTTTTTCTGTAATAAATATCCCCCAAAAATAAATAAAAAAAACGTTGTTTTTCCTCAGTTTAGGCCGATACGTATTCTTCTACGTATTTTTCGTTAAAAAATCACAATTAGCGTTTATTGATTGGTTTGCGCAAAAGTTATAGCGTTTACAAAATAGGGGGTAGTTTTATGGCATTTTTATTATTATTATTTGTTTTACTAGTAATGGCGGCTATCAGCGTTTTTTTTCAGTACTGCGACCTTATGGCGGACACTTCGGACACTTTTGACACATTTTTGGGACCATTGGCATTTTTATAGCGATCAATGCTATAAAAATGCATTGGATTACTATAAAAATGCCATTGGCAGTGAAGGGGTTAACACTAGGGGGCGGGGAAGGGGTTAAGTGTGTTCCTATTTGTGTTCTAACTGTATGGGGGGGTGGACTTACTAGGGGAAATCACTGATCTTCCGTTCATACATTGTATGAACAGAAAATCAGCGTTTCCCCCGCTGACAGGAACGAAAGATGTGTGTTTACACACACCGCTCCCGTTCCCCGCTCTGTAACGAGCGATCGCGTGTGCCCGGCGGCGATCGTGCCCGCCGGGCACACGCACGGGACTCGGGGGTGAGTGGGGGGCACGCGCGCGGGCCCCCTAGTGGCCGTCGAAAGTGGCGACGTAGAGCTACGGGCTGGTCGGCTGGTCGACATGCGGTTAAAACATCAGGTATGATGTTGTATCGATCAGGTAGTGTAAGGGTTAGGGTTAGGGTTACAGATAGGGTTAGGATTACAGATAGGGTTAGGATTACAGATAGGGTTAGGGTTACAGTCTGTAACCCTAACCCTATCTGTAATCCTAACCCTGTCTGTAACCCTAACCCTATCTGTAATCCTAACCCTGTCTGTAACCCTAACCCTATCTGTAATCCTAACCCTGTCTGTAACCCTAACCCTGGCTGTAACCCTAAACCTATATCTGTAACCCTAACCCTATCTGTAACCCTAACCCTGTCTGCAACCCTAACCCTATTTGTAACCCTAACCCTAACTGTAACCCTAACCCTGTCTGTTAGGGTTACAGACAGGGTTAGGGTTACAGACAGGGTTAGGGTTACAGATAGGGTTAGGGTAAGGGTTACAGATAGGGTTAGGGTTAGGGTTACAGATAGGGTTAGGGTTACAGACAAGGTTAGGGTTAGGGTTCACAGTGACAGACCAAACTGTGACAGACCAAACTCCCCGTTTAACCACTTGACTACTGGGCACTTAAACCCACTTAATAACCAGACCAATTTTCAGCTTTCGGTGCTCTCACATTTTGAATGACAATAACTCAGTCATACAACACTGTAACCAAATGAAATTTTTGTCCTTTTTTTTCCCACAAATAGAGCTTTCTTTTGGTGGTATTTTATCACCTCTGCGGTTTTTATTTTTTTCACTATAAATGAAAAAAGAACGAAAATTTTGTAAAAAAATGAATTTTTCTTCATTTCTATTATAACATTTTGCAAAAAAGTAATTTTTCTTCATAAACTTGGCCTAAAATGTATACTGCTACATATCTTTGGTAACAAAACAAAAACATTTAGATGTTATTTAGTCTGGGTGAAAGTTATAGGGTCTAAAAGCTATGGTACCAATTACTGAAAATTTATCAATTTGATCACACCTGATGTACTGACAGCCTCTCTCATTTCTTGAGACCCTAACATGCCAGAAAAGTACAAATACACCCCAAATGACCCCTTTTTGGAAAGAAGACATTCCAAGGTATTTAGAAAGAGGCATTGTGAGTTTTTTGAAGTTGTAATTTTTCCCACAATTCTTTGCAAAAATCAAGATTTTTTTCATTTTTATTTTCTTTCCACAAAATTTTCATATTAGCGGGTTATTTCTCACACACAGCATATGCATACCACAAATTACACCCCAAAACACATTCTGCTATTCCTCCCGAGTATGGCGATACCACATGTGTGAGACTTTTACACAGCATGGCCACATACAGAGGCCCAACATGCAGGGAACGCTATCAGGCGTTCTGGAACACCCAGACCAATTCTGACATTTCTCTCCTACATGTAAAAATCAACACTTATTTGCTAGAAAATTACATAGAACCCCAAAACATTATATATGCTTTTTTAGCAAAGACCCTAGAGAATACAATGGCGGTTGTTGCAACTTTTTATCGCGCATGGTATTTGCACAGCAATTTTTCGAACACATTTTTTTTGGAAATAAAACAATTTTGTGCTTTTAAAAAAAAAAAAAACATTAAATTTAGCCCAATGTTTTTTCATAATGTGAAAGATGAAGTTACGCCGAGTAAATAGATACCCAACATGTCACCCTTCAATATTGCACACGCTCGTGGAATGGCGCCAAACTTTGCGACTTAAAAATCCCCATAGGTGACGATTTAAATATTTTTACTGGTTACATCATTTTAGTTGGAGAAGAGGTCTAGGGCCAAAATTATTGCTCTCGCTCTAACGTTCGCAGCGATACCTCACATGTGTGGTTTGAACACCGTTTTTATATGTGGGCGGGACTTGCGTATGCGTTCGCTTCTGCATGCGAGCTCACGGGGACAGGGGCGCTGTATGCCCAGAGTATTGCGGAGTATTGCAGAGTATGCCCAGAGTATTGCAGAGTATGCCCAGAGTATTGCAGAGTATGCCCAGAGTATGCCCAGAGTATTGCAGAGTATGCCCAGAGTATTGCAGAGTATGCCCCCCAGAGTATTGCAGAGTATGCCCCCCAGAGTATTGCAGAGTATGCCCCCCAGAGTATTGCAGAGTATGACCCCCAGAGTATTGCAGAGTATGCCGCCCAGAGTATTGCAGAGTATGCCGCCCAGAGTATTGCAGAGTATGCCCCCCAGAGTATTGCAGAGTATGCCCCCCCCCAGAGTATTGCAGAGTATGCCTCCCAGAGTATTGCAGAGTATGCCCCCAGAGTATTGCAGAGTATGCCGCCCAGAGTATGCCCCCCTAGAGTATGCCCCCCCAGAGTATGCCCCCCAGAGTATTGCAGAGTATGCCCCCCAGAGTATGCCCCTCAGAGTATTGCAGAGTATGCCCCCCCAGAGTATGCCCCCCCAGAGTATGCCCAGCATTGCAGAGTATTGCAGCAGGGATGGCTGAGGAGGGAGGGATGGATGGATGGATCTGTGACTGCATTTGTCACAGATCCAGCCCGCAGCACTGGCGCTGCCATCCGCTCCCTCCCCTCTCCTCTCACACTGTACCGATCGGTACAGAGAGAGGAGGGAGGAACCGGCGTCATCAAATGACGCCGGTCTGTTTACATCTGATCGCGCCGTCATTGGACGGCGCGATCACGTGGTAAACCGCCGCTATCAGCGGCGATTTACCGTGATCCGTGACCCGCCGGGGGAGCGCGACTCTGGAATCACGTTATATAACGTGATCCCAGAGTTAAGCAACCACCTTGCCACCGTTATTTTTCGGCAGGTGGTTGCTAAGTGGTTAATGCAGCGCAAACAACCACAAACAGCCCTGGCAGACAACTGAATACTATTCTGTATTGTAGTGAATTTTTATTTAAAATGTTATCTACTGTGCCAACAAAATATATATGAGATGTGGCACTGGACAGGTGGGCACAGTTTACGCTGTGAGCCTAAGACACCCTGGCAAACAAATGACTACTATTCTGTATTGCAGTAAAAAAAAAATTAAATGTTATCTACTGTGCCAACAAAATATATATGAGATGTGGCACTGGACAGGTGGGCACAGTTTACGCTGTGAGCCTAAGACACCCTGGCAGACAACTGACTACTATTCTGTATTGCAGTGAATTTTGTTTTTATATGTTATCTACTGTGCCAACAAAATATATATGAGATGTGGCACTGGACAGATGGGCACAGTTTACGCTGTGAGCCTGGGCCCCTTACATTACACAGCACCCCACAGCTCTGGGCCCCTTTACATAGCACCCTGCACCACTGGACCCCTTTATATTACACAGAACCCTGCACCACTGGACAACTTTATGTTACACAGCACCTTGCACCACTGGGCCCCTTACATTACACAGCACCCCACAGCTCTGGGACCCTTTACATAGCACCCTTCACCACTGGACCCCTTTATATTACACAGCACCCTGCACCACTGGACCCCTTTATATTACACAGCACCTTGCACCACTGGGCCCCTTACATTACACAGCATCCCACAACTCTGGGCCCCTTTACATAGCACCCTGCACCAATGTACCCCTTTATATTACACGGCACCCTGCACCACTGGACCCCTTTATATTACACAGCACCCTGCACCTCTGGGCCCCTTACATTACACAGCACCCCACAGCTCTGGACCCCTTTACATAGCACCCTGCACCACTGGACCCCTTTATATTACACAGCAGCTTGCACCACTGGGCCCCTCTAGCCACTTAAGACCCAGACCAAAATGCTACCAAATGACCCAAGGGGTTTTTGCGATTCGGCACTGTGTCGCTTTAACAGACAATTGCGTGGTCGTGCGACGTGGCTCACAAACAAAATTTGCGTCCTTTTCTTCCCACAAATAGAGCTTTCTTTTGGTGGTATTTGATCGCCTCTGCGATTTTTATTTTTTGCGCTATATACAAAAATAGAGCGACATTTTTGAAAAAAAATCAATATTTTTTACTTTTTGTTATAAGAAAAAATCAATAAACTAAATTTTAGTTAAACATTTAGGCCAAAATTTATTTAGCCACATGTCTTTAGTAAAAAAAAATCGCAATAAAAAAAAAATTAGCTACCTAGCGGAAACAGCGACACTAATACAGCGATCAGAAAAATGATCGCTTAGTGATGCTGGCAATAGGGAGTGAAAGGGTTAACTAGGGCGGTGATCAAGGGGTTATTAGGGGGGGTACGGGGGCTACCCAGGACCGAACACTGACTGTCACACTAACTGTCACACTGACACTAAATACAGTATGCATTCAGTGACACTGTGACAGGGGGGAGGTGGGGGGGCGATCGCGGGGGTTAAATGTGCCTATGTGTCTGTGTGTCAGTGTAGTGCAGGACTTACTTGTGATGTGATCTCTCCTCAGCGGTGGTTGAAAAAAACATCGAGGGAGAGATCACATCGCTTCCTCCTTCCTGTGTTTACACAGGAGGAGGAAGTGACAGGGCGGGCGTTCGTATAGCCGCGGGGACCGCCGCATGTACCGGGGGGGGGGGGTCCCGATCGGACCCACCTCAAGGCACCAACGTATATATATGCCGACGTAAATGTACATGCAGCGGTCCTTAAGTGGTTATATTACACAGCAGCTTGCACCCCTGGACCCCTTTATATTACACAGCAGCTTGCACCACTGGGCCCCTTTATATTACAGAGCAGCTTGCACCACTTGGCCCCTTACATTAAACAGCACCCCACAGCTCTGGACCCCTTTACATAGCACCATGCACCACTGGACCCCTTTATATTACACAACAGCTTACACCACTGGGCCCCTTACATTAAACAGCACCCCACAGCTCTGGACCCCTTTACATAGCACCCTGCACCACTGGACCCCTTTATATTACACAGCAGCTTGCATCACTGGGCCCCTTTATATTACACAGCAGCTTGCACCACTGGGCCCCTTACATTACACAGCACCCCACAGCTCTAGGCCCCTTTACATAGCACCCTGAACCACTGGACCCCTTTATATTACACAGCACCCTGCACCTCTGGACCCCTTTATATTACACAGCAGCTTGCAACACTGGACCCCTTTACATTGCACAGCACCCTGCACCTCTAGTTTAGCTAAACTCAATACAGTGTATAAATATATATACAAAACCTGGAATGCATATATATCCTCTACACACTGTAACTCTAACTGATTAGCCTGCCTGCCCTAACTCCTGCATCTAACTCCAAAAAATGACACTCTCTCTCTCTCTGTCTCTCTCTGTAAACCACGCAGCACAGATTAGAGAGAAAACAGACTGATTTATTAGCCTTAAAAAGGGATGCTTGGGGTGCTGTCAGGACACTGTTCTAACAGCAGAGATCAAATGAGTCTTTCAGGACTGGAGTACACTGGCCTAGCTATCGCTTTCCCTATAAAATCAGCAGCCGCAACACTGTGCCTCCTCTCACTAAGACTGCAGCAGGTTCAGAATGAATCTAAAATGGATGCTGCCCTAGAGGTGGGAGGGTCAGGGAGGGAGGGTATGCTGCTGATTGGCTGGAATGTGTCTGCTGACTGTGAGGTACGGGGTCAAAGTTTGCTCAATGATGACGAATAGGGGGGGTCGAATATCTGTTCGCCAGCGGCGGCGAACGCGAACAAGCGAACAAGCGATATTCGCCGGGAACTGTTCGCCGGCGAACCGTTCTATACATCTCTACATGGGGACAAAGTGCAATGACAGGAGAGCCTCCCATTAAGTATTTTGGGGGGGATCGGCAGTTTTATTTATTTATTTATTTTTTGTGTGGGGAACCCCTTAAAATCAATACCAGACCCTCATCTGGAGATGATGTATTTGTTTACATAAGCATGAGTTTCTCATTAAGTGCGGGTCAAGGCCTAATCTGTATCAATCCTCTAGAAAAGTTCAGTGCTGTCAAGTCATCCCATTAGATACTGACACCTATGAATTGCAATGGTTCTGTCGCCAATTATATACTGATAAGGCATTCAGTTAAATCTAATTAGCCACAGAACCTGTAAACAAACACATCAGTAATTAAATGGAAGAGTTGGTAATCCTGCATGTAATGTTTATGGACAATGTACCAATTTTAAATTAAGAGTCGGTTCACACTGGGGCGACACGACTTCCAGCACGACTTTCAGAAGCAACTTCAACACGACTTGAGCATGAACCACAGGGCGATCTGGGGCGATTTACAACACGACTTGAAGTCCTTTTCAGGTCAGGAGACATTCCAGTGGCCAATAAAACAACAATCAGCTCTGGGAGAGGGAAGGGGAGGGAGGGGTTTGCCTGAGAAATGTATGTTATCTTGCTCGAAAGTTGCTTCAATTAAAACAGTGATCAGACTTGGAAGCGACTTCCATTGAAATCAATGGGTACAAATCGCCTAGAAGTCCGATTGAAGTAGTACAGGAACCTCTTCTGAAGACTGAGCGACATGAGTAGTGTGTATTAACACCGCTCCCATTCACTTACATTGCTTTTCTGGACAGCGCGACTTGGGATGACTTGAGACCACATCAAGTCGGATCCCAAGTCGCCCCAGTGTGAAGCGACTCTTAAGGTATTGTTTTCTTCATTAGAAATTCACAAATCAACAAACAGAAAGTAATGAAAAAAGATTTTATCGGCTTGATTCTAAAACCCTGTACACACGGGCCGAATGTTGGAAGACATTGTCAGGTTAAAAAAAAAAAAACGGCATTCAGCCGTGCGTATGTGGGCTGTCCAACAGAAGCCGCATCTTTGCCTGGTTTCTGTTGGATGAGCATGCTGGAAAAGCAGAAGCCAATGGCAGAGAACGAAAAAAAAAAAAAAAAACGTGTAGTGTGTACCAGGCTTTAATGTACAATAAGAATAGGGAAAAGAGATTTTGTAATGTCCAAAAGATGAACATCCTGCAGGATGTTTAGGAGTCCAAGAGAGTTTATTTCATCATAGAAGTCTAAAGCAACAGGCCAAAATGTTTTAGGGACTAAAAGGTTTCCCTTTTATGAGAACTTGAACTACCTAATTAAATATAGCCTTATGGGTTTTTAGAGGATTCATTTAATTAAGGAATAAACTAGTTCCTTTATTCCAAAAGCAAGCTTCAATCACATGCTGAAGCATACTTTGGGTTAAAATAGACAGTTTATTGCCATGTTAAAATACACTTCTATTAACCTATAAGTGTCCAGCACTCTATTTAAACCAGCAATTTGAGCCATGATGAAGGGGGAATTCTTCATACAGCAAAATGTATTGGCTTGTTGTTTTCATGCTAGATTGGTTTGGGTGGACTAACAAAAAAAATCTAAAACCTAACTTTTAAACAGTAACAAAATTTTTTTGGTGGGACAAAGACTTTAAATAAATGAATCTGGCTAACCATTGTAATTATCCCATAAGTATTGAAAGGTTTGTCTCAACCATTTAACTACCCTATTGCTAGTCAGATTGGTCTGCTAACCACTTAAGCCCCAAGCCTTTTTTTCAGACTCCGTGTTTACACGTTATAAACAAGTCTTTTTGATAATTACTTAGAACCCCCAAACATTATATATTGTTTTGTTTCTAACACCCGAGAGAATAAAATGGTGGTCATTGCAATACTTTTTGTCACACCGTATTTGCACAGCGGTCTTACAAGCAACAGTAAAGTTAGCCCAATTGTTTTTTATTGTGTGAAAGATAATGTTACGCCGAGTAAATTGATACCCAACAATTTACGCTTCAAAATTGTGCCCGCTCGTGGAATGGCGTCAAACTTTTACCCTTAAAAATCTCCATAGGCAACGTTTAAAAAATTCTACAGGTTGCATCTTTTGAGTTACAGAGGAGGTCTAGGGCTAGAACTATTGCTCTCACTCTAAGTATTGCGGTGTATCCTCACATGCGTGGTTTGAACACCATTTTCATATCCGGGTACTACTCAAGGAAGGATTCGCTTCTGCGTGCAAAATTGTCAGAACGGGGGGCTTTTTAAAAAAAAATAATATGTTGTGTTCTTATTTATTGTACTTGATTTTATTTATTTTTACACTGTTTTTCTAAAAAAAAATGATCACTTTTATTCCTATTACAATAAATGTAAACATCCCTTGTAATAGAAAAAAGCATCACAGGTCCTCTTTAATATGAGATCTGGGGTCAAAAAGACCTCAGATCTCATATTTACACTAAAATGCAATAAAAAAAATAGGATTTTATACTCTTAGCAAAATCCTTTTCTCTGAGTTCATGGACGGACACAGCCTTCATCTTGACAAAGTGGGTATTAGCCTTTCTTTAGGAGTGACTAGGCAGAAAGTGTTAACAACTTCAAAGCTGAACAGCCCCGCCCAGGGGGGCGGTCCTAATGGCTATATCCCCTCAGCCTGCACCAAGCAGTTCAGTTCGTAGCAAGCATTACAAACTTAAAAAAAGAGGGGTGGGTGCTGTGTCCGTCCATGAACTCAGAGAAAAGGATTTTACGGTGATGTTGTGCTTTTTTAACCTGTTGCCGACCGCCCACCGTCATTATACGGCGGGACCGTGGCACTGCTGGGCGAGAGCACGTAGCTCTACATCCTCCCTTTAGCGTCCGCTAGGGGGCACATGCGCGCAGCCGGCGGCCCGCACCCCCACTCGTCCCCAGAGTCCCGCACGCGTGCCCAGCGGGCGCGATCGCCGCCAGACACGCGCGCTCGTTCGTTACAGAACAGGGATCAGGAGCTTTGTGTGTAAACTACTATGTATGAACAGAAGATCAGTGATTTCCCCTAGTGAGTCAACCCCCCCATACAGTTAGAACACACCCAGGAACACACTTAACCCCTTCCCTGCCCCCTAGTGTTAACCCCTTCACTGCCAATGGCATTTTTATAGTAATCCAATGCATTTTTATAGCATTGATCGCTATAAAAATGCCAATGGTCCCAAAAAAAATTCAAAATTTTCCGATGTGTCCGCCATAATGTCTCGGTACTGAAAAAAAACGCTGATCATCGCCATTACTAGTAAAAAAAAATATTAATAAAAATGCCATAAAACTACCCCCTTTTTTGTAAACGCTATAAATTTTGCGCAAACCAATCAATAAACGCTAATTGCGATTTTTTTTAACGAAAAATAGGTAGAAGAATACGTATCGGCCTAAACTGAGGAAAAAAATTTTTTTATATATTTTTTTGGGGATATTTATTATAGCAAAATGTAAAAAATATTGAATTTTTTTCAAAATAGTCGCTCTATTTTTGTTTATAGCGCAAAAAATAAAAATCGCAGAGATAATCAAATACCACCAAAAGAAAGCTCTATTTGTGGGAAAAAAAGGATGCCAATTTTGTTTGGGAGCCACATCGCATGATCGCGCAATTGTCAGTTAAAGCGATGCAGTGCCGAATCACAAAAAGTGCTCTGGTCTTTGACCAGCAATATGGTCCGGGGGTTCAGTGGTTAAGGTCAATTACATGAACAACTTGAAAATCAATAAAAATCCCCACAAAATGGGCACGTAGTACATTTGACATACTGCTGTCATAATACATTCTCAATTTGGTTCAATAACCTTGTGTAAAGGACAATGAAACAGAACGTCTATTTCACACGTCCAACCGTTACTATACTGCAGGTAATTAAGTGGTTAACAATGTGAAAAAATTGGACGTTTGTTTTGTCACTAAAAATCTAAAAAATCTACCAGTTATTGATTAATGAGAATAAACCATAATTGCAAAATATTCAATACTTCAATATTTTAGAGAACAACAATAGATTCAAGATAAAATCAAAAATTACATAATTACCCATTCCAAAATAGCTATTTCCCACTTGCAAGTGACCAAAGTTAAATGGCTGCCATGGCTTTCTATGAATCTTCATGGGATAAGAATGGTGCAAATGTATCAGTCTGTCTGAGAATGTAGATCTCCCAGTGTGCCCCCTTTCCATGGGAGTCCGTCTCCCATCAATCTGTCCCTCCGTCCTCACACAAGGGACTCCCTGTGGGAGCGAGTCTCCTCCTTCAGTTTCTTTCATCTAATTTCCCTTCTCTTAAGTACTCTTTCCGGACAATGAGACTATAACATTTATACTAAGTTTTGCCCAACCAGTATGTATCTTTAACTCATAGGTTAGTTGCAAATATGGGAGTAACTGTCAAACAGTGTCTGGTTTCTATAGGTTGATAACTTAATGATTAACTGTCTAGACTTTGAGATCCTTAAGTAATATCACTTTCAACCACCGGGTTTTTCGCATGTATTGTGAGATTATCTCTTTACGTTGAGATTCTAATTTCAAATGTGTATAAATCTATATAATGCTGGGAAGACATATATATATGTGTGTGTAGAACATTCTGGTTACTCTATATATCACATAAAATACAATTAGTATATTTTTGATTCCTACATAACATGCTTCTATATTCCTGTATAAATGTATATCTTTGAAAACATTTTTTTCTAAACATACACGGATTATATTTATCAACCTATACAAAATAATTATTAATGTGAATACATGAATCATTTCGATATTTGTTCAATGAATATATGTTACTCTAAGTACAAGGTTCATTCATATTCTTATAATCACAATTTGACACCTTTCATTAGGTTGATTAGCTCTGTAAAACACTTCTATCTAAAATAACATTCATATATTTCTTTCTTCTAACAAAGTGTCTTACAATAACATCTGGGTATTTTAAAATACGTCTGACTTGCATGTATTCAAATCTGTGAAAATGGGGTTGTTTATTTCCATGTGATAATAGGCCAGTTTAGCTATCTGTAGAAATACACCTGTATTCCTATGGCGGGATTGTCTCCCTATTGTCTATCCTATTTTCTCTTTCGTTCATGAACAGACACAGCCTTAATCTTGACAAAGTGGGACGTCCCAAAGCAGTGTCAAAATGAGGGGTGGGAACAGCATAAAATTAAACTTTACCCCAAAACAAAACAGAGCTCCTCAACTGAGGATTTGTAACTAAACAGCCACCTGCAAAACGTTGCGGCCGAAGAAGCATCTGAAGATGCACTCACATCAACTTGTAAAGTTTAGTGAAAGTGTGACCGGATGACCAGGTCTCCGTCTTACACACCAGGGAAACAGACGCTTGATGTCAGAAAGCCCAAGAGGCACCATTGCCCTGGTCGAATGCATCATGACAGGGAGGTGCCCGACCCTTTATGGCATAAGCCTGATCAGGATCTGTCGGATCCACCTCAAAATGGTGGCTGATGAGACCGCTGGGCCCTTCTTGGGACCAGCCACCGGAACAAACAGTAAGGCCGCGTACACACGATCAAATATATCTGCTGAAACTGGTCCGCAGACCAGTTTCAGCGGACAGATTCGATCGTGTGTATGGGCTAGCAGACAGGTTTCCAGCAGACAAAAGTTTTAAAGCATGCTTTAAAACTTGTCTGCTGGAAAGCCGTCTGTCGGATATGTCCGCTGGTTAGTACGCCTAACCAGCGGACCAAAATCTCCCGCATGCGTATTTTACTTCCTGGTTCGGTGACGTCACCGCCACGTCACCGCACTGTCTGTCTGCGGGGATTTTGGTTTGATCGTGTGTACACACATCAGACCAAAATCTCCCAGGAGACATTTCCGATGAAAACGGTCCGTCGGACCGTTTTCATCGGATATATCTCCTTGTGTGTACGCGGCCTTAAGTCTGAACTCCAGAACGGAGCAGTAACAGACAAGTATATTCTCGGAGCTCGGACAACGTCCAAGGATTAAGGAATGCTACATCGTCTTCTTAGGATTTGACGAATGAGGACACAAGGATGGCAGTACAATGTCTTCCTTGAGATAGAAGGTCAAAATTACCTTAGGAAGAAAAGAAGGCTGCGGATGCAGCACCACCTTATCTTTGTGGAAGATCAGATAGGGAGCCTTTCATGACAAGGCTGCCAGCTCAGAACCTGTCTTAACTGACATAACAGCCACCAAAAGGACCACTTTCTGAGAAAGTGGCAACAAGGGAACTTCATTAATGTTCTCAATCGGTGGTTTCTGAGGCACCTAGAGGTCATGCCGTTAAGGCCATTGACTGTAAAGCAGGATGTCGTATGGGACCTTGCGACAGCCAAGGGACGTCTGCTGTTCAAATGCCCACAGAGGTAGTGGAGGATGGACCGGAGGGGTCGCATGCCGAACCCCGTGTACAAATGTTCTCACTAGAGAGTGAGCCGCCAGGGGTCGTTGTAAAAAAGACAGCCAGGGCAGATATCTGCCCCCTAATTGTACTGTAAAACAGGATGGCATATGGGACCTTGAGACAGAAGGTCCTTTCCTAGCAGTAGATGCCAAGGGAAGTCTGCTACTAGACGCACTAGGTCGGCGTACCAAGGACGCCGAGGCCAATTAGGATCATTGGAATCCCCTCTCTGCGAAGCAGATGAGGAAGGAGCTTTAGAGAAGGGAAGGCATAGGTTAGCCGGTACTGACTCCACAGTGCCACTAACGCATCTGTCGTGTCTACCCATGGGTCTCTTGACCTGGCCACAAACCTTAATACCTTCCGATTGAGTTGAGACCACAGGAGATCTACGTCTGGCGTGCCCCATCTTGGGCAAAGGAGCTGAAACACATCCAGGTGCAGAGACCATTCTCCTTGGTCCAGCATCTGGCGACTCAGGTAGTCTGCCTGACAATTTTCCATGCCCAGAATGTATACCGCCGACAGGGCAAGTAAGCTACTTTCTGCCCACCTTAGGATGTGAGCGATCTCTGACGCTGCAGCCGAGCTTCATGTTCCTCTTTGATGGTTGACATATGCCACCGCCGTGGCGTTGTCCGACTGGATCCTGACTGGATGCCCCTGTAGCCTCTGAGACCATGTGGAGAGGCACAGCCTAATCGCCCGAAGTTCCAGGGCATTCATCAGCAAGTGGAAATCCTCCAGAGACCAGTGACCCTGGATTGACTGAACCCCCCAGACTCTGCCCAACTGGTAAGGCTGGCATCCGTCGTGATGACTATCCAGTGAAAAGGAAGGAACGACTTCTCGGACAGAAGTGCCAGTGAGGTCAGCAACCAAACAAAGGAGGTCCTGATCAGGTGGCTCACCCGAATTTGATAATCCAGGGATGATGGACGCTTGTTCCATCTGGACAGAATTTCCTTCTGTAGCACTCGCGTGTGAGATTGCGCATATGGTACCGCCTCGAAGGAGGCCACCATGAGGCCCAGGACTAGCATGCAAAAGTGGAGTGACAACCATTTCTGGGATGTCAACTGCCACACCGCGGCCCGAACCTTGCCTCTGAGTCCGGAATCAACCCAGTTATACTAGGCTTTGAGTCGGTACCATTTTTGACTTCTGAATGTTCTGTACCCAACCAAAGTGTCGGAGCCTTTGACAGGTTATAGACACGCTCACCTCTAATTCTGAGGCTGAAGCGGCCCTTAGAAGAAGGTCATCAAAGTAGCCCACGATAGCGATGTCACGTTGTCTTAGTAGGGCAAGCACTTTGGTGAACACCCTTAGTGCCGATGCCAGGCCAAAGGGGAAAGCCACAAATTGATAGTGGTCTTCCCGGACCGCAAAGCGCAGAAGTCTCTGATGCTTTTTGCATATGGGGACATGTAAATAGGCCTCCCTAATGTCCAAGGATGCCAGAAAGGATGCCAGAAAGGCTGGAGGGCAGTGATGACAGAGCAAACCGATTCCATCTGGAATCTTTGTACCTCCACGAAGCAATTGAGGGCCCTGAGGTCCAGAATTGGGCGAACACCCTCCTTCTTTGGTACTATGAACAGATTGGAGTAAAACCCCTGAAACCGTTCCTGTACTGCTGGGACAGGAATAACCACCCGTGTTTCAGCAGGTCTTGAACTGCCCCATATAGGGCTTCCCGACGATTCGGTTGTACCTGGAGTGAAAAAATATGTTTGGTGGACAAGATAGAAATTCTATCTTGTACCCTGAAGACACTACTTTGCAAACCCACCGGTCGGGGACCTTAGATGTCCACTGGGTTGCGAATTCGCCAAGACGTCTCCCCACCCGTGAGATGGGTGGGGGCACACCTTCATGCGGATGTAGCTTTGTCTGCAGGTTTGTTGGGTTTGCAAAACCAGGGATGTCTCTGTCCCTGAGCAGGCGCTATATGTGGTCTTTTACCACATAGTGGTAAATAATAGTGTCCAAGGCTGATTCACAAACAAATTTTAGGCCTTGTACTAGTTGGTCAGCTAGGGCTACCCCGACATGCTTGTAACCCATTAAGCAGAATATTTGCCCATTACAGGAGTGTCTGAGACACCAGGGCCCCAACTATGGTTGGGCGTACCACCGAACCCACTACCATGTACAGGTTTCGGGTGATCGCCTCAGCCTTCTTATCCACAGGGTCTTTGAAGGCGGGAGCCCCCTTCACTCGTATGGTGGTTAGCCTGTTTAATCTGGTTTAACTAGTAGAGCTGCTTCCTCTAGCAGTGTGTGTCTGTTGATCTGTGCTCTCCAAAGCTGGGATCGAAGGCTGTTTGTGGGACTGCTATTTTTTTCAATGTTTCAGACTGCTCAGTCAGCAGTGTGTATCTGTTCATCTGTCGTTTTTAAATGATCTAAACCATAGTAAAATGGTTGCCTATCTGACACTAGAGGCCAACAGGGCGTGGGCCACAAAAGCATGGCCGTCAGCCTAGATGAGATCTACAGGAAAAACGATCGTTCAGAGCGCCGCCTTATCTGGGAGCCTGGAGAAAAAATGCGGAGGCTGCCGAGCGGCCGTTTTAGCAGAAAACCACAGTGCAGCAGAGTAGTACACATCAGCAGGAATCACCAGGAAAATGGCTGCTGAGCGTCGCTAGAGGCCAATACAAATGCGGCTAAAAGAACATGGCCGCCAGTGCAAGTGAAGAAATACAGCATGGACACAGCAAACATGGCCACCGACAGCATTGAGCAGAACACACAGGTAAGCAGAATCTCTTATGCAGCTTTATACACTGATTTAGTGACTTATGATTCCCCAAGTGAAGCTCCCCAGAGGAACGCCTGCCCAGCAGCTAGCTCAGAGAGTCTTAGGAGGAGGGAAGGGGCATAAGGCCCTTTACTCACCTCTCCAGGGATGCCAAGCTCTGTCTTCCTGCTGAAGCAGGGGATTACTACTTACCCTTCCTGAGGGTTGTGCTGGAAGCCTCCTAGACAGACCATCTCCCGCATGGTAATGGAGGTGACTGTCGGCCCGGCTGCTGTGACTTGGCACTATAGACCGGTCATATGCGTGCCCTGGAGCGTCTAGCTCACGGTGCGTAACTATGGTCGGCACACTCTAGATGGCTGAAACTAGGCGGAATACAAGGATCTTCGGTCCAGCCTGTCGCCCAGTCGGCAGTTGATCGAAGATCACAGGAAAAAAATAAAACCAATAATCCCAAGTAGATTTGAAATAAAGCCTCCAGGCCTATGGACCCGAAGGGAGCCCTGTCTTCTCCTTAACTAGGCAGAAAAAAACTGAGGGGATATAGCCAGTAGGACCGCCCCCTGGGCAGGGCTGTTTAGCTTTGAAATTGTTAACACTTTCTGCCTAGTCACTCCTAAAGGAAGGCTAATACCCACTTGGTCAAGATTAAGGCTGTGTCTGTCCATGAATGAAAGAGAAAATGTGCCTTTAAGACATATGGGCAGAAGTGAGATTTTGACATTGATTCTGCCCTGCTATGGTATAGAGACGGGTGGGGGCTATCTTGCCCTCACTCGTATCCATGCCACAGAGGAAGAAGGACCTGATTGCCTCCGCCGATACCGACGGCTCCGGTAAGCGCTGGAGGGCGTGGGAGTGCGGCGGGAGTGGGGGGCCCCTCTCCCGCCGGTGATAACGGTGATCTTGTGGCGAATCCGCCACAGAGACCACCATTATCATTTACAGCACCGCCGCATGAAGAGATGTATATCTCAGTTGTGACAGCAGCCGTTACCGAGATATCCCTCTTCAAAAAGAGGATGTATATAGTTGTGCGGCAGGGCTTAAGTGGTTAAAAGAAGTTGAAAATAACTAACTTACTGGACAGATCAACAGGTGAAAATAAGAAAAAAAAAGAAAACTAATACAGTCATTACATTGAAGGATTGTTGAACATTTTTGAACTACATCGAAGGATTGTTGCTGGCCCTGGGTACGTTGCTGGACTTTCAGTGGTTAAACCAAGATGATGCCTGCAGCTTCAGGCATCAACCCAGTACCGTTGGACTGCTTTTACAATCAGCTAAAAGGGCCAATTTTCCCCCACATGCATCTGCTGGCTAGCCAGACAGCCAAACAAAGCCGGCATTGGTTTTGATTGCCTTCCTGCTATACTAACCCAGAAGCGATCACATGACATCACTTTCAGCTTACCCAGATGTCAGCGGCGCCATTAAATTTTTTTTTAAAGCATTCAAAAACACAGATCTTGGTGTTTTCAATGCTTTGATCCCTGTTAAGGGGTGGGGGGATTATAGATTCCAGAGGAGGAGGAATTATAGACCCCAGATCTCTTCATAAAGAGTACCTGTCACAAGCCTATTGTTGTCCCAATGTATTTTTACATTCCTTGTGACAACAATAAAATTATTTTTTTCAAAGCAATGTAAACACATGCAAGGTATCACCGCAAACTTCAGATCATGGACAAAACTTCTACCACCAGACCAATAAAAAATACTGATGTAAACTAAAAGTGTCAGAAAAAGGCCCAGTCTGGAAGTGGATATACACTATGGCCCGGATTCATGTAGATCGGCGCACCTTTATGCCGCCGTAGAGTATCTTCTTTACGCTACACCGGCGCAACGTTGAGAGGCAAGTACAAAATTCACAAAGAAAATGCGCCCAACGTTGCGCCGGCGTATCGTTAATTTGTCGGCGCATGCATCGTATCTTGGACGTATCCCCGTGCGCATGCGTACAACTACGTCGAAATAACTGCCTAAGATACGTTGAATCACTACCTACGACATGAACGTAACCTACGCCCAGCCCTATTCACGTAGTACTACGTAAAAGACGTAGAATACGACGGCTGTACCCTCGTCCATACCTTTGCATGACTTACACCTGCTTTATGTGGGGTAAGTTTACGCCGGACGTACAACTTACGTAAACCGCGTATATTATTGCGCCGGGCGCAAGTACGTTCGTGAATCGGCGTATCTCACTCATTTGCATATTCAAAACGTAAAACAATGGGAGCGCCCCTTGCGGCCAGCGTAAATATGCGACCACAATACGACGGCGTAGGAAACTTACGTCGGTCGTAAGAAGCCGATTTTCAGGCGTATCTTGCTTTCAGAGTCAGGCGCATAGATACGACGGCGCAAATGTGCACTTACGCAGCGTATCTCGAGATATGTCAGCGTAAGTGCTACGCGAATCCGGGCCAATATTACCCAAAGTATTGGGATGCCTGCCTTTACGCGCACATGAACTTTAAATGGTATCCCAGTCTTAGTCCCTAGGGTTCAATATTAAGTTGGCCCACCCTTTGCAGCTATAACAGCTTCAACTCTTCTCGGAAGGCTGTACACAAGGTTTAGGAGTGTGTTTATTGGAATATTTGACCATTTTTCCAGAAGCTCATTTGTGAGGTCAGGCACTGATATGGATGAGAAGGCCTGGCTCACAGTCTCCATTCTAATCCATCCTAAAGGTGTTCTATCGGGTTAAGGTCAGGACTCTGTGCAGATCAGTCAAGTTCTTACACCCCAAACTCGCTCATTTATATGTCTCTATGAACCTTGCTTTGTTCACTGGTCCAAATCCTTTGTTGGAGGGGGGATTGCAGTGTGTGGCTGTTTTCCAGGGGTTGGGCTTGGCCCCTTAGTTCCAGTGAAGGGAAATCTTAAGGCATCAGCGTACCAAGACATTTTGGACAATTTCATCCTTCAAACTTTGTTGGAACAGTTTGGGGATCGCCCATTCCTGTTCCAACAAACATGACTGTGTGTAAAGGCAGGCGTCCCATTACTTCTGGTAATATAAGTGTATTACAAAGGGTTTCGATTTAATTATCCCTACAACAGCTTATTATTTTGTTAACCACTTAAGGACTGCCTCCTGCACATATACGTCGGCAGAATGGCACGGCTGGGCACAAGCATGTACAGGTACGTCCTCTTTAAGTTCCCAGCCATGGGTTGCGGGCGCGTGCCCGTGACCCGGTCCGAAGCTCTGTGACCGCGGCCGCGGGACCCGCGGACCCGATCACCGCTGAAGTCCCGCTATCAGTCCCCGAAGCTAAAGAACGGGGAGAGCTGTGTGTAAACACAGCTTCCCCGTTCTTCACTGTGGCGCCGTCATTGATCGTGTGTTCCCTTATATAGGGAAACACAATCAATGATGTCACACCTACAGTCACACCCCCCTACAGTTAGAAATACAGATGAGGTCACACTTAACCCCTTCAGCGCCCCCTTGTGGTTAACTCCCAAACCGCAAATGTAATTTTCACAGTGTATTTTTAATGCATTTTTTGCTGTGAAAATGACAATGGTCCCAAAAATGTGTCAAAATTGTCCGAAGTGTCCGCCATAATGTCGCAGTCATGACAAAAATCGATAAAAATCGATAAACGCTTATTGCGATTTTTTTACCAAAAATAGGTAGAAGAAAACGTATCGGCCTAAACTGAGGGAACAAAAAAATATATATTTTAGGGGGATATTTATTATAGCAAAAAGTAAAAAATATTGAATTTTTTTCAAAATTGTCGCTCTATTTTTGTTTATAGCGCAACAAATAAATACCGCAGAGGTGATCAAATACCACCAAAAGAAAGCTGTATTTGTGGAGAAAAAAAGGATGTCAATTTTGTTTGGGAGCCACGTCTCACAACCGCGCAATTGTCAGTTAAAGCGACGCAGTGACGAATCACAAAAACTGACCAGGTCCTTTAGCTGCCTAAAGGTCCGGGTCTTAAGTGGGTAAAAAAACATTGGGCCAGATTCAGGTAGATGGGCGCTTCTTTACTTTGGAGTAACGTTTCTCATTTACGTTACTCCGCCGACACTTTCGGTGCAAGTACTGTTATTCACATAGCAGTTGCGCATAAACTTGCGCCAGAGTAACGATAATGCGCTGGCGTAACCCGACGCAAGTGGAAGTGGGTGTGATCATATGTAAATGATGGGCGGACCCCAGCGCAGAGGCTTACGTTCAGCGCATCATCCACGGAGCATGCGCAGTAAGTGAGGCTCCACTCGCCCCCTTGTGCGCATGCTCACAACTTCCGTCGGCACCACTTCACGTGAAACGTCAGCGCAATGTGTTCCCTCAAGGGCGACTCCATCCCCACGGGGACAACCTTCTTCTGCCCCCAGGAAGGCGACCCGTAAGACCAGGGGGGTGTCTGATCTGGTCCAGGACCAGGTAGTGTTGGACCACGCAAGGCAGACCCAGCAAATGGGGGAGATTGCTGGCCACTTAGACCGGGTCGCAGACAGCCTGGGCTCCATGTCACAGCTGCCCAGTCGTGTGCAGGACGTTGTCACCAGCCTGGGGGAGGTGCAGGCTGATGTCCGGCACCTGACAGCAGCCGTCCAAGACAACACAGCTGCCATCCGGCAAGAGGGGAGGCAGCGGCAACGTGACCAGCGGCATCATATCACCCGCCAGCTGAGGATGCAGGCCCAGACAAACCTGTATCTCAGCCGTATTGCCGTGGCATTGGAGGGCAGGCAGCCAACAGCTCCCAGGAGTGGCCCACCCGGGGATCAGCCTCCTCCAGATGCCCCCCCACCCCCACCACCACCCACTCCCTCCAGGCAGCTGAGGAGCCCGAGAGTGCCCCCAAGGAGGAGCCCCCGTCATCCCAGATGAGGGTTTTTTTATTTTTTGGTTTTTATTTTATTTTTTTTATACTCAGGTTATGAGTTTTTGTTTATTTTTGAATATTTATTTTATACTCAGGATATGAGTTTTTGTTTATTTTTGTTATGAGATATGTATTTCTTTTTTTACTGCACACGGTCAGGAGTGCAGGGGACAGTGTGAATGGTGTGTGAATGTGAGGGGGTGGCACTCCTGACAGTAAGGGGTGTCACCCTCGGCCGTGGTGGTGAAGTTAACCCCACGGCTGTATGAATGACGTGTGAAAGGTGTATGAATGGACAGTGACATCATTGGGGCCTTGACGCTGGCGTTGCTGCTCCCAAGTCCTACATGCTGGACTTGGGCCAATCCAATGCGATGTGCATGTGGTGTGTGTGATCTAGGGACATCAGTGGTGTGCATGCATGCATTGTCTGTGTGATAAATGTTTTGGTTTATTGTCCAAAGATGCCTACGGCGAGGACCCTCCTGACTGCTCTTCCATCAGCAGACTGGGTCTCCTCTGGCAGGTGGGGACTGTGTGGGTCGAGGGTCAGGTCATCACGTATGTCAATCTGCAGGCCTTTTCTCATAGCAAAGTTGTGCAGAATGCAACATGCACCGATGATCTGACACACAAAGGTAGGGGAATACAATAGGGTCCCCCCGGACTTATCCAGGCAGCGGAAACGGGACTTCAGGAGCCCAAATGTTTGCTCCACCACTGCACGGGTTTTGATGTGTGCTTCATTGTATTTTCTCTCTCCTCTGGTTTGGGGGTTCCGGAAAGGAGTCATGAGATGGGGTCCCAGTGCATATGCAGAGTCACCTGTAAGGGAAAAGACAGGAGGATGTTAGTCATGCATGTGCCCCTTCTGATGTGCATCACGGGAGGGGATAGTCATGCCTGCCACCCATGTCACTCACCAACCAGCCAGCTGTCCCCATACATGTTCTGCTCGAATTCTGCTGGGATGGGACTCTGACGGTATATGAAGCTGTCATGGCTGGACCCGGGTGTTTGGCACGGACGTGCCATATGAGGCGTTGGGCATCGGCTATCACCTGTACGTTGATGGAATGCCAATGCTTCCGATTGCGGTATATGTGCTCTGTGGCACTGGGGGGCTGTAGGGCCACATGTGTGCAATCAATGGCCCCGATGGTGCGTGGGAATCTGGCAATGCTGTAGAAATCTGTCATTGCCTTCAGCCGCAGGTCCTCAGTGGTGGGTCTGATGAACTGGTTGGACATGCGTCTGAGGATTGCAGGGACAACCTGGTGCACACATCTGCTTATGGTGGACTGTGACATCCCAGCCACCACTCCACTTGTACGCTGGAATGATCCACTTGCAAGGAAATGAAGTGTTGCCAGGACCTTCACCAGTGGCTGCACTGCTTGTGAGCGGTGTGTCTTGCTGGTGATGTCCTCCTGCAGGGTTGTGGTTAGTTCAAGTATTGCATCTGGGCTGAATCTGAAGAGGCGATACACCTCCTCATCCCCCATGCCAAAGAGGCTCATGCGCGTGCGGTATATCCTCTCACGTGCCCGCCTCCTTCGTTTCGGGGGACCCAGTACTAGTGCTAGGACCACGATTGCCCCTGGCATGTTGGCACACAGAGGTGTTGTCCTTGCACGTGTGGTTGTTCAGCTTGCTAGTTTCGTCGGTAACGCTGCTGCTGGAGCTGCTCTCCTGCTGACCTGTGGCCGTCAGGAGTAAAGATAAAGCAGCTATTTGTAGAAATAACTTTGCGCCGGACGGACGAGATACGCGCGGCGCATGTAGCCAGCGTATGGTGCTAATCCGTTCGCGAATCGGGAAATCTCCCTCATTTGCATATTTGCAGGGGAAATCAATAGGCGCGACTGATGCGCCAAGCGAAATTATGCGCTGACGATACTCTGACATCGGAAAGTTAAGCCGATCGGAAATGGCCCGTTTTCTGTCGCATCTAGTTTGGTGGGTACGGCCACATAGAAACGACGGCGCATAATCACAGTTACGCGGCGCATATCGAAATACTCCAGCGCAAGTGTTGCTGAATCTGGCCCATTATCTTTGCTTGGGTAGAGAACCTTCTAAAAGGTGTTATAAATCCGTTGCTGTAGAGATTGGTATTTTTTTTTTCAATATACATGATAAACATGTATCACTAATATAATAATTCTCTCTAAACAGTTACAAATTCTTTGTGAACTACACTTCATACCTTTGCACCTGCACACCTCATTCACGCATCATTATGATCAACGTTCATATGCTGCTCTATTTTTGTTCTGGTTCCCAGGTGATAAATTAAATTACATCATGATTATTTATTTCTAATGTATCTATATTTATACATATGTATATAGAGATATGCACAATTTAAATACACCATGCATGTCAGTTCCAGTTTTTTTAAATTGGTCCCTAACTCCGTCATAACATACACTAGGACCAATCAAGGCACAAACATAATTCACTAACTTGTACGTTTTTTTTTTTTGTTTTGTAGGAATAAATACATACAAGCATAGGGAGATTATACAAACAAATATAATATTATGTTTGGGATGCAAGTGAACATATTGTCCTTAACAGCCAGTATGGTCCTTTAAAACGTAAGGCCGTGTACACACGGCAGGGAACCTCGACGGGCAGAACACATCGTTCCGCCCGTCGAGGTTCCCTGCCGGCCGTCGAAATCGGCGACCCGCCCGTCGGGAATGGCAACCAGCCATTCTTCCAGGCGGGCCGTCGAGCAAATAGAGAGCGTGCTCTCTATTTCTGCTCGACGGGCTTCCCGACGGGAAGCTCGCCGAGAGTGTACACACGGCCGAGGTCCTCGCTGGAATGCAGCTTCCAGCGAGGTTCTCGCTGGTTTCCAGCGAGAACCTCGGTCGTGTGTACACGGCCTTACTGTTAGGCCGCGTACACACGAGGAGACATGTCTGATGAAAACGGTCCACGGACCGTTTTCATCGGACATGTCTTCGGGGATCTTTTGGTCTGATGGTGTGTACTAACCAGCGGACATGTCCGACGTACAGCTTTCCAGCGGACAAGTTTTAAAGCATGTTTTAAAACTTTTGTTCGCTGGAAACCTGTCTGCTAGCCCGTACACACGATCGGATATGTCTGCTGAAACTGGTCTGCGGACCAGTTTCAGCAGACATGTTCGATCGTGTGTACGCGGCCTTATGCCGCGTACACACGGTCGTTTTTTGCGATGAAAAAAAAACGTCGTTTTTTAAAACGTCATTTAAATTGATGGTGTGTGGGCAAGACGTCGTTTTTTGTCTTAAAAAAAACGACCAAAAAAAATTCCAACATGCTTGAATTTTTTGTGTCGTTTTTCAAAACGTCGTTTTTTGTTTCACAAAAAGTCACCGTGTGTAGCAAAAACGTTGTTTAAAAAGACGTTTTTCAACCCGCGCATACCCAGAAGCTAGTTATGAAGCGAGCTTCAATGGAAAAGAGTGGTGAACGTAACCTCGCTTTTGAAAAAAACGATGGTGTGTATGCAACATCGTCTTTGAAAAGTGACGTTTCAAAAACGTCATTTTTTACTTCACAGAAAGCGTCGTTTTTTTTCATCACAAAAAATGATCGTGTGTACGCGGCATTAGTCATTGAAAGTAAATGTGTCACACACTGGGCAGTACAGACAGGGCTGAAATTATATACACAGTTCATCTTTTTCTTGTAAAAGTCAAGATTGGCCTCCAAAGTTCTTTCATGGTATTTGCATGGCATTTTCATGTATATGGTGTCTCAATAACCAAGAGGACCAGGAGGTGTGTAGCCAAACAGGAACAGTTGAGATTATGAGAACAGTTACTATTTTCTAAAAACTGCACTCTCCATATTTGTTGCCCATTGGTCTATATTTCTGGTATAGCTCATTATACTCAAATATGACATTGTAACACACTATGCAGATTTGTAGCCTGCGGGCCATCTACTATCAGAACCTCTTTAATGGCTGAAGTGACATGTTAATAGTGTTTAGCTTTTTTTTTTGTCTATTGAAAATGTTCATTAAGGTAAGCCTGTGAGAATAGAAATATGGAAAATGCAATTGCATTTAATGGTGCAGGCTATGGGGTTATTACCAAGTGTGCTGCAAACTTGGATACAATATTTGGAGAAAAATAAATGAGGTGGCAGCTGCTGGCTCCTTCATTCTTGCTGTTTTTTTACTTTCATTTTGCTAGTATGCATTCAGGGCAGGGGCGTCATTAGGGGTGGGCTGAGGAGGCTGGAGCCCTGAATGGGCAGGCGAAAAGCTCAGAGTCTCGGGCATGCCGAACTCAATTAGTAGTCCTGAGTGCCAGAGGCGTACTAAGTGGGTACGCCTCTTCATGACTGAACCTGTGCGGCCGCAGGTTTAAGCAGCGCAGCGGCAGGTAAGAACATCTCAACCAGTACGAGGAGAGCCTGTAGCTGTAGGGTGGAGAGGGTGTTCGCCGTGATCGACTGACACCCGCCTCTCTTGGCCTCTGATCATCTGAGCAGAGGTGACAGGCGGGAGGTCTGAAGGGGGGGGGTCAGTAGTGTATTGTAGGGGAGGTCTGGGTCTGCACTGTAGGAGGGACTGTCTGCACTGTGGGGGGTGTCTGCACTGTGGTGGGTGTCTGCACTGTAGGGGGGGTGTCTGCACTGTGGGGGGGCTCCATTGTAGGGGGAAGGTGTCTGCACTGTGGGGAGGGACTGCACTGTGGGGGGTGTCTGCACTGTAGTGGGACTAGGGGGTCTGTACTGAATGGGGGCTGTTTGTACTGTACAGGGGTCTGTTTAACCTGCAGGGGGTCCAGAACTGTTAGCGGGATGTCTGTGTAAAATACAGGCATCCAGAGCTGTGGGGGTCTGTGTAATGTAAAGAGGTGCAGGGTGCCATGTAATGTAAAGGGGTCCAGAGGTACAGTGTGCTGTGTAATGTAAAGGGGTCTAGAGCTGCAGGGTGCTGTGTAATGTGAAGGGGTCCAGAGGTGCAGGGTGCTGTGTAATGTAAAGAATCTAGAGGTGCAGGGTGCTTTGTAATGTAAAGGGGTCTAGAGGTGCAGGGTGCTGTGTAATGTAAAGAATCCAGAGGTGCAGGGTGCTGTCTAATGTAAAGGGGTCCAGAGGTGCAGGGTGCTGTGTAATGTAAATGGGTCTAGAGGTGCAGGGTGCTGTGTAATGTAAAGGGGTCCAGAGGTGCAGGGTGCTGTGTAATGTAAAGGGGTCTAGAGGGTGCTGTGTAATGTAAAGGGGTCTAGAGGTGCAGGGTGCTGTGTAATGTAAAGAGGTCTAGAGGTGCAGGGTGCTGTGTAATGTAAAGGGGTCTTAAGGGTGCTGTGTAATGTAAAGGGGTCTTGAGGGTGCTGTGTAATGTTAAGGGGTCTAGAGGTGCAGGGTGCTGTGTAATGTAAAGGGGTTCAGTGATGCAGGGTGCTGTGTAATGTAAAGGGGTCCAGTGATGCAGGGTGCTGTATAATGTAAAGGGGTCCAGAGGTGCTGTGTAATGTACACAGTAGTGACAAAGTGATATTTGATGCAAAGGTATGCAGGGGGCACAGTGGGGTGTTTTTTATATTTTAAGGTAGGGAGGGTGCCAGATATAGGATCCGCCCCGGGTGCCAAATGCACTAGGTACGCCCCTGCCGAGCACCACCGAGCAGGGACCATTCTTTTTCTGAGTGTGCCCGAAGACACAGCAGGTCTTGCCTACTGGAACCTGCAGCGCTTATGATGGACGTCCCACTGGTCCAATCCGGGACCGCGGGACATGTGACATCCATCATAGGCGCTGCAAGCTCAGAAGGCAGGAATTACAATGCCGCCTGGCGCCCCATGTCCATCGGTTTAGCGGCTCTCCTCCTCAGCTGCATCTGTACGACAGGGTGACCTCAGGCACATTGGCACCCCACATTCCAGCTCCCTGCTCCATTCAGGGGCTCTCCTTTCCTCCTCGGTTCCTGAGTCCTCTGCTGCATCTCTACCACGGCTGAGGTAGGTCACTCAGCGTTAGTGTATGTAGGTCAGTGATTGTGTATTTAGGTCAGTGATTGTGTATGTAGGTCAGGTCAGTGTATGCAGGTCAGGTCAGTGTAGTCAGGTCAGTGTATGCAGGTCAGGTCAGTGTAGTCAGGTCAGTGTAGTCAGGTCAGGTCAGTGTAGTCAGGCCAGGTCAGTGTGGTCAGGTCAGTGTGGTCAGGTCAGTGTAGGCAGGTCAGGTCAGTGTAGGCAGGTCAGGTCAGTGTATGCAGGACAGGTCAGTGTAGTCAGGTCAGTGTAGTCAGGTCAGTGTAGTCAGGTCAGTGTATGCAGGTCAGGTCATGTCAGTGTTAGTGTATGCAGGTTATGTCAGCGTGTGTGTGTACTAACACACACACACTCACGTAGGTCAGGGTATGTGTATCAGGTAGGTCACCCTATCCCACTCCACCACCCACCACGCCCGCACCACCCCCCCCCCTGGTGCCGGTGGCTTCGGGCTGAATCCCCTGGTCTTTTTGGCACCTAGCAACGCCCCTGTATGCATTGAATACTAGCACATTATGTGCCACTTACCTGAAAAAGAAGCCAGCAATATCAGCACTGTCCCCTCTCTCTAATCACATCCATCTTCAACCCCTCTACCTTCCGGGGCAATGGACTCCGGCTCTACTATTGGACGGCGTCGTGTGACATCACTCCCGCACATGCACGTGGGAGCCGACGGTCACGACACAAGCACTATAGAAGCGTCACGGATCGTGCCCTTTTCTCAGTGCGCATGCGCCGATTATGTCGGTGCCGGTGTATATGGCGAATATCTCCTAAACCGTAGTGGTTTAGGAGATTTTTCCAGTACCTACAGATAAGCGTTATTATATGCTTAACCGCTTGCGGACCGCCGCATGTACATTTACGTCGGCAGAATGGCACGTACAGGCACATTGGCTTACCTGTACGTCCCTGCCTTGACGCGAGTCGGGGGTCCGATCGGGACCCCCCCTGGTACATGCGACGGTCCTGGTGGCTCTGGGATCGATCCGGAATGAGGGGGTGGCTATTCGTTTTTGTTCGCCCCCTCACGATCACTCCCAGCCAATGCGCGCGCCCCCCCCCCCTGCTCTGCACTTCCTCCTCCTGTGTAAACACAGGAAGGAGGAAGTGATGTGATCTCTCCCTCGGCGGTATTTTCAACCACCGCTGAGGAGAGATCACATCTCACAGTAAGTGTACACAACACTACACTGACACCAGGACATGTAGGCACATTAACCCCTTGCGATCACCCCCCCACCCCCTCCCCCCTGTCACAGTGTCACTGAATGCAGTGATTATATGTATGATCACTTCAGTTAGTGTCAGTGTGACAGGCAGTCAGTGTTAGGTTCAGGGTAGCCCCTGTACCCCCCCTAATAAAGTTTTAACCCCTTGATCACCGCCCTAGTTAACCCTTTCACTCCCTATTGCCAGTGTCACTAAGCAATCATTTTTCTGATCGCTGTATTAGTGTCGCTGTTCCCGCTAGGTAGTTAATTTTTTTTTATTGCGATTTTTTTTTACCACAGACATATGGCTAAATAAATGTTGGCCTAAATGTTTGATTAAAATTTAGTTTATTTGATTTTTCTTATAACAAAAAGTAAAAAATATTGTTTTTTTTTCAAAAATGTCGCTCTATGTTTGTATATAGAGCAAAAAATAAAAATCGCAGAGGCGATCAAATACCACCAAAAGAAAGTTCTATTTGTGGGAAGAAAAGGACAAAAATGTTGTTTGGGAGCCACGTCGCACGACCGCGCAATTGTCAGTTAAAGAGACGCAGTGCCGAATCGCAAAAAGGGGCCTGGTCATTTACCTGCATTTTGGTCCGGGTCTTAAGTGGTTAAAGGATTTTTTATCTTAATAGCTTCCTTTACCTTAATGCAGTGCTGTTTTCATGTCCTCATTGTTCGTTTTTGCTCTCAAGTTGCTGTAATTCTTCTCTGATCTCCACACTTCCTGGTTATCTGTTTCCTGATGACCACAGTACTGGGAGCTTTCTCTCTGTGGTCACTAACTTCAGTGAGGTGTGGGTGTGTGTCTAGTTTCTAGTTTCGTTTCCAAACCATCACTGCTCTATGGCTCTGTATAGCACAGAGGCAGGAAATAACATGCAAAAACGAAACTAGATGCAAAAACAAAACTAGAAACTACAGGTACATTATATGATTGATTTTTATCTATTTTTAATAATTTTTAAAAGGAATCAGTTAACTATTATGTCTCTATACCCTGTAAACCGTAATTTTAGCAAAAAAAAATGTTTTCCTTTACAACTCTTTTAAGCCCCATACACACTATCAGTTTTCCTGCAGCTTTTTCTTTTTTTTTCCAAAACCATCTAATATGAGGTCAAACCTTAAGGCCGCGTACACCCGTCCGAGAACCACGTCGGGCTAAACTCATCGTTCTGCCCGACGAGGTTCCCGATGAGCGGTCGGAAAGCTCGTTGAGCCAAATTTCCTCATTGAACAACGAGGAAAAAGAGAGCATGCTCTCTATTTTGGCGCGACGAGCTTCCCGACGGGACGCTTGTCGGAAGTGTACACACGACCGAGAACCTCGGCAGAATATGTCTCCCAGCGAGCTTCTCGTTGGATTCTGCCGAGAAGCTCGGTCGTGTGTACAGGGCCTCAGAGTTTCAATTTGTATGCAATCAAGCAGGCCCTTGCACTACATGGTTTTGGTAAACCTGAAGAGAAAAACCTGCAGGAAAACTGATAGGGCCAGATTCTCAAAGACTTACAACGGTGTATCTCCGTGTATGCCGTCGTAAGTCCGAATGTGCGCCGTCGTATATGCGCGCCTCATTCTTAGAATCAGTTACGCATAAATTCGGCCAAGATACGAGCGGCATAAGTCTACTACGCCGTTGTATCTTGGGTGCATATTAAGCTGGCCGCTAGGTGGCGCTTCCGTTGATTTCCGCGTTGAATATGCAAATGAGCGCCCGTCGCAATTAGTTACGCCATTTACGTTAGACATACGCTGGTGTAAAGATAAAGCAGCTCTCTAGGTGGCGCAGCCCTTGCAATGTATGGACGTTGGAACAAGTGTATTTTTTGACGTTGTTTGCGTAAGTCGTACGCGAATAGGGCTGTGCGTAAGTTACGTTCACGTCGTAGGCAGTGTTCGACGTTTTTTAGGCGTTCTATCTGACGCATGCGCACTGGGATACGTCCACGGACGGTGCATGCGCCGTTCGTTAAAATCGTCAATTACGTGGGGTCACGATTAATTTACATAAAACACACCCACCTCTTCCACATTTGAATTAGGCGTGCTTACGCCGGGACATTTACGCTACGGCGCTGTAACTTAGGAAGCAAGTGCTTTGAGAATACTGCACTTGCGTCCTAAGTTGCGGCGGCGTAGCGTAAATACGATATGCTACGCCCGCTCATAGTTACGCCGCCCTACGTGAATCTAGGCCATAGTGTGTATGGAGCTTTACCTGTAGGGTGTACAACCACTTTAAAAAGTAGTGAAAACAGGATTAGGATGACAACCCAGGTCAGCCCAAGTCAGAAATGGTAACTCAACATTTATATATTATACTTATACTTATAATTATATTTTACTCTACAGGTGTACTCGAGACAAAACTGGTATTTTTACATCTGGGCTCATTCAGGGAACATATCCCACTGACTGAGTGGCTCCAATTTTCATTATAAACAGTATCCTTACACCTAAATCAATACTTCATTTTAATTCAAATTGCCCAGGATCTAATTCTGGATCACAAGTTTGACTAACCACTTTCCCTGATCCACTGCAGACCTGAGCACCCACAGTCACTCATAAAAAGGAAATCGCACAGCATGGAATTATATAATGTTGCTGGTCTACCCAGAGCAATCTCGAGAACCCTGTTAAATCTAGCTGCAGTTGATTTTCTATAAAACTAGTTTAAAGTGTTTGTAAAGCTTTTTTTTCCCCAATAAAAACGAACATGTTGGCCCAGATTCACAGAGAGTGGGCGCACATTTACGCCGGCGTAGCGCACACACAGTACGCTATGCCGGCGCAGCACGGAGAGGCATGTACTGTATTCAGCAAGCTATTGCTCACCAAGATACGCCAGCGTAGCATATTTTCGAAGGCGCAGGCCAGCGTAAGTGGAAGTGGGAGTGACCCCATGCAGATGATAGTCCGAGCATGGTGCAGTGTTTTACGCCCGGCGTACCACGAACTGCGAATGCGCCGTGACTTAGCCGTGATTTGGACGCATTAAAAAGCACCCTTATGCGCATGCTCACAACTACGCCGGCACAACTGCCTAAGCTACGCCGGATCACTACGTACGCAGTGAACGTAACGTACGCCCAATACGCCGGCCTGTGTTCTCTGGGGCAGACCATGGCATGTCTATTGCTGGGTTGTGCCTCATCTATGGGGAATAACTTTACGCCAGACATACAACTTACACAAACATCGCATAGCATGCATTTCCCTCATTTGCATATTTGAATGCCTAATCAATGAGAGAAGCAACATGCGTCCAAACCATATTTGCGCCCACGCTACGCCGGCGTAAGCAAGATACGTCGGGGAGGATGGCCTGTTTTTAGACGTATGTTGGTTTTGTGGGTCTGGCGCACACATACGCCGGGCGCACATTTGCACTACGACGGTGTAAAGTGATTTACGTTGGCGTAAGTGCTTTGTGAATCCGGGCCGTTATTCTTACCTGCATTGTGCAATGACTGTTCTGGAGTCTCAGTCGGTGCTGTCCACTCCTCCTCTTCTCCGAGTGCTCCCTTAACAAGCTGGCTACTGAGGGGCACACATGCGGGTGTGTGCCAAAGCCAGGCTGTGTGCATCCATAGACACACACAGCACAACTCGGCCACATGTCCTGCTCCCTCCTCACAGGTTTTGACTGACAGCCAATGGTTCCTGCTGCTCTCAGAGACGCCAGTGAATAATGGGAAAAAAAAGGAGCAGCAGTTAAAGTGAAAGGTTTTCACCCTAATGAAGATAATGCATAAGGGTAACAAAAGTAAAGGCTACATGGGTACTTTTTCTGATTACATTGTTTTTAATGACACAGGCTTTGATTTTACACTTGATTTTGCTCTTTTACAATACTATTAATAATGTCTTGACTTAATTTGAAACTTTCATTGAGACATAAGGAAGCTAAATGAAAAAGGACCTTAAAGTGCCTGTAAAGTAAGAAGGTTTTTTATCTTAATAATACTTTCTGTGTGCAGCAGCCCCCCTAATACTTACCAATCCATACCCATCGAGTCCATCTCGATCCAGCGATGTTGCAGGATTGTCTCGGCTGCCCAGGATTTCCCTCCTCATTGGTAAGACGGCAGCGCAGCGCCATTAGCTCCCGCTACTGTCAATCAAAGCCAATGAGGAGATAGAGGGGGTGGGACGGACTGTGGCTTCATGTCTGAATGGACACACCGAACATCAGCTCAGCTTGGTAGCCCCATAGCAAGCTGCTTGCTGTGGGGGCACTCGGTAGGAGGAAGGGACCAGGAGCGCCAGCGAGGGACCCGAGAAGAGGAGGATCCTGGCTGCTCTGTGCAAAACCATTACACAGAGCAGGTAAGTATAACATGTTTGTTATTTTAAAAGAAATGTGCGCGTGCGTTTAGATGCACGGCATCCCCAGAACGAGATACGCAAAAAAATAACTTTTTTTGGTCCCGCGTAATTTCGTTAGACTGGCGCATCCGTCCACGCAAAAGTGCGCTAGACAGACCATTGATTTGCTAGTCAAATATGCTAATGAGGGACTTACGGGGATCCACAAAAGAACGTTGGGGCAGCGCAGGCGACGCAGTGTGCGCAACAGCAAAATGTCCTGTCTAAAATTAGAGCATATAAAAGCTGGTCTAAAAAGAGAAAAAAAGTCTACTTGTTAGATAAAGCAACACTGTTAGTGAGGAGCTCAGCAGTCACACGTGTTGCACAACAATCTGTATGCCAACATGCCAGGGGCATCGTCGCACATAGCTATACTACTGACTTTAGATGAACAAAGAAGGATGAGGGCACGGAGGATGGCACGGGAGAGGATATACCGCACCCGCATAGACCTGTTTGGCATGAGTGATTCTGAGGTGTCTCGCATCTTCAGATTCACCCCTCATGCCATCCTGGAATTAACCACAACCTTGCAGGAGGACATCACCATCCCAACACAACGCTCACATGCAGTGCAGCCACTGGTCAAGGTCCTGGCAACACTCCATTTCCTTGCCAGTGGCTCTTTTCAGCGTACAAGTGGAGTGGTGGCTGGGATGTCACAATCCTCCATGAGCAGATATGTGCACCAGGTTGTCCCTGCAATCCTCATCCGCATGGCCAACCAAATCATCAAACCCACCACTGAGGACCTGCGGCTGAAGGCAATGACAGATTTCTACAGAATTGCCAGATTCCCACGCACCGTGGGGGCCATTGATTGCACACATGTGGCACTCCAGCCCCCCCATGAGACAGAGCACATGTACCGCAATCGGAAGCATTGGCATTCCATCAACGTACAGGTGATAGTCGATGCCCAAGGCCTCATATGGCACGTCCGTGCCAAACACCCAGGGTCCAGCCATGACAGCTACATATACAATCGATGCCACATCCGAATGGAATTCGATCAGAACGTGTATGGGGACACCTGGCTGGTTGGTGAGTGACATGGGAGTCAGGCATGACTATCCCCTCCCATGATGCACACATCACAAGGGGCACATGCATGACTAACATCCTCCTGTCTTTTCCCTTACAGGTGACTCTGCATATCCACTGGGACCCCATCTCATGACTCCTATCTGGAACCCCCAAACCCCAGGAGAGGAAAGATGCAATCAAGCACATGCCCAAACACGAGCAGTGGTGGAGCGCACCTTTGGCCTCCTAAAGTCACGTTTCCGATGCCTGGATAAGTCTGGGGGTACCCTCTTGTATTCCCCAAACTTTGTGTGCCAGATCATCGGTGCATGTTGCATGCTGCACAACTTTGCAGAAAGAAAGGGCCTGCAGATTGACCTACATGATGACCTGACCCCTGAACCAGACAATACCCCCCTAACCGAGGTTACCCCGTCTTCTGAGGGAAGAGCAGCCAGGAGACAGCTCACATTGGGCATCTTTGCACGTTAAACACACACATTAATCATGGCACAATGAGAATGCATGCATGCACACCACTGTGGTCCCTAGCACACACACCCCACATCCACATCAAGTTGGATTGGCACCAGTCCACCATGCAGGACTTGTGAGCAGCAACGCCACGCCAAGGCTCCAATTATGTCACTGTACATTCATACACCATTCACACAGACCTGGGGATCACTTCTCCCTGGTCCTGGGGAACCCTACTCCACCAAAATTGAGGGTGACACCCCTTTTCCGGCAGGAATGTCACCCCCACATTCAAACAGCATTTGCCAGCAAAAAAATAAAATAAAATAAAGAGGGGAAAAAAAATTATTGCCCTTGACGTGAGCCACGCCTGGGGCGCCCCCGGCCACGGCCCCGGGCTTCTCAGGGGAGACTCATGGGGGAGGGGGAAAACTGGGGAAGGAGGAGCAGGCCCTGATCTCTGCCCACCTGGCGGCCTGCCCTCCAAGGCCACGGCTATTCTGTCCAGGGCAGCACCAAGTGTTGCCGTGTTGGCCTGGATAGCCTGGGTAAGGGCCCTCACATCCTGCCCAATGCCTGCTGATGTCGTCTGCAGTTCGTTTAGGCAGGTTGTGAAAGACCGGGAGTGGGAGTCCAGGTTCCCCAGCGTATCCTTGATGGAGGACAGGCTCTCCTCCATCCGCACCAATGTCTAGCTGACCTGTCCCAGATGGCGGGTCTGGAGGAACTGGTCCCTTCTCAGAGTGGCGGGCAGGAGATCGGCCAACCCCCTGGTGTTCTGAGATGAAATCCTGCCTCCAGCTGATGCTTGTGGCCGTGGAGAAGGGGAGGCCCTTGGGAGGGGAGCCATGTTGGGGGAGGAGGGGGGGGCTCCCCCTTAGGGAGGGCTGCCTGCTGCCAGCCAGAGGGGAAGAGTCCTCAAAAACCAAACGTCCAGTGCCTGACATGGACTCCTCCTCCTCATGATTCTCCTCCTCCTCATGATTCTCCTCCTCCTCTTGAACCTCCTCCGCGGACTCCGGCCTTGTTGGGGGGGGCCTCATTAGGCTGCTGTCCTGGGGATGGTGCGGTCAGGCCAGATGGCCCTGCACCCTCCTGCACATCTGTGGATGAGACACAACATTCACAGGTTGGAGGATCCACACACTTGCCACATATTCCCTTTCACACCCTCCCCCACACATGCTACACACCTGATATTAAAAAATAAACTTACCTGGCACCATGGGCTCCGGACTTGAGTCAAAGGCGGGCAGGCCCTCAACTTCATGCCGATGAAAGGTCAGGGCCACCGCACGCTCCTCCGCTGTCAGCCTAATACGGCATGGTGGGCCCCCTCCTGTGCCCCTGGCATGGGCATGCATTCTGGCCAGCTTCTGTTTGACCAGACGCCGGAGGTCATTGATTTTTTTGTCAATCCCAGACCGGGTCCGTGTCTCCCCCTCCCCCGCTGAATTGACCTGCTCAGTGATCATATCCAAAATCTCCCTCCTCCTGGCCGGGGTGGTGTTGGCACTGTCTGGGCCGTGGGGGAAACGCCCATATTCGCTAGTGGCCCGGGCAAGAATTCTTTTTTCCCCCACAGTAAAATTGAGCTTTCGCTTTCTCTCTGTCATACTTCCAAAAAAACTCACTCCCAGTCAACAAAAATCACTCACAAAAACAAGCACAACCAATCAAGCAAGAACACACACAAAGAGAAAACTAACACTCAAAAAAACACACTAGCACTCAGCAAGAAACAGTCACAAAAACAAACAGCAAAAAAACAGCAAGAAAACAAACGAACAGAAATATATCAAACAAACAAACAGTCTCTCAAACACTTATCAAAAAACACTTTCAAAGATCTACTAACAAACACTTGATCACACGAACACTAATCTGACAACTACAAAACACACCGCAACGAACAACAGGACAAAAGCACTTGGTTAAATGGGAAGGGACAAAGGGATGTACTTTTGCAATGCAAGTGCGTTTGTGTGTGTCTATTTATGCAGTTTGCGTAGTTCACAACGTTGCCCTAGTCCATTTCCAATTTCACTGATTGCGCCGCTCCCGAGTTGTGAGCATGCGCACAGTGGAGCTGACCATGGTCTCCTTCAAGCGCGCATGCGCGAGCCGGCCGGCCCTTCATTTGCATGGGGTCACGGCTCATTTCAATGTAACACGCCCACGTCCTTCCCAATTTGTATTACTCCGCCTTACGCCTCTGAAAAAACGTTACGCATGCGCAATTTTCTGCGCAAAAGCTACGAGAATAGGGTGATTACGCGACAAAATTGCGCAAGTCTAACGTAAAGGCGATGCGCTACGCCGGTCCAATAATGCGCAGATGTACGTGAATCTGGGCCTGAGACTTTAGTATCACTTTTAAAGAAAAGTATGCTTATTTGGCCACACTTCTCTTGTGGGTCATAGATCTGCACTTACTTTTGCACTCCTGTGACCCAGAATCAGCCGACAGGGTGTCACAGAGCCTAAGCTGCAGCTGGTCAGCCTCTCATCACACTGCTGAGAGACTGAGCCAGCCACTCCCACCCCTTCACATCCAGGTGCTCCAGTAAGTGCTGTAGGGGCAAAGCAGAGAGCCTGTGACTGACCGTCACTGCTGCTTGCTCAGTGAAGACTGAGAACTGAGATATCAGTGCACATGTGATCCCTTACATCTCTGTTATAAAGCCGATGGGGGGAGGCTGCAGCCTCAAATCGAATCTGCAGCCATATAGGCGAGTATACTTTTTTCTTTTAGGGTATTTGAAGATATTTTAAGTGCTGGGATTTTTATAAACATTTGCTGGCAACATTAACACATTTTTATTGTTAGGCCTTGTACACACACGCAGGTTTTCTAAGGAAGAAACAGCAAGAAAACTGCTGGCAAAACTTTTTTGTGTGTATGGTTTTTCATCGAGAAAACTGCCTTGAATCTCGACGAGAAAAATAAGGAACCTTCTCTCTATTTTCTTGTCGGGATTCTCAGAAGTGTTTTCCTGGCGAGAAACCCGAGAGTGTGTATACTTACCTGCCTCCATGGAAACCCGTGCATGCTCGATGAGCTTTCGGTGAATGCGCGGTAGCTTCCAAGGCATAGTGTAGGGTGTAGCAAGATGGCGGCTGTGGCAAACCTAGCCACTTCTGGAACGCTGGACGTTACATGTCAAAAGGTTGTCTGTATTATATGCTATGTATTCTGCTGGGTCTTATGTGGGCATAGTAATTCGTATGCTGGCAGCCGTAAGCCACTAGCATTCAAGTACTTAGTTTTATGTTGCCCAATCGGTGTTCGGCAGTTTTAAACCGAACTCCCACAACACATAACCCCAGACCCCAGCTATCAAACGACTTTTCCCTCTCGCAGCAATGTCTGATGGGAGAATTATCCAAAATAATAAGTTCCCCATGTGGTCCTCACTGTATTACCACTGCCAAATCTGTTTCGCTGTTTGGGGAATTATATAAATATGGAAGCCTGTGAATAAAAAGTCAGTTGACTCTCAGAGCTGTGTTTCGGCCGGTTACTGGGGGGGATTTGGGACCATTGCCTTACATTTCAACGCTGACTGTGGATTTACCCTGGTTACCAGCGGAGATCGTGGAGTTTAATATTGTACTCCGCTACAGCGGTGACGACATCAAATGTGACAAGCACATGCTCATCGTAGTTGATGATGTCACGCGTTCTTGCCATTCATAAGAACGGCGGTTCTTTTGAATGGTGTGTGTGTACACTCGGTGAGCAAAAAAGCTTGCCAGAAATCTCATCAGGAAAACCAACGTTTTTTTTTCTGATGAGATTCCTGGCCGTGTGTACGGGGCTTAAGATATAAGTCTTGAAGCAGGGTGCAGATATGCCTAGCAACAGCATCCTCTTTGTTACTTGTGAAATCAAACTCCATCAGCTCAAAACTTTGAGTCAGCATCATTGGCCTCCAGTCTTCCTTTAAAGGAAATAATAGAGATAAGTTATACTGTATAGTGTGCATTCTCAAAATGAAAATGCAATTCAACTGGTCCTTGAACTCAGAGGTTTAAGAAATGCTGTTTATTCTCTGTTTCCGTGGTAACAATACATTGTTTTTTAATAATAAAATAGAAGAACTGCCATTCATTATTCAAAGATTATTATATGGTAAGTGACAATAAATAGCAGACAAATTATTATTTCATTTTATGTATAAGATTTATTTTGAAGCTAATGCATTTATTTATTTATTTTAGTTGCTGTGCCTAACTGATTTGGGACTGTGTTGATAGGCTTTTGTTTGTTTAAAGCGTTTTTTCAATCACATACAATTCAATAGGAATGCAAAAACCCATTGAAACAGGTCAACAGCATCTTAAATGCAACTGTCAATGGATTCCGATCTCAGAAGCATCTCAAACTGATGCCATCCACACAAGCCCAAACCCTATCGACAAAAGTTATTTTGCAGATTTTTGCCATGTTCCTTCAGATCTCATGCTGGATTTTGGATAGAAGGGGGGGGAGGTTTTGGGACTTTAAATGAGATGTGTTTTTAGCAGTATGCGATTATATATATATATATGGCGTATACATTTTTTTTTCATAATAGCCAGGCTCAAAGTCACCAACCAAAAAAGCACTAAACTAAATTGATCAGTTTCGCTGTATGCATTAAAAACAGAGGTTTGGTTGCATGTATTTGCAAATACCTGTGTGAGCTGCAGGCCGCGCCAAGGCACTCTGTGTACTGCAGTCCTAACTATGAATTTTAAAGTCTCCTAAATAGGAGCACAGGAGTGCTAATCAATAGATAGGGGGCAAGTGATCACCTAAACCCACCCCTACCTGTAGTTGGTCTAGCAAAAAAGAGCACTTTTTTTCTTTTCATTTCCAGTGCTCTTTTTTGCTAGACTGCAGCTCACACAGGTATTTGAAAATACATGCAACTAAACCTCTGTTTTAATGCATACAGCGAGACAGATCAATTTGGTTTAGTGCTTTTTTGGTTGGTAACCTTTAACCTGGCTATATATTCCATATATATATTTAACCACTTGCTTACTGGGCACATATACCCCCCTCCTGACCAGGTGAAATTTCAGCTTCCGGCACTGCGTCGCTTTAACTGACTATTGCATCCGTCGGACCATTCTCATCGGGTTGGACCGATCGTGTGTACGCGGCCTAAGACATAATTCCCTGAAAGGCTACATTATACTTATTAACCACTTGACCTCCAGAAGATTTACACCCCCTTCATGACCAGGGCATTTTTTGTTATACAGCACTGTGCTACTTTAACTGACAATTGCTCACAATTGCCTCCTTTTTCCCCACAAATAGAACTTTCTTTTGGTGGTATTTTATCACCTCTGCTCTTTTTATATTTTTGCGCTATACACAAAATTAAAAAAAAAAAAATTCTTACTTTCTGCTAGACATATTCAATATTTAAAAAAAAAAATCGAATTCTTCATCAGTTTAGGCCAAAATGTATTCTTCTACATGTTTTTGTTAAAAGAAATCCCAATAAGCATATATAGATTGGTTTCTGCAAAGGTTATATCATCTACAAACTATAGGATAGATTTATGGAATATTTTTATTTTTTTTACTAGTAATAGCGCCGATCAGTGACTTATTGCGGGACTGCGACAATGCTGCGGACAAATCGGACAATAAGTGACACTTTTTGGGGACCAGTGACACCAATACAGTGAGCAGTGCGAAAAATATGCACTGTACTAATGACACTGGCAGGGAAGGGGATAACATCTGGGGCGATCAAAGGGTTAGATGTGTTCCTAGTGAGTGCTTGCTAACTGGGTGAGTGAGTAACTTATATAGCGCTACAAATGCAAACTAAATCGCCTCAAGGCGCTGTAACCATGTGGTCATCCAGCCATGCTTCAGAATAGATGGGTCTTCAGTTTTTTTCTGAAGGCCCGATGATTTTCCTCCATCCGAATGTCTGAGGGTAGAGCGTTCCATAACCGAGGTCCTTGGACAGCGAATCTTCCTTCTCCTTTCATTTTGTAGTGAGATTTGGGGATGTGGAGGAGGTTCTGATTAGTTGATCGGAGGGCCCGATTTGGGGTGTAGTGTTTTATTTTCTCACATAAGTATTGCGGCGCATTTCCTTGCGTGCATTTGTGGGTGAGGCAGAGGGTCTTGAATGTCACCCGATCCTTTACGGCTAGCCAGTGGAGGATCCTCATGACCGGGGAAATTGATTCCCACGTTTTTTTACCTGCTACCAGTCTTGCTGCTGTGTTCTGGATGACTTGAAGACGAGCAATCTGGTATTTCAGTAGTCCTAGGTAGAAGGAATTTGCGTAGTCGAGTCTGGAATTGATTAATGTTCCAACTACTACTGCTGTGTCTTCTTTCGGAATGAAGGGGATGAGTCTATGCAGCAAGCGGAAAAGATAGTGAGATCTGCTGACCACCGATCCTATTTGTGCATCCATGGACATGTCTGAGTCAAAGATAACTCAGAGGCTTTTTACTTTAGTGCTTGGGGTGATGGTTTGTCCAAAGATGGTGGGAGGAATCCAAGTCGTCCTAGAATTTGTCTTCCGGTTTGCGTGGGGAAGGAGAAGTTCTGTTTTGGATCCATTGAGTTTGAGGGAGCTCTCTGTCATCCAATTATCTATCAATGTCAGGCATTTTTCTAATTCCTGAAATTAATCTTTTTTGTTGGTGATGCAAAGGTAAAGTTGAGTGTCGTCCATGTCAGAGTGGTAGAACAGGTCTTGTTTGCTGATGATTGTGAGGAGTGGGCGAAGGTAGATGTTGAAGAGCACTGGCAACAGGGGTGATCCTTGCGGGACTCCGCATGTAACGATGCGGGTTTCTGACGTGAATGATCCTAGTTTCACTGTCTGGGATTGATTTTCCAGGAATGATGCGAACCATGGTAGATCCAAAACTACGACTCCACCTACTTCTGTGAGACGTGCTCGAAAGCTGCACTTAGGTCCAGCAGCACCAGGAGACCCGATTCTCCTTCGTCCGCTGCTTCGAGAGCATCATCCCATATTTTAAGTGCTGTTTTAGTCACGTGTGCTAAGCGGAAACCTGATTGTAATGGGTCCAGGAGTTTGTGGGTGTCCAGATTGAGTTGCAGCTGTTGTACTACTGCTTTCTCCATGATCTTGGAGATGGTGCTCAGGCTTGTTATCGGTCTGCAGCAGTTTAGGTCTTTGGGGTCAAGGTTGGGTTTCTTTAGGAGGGGTCTGATTATGCCTTGCTTGAGTGACATTGGAACGATGCCTTCTTTAAATGATTGGTTTATGAGATGTGTTATGGTGGGTGCGTAAAAATGTAATGTTTATGGTTGGCAAGCGGTTAAAGTGTTTTTAAATACTGTACTGTATACTGTTTGGCATTTTAAACTACTTCTAGAATAACTTCCATTAAAACATTATCCATTTTTCCCAATTATTTATTTACATTCTTTCATGTTAAAGTGTGATAAGCTTTCATAATAACTAGTTTGGGGGGGGGATACTTTTTTTCATGTGCTTGATACTTTTTTTAAATACTGTGGTCCCTAAATTCAGAAGTCCCTAAATTCAGCAGTCCCTAAATTCAGATCTGTGTTCCTGCTTAGCAGAAATACAGGATCACTACCTTGCCTTCTCATAGAACTGCAAGCCTTGTGTCCCCTAAGACAAAGCCAAGTCCCCCCCCCCTCCTGCCTAGTTTGCGCCCGGAGGAACACAACACATGTCTCCCGAATGATGGTCCCTCCCCCTTCGGTGGGTCCCGGCAGACATCCGTGCATCGGCGCGGCGGGAGAACACAGCCCCAGTCCCAGAAGTGCAGGTACATTAAATCTTTTATCACGTACAGTATGAGGAGGGAAGTGTCTGTGGGGTACATGATCATGCCTGGGGGTGATGTAAAGGGAGCAGATAGTAATGTGTATAATTAAAAAAAAAGCGTCATCTACTAAAATACTTTCATTATTTTATAAGATGCCAGCCCCCAGCCCGCCAGATGATGTGAAGGTAATTGATGGTAAAAATGTAATGTTTATGGTTGGCAAGCAGAGGGATGTTTGTATAGGTTAAAGTGTTTTTCCCCACACACACAACTTGCTCGCTGTCTATACTGTACTGTATACTGTTTGGCATTTTAAACTACTTCTAGAATAACTTCCATTAAAACATTATCGAGGGGGGAGACAGACAGGAGCCATTTTTCCCAATTATTTATTTATCTCAGCGGCCGCAGAGCTCTCCTCTCCCCCATACTGCTTTGCTCGGCGCTCCGCTCCCTTTCTACCTCAAGCGGGAAAAAAAAAGTATCTCATGTTAAAGTGTGATAAGCTTTCATAATAACTTTGGGATACTTCTTTTTTCAGTAGAGACAAGTTCCTTTACATGAGTAAAAATAAAAGTGCTAGAGAAACTGCAACTAAGTGAAAGGCTGTACCAAGTATGGGCTGGTATTATGCAAGGTCAAAGTGCATTGTAGTTTAATATATTTTTATGTTAAGGAGAATGTTTAATTCTTACACACAATAAAAGGTGCAAATATGTCATGTAATTAAACACTTTAATAGTTAATGACCTGGTGGATGGGCTAGGAAGTATTGTTACTATTTTTACTAACTGACACAAAATTGCAGAAGGATCTTGACAAAATGGCAACAAGAACAGTTGAATACCAAATAGGGACATAGGGCCAGATTCAGGTAGATGCGCGCATCTTTTCGCCAGCGTAGCGCAACGCATATACGCTGCGCTGACGCAAACTAGCGAGTGAAGTACAGCATTCACCAAGCGCATGGGCGTTATTTTGCGACGGAGTAACGAAGATGCGTTGGCGCAACCCGACGCAAGTGGAAGTGGGTGTGATCATATTTCAATGATGGGCGGAGCCCAGCGCAGAGGCTTACATTCAGCGCATCATCCACGGAGCATGCGCAGTGAGTGAGGCTTCACTCGGCCCCCTCTGCGCATGCTCACAACTTCGATCGGCACCACTTCACGGGAAACGCCAGCGGAATGTGTTCCGTTGCGCGTATAAAAGCGCCAGCGGAAGCGCCATTCCGGCGCAAAAGTATTTCCGTTTCCCCCCACCCCAGGGAAGTTACTTTTGCACTGTGATGGCTGCTCCCGCTACCCCCAAAGAGAGGAGGAACCTAAATTTCAACTCCCAGGAGGTGTCTGTTATCATCTCGGCTATGTAGACTTTTAATGAGTTCCTCCACGGCACCAAAAGTCGGAAGACCAGCCAGGAGAGGAAGCAGGGCATCCTGGAGACCATTGTTGGCAGGGTGAATGTGTTGGGGTACTCCACCCGGACTGCTGGTGATATCCAGAAAAAAATTAATGACCTGCGGCGCAAGGTCCGTGGCAAGGTGGCCACCATCAGGAGGCATGAGAGGGGCACAGGTGGTGGACCCTCATGTCCGGTCAGCCTGACCACGGAGGAGGAGGTGGTCGCCCGCTGCCTGGACAGGGAGCAGTTGGAGGGGGTCCCTGGATATGACTCCATGGAGGAAGGCTCCAGGACAGGTAAGTGATTTTTATCCCCTTTTTGGTGTGTTGCATATGGGGGGGGAGGGTACATGTGCCAAGTGTGTGGGACCACCCAACATGTGTCTGCTTTGTGTCATCCACAGATGACGGAGCTGGGCCATCATCTGTTGGCGGCCAGTCCACCCCATCCCCCCAACGGCATCTTGTGCCCGAGCCCATGGGTGGTGAAGAGACCGAGGTGGAGGAGAGTGCCCACACCACACCTGCAGAGGTCGTTGAGGAGCAGCCTGTTGTGGCAGAGCAGGACATAATATTATTTTTGGAGGAGTCCTCCTCTATTGCAGGACCCTCTCAGATCCCCTCCCCCATCATAGGAAGCCCCTCAAGGGCGACTCCATCCCCCCGGGGACAACCATCTACTGGCCCCAGGAAGGCCACCCGTAAGATCAGGGGGGTGTCTGATCTGGTCCAGGACCAGGTGGCGAGGGATCACGCCAGGCAGACCCAGCAAATGGGGGACATAGTTGGGCACCTGGACAGAGTGGCTGACAACCTGTGCTCCGTGGCCCAGATATCTTCTGCAGTGCAGGATGTCAGCTGCAACTGCGCTGCAGTGGTGACCAGTCTGGGGGAGGTGCAGGGTGATATAAGGCACCTTACTGCAGCCGTCCAGGCAAACACAGCTGCCATCCCGGACCAGGGGAGGCAGAGTCGGCGGGCCCAGCATTACCAGGTCACCCGGCAGCTCAGGATGCAGGCCCAGCAGCTCAGGGTGCAGGCCCAGACCAATTCGTACCTCGGCCGGATTGCCGTGGCCTTGGAGGGCATGCAGGCCACACCTGCCAGGAGGGGCCCACCCGGGGATCAGCCACCTCCAGATGCCCCCCCACCCCCACCCACTCCATCCAGGCAGCTGAGGAGCCAGAGAGGGGCCACCAGAAGGAGCCCCCGAAATCCCAGATGATTTTTTTTTCTTTTTTTTGAATGCTCAGGATATGAGATTTTTATTTTCTTTTTTTTTGAAGGCTCAGGTTATGAGTTTTTTTATTTGTGATTATGCTCTGGATATGAGATATTTTATTTTTTGATACTGCACACGTTGCAGTGTGAATAGTGTGTGAATGTGAGGGGGTGGCACTCCTGCCAGTAAGGGGTGTCACCCTCGGCCGTGGTGGTGAAGTTAACCCCACGGCTGTATGAATGACGTGTGAAAGGTGTATGAATGGACAGCGACATCATTGGGGCCTTGACGCTGGCGTTGCTGCTCCCAAGTCCTACATGTTGGACTTGGGCTAATCCAATGCGATGTGGATGTGGTGTGTGTGATCTAGGGACATCAGTGGTGTGCATGCGTGCATTGTCCGTGTGATCAATGTTTTGGTTTAGTGTCCAAAGATGCCTACGGCGAGGACCCTCCTGACTGCTCTTCCATCAGCTGAATGGGTCTCCTCTGGCAGGGGGGGGCTGTCTGGTTGGGGGGTCAGGTCATCACGTATGTCAATCTGCAGGCCTTTTCTCATGGCAAAGTTGTGCAGAATGCAACATGCACCGATGATCTAACACACGAAGGTAGGGGAAAACAATAAGGCCCCCCCAGACTTATCCAGGCAGCGGAAACGGGACTTCAGGAGCCCAAATGTTTGCTTCACCACTGCACGAGTTTTGATATGTGCCGCATTGTATCTTCTCTCTCCTCTGGTTTGGGGGTTCCGGAAAGGAGTCATTAGATGGGGTCCCAGTGCATATGCAGAGTCACCTGTAAGGGAAAAGACAGGAGGATGTTAGTCATGCATGTGGCCCTTGTGATGTGCATCATGGGGGGGGATAGTCATGCCTGCCACCCATGTCACTCACCAACCAGCCAGCTGTCCCCATACATGTTCTGCTCAAATTCCGTTGGGATGGGGCTCTAATTGTATATGAAGCTGTCATGGCTGGACCCTGGGTGTTTGGCACGGACGTGCCATATGAGGCGTTGGGCATCGGCTATCACCTGTACGTTGATGGAGTGCCAATGCTTCAGATTGCAGTATATGTGCTCTGTGGCACTGGGGGGCTGTAGGGCCACATGTGTGCAATCAATGGCCCCCACAGTGCGTGGGAATCCTGCAATGTTGTAGAAATCTGTCATTGCCTTCAGTCGCAGCTCCTCAGTGGTGGGTTTGATGAACTGGTTGGACATGCGTCTGAGGATTGCAGGGACAACCTGGTGCACACATCTGCTCATGGAGGATTGTGACATCCCAGCCACCACTCCACTTGTACGCTGGAATGATCCACTGGCAAGGAAATGAAGTGTTGCCAGTACCTTCACCAGTGGCTGCACTGCTTGTGAGCGGTGTGTCTTGCTGGTGATGTCATCCTGCAGGGTTGTGGTTAGTTCAAGTATTGCATCAGGGCTGAATCTGAAGAGGTGATACACCTCCTCATCCCCCATGCCAAAGAGGCTCATGCGCGTGCGGTATATCCTGTCACGTGCCCGCCTCCTCCGTACCGGGGGACCCATCAGTAGTGCTAGGACCGCGACTGCCCCTGGCATGTTGGCACACAGAGGTGTTGTCCTTGCATGTGTGGTTGTTCAGCTTGCTAGTTTCGTCGGTAACGCTGCTGTAGCTGCTCTCCTGCTGACCTGTGGCCGTCTGGAGTAAAGATAAAGCAGCTATTTGTAGAAATAACTTTGCGCCGGACGAACGAGATACGCGCGGCGCATGTAGCCAGCGTATGGTGCTAATCCGTTCGCGAATCGGGAAATCTCCCTCATTTGCATATTTGCATGGCACATCAATAGGCCCGACGGATGCGACGAGCGAAAATATGCGCTAACGATACTCTGGCGTCGGAAAGTTAAGCCGATCGGAAAAGGCCCATTTTCTGGTGCATCTAGGTTGGTGGGTATGGCCACATAGATACTACGGCGCATCTTTACAGTTACGCGGCGCATATCGAAATACTCCAGCGCAACTCTACCTGAATCTGGCCCAAAGTGTTTTCACCTTGTAACAGGAAGCGACTCAACAATGACCTTTATGGCAGCAGAATCACCAGGTGTTATTTTATTAAAAACTGCCAATTTAAATATTGGAAATAGCTTTTGTAATCACAGTTACATGCCAATGCTTATATGAAATGCCTATAGTGCCTTGCAAAAGTATTCACCCCCTTGGCATTTTTTGTGTTTTGTTGCCTCACAACCTGGAATTAACATTGATTGTTTGAGCATTTGCATCCTTTAATTTACAGAACATGCCCACAACTTTGAAAGTGTTTTTTTTTTATTATTGTGAAGCTAACAACAAATAGGACACAATAACAGAAAAGATCAATGTGCATAACTATTCACCCCCTAAAGTCAATACTTTGTAGAGCCACCTTTTGCGGCTATCACAACTCCAAGTTGCTTTGGATAAGTCTCTATGAGCTTGGCACATCTTACCACTGGTATCCCGCAAAACTGATCCAGCTGCTTCAAGCTGGAAGGTTTGCGCTTGTGAACAGCAATCTATAAGTCTGACATCAGGTTTTCTATTAGATTGAGGTCTGGGCTTTGACTAGGCTATTCCAACACATTTACATGTCTCCCCTTAAACCACTCAAGTGTTGCTTTAGCAGTGTGTTTGGGGTCATTGTCCTGCTGGAAGGTGAACCTCCGTCCTAGCCTCAAATCACACACAGAGTGGTACAGGTTTTGCTCATGAATATCCCTGTATTTAGCACAATCCATCTTTCCCTCAACTCTGACCAGTTCCCCATTCCTGACTGCTGAAAAACACGGATGGTGTTCTTTGAGTTATATGTGTTGGGTTTGCTTTAGACATAGCATTTTCTTTGGTGGCCAAAAAGTAACATTTTAGTCTCATCAGACCAGAGCACCTTCCTCCATACATTTTTGAAGTCTCCCACGTGCCTTTTCGCAAACTCAAAACGTGCCATTTTGTTTTTTGCTGAAAGTAATGGCTTTCTTCTGGCCACTCTGCCATAAAGCCCAACTCTATGGAGCGTACGGGTTATTGTCGCCCTATGTACAGATACTCCAGTCTCTGCTGTGGAACTCTGCAGCTAATCCAGGGTTAACTTAAGTCTCTGTGTTACCTCTCTGATTAATGTCCTTCTTGCTCGGTTCATGAGTTTTGGTGTGCGGACATCTCTTGGCAGGTTTGCTGTTGTGCCATATCCTTTCCATTTGGTTATGATAGATTTGATGGTGCTCCTAGGGATCAAACATTTGGATTTTTTAAATAACCTAACCCTGACTTGTACTTCTCAACAACAATGTCCCTTACTTGTTTGGAGAGTTCCGTGGCCTTCATGGCAGTGTTTGGTTAGTGGTGCCTCTTACTTAGGTGTTACAGCATCTGAGGCCTTTTAAAAAAAAGTGTGCATATATAATGACAGATCATGCGACACTTAGATTGCACACAGGTGGACACCATTTAACTAATTATGTGACTTCTGAAGGAAATTGGTTGCACCAGAGCTTTTTATGGCCTTCATAACAAAGGGGGTGAATACATAAGCACAGGCTAATTATTATTTTTTTTTAAATAGTTTTATGTATTTTTCTCATTTTACTTCACTGACTTAGACTATTGTGTTCTGATCCATCACATATAATTCAACAAAAAAACAACAACATTGAACTAAAGGCTGTGATGTAGCAAGATAGGTGAAATAGGTAACTGTATATGGCTATAAATGACCACCGACTGAAAATAAAACCTGAAACACAAAACACACAGACCAATCTGCTGTTTTTGATCTATGCACTAATCTACAAATGGCATGTAAATAAATCAATAAGAACTCCAATAAAATATATGTGAACATTTTTGTATGAATACATTTTGTCGAGTACATGACCTAGGGTGGGAAAAGTGATAATATAATAAACATGAGGGCCCAGATTCAGAGAGCCATTACTCCTGTCTAACTGGTGTTAGACTGGAGTAATTTCAAATTACGCGCATTTTTTAGCTAGTCGGAAACCTCAAACCATGAATAGATGGCTGCGGTCTTCATTTCGACTGGATTACGTGTTCATACGCCTTTGGATCTACGCTGCAATAAAATTGCGGCCACTGGGTGGACTTCCCGTCGTTTTCAGCGTCGGGGTATGCAAATGAGCTTTTGCCGGCGATCCCCGAAATTACGATCTTCAATCGCAATCTCTTACGGCACCTTTAGTCATCTTTTATTTGCGTAACACTATACCAGCTTTTTGCTGCTCTAATATTAGACAGCCCATGTTAAGTATGGCCGTAGTTCCCGCGTCAAATTTCTACGTTTTCCGACGTCTTTTATTTTTTTTACGTAAGTCGTCCGGGAATAGGAATGTTCGTAAACGACACTACTCAAACAACGAATGACGTAACGACGTGATTTCGCGCAATGCACGGCGGGAAATTTCTAAACGGAGCATGCGCAGTTCGATCGCCGCGGGGACGCGCTTAATTTAAATGCTTCACGCCCCCTAATCGCGTATTTCGATTACGCGGCGAGAAATAGACTACGCCGCCGTAGCGTACGGGCAAAAATCTACCAGGATTCGGTGTAGAGCCTGGTGAAATACGGCAGCGTAGAGTATTTCGATTACGCAGCGCAATATTAAGTGTATGTGAATCTGGCCCGAGGTCTTTATCTAAAAACACTACTGCCCAGCAAATTTAGCTGTAAACAAAAATAACAACAGAATTAGCTTAAAATGTGGGAAGAAAATATGAGACCATGATATGGTCACTTTGAACATGTTTATATTCTAGCATCAGTGACCTAGGTGATATTGTGAAATCCATTGTCTCCAGCTGTAAACTCTCTCAATTTTATATTCCAGTTGTTGTCAAACTAGAAAAAACAAAATGCAGCCAATGACATTAAACCCTGGAATTACAAAGAATTATTTTCCAAAGTAAAATCTACTCTAGGGGATATAATCCAATTAAATTAGGTTTAATGGTCTTGTGAAATGTCAAAACTCAATATATTGACAGAGAACACATATATTTCTTTATAAAGTTCTCAAAGTTTGTGGCTTATTATTCACTGTCCATCTGTGATCAGCCTTCTGTACAAACAGAACATGAAGGAGTTTTCTAAACTATTCTAAACGTTGCCAAAATTATTTTAACTTTGTTAAATGGGAAAATGATTGACTAGTTGCCCCTAGTAATGTTTTTTACATTTTATATTGTAAGCCATGCTGGCAGGTTTGAGCATTGCTTGCCATTATTGAGTCATTTCTGACCATCCAGAGGGTGTTAACGAACACATCAGGCAGTTTGAGGCATTTGTTACTGCACAGGGACACTTTCCAATTTAATGAAAATTCTTTGTGTGATCAAGTCTGATTCTGTATTGTTTGTGATGCTGTCACCATTGGGTGAGGATTCTGGAGGGCCCAGACACGCAAATATTTAATCACAGATCTGTGCCCATGTGTCATCCTAGATAAGATATCTGCCCACAACCCCCAGATACATAAAAAAAACGAGTCCTGCGCACGTGCCCGGCGGGTACGATGCCGCCGGGCACGCACGCTCGTTCGTTACAGAGCGGGGATCGGGAGCTTTGTGTGTAAACACAAAGCTCTCGGTCCTGTTAGCGGGGGAAACGCTGATCTCTTGTTCATACAATGTATGAACAGAAGATCAGTAATTTCCCCTAGTGAGGTCACCCCCCCATACAGTTAGAACACACCCAGGAACACACTTAACCCCTTCCCTGCCCCCTAGTGTTAACCCCTTCACTGCCAATGGCATTTTTATAGTAATACAATGCATTTTTATAGCATTGATCGCTATAAAAATGCCAACGGCCCCAAAAATGTGTCAAAAGTGCCATAAAACGACCCCCTATTTTGTAAACGCTATAACTTTTGCGCAAACCAATCAATAAACGCTTATTGCGGGTTTTTTTACGAAAAAATATGTATCGGCCTAAACTGAGGGGAAAAAAACGTTTTTTTCATATATTTTTGGGGGATATTTATTATAGCAAAAAGGAAAAAAAATTAGCATTTTTTTCCAAATTGTCGCTCTATTTTTGTTTATAGCGCAAAAAAGAAAAACTGCAGAGATGATCAAATACCACCAAAAGAAAGCTCTATTTGTGGGAAAAAAAGGACGCCAATTTTGTTTGGGAGCCACGTCGCACGACCGCGTAATTGTCAGTTAAAGCGACGCAGTGCCAAATCACAAAAAGTGCTCTGGTCATTGGACAGCAATATGGTCCGGGGGTAAAGTGGTTAAGCAATTATTGGTGTAACCCATGCTTCTAGTTGTGATAAATAAATCCAGTGAAACTTGATAAACTATTAAGGGCGGATTGATAGATAGATAGATAGATAGATAGATAGATAGATAGATAGATAGATAGATAGATAGATAGATAGATAGATAGATAGATAGATAGATAGATAGATAGATAGATAGATAGATAGATAGATAGATAGATAGATAGATAGATAGATAGATAGATACATAGATAGATACTGCTCAAAAAAATTAAAGGAACACTTTGAACACATATCAGATCTCAATGGGCAAAAATCTCATGCTGGATATCTATTCTGATATGGACTGGGTAATATGTTAGGAATGAATGGATTGCACATCATTTGATGGGAATGAAAATTATCCACTTACAGAGGGTTGAATTCAAAGACACCCCGAAAATCAAAGTGAAAAAATGATGCAGCAAGCTAGTCTATTTTGCTGAAATTTCATTGCAACAGCTCAAAATGATCCTTTAGTAGTTTGTATGGGCCCCAAGTGCTTGTATGCATGTCTGACAACATCAGGGCATGCTCCTAATGAGACAACGGATGGTGTCCTGGGGTATTTCCTTCCAGATCTGGACCAGAGCATCACTTAAAGGGCAACGTACCTGTACATGCCTGTGCCCAGCTGTGCCATTCTGCTGATGTATATCGGCATTAGGCGTTCTTTAAGTGGTTAAAGTTAGTGTGCGTGTTATACGCCGATAAATACGGTAATTACTAACTGGTTGTCCTGGTTAACTAAAGTTTGTAGTAAGAGCCTCAGGGGTAAAATATATTAGTGTTGAGGGGGGGGGGGGGTACCATCATCCTTGAGATTAAGATGTATAGAGTACTTGAGTCTAAGTTCCCCAAACCAAAGAGCCAAGAAGGGGGGGGGGGCAATTAGGACTTTTGCGGTACCGATACAAAGATATAAAATAGGGATAAGGATTAAAACAGTTGGTAAATTTTATTCAAAACACAAACAAAGCAGTTACAAAAATAAAATTGTGACAACCATCCAACAGCACCAGAACAGAGGTCCCCAGAAGGGGAAGACATTGCGATGGGTAGAGGGTTATGACAGTATCTCAACTAGTTTTGCGGGTTGTGCCGCTTCATCAGAAGAAGATCTAAAGATAATTAAACAGTACATCAATGATAGGTTAAAAACAGCAATGTAAACAAAATTGGAACCACAGATTGAGTTGCTCACCTTAAAAGGCCTGCCACAGGGGTACAGTGGACGGGACCAGACAGGGTCCCCGACGGTGACCAGAAGGGACACATATGTGGAGGGACCTACTTGTCTAATATAGAAGAATAAATTAACATCAATGGAGCCTAGACCTAAGGCAAGGGAGGGGGAGGGGTGTATGGTAACACGTGTGGTCACTGCTCCTGATGAAGCTGCACAACCCGCGAAACTAATTCATAACCCTCTACCCATCGCAATGTCTTTCCCTTCTGGAGACTTCTGTTCTGGTGCTGTTGGATGGTTGTCACAATTTTATTTTTGTAACTGTTTTCTTTGTGTTTTGAATAAAATTTACCAACTGTTTTAATCCTTATCCCTATTTTATATCTTTGTATCGGTACCGCAAAAGTCCTAATTGCCCCCCCCCCCCTTCTTGGCTCTTTGGTTCGGGGACCTTAGACTCAAGTACTCTATATAACTAAAGTTTGTGTTGGTTTATTTAATAGATCTGATAATGTTGTACTCCCCTAAATGTTAATGCAGGGATATATAGCTGACATTTCCTATTTTTCCCATCATGTCACAGATGAATTAGAAAAAAAAATGCAACACTATAGACTTGCTCAGATCCATTTATGATTTCAACAGGACATTGTTAAAAAAAAAAAAAAAAATCAGTAGCTACACCCTTTTTACACATATCATTATGTGTTTACATACATGTTTTATTTAAATTATTGTATGTATGTAGCACACAGTTGTACAAAGTGTTATCTTGACTAATCAGGAGGTAACTATGCAAAATATTTTTAATAGTCTAACATTTTTACTGGCTATTATTTCTCATTTAGATGGCACAAAATCTGTGAGTGCAATGTGACTATTATTTTATTTATGGACTATATTCTCATTTTATTCCGTTATATACTAAACTATTCAAAGAGGTATGATGTAAGAACAAAATGTAACCAAGGCTACAGACATGATTATGTTAATGAATATCAAGGAGTGTAAATTGGAATGAGGGCTCTGCGGATAGACACATGGGGCCAGATTCATGAAGAGTTAGGCTGGCGGATCCAGTGATCCGCCAGCCTAACTGTCACTTTAAGCCGGCGTTTCTGTTTTCTATAACCAGAAAACAAGAAACGCTGGGTTGGAGTTCCGATGCGATCGGCGTAATTGAGTTTCGCCATGGCATCGTTACTTCAACTTAAAAATGGCGCCGGGGGCGTTCCCGCTGATTAACGCTGAAAAAATATGTTAATCAGCGGGAGTCGGAAATTCACGATCGTTTTCGGGCGCGACGCAGTGACTTTACGACGTTTCCGGAAGCGATACGCGGCGTAAAGATAAAGCAGCCCCCTAGTGGAATATCCTATGTTAGGTATAGGCGTCGTCATCGCGTCGGAAAAAAAACAAATCGCGTCGTTTGCGTAAAACATTCATGAATGGGGACGTGACGTCATTGACGTTCACTGACAGAACTTGGAGCATGCGCACTGGGATGCATTGACACTCGACGCATGCGCAGTACGTTCGCCGCGGGATCGCGCGTAGTTTGAATACTACACGCCCCGTACCCGCCCAATTTGAATTCCGCTGTCTCATTTGCGATGCGCTGCCACAACTTTAGGAGCAAGTGCTTCATGAATAACAGCACTTGCTCCTAAAATTTCTGCAGCGTAACGTAAATGAGATGCGTTACTCCAGAGCAAAGATGCTCTGATCTACCTGAATCTGGCCCATGGTGGGGAATACGTTTAAGGTGTCCACCCGGGGAGTGTATATTGCAGCTATCAAAGCTGCCAGAACTGAAAAGAACTCTGAGTCGGAGGCGCTTCAGGTGCATGAAATTCGATGTGCGAAGGCCCATGCTGAGGCGCCCTCTACCTCTACACTTATGGAATTACAGATGGCTAGGAGAGCTTTCCTGGTCCACCTTCAGTCTCTTACACAATACACGTTTAGGCGTAGGGCGGAGGATCTGTTTGAAAGGGGAGACAAGAATGGGAAGCTGCTTGCCTACTTGGCAGCAGATGTCAGATCACACGTGTCTGTTCCATGTATTTACATGACTGGGGGTGCTCTGGTACGGGACAGGGAAGGTATTTTACAGGCTTTTGTGTCCGATTACTCTGACCTGTATGCGGCTATCCCACATTATGACAGCCAGGTTCTGACGGACCTGCTGGATTCCTTTCAGATCCCGGTGTTGCCTGGGGAGGCGGTGGAGCTCTTGGAGGCTCCCTTTTCTCCTAAGGAGCTGGCTGTGGCTAGCTGTGGCTATTGCCTCCTTCCCCAATGGGCACTTTGACTGAGTCGGTGACTCTCTATGCGGACGACCTCGTTCTGTTTCTTGGGGATACTGGCCCTTCTTTACATGCAGCACTGACACTGATGGGCAAATTTACTGAGGTATCCGGTCTTAAAGTTAACTGGACCAAATCCAAAATCCTCCCACTTCGCTCCCATGCGTCCCCTAGAGGGGCCGACCCCTCAAACCCCTTACAGTGGGTGACCCAGATTAGGTACTTGGGGTTGCAGATTACGAACTCAGTATCAGACTTTATTGAGCTTAATGTGTCCCCATTGCTTAATATCGTCTCCAAGAAGCTGAACTCCTGGAAAAATCTCCCCCTGTCCCTCATAGGTAGGGTTAATCTTATTAAAATGAAGATCCTTACTCTCCTGCTCTATACGCTTAGGAATGCCCCGGTGTGGATACCAAAGTCGGTTTTGAGGGCCATAGATGGTATGATCTCCTCCTTCTTGTGGTAGTTTACCCCGCCTTAAGTTGGCCATCCTTCAACAGCCATGGGGGGAGGGGGGCCTGGCGGTGCCCAATCTCTCTAAGTATTTCTTGGCCGGCCAGTTGACGGTGGCACACCGTTGGCTCACTTCCGCTTCGGATGATGAGGCGGTGTCGCTGAAAGCTGCCTGCGTGGGCTCCTATGAAGCACTCTCCCAGTTAGTTTACAGGGGACCGAGGGCCCCGTACCCCTTAACACCTTCCATGAGGTCAGTGATCAGAGCATAGGCTGTGGCGCAGGCGTTGAGACCCACCGACCGTGCCACCCTCTCCCAGCATGCGCACCTATGGAGGAACCCCAACTTGATCCATTTTTTGGATTACCCAGACCCGGTGGTATGGACGGCCTATGGGATTAAGACCCTGAGTCACATTGCAGTGAACGGTACCATAAAGACATTTGACGACTTGAAAACGCAATATGACCTACCTAATACTCATTTTTTCAGATACCTGCAATTGCGCCATGCATTTCAAGCCCAGTTCGGGGGGAACCCTTTGGTTCTGGAGTCTGAGGCGCCCTCTACCTCTACACTTGTGGAATTACAGATGGCTAGGAGAGCTTTCCTGGTCCACCTTCAGTCTCTTACACAATACACGTTTAGGCGTAGGGCGGAGGATCTGTTTGAAAGGGGAGACAAGAATGGGAAGCTGCTTGCCTACTTGGCAGCAGATGTCAGATCACACGTGTCTGTTCCATGTATTTACACGACTGGGGGTGCTCTGGTACGGGACAGGGAAGGTATTTTACAGGCTTTTGTGTCCTATTACTCTGAGGCGCCGTACACACGGCAGAGAACCTCGACGGGCAGAACACATCGTTCCGCCCGTCGAGGTTCTCTCCCGGCCGTCGAATTCGGCGACCCGCCCGTCGGGAATGGCAACCAGCCATTCTTCCAGGCGGGCCGTCGAGGAAATAGAGAGCGTGCTCTCTATTTCGGCTCGACGGGCTTCCCGACGGGAAGCTCGCCGAGACCGTACACACGGCCGAGGTCCTCGCTGGAATGTGCATTCCAGCGAGGTTCTCGCTGGTTTTCAGCGAGAACCTCGGCCGTGTGTACGGCGCCTGACCTGTATGCGGCTATCCCACATTATGACAGCCAGGTTCTGACGGACCTGCTGGATTCCTTTCAGATCCCGGTGTTGCCTGGGGAGGCGGTGGAGCTCTTGGAGGCTCCTTTTTCTCCTAAGGAGCTGGCTGTGGCTATTGCCTCCTTCCCGAATGGCAAGTCGCCGGGCCCTGATGGGATCCCGGCGGAATGGTACAAGACCTATTCGGATGCGGTGTCCCACAGACTGCTGAACCTTTACAGGGAGTGTTTGGAGGTGGGGAGTATGCCCCCATCTTGGTAAGAGGCTCATGTGGTCTTGCTCCCCAAGCCTGGGAAGGACCCCCTATACTGTTCGTCCTATAGGCCCATCGCACTGTTGAACATGGATCTCAAAATCCTGACAAAGATGGTGGCCAATAGGCTGATGTCCTGCCTAGACCACCTGATCTCCCCTGACCAGACGGGGTTCATGCCTAAGAAGGCCACTGATATTAACATTCGCAGGGTATACACGCACGCAAATTGATGGTGAACTATCTCACGGGGGGCCCTGGTGTTTTTTGATCTGGAAAAGGCGTTTGACTCCATCGATTGGGGCTATATGACCCAGGTGCTGGTGCGTATGGGCTTTGGGCCTGTGTTTCTTAAATGGATATCATTGCTGTACGATAGACCAGTGGCGGCAATTCGTCTGAATGGCAAAGTGTCGGACGCCTTTCCGGTATCCAGAGGCACCAGGCAGGGCTGTCCCTTATCGCCCGGTCTGTTTGCCCTGGTGATGGAACCCCTGGCGATTGCGTTGAGATCCTCACCCCTGATTCAGGGTATCAAGGTGGGCACTTTGACTGAGTCGGTGACTCTCTATGCGGATGACCTCGTTCTGTTTCTTGGGGATACTGGCCCTTCTTTACACGCAGCACTGACACTGATGGGCAAATTTACTGAGGTATCCGGTCTTAAAGTTAACTGGACCAAATCCAAAATCCTCCCACTTCGCTCCCATGCGTCCCCTAGAGGGGCCGACCCCTCAAACCCCTTACAGTGGGTGACCCAGATTAGGTACTTGGGGTTGCAGATTACGAACTCAGTATCAGACTTTAAGTTGGCCATCCTTCAACAGCCATGGGGGAGGGGGGCCTGGCGGTGCCCAATTTCTCTAAGTATTTCTTGGCCGGCCAGTTGACGGTGGCACACCGTTGGCTCACTTCCGCTCCGGATGATGCGGCGGTGTCGCTGGAAGCTGCCTGTGTGGGCTCCTATGAAGCACTCTCCCGGTTAGTTTACAGGGGACCGAGGGCCCCGTACCCCTTAACGCCTTCCATGAGGTCAGTGATCAGAGCATGGGCTGTGGCGCAGGCATTGAGACCCACCGACCGTGCCACCCTCTCCCCGCATGCGCCCCAACTTGATCCATTTTTTGGATTACCCAGACCCGGTGGTATGGACGGCATATGGGATTAAGACCCTGAGTCACATTGCAGTGAACGGTACCATAAAGACATTTGACGACTTGAAAACGCAATATGACCTACCTAATACTCATTTTTTCAGATACCTGCAATTGCGCCATGCATTTCAAGCCCAGTTTGGGGGGAACCCTTTGGTTCTGGAGTCTGGAATCATTGGCCCATAGTGAATCGCTCCCCAAGGAGGTATCCAGCCTCTATAAAGACCTCTTTCCAGACACTACCGGGTTACTGTCGCCTTGTAGGCGGGCTTGGGACTCGGTGACCTCGGGACTGGATAGGGATGACTGGGATGATGTCTGGGGGGCGGCTTTCCAGGCCCTCGTTTCCTCTAGAGACAGACTTATACACTATAAGTTTCTACATAGGGTGTACCTGACTCCTGCCAGACTGGCTAGGATGTTTAGGGGTCAGGGTTCAGCTTGCTGGAGGTGCTCCATACATACTGCCGATTTTATGCATGTATTCTGGGAATGCCCCCAGATTCAGACATACTGGCAGGAAGTGGTGGATTGCATCCGGTCGGTCACTACCATCTCGGTCCCCCTGACTGTGGAGGTGTGTTTGTTATTGTTGGTTGAACCCCTAGCTACGACTAGGGCTATAAGGACTCTTCTCATTCTTGTACTCTTCTATGCCAAGAAAATAATTATTCTTTCTTGGAAAAGTCCCTCTGCCCCAACGGTGACAGCCTGGAAAGTATTAGTCAATAAAGCCATCCCATTCTACAAAGCCACATACTTGAGCAGAGGGGCATTGACCAAGTTCGATAAGGTCTGGGGGGGTTGGATGGCCTCCATGGATACGGTATCAGACTAAGCTAGTTTGATGGAGAAGTTTAGTATCTAGCGGCTGCAGTGGTCGGGGAATCCTGTAGGAGGGAATCGTAGAAACATTTGCCCTATGCACGTGGGGGTGACTGTTCAATTTTTTAGAGGAGCATGTGGTAATCTATTGCTATGGTTGGGTTTTTTGGGCAGGAACGGGACCGTACGTCATTTGGTTTTGCACTAGAGCTGGGTGTGGGCAGAATAGTCTTATGTATATTGTTTGGGGGGGATTGGTTGTGCTCTGACCCCATTCCGTCTCTGCTCATCCTAGTCCGTCCAGCGACTGTGGACGGTTTCTAATGCGAGCAATTCTGTCCCCCCATTCCTTCCCCTCTCCCTCCCTTTTTTTTCCCCTGTGTTTTGTCATGTTTTGGTGTTTCAACCGGTCACTGTTGGTCACGTATGTGGCCTGTTATTGTATACGTGTTTTGAAAATTCAATAAAAACAATTTTACAAAAAATAAATGTAAAGTGTAAATTGATTAATGAAGGTTACTCTGGGGTTTGAGGCAAAAAAATAAAAACATTTTTGAATTCAGTAGCTAATAGTTAAATGTATTTCTGTGTAGGTTTCTCATCTTAGTTTGTCCTGGTGACCATTATCATAACAGAAAATCAAACATTTTAGAGTTGTCACTAGTGAGAGGAAATATTCCAAGGAGGACACCTGTTTGGTGGTTGATTTTTACTTACTTTAGAGAGATTTCCTGTTACTTCCTGTTATGTCTGCGGGACTTGAGAGAGGAAATCTCTCCAACTTAGCAGGATTTTTAACCATGCTCTACTCTTTTCAAACTAAGAACAAAAGTTTAAAATTTTAGATAATTTTTGACTAACATGAAAACTGGAAGCAGCACTGACCATGGTTGTAATGCCAATGGATAGATTGTATTCATGACATTTTTTCCATAACCATTGTAAAAAAAAATTAAAATAGGATCAAGCGAATAATATGGTACCAGCACTGTATAACGCTCTTGTAAGAGTGATTTTCCATTCTACATCACTCTTAACCACCTAATTGCTGTCCTCCTTTACCTTAATCCGTATCCCCTGTTCCATATTCCTCACTTTACCCTTCATTGTCCTATCCAACCCCTTAATTAGTATTGGTTTCTAGCTTAAACATTGTAACGCCTCTCTTGCTAGATCCAATTTCCTGTTGGTGACCATTGGTATTATGTGCCTTATATTGTACTTTGGAAAAAAAAAAAACTCTTCAATACAGACTAATAGTTAAAAAAAGTATACAAAACACACCTGTATGCCCATGTCCATTTGCTCCTTGGTCAATCTAAGTCCTTTGGGTTTTGCAAGTTACAGCAAAAGACAGCCTTTATCTTTTAATAGCTTACCTTATCTTACATTTGTGAAAATGAACCTGTCAGTGCTAGTTTTTCTATCTTAATATCATATTAAGTGATGATTAAAAAAATAAAAAACACTTAGCAGATCTATGCAACGTGTGAAATAAATGGCCCAAAGTAACATGTTGTAACTTGTTTAATGGCATTTATGTGGTGCAATTGTCTCATACCATTAAGCAGCAACTGACTGTGGGTATATATTTTTATTCCGCAAAGTACAGTATAAATCAAGTGTGACAAACAATTTAGATAACTATCTACAATGTGGAGTGCTAACATCTATAAATATAGGTTTAGAAAAGCAGAGCATTTTACCTAAAACAAAGAACATAAAACATAAAGCAAAAATACATGTAAATAGTTCAACAAAACTCAAAAAGCATGACCTTTAATTTACTAATGCTTAAGTTTACTACATAAAAAAACAAATTACATTGTGAGAAATTGTAATACAGTATTACATTTTAAATTACACGGATAAAAAGTAAAGTGTCTGTTTTTTTTCTCTACAAATGTGCCTCTTTGTGGCAAGATACATATACATCTGCCCCCTCTGGTCCTTATACTGACAAAATACTAATTTAACATTTTAATAAGAAAACATTATCGCTGTGCGGGTATACAAAAAGTTTTACAGACATTTTTTTTGAACAAGACAGGATTTCATAGATATAAAATGTAAAATAAATGTGACATAAAAAAAAGCACAGATTTGACCTTCATTAACTGATTATCATGGAATGTATAGGTACCCTGCAGAAAGCAGAATGCTTTTTCCCTGTTATTCGAACATTGGGAACTTGGCGTTGTTCAAACAGGAAAACAGAGAGGCCTTAGTGATAGTTCATAGAGAGAGTTTCTGTTTCCAAATTTGTCATTAACTTGGTTCCCATAAAGGCCTAATGGTTACTGCTCTAAATGACAAAGTATGGTTCTAGTAGACAGGTAAGCCAGGCAATACACACTTAATACAATCAGAAATTGAATATAACAGTCTGAAAATTATTTGTATTTTCACTAAAACCTCAAAGTAGAGACATAACCAGAAAACAAATTTTTGTTAATTAATAGACATATCCAAAACAATGTTTTATTGTTGGCTCCAAATTACTCTACGCGGACAAAATCTTATCAATATTATTATTTATTTGAGTACCTTACTTAATAAACTGAGCATTCTATAGAGATACTGAGATAGATAGATAGATAGATAGATAGATTTTATTTTTTCTCATCCTGCTACTCCCCACTGAAAAATGCAACAATCAGCATGTGGGTAAAAGTACAGACTCTTTACTGTAATAATATATATATGTATACACAGACGGCATTACATGTATGTACTGTGTAAGTTTACCAACTCATACTAGGTGAATTGTAAAAAAAAGTACCATATCTCTTGCAAGCCGAGAATGTTTGCAGGGTCTGCTTTTGTAATTAATCATTCTAGCCATATCACAGACTACTTCTGTAAATGGAGGGCTTCTTGTATTTTTCATTGTGCAGAAAACATCCTCAAGCAGTTGGGTGAAGGGGGCCACCGAAGCCTCTCCATCTATAGTAATACTTTGTAGAAGTTTCCCTACTTTCTGAGAGCAGGCAAGTAGTGGATTTAGGTTAGTCCATAGGGTCTTAGCCAGTCCCTGTGCAAGTGCAGTGACCTCCAAACATCTCACCCCTAACAAGTGGAGGTCCAATAAGTTCACCCCTAAAAAAGAAGGCATTTAAGTGGTATATTCTTGGACTTTTAAGGAAAACAGCTTACAGATTATGCCTAATACTGCTAGACATTTTTATTTAATACATAGTAGAAAAATATACCTTTTTAATATCTAAAACACTTTTAATACATATGCATAGTAATTCAAAAAGCTCCTTGTTGAAAAAAGAGTCATAGAAAATAGACATAGAACAAGAAATCAGCCAAAACCCTTCAAATTTGTTTTCTAGGTAAAGACAGTTGTGCAAACTAAAAGTAACTTAAGTAGAAAAGTGTTCATAGCAATAACACTATCATGAGTTTTATGGAGTACGACAGGTTGTTGTCATAGTTCATTCCAGTTGACAAAATAAATTTGTATAACCAGTTACTACCGTTTTCCATGCCCAAGAATGACAGATGGCTCTAGAGGGTTAAGAGACCGGCTGGGCCTGCTTGCTCTACCACCATGAATGCGAGCAAATGCCTTGGGTGGACTAGGACCTGCGGTCACATGTTCATTTCTCAGAGGAGCAGATGCCTCGCCCCCACAAGTTCTGCTAGAGAAGGTTGCATCTTTAGAGGCACTAAATAGTTGAAGGCCTTGCTGTATGACACTTACAAACCTCTGTGCAGACTGCTGATGGTGCTGGGACATTAACAGCAGGTTAGAGGCAATTTTCTCTAAAATTGCATTCTGCTGCATAAGAAGATCAGTGCTTGACTTCTCCGAAGCTATAATCTGTTTCAGAGATTTATTCATATCTTTCACATGGCCATTAAGGACATTTAACTTCCTGGACATTGTTTTCCGCAGTTGACTCTGTTCCGCATAAATGAGAGCTGTGTGTTCGCCGATGTCATTCCGCATAGTGGGAGGAACTTGATCACTGCTGAATGGAGGCATCATAGGCAGTTCATTGAATGTTTCAACAGATGCTGTTTTCTGTATGCTGGCAATGTGCGGTTCATCTTTTTCAGGATGTATATCCTGAAGCATAATATCATCTTTCTCTTTGATGGAGTCAAGGTGACTTGAAAGAGGAGCCATGTATATTGCTGTTTTTTCTTCCTCCATCTCAGTGAAGTCTGCCTTGTCCTGAAGTACATCAGTCATGATCCTACTGGTTGGTATTTCTAAATAAAAGTAAGTGAATGTTGTTAGATCACAATATCATAGATAAATCAAACGTGCACCCAGTTTTAAGTTTAGGAGTACAGAACACAGTGTTGCTTAAGCACTATATAGGCAAAATTGTATGTGACAATAAGGAAACGTAATAGCGTCTTCTGAAAGCCAATTCATAAATATACATTGTTTCCTTGCTGCAAGTTTCTCTCCCCCTCCCATAAACTGCATTAGAGCTTACTTAGGTGGATGACACAGGCCACTATTACTATAATTATTACTATTCACTGTGCATTGAATGGATAAAGAGATGGTGTCTCTTTAAACATGTAAACAGTACCTGACCTTTTGGTTAATAAATTTACAAATTATAGTCAATTTGCATGATTTAATTAATATAAGTAAGACAAAAAAATGTTTTGAACACCTAAATGTTTACTATCCTTAATGATGGTACTGTGAGATCAGCACTTCCATCCCAAGCTAGATAGGTTAGTCCATATGTAAACCAATTAACTAATTCTAAATTGTCTTTTTGCATATATACCATATTTATCGACGTATAACATGCACAGGCGTATAACACGCACCATAACTTTAACCACTTAAAGGAGTTGTAAAGGAATTTTTTTTTTTTGCCTAAAATTTATGTCTGAACGGTAGACAGACAGAATAGTGTAATGATTCTGTTAACAAACGAGAAAATACCTATCAACTTTAGGGGGGTGGGGCTGGACTTGTGACGTCATTGATCATCTTTCCCTATAATCAGGGAACAGACGATCAATGACACTACCACTGTGAAGAACGGGGAAGGAGTGTTTACACACACCTCTCCCCGTTCCTCAGCTCCTGTGACCAATCGCAGGACACCGGCGGTTATCGGGGGCCACGGTCATGGAGCTTCGGACTGGGCCAACGGTGCGCGCCAGCGGCGCACGTGCGCAACCCACGGCTGGGCACTTAAAGGGGACGTACCCTTACGTGATTGTGCCCAGCCATTCTGCCGACGTACAGTGCGGAAAATAAGTATTTGAACACCCTGCTATTTTCCAAGTTCTCCCACTTGGAAATCATGGAGGGGTCTGAAATTGTATCGTAGGTGCATCCACTGGGACATAATCAAAAAAAAAAACAGAAATCACAATTTATGATTTGTCTATTTATTTGTATGATACAGCTGCAAAGAAGTATTTAAACACCTGTCTATCACTGAATTCTGACCCTCAAAGACCTGTTAGTCTGCCTTTAAAATGTCCACCTCCACTCCATTTATTATCCTAAATTAGGACCTGTTTGAGGTCATTAGCTGTAAAGACACCTTCCACCCCATACAACAGTAAGAACACACTAACTGGCCAAGACCAAAGAGCTGTCCAAAGACACTAGAGACAAAATTGTACACCTCCACAAGGCTGGAAAGCTACGGGGAAATTGCCAAGCCTGTGAAAAAAGGTCCACTGTTGGAGCAATCATTAGAAAATGGAAGAAGCTAAACAGACTGTCAATCTCCCTCACTGGGGCTCCATGCAAAATTTCACCTCGTGGGGTCAATATCTAAAAAAGGTGGAAATCAGCCCAGGACTACACGGGAGGAGCTGGTCAATGACCTGAAAAGAGCTGGGACCACCGTTTCAAGGACTGGGTAATACCTAAACGTCATGGTTTGAAATCATGCATGGCAGGGAAGGTTCCCCGCTTAAACCGCACATGTCAATGTGTAGTAATATTAATATAGATGTGTTGGTATTTAAAATATTGTGTTATACAGTATGTATGGTATGGTATTTAGCATTCGAGGTTACACACAAAGGAAGTTTGCGACCAAATCTTGTGGCCAAAGGATCAAAAGATACAGAGGACCCTTTGATGTGTAAATCTTATCTAAGACAATCTAGGTGTGTGAGATGGCCTGGTACTTCCTTACACATAAGGAAGTATTTATTAATGGTAATTACTTGAGGGGGGGTAGTAATTCAATGGGACATTTGGTTGACCCCCCACCCCCCTCCAGTATGAAACCAATATAGAATTAAGACAGGTGACATTCTGGTTGTCTTGTCAGAGAGAAGGTACTTTCTGTAGGAGTATGGGGGCAAAGGTAGAAATCTGAAATACTCTGTTGGCTTTTTTTGTATCATCTTGGACGTTGGCTATTCTGTATTGTAGTTGTTGAAATAAACGTTCTCTGGAGGACCTGGTGTTTTGCTGCAGAACAATCTACTAACATCATACTGACACTATACATTGGAAAGGATGAAGTCTATTATACCTATTTGAACACATTGGTGCCTGACCCTCAGAAGCGCATTTTCAGGACTTAGTAACAGAAGTCGTGATGACAGAAATCCTGTGAGTTGGACAAGAAGTCTGATGGAAAAAACCTGTGCTGTGACATGTCTGGTTGTGACATAAGAGTCTGATATACAAGAATAAACAAGTTTGGAACCCCAGAATTATTCTCTCGAGACTGGAAACTGAAGAAAGAAAAGGACTGTCGTGTACCAGAAGACTGGAACTGGCAAGGTGGAGCTTCAAATGCGGTGAGTAAAATATTTCCTTTTTTTCTTTAAATTATTAATAATATAGTCAAAATGCTTACTCAGTGTGAAGCTAGTGTCAGTTCTGATAAAGTTAACAGATGGGTATCAAAATGTATTAAGCGTCATGGCGGTCCTTATGAAATTCCAGAAAAATGTAAGCAGACGTGGACTATGATGAAGGAATTTTTAGAGAAAAGTGTTTTTGATAGCAAAATTTCAGAAAGTAAGAGAAAGGGTTGTATTGTGCAGGGCTTGTTATCTTGCTGTTTAAAAATGGAAAGTTCTTTGAATGATAAAGTTATGAAATTGTGCAGTTACAGAGTGAAGTTGATAATACCCATAAGGTTTGTCAGAGGTTACAAAACCAATCAGACACCGAGACAGTAAATTTAAAATTGCATGCAGTTACTATTGGTGGAGCTTTGCTTGAGAAATCTAAACGGTGTGATGAATTATCAGAGGAAAATGAGAGATTAAAATTAAGAATTATGGAATTGGAGAAGAGATCTCAGGAATGCAGATGTGCATCGAATCTTGGATTAAGCAATCTGCAGCAAAATACAAACACAAACTTTCTAGCAAATGAAACAGAACCTCATATTAAATCTGATAATTCATTGCCAGCCACACCCACTGTGACCACCACGGTTTATAATAATAATACAGGGGAGGTTCAGCTTGTAATGAAGCATTTGAAACCAAAATAACTAGATGCAATTCTTAAAGAAATAGAAATGGTTCCCTGCCATGATTTAAACAGATTTTTGAAATGGTTTTGTGACTTGCAGAATATCAGGGACATGTACAGTCTCAACCCATCGGACTTAGAAAAAGTTTTGCAACATTCTATAGGTAATAGTCTTTGGATGAGAATTAAACAGATCTGTATTCAGCCTCTGAGAACAAGAGACATATTGCTGGAATTATTATGTGTCTTGTATGAAGTGCGTTCTGATGTTGCGATTCATGGGAAGATCCACCAAATGCAGAGTGAATCTCCCTATGAATTGTCGCACAGGTTATCAACTATTATGGAATTATTGGTTGGTAATAATCTTGCATTTGAGCGGGGAGGCTCCATACATATCAGTATGATTCTAGATGCTTTGCATGAAGATATCAAACAAAATATTTTATTAGTTACCCCGAATCCTCATGATTTAAAAGACGTATTATTGAGAGCAGATCATTTATGGAGAAAGTCAAACGAGCAAGCTGTCAGAATTGATGTAGCCACATTGTTTAGGCAGAAGGATCAGAAGATAATATTTAATGATCACAACAAGAGAGGGAACTCTGCATCAAACATAAGTGATATTAATATGAAAAACAGAGCTGGCCGAAATCATAATAAGAAAAAGACCTGGATACCATTTCCTCAGTTAAAACAGAAATATGACCACCTTAAAATTGAGTATGATAAGATTAAAATAGAATATTACACACTATTAGAACAGTTGAAATGTCCAGATCTGTTTTTGAATGGAAATGACACTTCTATAGCAGTGGGGGTGAACTAGCTTTAAACTGTAAATAATACTTTGTTTAAGGACTTTGCCAATGAGTTTTGTCTGAGAGTTTTTGTCTTTCAGGTACAGTTTGCATGTGAACAGCTAGTGGGGGAGAAACACTGAATGGACAAATGGACAATATATCACTATACAAGTGAATATCTCTCAATATTCATACAAGCAATGGACTTTTTTTTGAACATTCAAGTTTTTTTTTTTTCATTATTTTTTTTCATTTTCTTTTCAATGGACTTGCCCAATGCCCTATTTTTTCATTTTCTCCCTTTTCCCGATATATTTTGCTTTTTTATTTGTATTATGTTTTATTTCTTGAACTTAATCTTAAAATCAAAGTGAGGCATTTAAACCTAAAATCATTTTAAAACATCTGTACATATGACATGATGCATATTGATATCAATAGATTTGACATCTGAGGTGATGCTGCGCAATGGCTTAACATAGCATATAGTATATAGTAAATTGGGTGGCTTTCCTAAATTTATAAGAGGGGGAGTGGAATTCATCACTCTAGTCGTGATTTGAAACATGTTGAATCAGTTGTTTATAATATGCTGAAGGCTGTGACACATATGGATGAAAAATAACTTTCTACCATACCATACATACTGTATAACACAATATTTTAAATACCAACACATCTATATTAATATTACTACAGTCAAGGCCCGTCTTAAGTTTGCCAATGACCATTTGGATGATTCAGAGGAGTCATGGGAGAAAGTCATGTGGTCAGATGAGACCAAAATAGAACTTTTTGGTCAAAATTCCACTAACCGTGTTTGGAGGAAGAAGAATGATGAGTACCATCCCAAGAACACCATCCCTACTGTGAAGCATGGGGGTGGTAGCATCATGCTTTGGGGGTGTTTTTCTGCACATGGGACAGGGCGACTGCACTGCATTAAGGAGAGGATGACCGGGGCCATGTATTGCGAGATTTTGGGCAACAACCTCCTTCCCTCAGTTAGAGCTTTGAAGATGGGTCGAGGCTGGGTCTTCCAACATGACAATGACTCGAAGCACACAGCCAGGATAACCAATGAGTGGCTCTGTAAGAAGAATATCAAGGTTCTGGTGTGGCCTAGCCAGTCTCCAGACCTAAACCCAATAGAGAATCTTTGGAGGGAGCTCAAACTCCGTGTTTCTCAGCGACAGCCCAGAAACCTGACTGATCTAGAGAAGATCTGTGTGGAGGAGTGGGCCAAAATCCCTCCTCCAGTGTGTGCAAACCTGGTGAAAAACTACAAGAAACGTTTGACCTCTGTAATTGCAAACAAAGGCTACTGTACCAAATATTAACATTGATTTTCTCAGGTGTTCAAATACTTATTTGCAGCTGTATCATACAAATAAATAGTTAAAAAAATCATACATTGCGATTTCTGGAATTTTTTTTTTTGATTATGTCTCTCACAGTGGACATGCACCTACGATGACAATTTCAGACCCCTCCATGATTTCCAAGTGGGAGAACTTGCAAAATAGCGGGGTGTTCAAATACTTATTTTCTGCACTATATATCGGCGTTAGGCGGCCCATAAGTGGTTAAGAGGGAGGTTTCAGGAACAAAAAAATCCATAGCCCCCTGCTCAAAACACGCAGGCACAGTTTACCCTCTATTTTCAGGGTAAAAAAGTGAGTGTTATACGCCAATAAATACAGTAATCTATACGTATGGTCACCTTTACATTCGCAACAGGCAATATCTTCTCCCAGTCTTTATTAAACACAATAGTCAAGTATTACTACTTTGTGATACAAAAGAAACTTTAAAAAGTTATAAAAACACATAGCGAGTAAACACAGAGAGGGCCACCCCAAGTATCATACAGCTATGTTTTATAATTCCCAACTTAAATCTGGAAAAATGTTTTGTCTAGGTGGGTTATCCGCAGAGACAAATTTAATATTGATTTTTGACAACCCATACAGAAAACAATTACATTTCTATTATGATGGTGGAAAGGGATATTCTTTTTCTTAAGCAAAACATAATCTAAGTTACATCTCAACATTATTTTCTTATCATGTCCTTAAAAGTCTTGCTGAAAAAAAGTCAAGGTTTGATGTGTTACAAGAACCAATCAGCTCTTCTGTGATCCAAAGAGAATGTATCAAGCTGTGTGCGATATTAAGGTTACAAGAGTTATCTGTTTGCTATTATCTGCTTATTCTTGTTGCTCTGTAAGTATTTCTCCATTGGATGTTTTGGAAAAACAAACTCAAAATAAAATATGAGCACGCACTTTAATCAATTGCAAAGTACAATCTAACAAGCAGGACCATACTGATAATTGAAACCTGGCCAAAATCCAATACCCTTTGGCTATTCTGAGATGGGGAAATCAAGATATATTCTTGGCAGTGACAGAAAATTTTGAGAGAGGACGATAACTGTTTAAGCTTAACCAAGTGATAAAAAATGCAACTACTAATGTTTATCTGCTTTTTTTTCTCTCACAATTACTGCAGGCATGGATATTTTATAGCAAAAATATTGGCCCCTATCTTTGGTTGCATTTGCTATTGTGCTCAAGGGCAATGCCACTAGATGCAGCTGGTAAAAAGCATTTAAGTTGTAATTGTTTTATTAGATGATCTAACGTGCCAAACAAACTTTTTTTTTCACAGCTGTTGAACTTCTAACTGCAACATGAATGGGGAATCAAAACTCCCGGCTAATTAAATTAACCATTCTGTTAAATAAAGCAAAACTTTGTCATGAAATACTAAACAGATGGGTTGCTGATTTGTTTTAAACCCAAGAGCTTGTCTAGGCTGTTCACAGCCCATAGTGTTAATATGGATGATTTGACATTACATTGATTTTTATATTTTCCCATTTTACTTCTATTACCCTTCTGGATCTGCTGATAATTCACTTATTGTGTATATAGACAAGAGCCTTATGAACACTGTTAAAGTAGATCTAAACTCAATGACTAAAATCTCATTCAAGCTTTACCGTGAAAATGTACCTTCAAAAGTTGTTTTCAGTCCTTTGAAATATGCAGTTTTTAATAAAATTACCCCTGATGATTATGCAACGGAGGTCCCTGTTTAGCCACTTTCGGTTGTAGGGTGACAACTGTCTCCCATCCTGTTATTGAGACTACATGAAGCCATGCCAACACACATTGCATTGGCACAGTCCACTGTTGTCACTACCATGAAGCTTGTCCAGAGACGTTATGTGAAGACACCATTAGACCAATGACATGTGAACAGTAATGCCGCGTACACACGCGGCAGGTTGAAAAGGAAAGGTAATTTTAAAAACATTCAATTACAATATACCTTGCATCGTAATTGTATACACTATATTATTTTTTTATTTGCAAAAAACATTTCCCCCCTTTAAGTCTGATAGTGAGCTAGGGGACCTCAGAACCATTAAGTGTTTACTGTTGGACGGTTGGAGAAATAAACAGAAAGAGTAACAGGGCTCAAATAAAAAAAAAAAATGGACATGCCTCTACTGAACTCTGGTTAGTGTACCCAAGGTACCATTAAAAAATGAATTATAAGGGAAATAAAAAAACACTATACATTCCCTTTAGACCGCCATCTTATCTAGGGTGTATATATAAGGCAATGGGGGTTTTATTGTTCTATAATATTAGTCATATACTACTTGCCTAATATATGAAGTGACATTGATTATCTAAAGGAAGTGAATGTTCCCTATGCAAGGAAATGTTTATTCAACTTAGAAAATGAGGGGTAGCTGTACTGACTTCAGTCATCCAATTATGCGCAAGCAAAGTTCCTAATTTTTTTCCCCCCTTGATATGTGATTTTAATATTTTTTTGCAAAGTGAATTTTCACTCCATTTATTTAGGGAAGTGGAAATTTCCTTAAAAAGTGAAAATACACTTTGCAAAGTGAGCATGCTCAATTCTTTTAATAAATCATGGTCAGTGTGCACCCATCTATCTCTATATGTTCCTCCCTCTCATGCAAAGCTATACTTTTTGACATGTCAGGCTGTTCTACAACTAAGCATGGGGTAATGCAAAACATTTACAATATCATCTGGGGTGCTTTCAAAAGCATGCAAAGGCACAATAGAATATAAAACAATGAAACACTTTAGGCGATATTGCAGGTTGTGTTACTCTAGAAATGACTTGCCATCCATGGAACATGCAGCATTTACAGAAGCTAAGATTTTTTTCTAGCTGTGACACAATTTTCAATCTGAGATTTATATTGTACCTGTTTTTAGACGTGCTTCCATCATAAGTGTAATAACAGCCTGATAACTTGCGATACACGTAGCTAGGCGTCATGTGACAGTGCCTGTCTTCACAACACATTCACTCAACTTGCCAGGTATTTATTTTTGTAATATAGCTAGAAAATGATATTATGTCTGCCCTACTTTGATTCACTAGTGTAACATTGACATTAGCTGTGGAATACGTTTCTGCAGCCAGCCAGTTATTTAGCACAGTGATTTTTCCATCTGTCTTATGGTTAAATTTATAAAGTATACATGAGCTTATTTCCGTGAAGTTGGGGATTTTGTGAAGATTTTAAGTAGCACCTCTGGCTATTCTGAGGATTGCAAAAGTAGATTACATTTGCACTCATTTAAAGTAATGCAAGTTCATGATAATCTTATTACACACGATCGGAATTTCCGATGGAAAAAGTCAGGCGGAATTTTTCCAACTGTGTGTGCCCCGTCAGAGTTTTTTCATTGAAAATTCTGACAGACTTAGAAACTCTTTCTATCGGAAATTCCGTTCGTCTGTATAGAACTCCACTGGAGAAAAAAAAACCTGCATGCTCAGAATCAAGTCGACGCATGCTCGGAAGCATTGAACTTCTCGGCTCGTCGTAGTGTTGTACGTCACCGCATTTTGGACGGTCGGAATTTGGTATGACAGTGTGTATGCAAGACAGCTTGAACGGAATTCCATCAGAAAAATCCGGAGTTTCTCCCAACGGAAATTCTGATCGTGTGTACGGGGCATGTTCATGGAGCCTTGTCCTCTTAAGGGACCCCAGTAATGTTAAAGTGATGAATGTTTAGTAATGTACTAATGATGAATCTATTTTTTCTGTCTGTATAGGCAGATTTCCCTTAATTTCGTGTTCCAAAGGCACAACAGAAATAATAGATCTCTTTGAAGGAAACGTGTATCACCTTTTAGGGAGCTGCCACCAGAATAGGTTTACCCATCAAAAAGTTTATGCCTAAACTCCTGTTCTTGTAACAACTCCAAAATAATGGATTCTTTATCACTTGTTGTACTATAGACAATGGTAACCAGGATCAATAGTAGGGGTAAATCTCTCAAGCAATGACAAACCATGAAAACCTGAAAGAGGTCCGACCAACAATTCAACCAGAATAGAAAAAATCTTTTTTGGTTTTACATAAAACTTAAAAGAAAATGGCAAAGGGTTAAAATGATCATTTAAAAAACCTCATACTCGATTGCAATAACAGCATTCATAACACCCTATAGAGCAGGATTCCATGGAACCCAAGGGTTCCTTCAGAAGTTGCTAGGGGTTCTAGGTGAGCAATTGCTGTCCTTCAGTTAAGTCTCCACTGGCACCATTGATGTTTTTTGCTGTAAGGGGGTATTTCTTCCCAATGTTGCCAGTGTAAGGAGCATTCTTTTCACTAACCAGTTATTTTTAGCAGAGGCTGGAAAGTTATTTCAAGGGTTCCTCTGTATTGAAAAGGTTGAGAAAGGCTGCATGAAATGCAGCATATAAATAATGACTATAATGATGGTACCAAGAACCCAATGACAATGACTGGTAGCTTGATGAAGAAATGCCTTATACTTGACATACTTCACATCAAAGCTTAATCAGGAGATTAGAGAACCAGTTTTCTAAACTGAAGTAAAATGGTCTACCTCACTTATGGGGCCAAAAATAAGAACCCTGTCAAAAGGTTTTGCACACAATTTACTGTATGGGCACAGAAGATTGTGCATTCTACAAGTTTCCGATAAGTTAGCTACAGAACTTTGAGATGAATTAAAAAAAATCAGAACTCAAAAGCATGCAATATTAATTGTTTATGATTTCTTTTTTATGTAGACCGTACAACTTATTAAAAGAAATTTCGTCAGTGTTTGGAGGTGCATCTTAAATTAAGAACAGAGTGAATTTATAGTGAGAGGAAATGTCACAGTTAATTATCATAGAGCAGAAGAGACAGACCCGAGTACATTAAAATACATATTTAATTCATCCATTATGCTACAAAAAATCCACACAAGAGTGATTGGATCTGATGGCAAGCAGATACTAAGTGCTCTCCGTTTTAGTAAAGCATCAGCTGCTATCTCTCACGGCACCACTCTATGCTGAAATTTGTTAAAAACTGTAACACCATCTTAGATGTCTGTTCCTATGATCTATCAGACTATGCAGGACAAACAAGTGGAAAGGCTTGTCTAGAGGATTTCATGATCATTCTCAACACAAACTCTGTATTTCCCTTCTCTCATCATATGTCTCTCTCATATTATATATACACACACACACACACACACACACACACACACATACATATATATATATATATATATCCTCATCCATGCCTTTATGGACCTTGCTTTGTGCACTGGTCCAAATCACTTGGTGGAGGGGGGGAATGTGGTGCAGGGTTGTTTTTCAGGGGTTGGGCTTGGCCCCTTAGTTCCAGTGAAGAGAACTCTTAAGGTGTCAGCATACCAAGACATTTTGGACATTTTGGACTTTGTTGGAACAGTTTGGGGATCGCCAACATGACAGCACAACAGTGCACAAAGTAAGGTCCATATAGACATGGATCATTGAGTTTGGGGTGGAGGAACTTGACTGGCCTGCAAAGAGTCCTGACCTCAACCCGATAGAACACCTTTAGGATGAATTACATTTTAGACTGCCAGCCAGGCCTTCTTGGCCAACATCAGTGCCTGACCTCACAAACGAGGCTCTGGAAGAATGGGAAAACATTCCCAATTCTGTGTAACACAATCAGGGCAACCACTCCTGCAATAACAAATAAACGTGTCACTGAACAACCAAAGTATAATAAATTGAACAAAGTGACTAGTCCCAAAAAAACAATCAAAATGCGGCTCGCACTTTTACCTGTTTTCACGACATACACCCCAATACCTATAAATTATACATATAACAGTGCAGCGCAATTCATAAACCATATGCATATAAAAATCTAAATAAACAAAAATAAAAGTCTCTCATTAGTCGCTTGACTATATGTGCTACAAGTTTTCCAGAACCACAGTGTACTAAACACACGTGATTATAAAAATCTTCAAAGGCTGTGTTGAGTGAAGCTCCACCCATATATGAATTGCCCACTCACATCCTGCATCAGACCCCACTACAGAGTTTCATCCTCTGGATGTCTCTGTACCTCTCCTCCTTTTCCTGGATCCAGTTATGTGTGGTTCCAGTGAACTTTTACTCATCAGCCACAAAGAGTATCATGAAATAGAAAAAAAAAAAAGGATGGAAAACCAATACATTAACGATCTCTGTAGCTAAAAACAGAATAAACCAAGCAACGATCCTTTCCAAATCAGAAGCCATAACCAACGATACTATACAACATTTTGAGAATATGTGGAATCCTTGGATGATGTATTTTCTTCCTATGATCCCTGACAATTCCCTATTAAGACCTTGATATACTATAATACTATTATACGAGTGGAAACAAGTACTAAACATGAACATTTGTCTTCTGTACGAACTTAATATTCTTACAATATAGATGCTCTAGAGAACTTTCTTACGCTAGACTCTTTTCTCTCTTTCTTACCGTCATTCTTTCCCTTCATTCGTTCCCTTTTACTATTACTCTGTCCTTTTTTTCTATTTCCCTATTTTTTTTGTATTGCCATATTTAAATGGTACTGTATTATACATAAATACTATGGGCCAGATTCAGGTAGAGTTAGGCTGGAGTATCAGTGATACTCCAGCCTAACTCTCACTTTGAGCCGGCGTTTCTGTTTTCTGTAAGCAGAAAACAAGAAACGCCGGGTTGGAGTTCCTATACGAGCGGCGTAATTGTATTTTGCCGTCGTATCGGAACTGCAATTTTAAAAATGGTGCTCGGGGCGTTCCCGCTGATTAACGCCGAGAATATGTTAATCAGCGAGAATCGGCAATTCACGATCGTATTCGGGCCCGACGCAGTGACTTTCCGACGTTTCCGTAAGCGATACGCTGCGTAAAGAAAAACAAGCCCCCTAGTGGGGTATCCTATGTTAAAGCTGAGGTTCACCCTATATATAAGCTCTCCCATGTGATCCAGCATACTGGCGTCAGCGCCAGTATGCTGTTTTTTTTTTTTTAAATCCATCACTTACTGTATTATGGTGTATTTTAATTTCTATCCCCCGCGGTGGACGGCTCTAGTATAGCGCGTCACATCTTACGAAAATACCCGATAAGGACTCGGGTAATCTCGGCGAAAATGCGGCGCCTGCGCACAGACCTAGGAGCTGACTGCGCAGGCGCCGTATTTCTCCGAGTCCTATTTCTGCGTTTTTCGGAGGGCGTGACGCGCCATAGCCATAGGACTCGGAGAAATACGGCGCCTGCGCAGTCAGCTCCTAGGTCTGTGCGCAGGCGCCGCATTTTCGCCGAGATTACCCGAGTCCTTATCGGGTATTTTCGTAAGATGTGACGCGCTATACTGGCGCCGTCCACCACGGGGGTAAGAGATTAAAATACACCATAATACAGTAAGTGATGGATTTAAAAAAAAAAAAAACAGCATACTGGCGCTGACGCCAGTATGCTGGATCACATGGGAGAGCTTATATATAGGGTGAACCTCCTCTTTAAGTATGGCCGTCGTCATCGCGTCGAATTAAAAAAAATTTGCGTCGTTTGCGTAAAACGTCCGTGAATGGGGATTGACGTCATTGACGTTCACTGACAGAATTTGGAGCATGCACACTGACAGTCGACACATGCGCAGTACGTTCGCCGTGGGATCGCGCCTAGTTTAAATAATACACGCCCCCTACCCGCCCAATTTGAATTCCGCCGGCTCATTTTCGCTACGCCGCCGCAACTTTAGGAGCAAGTGCTATGTGAATAACAGTACTTGCTCCTAAAGTTTTGGCGGAGCAACGTAAATGAGAAACGTTACTCCAAAATAAAGATTCGCTCTCCTACCTGAATCTGGCCCCTGATTTAGTTATTACTTACAATAATTATATTTTTTTTATTGAATTAGTTGATTTCCAATTAGCTTTCTTTCCATAGTGACTATATACAGTTGCAATAAAAAGTATGTGAACCCTTTTGGAATAACATGGATTTCTGCACAAATTGGTCATAAAATGTGATCTGGTCTTCATCTAAGTCACAACAGCAGACACTCACAGTCTGCTTAAACTAATAATACACAAAGAATTAAAGGATCACTAAAGGGATTTTTTTTTAGCTAAATAGCTTCCTTTACCTTACTGCAGTCCTGGTTTCATGTCCTCATTGTTCGTTTTTGCTTTGAAGTTGCTGTAATTCTGCTCTGATCTCCACACTACCTGCTTGTCTGGCTTCTTATGAAAAATCTCATGGCAACTTTTCACTGCGGTCCAAGCTGTCATTACTGTGTGTCTAAAACTCCTTAGAACCAATCGGATTCATTTTAAAAACAAAACACTGCCCTGTATTTGTTCTGTGTGTCTCTCTACTTCACAGAAACATGAAACCAGTTTAAAAGTGAAACTAAACTGCAGGCACATTATATGATTAATTTTTATCTATTATTAATCATTTTTAAAAGGAATCACTTTTATGTCTCTATACCCTGTAAACAGTAATTGACCCTTTACATGTTACCTTGTTTTTATTGAACACACCATGTAAACATTTACAGTGCAGGTGGAATAAGTATGTGAACCCTTGGATTTAATAACTGCTTAAACCTCCTTTGGCAGCAATAACTTCAACTGTGGTTGCAGATCAGATGTGCACAATGGTCAGGAGTAATTCTTGACCATTCCTCTTTACAGAACTGTTTCAGTTCAGCAATATTCTTGGGATGTCTGGTGTGAATCGCTTTCTTGAGGTCATGCCACAGCATCTCAATCGGGTTGAGGTCAGGACTCTGACTGGGCCACTCCAGAAGGCGTATTTTCTTATGTTTAAGCCATTCTGTTGTTGATTTACTTCTATGCTTTGGGTCGTTGCAACACTCATCTGTTGCACTTCAGCTGGTGGACAGATGGCCTTAAGTTCTTCTGCAAAATGTCTTGATAAACGTGGGAATTCATTTTTCCTTCAATGATAGCAATCCGTCCAGACCCTGACGCAGCAAAGCAGCCCCAAACCATGATGCCCCCACCACCATACTTCACAGTTGGGATGAGGTTTTGATGTTGGTGTGCTGTGCCTGTTTTTCTCCACACATAGTGTTGTGTGTTTCTTCCAAACAACTCAACTTTGGTTTCATCTGTCCACAGAATATTTTGCCACTACTGCTGGAACATCCAGGTGCTCTTATGCAAACTGTAAACGTGCAGCAATGTTTTTTTTTGGACAGCAGTGGCTTCCTCTGTGGTATCCTCATGTGAAATCCATTCTTGTTTAGTGTTTTACGTATCGTAGATTCGCTAACAGGGATGTTAGCATATGCCAGAGATTTTTGTAAGTCTTTAGCTGACACTCTAGGATTTTTTCTTTACCTAATTGAGCAGTCTGCGTTGTGCTCTTGCAGGCATCTTTACAGGATGGCCACTCCTAGTGAGAGCAGTGCTGAACTTTCTCCATTTATAGACAATTTGTCTTACCGTGGACTGATGAAGAGCAAGGCTTTTGGATATGCTTTTATAACCATTTCCAGCTTTATGCAAGTCAACAATTCTTAATTGTAGGTCTTTTGAGAGCTCTTTTGTGCGAGGCATCGTTCACATCAGGCAATGCTTCTTGTGAAAAGCAAACACAGAACTGGTGTGTGTTCTTTAGGGCAGGGCAGCGGTAACCAACACCTCCAATCTCATCTCATTGATTGGACTCCAGTTGGCTGACATCTCACTCCAATTAGCTCTTGGAGGTGTCATTAGTCTAGGTATTCACATACTTTTTCCACCTACACTGTGAATGTTTACATGGTGTGTTCAATAAAAACATGGTAACATTTAATTATTTGTGTGTTATTAGTTTAAGCAGACTGTGATTGTCTATTGTTGTGACTTAGATGAAGATCATATCACATTTTGACCAATTTGTGCAGAAATCCATATCATTCCAAAAGGGTTCACATACTTTTTATTGCAACTGTATTAATTGGATATGCTTGGAACTAAGTGTATGAGCACATATTTACATATTATATTTTCCAATTGTTTATATTAACTTAAAATTTCATTTTCGAGTTGATTACCTGTTTATGCTAAATATCTAATCTTCAGATATGTATAATTCCATCCAATTTATTGTCATATACTTAACCAATATTACCATTTGTTGTTACTATTTATTACTAATTTTAACTGTCTTTATTATTTAATATTCAATAAACAAAATTGACAAGAAATAAAAAAAAGGGGAGAACCATAGTACTCTCTGTGCAAGAGAACTATGAGAACACATGAATAATATTAAGCAAGGTAAGAAAGAGCAGTGTACCCAAACATACAGTCATGGTCAAAATTGTTGGCACCCCAGACATTTTTCCAGAAAATCAAGTATTTCTCACAGAAAAGTATTGCAGTAACACGTGCTTTGCTATACACACGTTTATTCCCTTTGCGTGTATTGGAACACAACAAAAAAAGGGAGGAAAAAGAGCAAATCGAACACAATGTCACACAAAACTCCAAAAATGGGCTGGTCAAAACTTGTGGCACCCTTTCAAAATTGTGGATGAATAAGATTGTTTCAAGCATGTGATGCTACTTTAAACTCACCTGGGGCAAGTAACACGTGTGGGCAATATAACAATCACACCTGAAAGCAGATAAAAAGGAGGGAAGTTCACTTCGTCTTTGCATTGTGTGTCTGTGCGAGCCATACTAAGCATGGACAACAGAAAGAGGTGAAGAGAACTGTCTGAGGACTTGAGAAACAAAATTGTGGAAAAATATCAACAATCAAGGTTACAGGTCCATTTCCAGAGATCTAGATTTGCCTTTGTCCACAGTGCGCAACATTATCAAGAAGTTTGCAACCCATGGCACTGTAGGTAATCTCTCTGGGCGTGGAGGGAAGAGAAAAATTGATGAAAGGTTGCAACGCAGGATAGTCCGGATGGTGGATAAGCAGCCCCAAACAAGTTCCAAAGAAATTCAAGCTGGCCTGCATAAGTGTCAGTGCAAACTATCCGTCGACATTTAAATTAAATGAAACGCTATGGCAGGAGACCCAGAAGGACCCCACTGCTGATACAGAGACAAGACTACAGTTTGCCAAAATGTACTTGAGTAAGCCAAAATCCTTCTGAGAAAACATCTTGTGGACAGATGAGACCAAGATAGAGCTTTTTGGTAACGCACATCATTCTACCGTTTACCGAAAACAGAATGAGGCCTACAAAGAAAAGAACAGTACCTACAGTGAAATATGGTGGAGGTTCAATGATGATTTGGGGTTGTTTTGCTGCCTCTGGGTGCCTTGAATAGTAACCAAAAAGAGAGAATATGGGATGCCCACCTAATTTTGAAAAATGTAGTACTCACCGATATTATCGGGGGGTGCAATCCAAATTACAATATAACACAACAATAAAAAACAAAAAAGAAAATAGACTGCTGCACACCCTTAAGAGTTAACTACAAAAAATTATTTTATTAGAATAAATATAAAAAAAGAACACATGTATGTCAGGTATAAAAACTCAGGTCCACTATGATATGGTAGACCAACCCAGGGATGGTCCCCCCTGGATGTCCACTCAAAAACGGCTTTTACCAGTAACTAATGCTCGATCATCCCAAGGGGAGATCAGAGTCTACAAAAAATAGCGCCCCCACCCTCCACATAACACACATGGGTCCCCCCCCCCACACAAAATTGCACACCTGAACCCCAACTATTGGCAATATTTCCTAATGGTTCCCACAAATAGCAGTGATTCCCTGTAATTCAGGTGAAAAGATCACTGGCTAGATGATGGAATATAACATAATTAAATACCTGAAAAAGGGGACATGAAAAAATCCACTGACTAGTGGTAATAGTAGCACTGATCCAATAGAGACTGATGATGGAAAGAAAAAAAAAAAAAAACAATGTAACAAAATGAAGGATATTGAGCCTAATAGTTCACTGAGAAAAGTTCTCCCGTTGAACTCGCCGTGTCGGGCTTAGTATTGTTTCCTTATAAGTATATTTTCATTAGTAAATAGATGTAAATCAGATATTCAAGCAGAGACACTGTAATGTTAATCTTCACGATAAAATTCACCTGAAACACAATGATATTGCCATATATAGTGGGCAAGTTCCCATAGCATAAGGGTAGTGTCCATTCAAAGCTTCAAAGCAAATATATCCATATAGTGCTTATTCATCCTATTAGGCAGCTCACATTCCATGAGATTTGTATCAGCTATTATGGATGGATGATAGGTGATTGGGCATATAATATGCTAGTTTATAGATGACAGTGTTGTAGTAATATTCCTCAGCAGTATTAGTGCAGGGTTTACTCACGGTTTTGCTGTCATTCATAGCTCTAAGTAGAAGCTAATTTCTCCAATCATGCACTGCTCAAAGGGATTGCAGCCAAACCATCCATTTATGCATAAAGCTTGAAGCGCTATTCCTAGAAGTAGCAATATCAGGTGAATCGGTATGATAGTGTCCAAGGTAGGACAGTGGTAGTACAGCGTCTCTGATAATGAGTTGTTGATTGCAATGTCCAGAATGAAAATAAAAATAAAATTATTCAATCTCCAAAGACAATGGCTGGAAGCCAAGTGTTGTAATTGTCCTCAAGGTGTGCTTTTCATGTCTCCATAAGGCATCCTTTAATTGATGGTATATCTGCTCAAGGTACAATATTACCGAGCTGATAAAGGAAAAACCGTGAGGCTGAAGTGTGCATAGAGGGGTCCCTGTTCCCCAAAAGTTTACATGTTTCATTCCATGGGTATCAGAACTTCGTCAGAACGTCGGAACGAAACATGTAAACATGTAAACTTTTGGGGAACAGGGACCCCTCTATGCACACTTCAGCCTCACGGTTTTTCCTTTATCAGCTCGGTAATATTGTACCTTGAGCAGATATACCATCAATTAAAGGATGCCTTATGGAGACATGAAAAGCACACCTTGAGGACAATTACAACACTTGGCTTCCAGCCATTGTCTTTGGAGATTGAATAATTTTATTTTTATTTTCATTCTGGACATTGCAATCAACAACTCATTATCAGAGACGCTGTACTACCACTGTCCTACCTTGGACACTATCATACCGATTCACCTGATATTGCTACTTCTAGGAATAGCGCTTCAAGCTTTATGCATAAATGGATGGTTTGGCTGCAATCCCTTTGAGCAGTGCATGATTGGAGAAATTAGCTTCTACTTAGAGCTATGAATGACAGCAAAACCGTGAGTAAACCCTGCACTAATACTGCTGAGGAATATTACTACAACACTGTCATCTACAAACTAGCATATTATATGCCCAATCACCTATCATCCATCCATAATAGCTGATACAAATCTCATGGAATGTGAGCTGCCTAATAGGATGAATAAGCACTATATGGATATATTTGCTTTGACGCTTTGAATGGACACTACCCTTATGCTATGGGAACTTGCCCACTATCTATGGCAATATCATTGTGTTTCAGGTGAATTTTATCGTGAAGATTAACATTACAGTGTCTCTGCTTGAATATCTGATTTACATCTATTTACTAATGAAAATATACTTATAAGGAAACAATACTAAGCCCGACACGGCGAGTTCAACGGGAGAACTTTTCTCAGTGAACTATTAGGCTCAATATCCTTCATTTTGTTACATTGTTTTTTTTTTCTTTTCCATCATCAGTCTCTATTGGATCAGTGCTACTATTACCACTAGTCAGTGGATTTTTTCATGTCCCCTTTTTCAGGTATTTAATTATGTTATATTCCATCATCTAGCCAGTGATCTTTTCACCTGAATTACAGGGAATCACTGCTATTTGTGGGAACCATTAGGAAATATTGCCAATAGTTGGGGTTCAGGTGTGCAATTTTGTGTGGGGGGGGACCCATGTGTGTTATGTGGAGGGTGGGGGCGCTATTTTTTGTAGACTCTCAACTCCCCTTGGGATGATCGAGCATTAGTTACTGGTAAAAGCCGTTTTTGAGTGGACATCCAGGGGGACCATCCCTGGGTTGGTCTACCATATCATAGGGTGCCTTGAATATGTGCAAGACATCATGAAAGCTGAGGATTACCAAAGGATTTTGGGTAGCACTGTAGAGCCCAGTGTCATAAAGCTGGGTTTGCATCCGAGATCTTGGGTTTTCCAGCAGGACAATGACCCCAAACATACGTCAAAAAGCACCCAGGAATGGATGGCAACAAAGCTCTGGAGAGTTCTAAAGTGGCCAGCAATGAGTCCAGATCTAAATCCCATTGAACACCTGAGGAGAGATCTTAAAATTGCTGTTGGGAAAAGGCGCCCTTCCAATAAGAGAGACTTGGAGCAGTTTGCAAAGGAAGAGTGGTCCAAAATTCCAGGTGAGAGGTGTAAGAATTTTGACCAGCCCATTTTGTGTGACATTAAGTCCAATTTACATTTTTCCCTCCCTTTTTTTGTTTTGTTCCAATACACACAAAGGGAATAAACACGTGTATAGCAAAACATGTGTTAGGTGGAAACTTTATTAAACAACTGAGCAATCGGGAGTTGTTTTGGATATATGAAACGCAAGTCTTAGCCTCCTCGGCATTATGAATTCCAAATTTGATTTAAATTCCTTTGTTAGTGACAAATTATAATGGTATATATGATTGTCTTTATTGGTTCACTGTGGTAAAAATAACTATTCGTTTTACAAGCCTTTGAAGATGTTTACAGTCACGTGTGTTTAGTACACTGTGGTGCCAAGGCCACTTATAGCACATATAGTTAATCGACTAATGAGAGACTTATTTTTAGGTTTATATACATATGGTTTATGCATGAATTGCACTGCACTGTTATATGCATAATTCCCAGAGACACTCTCCTAAACCCTGTGAACAGCCTTCCTAGAAGAGTTGAAGCTGTTATAGAGGGAAACGGTGGGCCAGCTCAATATTGATCCCTACAGACTAAGACTGGTTTGACATTAAAATGAATGTGCATGTAAAAGGCAGGCATACAAATATTTTAGACAATATAGTGTATTTAAAGCATTAAAGTCAATAGGGGAAACAAAATTTAGGTGGATTTGGTGGATGAATGGTCTCTAAATGCCTTCCAAGTGTTATAAAAACTTTAATATTTCTAATATTTCTCTTCCTGCCATGTTTTCTCTTCCTATACACCTGAGAGATTTGGGTTTATCTGCATCTCTTTATCCTATTCCCCATAACAGAAATACAGCAGAAAGTGTAGAAATATATCGGCCTCAGCGGGTGCACAAAGATCTCACCAATAGAGATTCCAGAGAAATAAAATAAATTACCAAGTGGTCAAACAAAACTGAAATCACATATGCCGATACCCACCCTATTTAAAACATTAAAAAAATTAAAAGTTTGAGTTATTGGGTTCTTTAAGCTCCATGCAACTGGCTTAAAAAAACATTTCTTCTACAGGAGTTTTGTGTTCTGCCTGTAGAAACGACTCAATGTTATACTATGTGTCCATGCACCTGACGAAGATTACAGGCATATTTTGAGCTCAAGGTTTAGAGGCAGGAAAAAAAACCTTTCTGGTTTGCTTTTCTGATTGGAACGTACTGCCAAAAAAATACTTAAAAAACTCTTCTAAACTCAGAGGAAAAAAAATGCTATATATGAGCATTTTTTATTCACAAGAGAACTGACATTTTTTTAAAAGCCCAGTGTGCATGGAGCCTTACTCAAGTTAAAAAAAAGTAAAAGTCAGTCGTCAAAAATGAAAAACACACTAATCAGGAGGAGAATGCTCCTTACTATTCAGAAACAAATTGTGTTTCTCAAAAGTCCAAATCAGATGACTTCTGAAAGGTCAGCAAACATTTTAAAGGAACAGCAGAATTTAGCAGGTGAGAATAGAACTGGCATACGTTTGCACCAGTCATATGAAAAAATGTGCACAGTACTGGCCCAGGTGGATAACACAGGATAAGCGGTTGAGTCAAGGTTTCCCAGGTAAGAATTAGCTTTTTTTCTAAAAAGATGAGATATGGCAAATGGATTTAAAGTAGTAGTATACTCTCCCCTACCAGTTTTGCTCATACAAATTATCACTACAAACAGCTAAAATCGCTGTATGTAAATGTCATCTTACTTGCTTTGTTTTCTTGTAATCTGTTCCATTCCTTTTGATGACATACCGTCACATCTTTAACCTGATTCAGGGCATGCCTTTTGTGCTGTCAGTCCACAAAGATGTATGCCACATTTTTCCTAATATACCCCATGTGACCTTACACATAACAGGGGTGTAAACATCGGCACATTACAGCACACTGCAGCAGGGATAAACCATAGTGATCCTGGAACTATAAAGAGGCTTGGCTAAGAATCCAATGTGCATGATCAGAGATCGGACTAGCAGAAATGGCATGTCAGGACCAATTAACCAGAGGAAGAGGAAAAGTGCAGTTAACATCTTTAATGAAATAACAAAAATAACAGTTCAGGAACGTAGTAAAAAAAAAAAAAAAAAAAACAGAACCCAGGGTTTGGATGCCAAAGTGGCTAATCAGACGAGTCGGGGTCAGGAAACCAGAAGTCAGCATAGTCAGGACTAAAAATCAGGAACAGAAATTGGAAGGGAAATTAGCCAAGTCAGACACAGGAGCACAGGAAGAGATCATAGACCATGCAAGGGCAAGGAGGAATTGAGCTAAGCTGCTTTAATAGCAAAAAGGGTCTGGCTGTAGGCTGGACTAATGAGGCAGGTAAATTGTAACCAGGTGAATCACTAAGGTAACGAGTGGCTGGTTATTAACCGACAGCTCAGCAGCTTCTGAGAACTGAAAGAAAAGAGCTGCTTGTTAGGTACTGTAGCAGGAGCCAGCCCTGAGAGGGCGGATGTAAATTGCAAGACAAATTCAGAAGACAATACTTAAAATGGCACTGGCTTATCCCAAAAAGGAAATGTTTTTAAATAGCTGCCAAACAGTAAGAAACAAATTATTGGGGGTTATCTTTGCTGCTGAATGTGTTGGAATACATTGTATAATGGCTTTTTTTAAACAGATTTAAGAACAAGACCAAAATAGAGCTTACTGGCCACAGTTCGGGACAATATAGTATGTATGCCTGGGCTTTTTTTTTGTCAGAATATGTGCAGGAACTTGCCTATCCCTACCCCCCCCCCCCCACCATGTGAGGGAAGTAAGCAGTGTGGTACATTGTGCAGGCCACATCATCGGGTTGGCGTGACCAAATTGCACAATGGTGGGAGCGTCTTTAAGGGGCATGGTTCATCTCTACACCCCTATCTAAGGCTTACCCCTCTGCACCCGAATCTAAAGCCAACCACTGTACCCCTGTCCAAAGCTCACCCCTGCACCCCACTATCTACAGCTCAACTTCTGCATGATCATCCACAACCCCCACATCCCTAATCTGTACCTTGCTTTTACACCACCTGCCATGTCTTTCCACAACTCAACTCTGCAGTCTTGTGTGCAACTATCTACAGCACACCTCTGCCACCCTGTCCACAACTCACCTCTGCACCTGCTTCCTGTCCACAACTGGTCTCTGCATTTCCTGACTGCAGCCCACCTCCACACACACTTCTTCTCTTCCACAGAGCAACTCTAGTCAAAGTGTACCCTGTCAAAGCTCACTTCTGCACCCATCTTCCCTTAAACTCTGCAGCACGCTTCCACTGCATCCCCCAGAAACATCCCACATTTGCACCTCTCCTTGGCTCTGACCTCTACACCCCACATCCCTCATTTGTTCACACATTTCCCTTCACTGTCTGTAAGAAAGCACTTCTCCCAGCTCCCGTGGCTTATTTTACTTTAACAGTGCATTAAGGGTACTCATTTGTGGCTCCATCTTTCCCCACTGACCAGCAGCAGGGAGGATTTCTGTGGTAGACAGTTGGGAGAGGTGCACGCTGTCACTTGTATACACAGAAGCTGGATTTCTGCATTTACAAGTGACAGTTGTAAGTAGTGGGGGCAGTGTCAGAGGTGGCTAAACCATGGTCCAGCTGACAAAAGCCCTGATGCTAAAAATCTACCACAGCTCACCTATATTGAAATGTGGTGGAGGGACTAAGAGGCCAATTTAAAACAAAGCAGTACCCATATTTTCCATATTATTCATAAAATGTAGAATGCGGTGCCTGCCTGTGTTCTTTGTATACAGTAACTGTGCAGCAAGGAGTTTTCTGTTATGTAGTCATGTTGTATTGTTGTTTACTCTTCTGTCTCTATTTTGTAAAGCGGTGTGCAAACTGCTGGCATTATTCAAATCCTGTATAGTAATTAATATGAACTGTGACGTGTTTCCTAGCACTTTTTACTTTCATTCGAATAAATCAAGCTTTTGCTAGCTTAAGGATAGTGCAAAGTTTAAGGAAATACTACAAAAGAACATTTTCCAGCTTGCTAAAACAAAATTGAGCAAGAGTTATTTTGTAGCAGGACAATGATCTTAAACAAAGGCAATAGGACAGTGGAGCTGTTTAAGAGCAATAACTGAATATCTTACAGTTAAGGCCGTGATCTCAACCTAGAAGACTTAAAGTGGTTCTAAATAGGGATGAGCCGAACACCCCTGGGTTCGGTTCGCATCAGAACCTGCTAACAGACCAAAAGTTTGTGTGAAGTTTAGAACCCTGTTAAAGTCTATGGGACTCGAACGTTTGAAATCTAAAGTACTAATTTTAAAGGCTAATATGCAATTGTCCTAAAAAGTGTTTGGGGACCCAGGTACTGCCCCAGGGGAATGTTTGGGGACCTGGGTCCTGCCCCAGGGGACATGTATCAATGCAAAAAAAGTTTTAAAAAACAGCCGTTTTTTCGGGAGCAGTGAATTTAATAATGCTTAAAGTGAAATGGTAAAATTGAAATATTCCTTTAAATTTCGTACCTAGGGGGGTGTATAGTATGCTTGTAAAGTAGCGCATGTTTCCTGTGCTTAGAACTGTCCCTGCACAAAATGTAATTTCTGAAGGAAAAAAGTAATTTAAAATCACTCGTGGATATAATGAATTATACCGGATACCAGCAATACAGAGAAAAGTCATTCATAAAAAAAGAATGCGTAGGGGCGTGGCTTGCACGCGAGCTGAATGGCCGCATAAACTGAGAGCTCCTGCCAGCCGGTCTAAAGCGACGACAAACAGGCAGGTTTACCGACCCATCGAAACACCCAAGCCAGCGGGTACCACTCAGCGGAGCTCGGGGAGCGATGTCCCGCAAACGGAAAGACGAGCGGTACCTTCAAAAGCTCACAGCCTTCTCATTCCAGCCGTCACGGAGGAGCCTAGTCCAAGATGGCGCTGGCGGCACCGCGAGGAAGACACCCACGGCCTACACAGACCTCCCCAGCAGCGATCCGGGAGAAACAGAGGGTGGATCGTCCTCACCTGCACGCACCGGCTCCCCACCGCTATCCCCTGACACCCGGAGCCCAGCGAAAGCGTGGATGCGCCTAGACCCCGCGCACCAGGCCGGAACTGTGAGTACACATCTCCATAACCCTGACGCCATCTCCTCTCTGCAGACATCCATTGCGGCCTTCCCCACATCAGGACAACCTGTCCTAGACACAACAATGAAGGACATGCTAGTACTTTTACAGTCCTCACTAATGTCCAACCTATCCTCCCTTATGCAACAATTCTCCTCAGACATGCAGCATATGGGTGATAGAGTGTCATATATTGAGGACAAAATGGAGGAGTGCACAGTGACTGTAAACGACCTGGTTGACACATGTATGGCCCAGCAAGATGACACCGATTGGATCAAATCAAAATTAGCGGACCTCGAGGACAGGTCCAGACGCAATAATATCAAAATTAGGGGGGTGTCTGAGTCTGTCCTACCTGCCGACCTACGCTCATTTGCGGGTACCCTTTTCTCCACACTACTGCCTGATTTGTCACCCATTGAGCTGACAATCGACCGCATTCACAGGATCCCCAAACCGCGGCACCTGGCAGACACGGTCCCAAGAGATGTGCTCCTGAGGGTCCACTTCTACCAGGCTAAAGAGCAAATTCTGTACAAAGCACGCACTCTCCAGACCCTCCCTGCCCCATACGCTGACATTCAAATGTTCGCGGATCTGTCCCAACACACGCTTCAGATGAGGAGGCGGCTGAAATCTGTGACCAAAGCCCTCACAAATCACAAAATAACGTACAAATGGCGCCACCCGGCAACTATCCTGGTGACCCACAATGGGATACCTCACACCATCTCTACGACGGAAGGCGGCACCAAACTACTGCTGTCCTGGGGCATCATCCCGGAGCTCCCACAATCCTATGAAGACAAACTGGGAAGACCCTCTCCTCCACATAAAAATGCCATTTCCGCTGGCCACCATCCTACCAAACCCCGATAATCAATCCTGCCTGTAGTTGGACATTGTCTTTCCTTACTACACTTGATATTTGTGCTCTTCTTTTTATTTTTATTTCATTATTTTATTTTATTTTCTTTATCTTGTTTAATCGTTGCCTTTCTTCTACCTGCTCAATAGTTCTCGTATAGGAGCTTGCACTCCTCGGCATACCCTGAATCTACCCCACATCCAACCGGCACTGGACTTTGATTGCGGAGCACTCTCATACTGTGCCCTCATCTATTGCAACTTCGACTGAGGTCTGAGAATCATCTGTCCGCCCACTGCTAACTGTGAGTCTCCTTCCACACACACAGATCCTCTATCTAACCACCATGTCATTCTCCATTCTATCATTGAACGCAAAAGGACTGAATCATCCAGTCAAACGCTCTTCCTTGTGGAAATCAGCCTTATCACTTAACTGTGATATTCTCTGCGTCCAGGAGACCCACCTGACACAACAATCGCACCCCCGCTGCCAACACCGGCAATTCCCCCATATCTTCACTTCGTCTTATACGAAGAAGCAGAGGGGAGTGTTAATTGCTATCCGAGACTCCATCTCTTTCCAATTGCAAGATAGTATTCTAGACCCGGAGGGACGTTTTATCATTTTAATATGTTTGATTAACAATGTTCAGTACACTCTGGTTTCACTGTATGCACCCAATGAACGTCAATTACCATTTCTTAAATCCGTTATGAAAAAAGTCAAGGGCTCCCAGAGGGGTCACCTCCTAATATGCGGTGACTTTAACCTTGTCCCAGACCAGGTTATGGACTCCACTGCGGGACCCAAAAGACATGCATCCCCCCTGAAGAGCTTTATTTCCTCGAACGAGCTGTTCGACGTGTGGAGGTGTTGTCATGCAAGCGAGAGGGATTATACCTTCCTCTCCCCGCGTCACAACACCTACTCGCGGATAGACCTGTTTTTGTCAGACAGGTCGTTACTCCAAAGAATCACTGCCTCAACGATCCACCCCACCACCTGGTCGGACCATGCCCCTGTTAGCATCACCATTGATTCCCAGATCTCCCCATCAAATTCTTACCTCTGGAGGGCTAACAACTCTCTCATTCGAGATCCGCACACTGCTAATCTTATACAGCAACACCTGGAGGAATACTTCTCCCTAAATTCCCACTCCGTGTCTGACCCGGTGGTGCTGTGGGCTGCCCACAAGGCGGTAATCAGAGGAGTATTCATACAACTAGGAGCTAGAGCGAAACGAAATAGAGCGCGGAAAATAGATCAACTGACGGCTGACATAGAGCTCGTCGACTCCCAAAACAAAATTAAGTCCTCTCCCACTCTGCAGGCTAAAATCTTTTCTCTTCGTCACGAGTTGCGATCATTACTTCTAGAATCATTTGAAAAAGCCTGTACAAAAGTAAGGGCTACGACCTACGCAACAGGGAATAAGGCAGGCAGGATGTTGGCATTAAAGATACGAGGTCATAGACTCAAATCAAAAATCCCTTACATTTATCACCCCCACACCAAAGAGAAACTGCTGAAACCCCACGACATTTCAAATGCATTTAGTAAATACTATGAGGACCTTTACAACCTAAAGAATGATAATTACACCACCCATCCATCCCTACAAGAAATAGCAACCTTCCTGGACCGAATTAGCCTTCCTTCACTATCTGAAACACAACTAGAAACACTTAAAGCCCCTTTCACGACCATAGAGCTGAAACATGCAATCGCCAATCTACCTAACGCTAAGTCACCAGGACCAGATGGCTTCACCGGGGAATATTACAAAAAGTTCCAACATGTCCTAACCCCCACCCTCTCTGAAGTTTTTAACTCAGCGGCGACGTCCTCATCCTTCCCCCCAGACATGCTGTCTGCGATTGTAGTAACTCTCCCTAAACCGGGTAAAGAACCGACCTCGCCCCAAAACTTTCGCCCTATATCCCTCCTCAATGTAGACACTAAATTGTACGCCAAACTGATAGCTAATAGAATGAACGATATCCTCCCCACACTTATACACACGGACCAATCAGGCTTCACAAAAGGACGGCAGGCATCGGATGCCACACGGCGGATGATAAATGTTATCCACCAAGCAGGAACATCTGGGACCCCCTCTGTACTCTTGTCCCTAGACGCTGAAAAAGCATTCGACAGAGTACATTGGGGGTTCCTATCTTCGGTTCTCACCAAATTCGGGTTCACAGGCCCCATCCATGGCGCAATCATGGCATTATACTCTAACCCATCAGCCAGAGTGTATTCTGCTGACTCACTATCTTCCCCTTTCACCATTACCAATGGGACCAGACAGGGGTGCCCTCTGTCCCCCCTGATTTTTAATCTGTTAATGGAAACACTAGCCCAATCCATCCGTGCTAATCCATGCATATCGGGCATATTGGTAGGGGGCCAAGAGCAAAAGATCAGCCTATTCGCTGATGACGTCATCCTCATGCTATCTGACCCGCTCTCGTCACTCCCTGCAGTCCAGGAGGCGCTAGCCTGTTTTAGTAAAGTCTCCTACTACAAAATCAATGAAAATAAGTGCCATGTCCTGAACTTAGGAATTAACCCCACCACCACCCTTTTATTGCAACAACTATACCCGTACTCATGGGCAGACCATAGCATCACTTACCTTGGCATCCAACTTACAAAGTCTACCAGCCAGTTATTTAGCTACAACTATATCCCCTTCCGTAGTAAACTCCAGACCGATCTACACAGGCTGGCATCTCAGGAACTGTCCTGGACGGGCCGCTTAGCGGCCTTCAAAATGTTCCACCTACCACAGCTTCTGTATCTATACAGAACCCTACCAATCAACATACCGACCCAATACTTCAAATCCCTTCAATCCACTTTTTCCTCCTACATATGGCAGGGAAAGAGGGCTAGAAGTGCACACTCCACCCTTATTAAGCACCGCAAAGCAGGAGGCACGGGATACGTGGACTTTTACCATTATTACCTGTCCTCGGTCCTTACCCAATCCAGAGAGTGGTTTCTTCCGGAACCACAAACTCCGTGGGGCAGGTTGGAATCCGCTCTCCTCCCTAATTCCTCTCTTGCCCCCTGGTTGCTCTCTACCACTTCTAAGACTAAACTCCCCTCCTTCATCTCCCCCACTATGTCAGCTACGGCACATGCATGGAACAATTTTATCCGCATCTGTCAAGGTTACCCCGAAAACGCCCCCTTAAAAATCCTGATCGAAACTCTACAATTTAATATAGACATGATATCCTATAAAAGTTGGCGTGAAAGAGGCATTCTATTTATCAATGATCTTTTCACAAATGGTAAGGCTAAGTCGTTCCCCACCCTGCGACGAGAATTCAACCTACCCAACTCTGACATATATCTCTACATTAGAACTCGACATTTCCTGACTGCCTCTCCCCATTGGGAGCGTAGCATACCTGTGTCCACCTGGTCCTTTCTCAAACACCCCTCGCCCTCCCGAAAGGGCATATCGCTCTTCTACAATACACTCCAACAGAAGACTACTTTTTCCAAATCACCCGCCCTGCTCAAATGGGAAATTGACTTAGGTAGTCCATACACCACCCAACAATGGGCTACAGCCTGCACAGCCACACTCAGGGTCACTAGTTGCTCTACCCTCTGGGAACTTTCCACCAAAATAAATCAGAGGTGGTACCTGACTCCTGAGAGGTTATCCAAATTTGGTGGGACTCAGAGTGATAGGTGCTGGAGAGGATGTGGACACCGAGGGACACTACTTCATACTCTTTGGAGTTGCCCTAGTTTATCCCAATTCTGGACTTCGGTTTTCCGCATTCTCTCCGAAGCCTCTCACTCTATGATCACTCCCCATCCGGGACTAGCGCTCCTGTCGCTCAACCTGGACCAAGTTCCGGTTCAGGCCAGGCACACTGTCCTACATATACTGTTATCTGCCAGGCTCAGCATTACAAGGAAATGGAAAAATACTTTGCCTCCCACTATAGGAGATGTCATACAAACGACCCAATTGCACTGCACCTATGAGAAAGTACTGGCATTCAGGGATAAGAGCAGGATTGAAACAACCAAGAAGTGGCAGCTATGGTCGTCATGGTATGAAGGTAATAGCTTAAGCCCACTTGCCCTACCATGAGACCTCTGGATCCTTTTTTTTTTTTTTTTCTTTTCTCTTCATTTAGAAACTTGAAGGGGATCCGCCTCGGGGCTCGGGACACAGTCTTGAACCCAGCTGGGGGTGTCTGGAGCTAGAGGCGGCCCTCCCCTGGAACACACATCTCAAAGATACCCTGACTTATTCCCTGCTGCTACAAGGCGGCTTCTATCGAGAACGAAACCCAGTTGTAGATAATAGATTGGTTAAAACCTGTTTAAAAGCCCATGGTGTTGTTTGACCACCATGCTTGTTCTTACGTTGCATTAAGTTTATACCTGTCATGATGTTAAACTTGACGAAACTGCTCCGGCTATAATGTATCTCACTGCTTTGAACTGCACTGTATTGCAATATGTTGCATTGTTATGTGAAAACCTTAATAAAAATCTAATGATGAAAAAAAAAGAATGCGTGGGGGTCCCCCCAAATTCAATTACCAGGCCCCTTCGGGTCTGGTATGGATATTAAGGGGAACCCTGGGTCAAATAAAAAAAAATTATGTGGGGTTCCCCCCAAATATCCATTCCAGACCCTTCAGGTCTGGTATGGATTTTAGGGGAACTCCATCCCAAATTTAAAAAAAAATGCCGTGGACTCACACACATTTTTTTTTATGAATGACTTTTCTCTGTATTGCCGGGAGCCGCGAGTGATTTTAAATGACCTTTTTTCCTTCAGAAATGACACTTTGTGCAGGGACAGTTCTAAGCATGGGAAACAAGCGCTACTTTACAGGCATACTATACACCCCCCCCCCTAGGTAATAAATTTAAAGGAATATTTCACTTTTATTGTTTCACTTAAAGGAATTATTAAAATCACTGCTGCCAAAAAAAATGCAGTTTTTAAAACTTTTTTTTGCATTGATACATGTCCCCTGGGGCAGGATCCAGGTCCCCAAACACTTTTTATTACAATAACTTGCATATTAGCCTTTAAAATTAGCATTTTAGATTTCAAATGTTCGAGTCCCATAGACTTTAACAGGGTCCTAAAGTTCACATGAACTTGCCGCGAACACCCCAAATAGTTCACTGTTCGGCGAACAGGCAATGTTCGAGTCGAACATGAGTTCGACTCAAACTCGAAGCTCATCCCTAGTTCTAAAGTCAGGTTTTTACCCCAACGCATTCTACGCACTAAGATAAAAAAAACTGTGTGCTGTAGCCCCTCTCTGCCCCCCTAATACTTACCTGAGCCCAATCATGATCCAGAGATGTTGCACGAGGGACTCGGCTTTCCGAGACACTCTCTCCTCATTGGCAGCAGTGGGCCCAATTAGTTCCCACTGCTCCCAAATCAAATTTATTGAGCCAATGAGAAAGGGGCGGGATAAAGCCCAGATGTGGCTCCATGTCTGAATGGATACACAGAGCAGCATCTCAGACAGGGTGTTTCAACCCCAAGCTGCTTGCTGTAGGACTCAGGTGGGAGGGGCTGTGAAGACTACTTTTATCCGAAATAGGCCTGCCCACCGTTTCTGAATATACCATTTTTTTGGCAGCTAGCTTCTGCCATAACCCCGGTATTTAGCGTCAAAGTACCGGCGTATAGTTACGCAATTTGCGGCAAGTGTTTAAGCCGACCACCATACATGAATGAAAAATTCAGCCTGTTCAACAGGGACTGATCAAATTTCAATCCATATAATAGGCTAGCTGGTTGTACACAAGTCAATCTACCAATCCAAACCAGTGTACAACCAGCCTGTGGGGTTTTTCCCGGAGGATCAGTGCTATAGCTGGCAACACTGATCATTGTATTCTGATGAACAGTGCTGCACCTTGAATGCGAGGATGGGGGAATCGGCACATTTTTTTCATTCAACATGCTGGTTGAATGAAAGAAAAAATGTATATCCTGTCAAACACCGTCTGAGGAAGCCATGTAATTGGCGCAATGCGCAAGGGGCAGAACCAGTGACATCACTACGCTATAAACTAGAAGTAAGATTGTTTTCCCAAAGTACGACTGCACAAACCTAACCAGTATATGCAATTTTCTCTGTAGTGCACCAGTTTTGTGCATGGCATATTGTGTGTTAATATTTAATAAAATTAGGATAATGTTTTAAGTGGAAAAGAGAAAAAAAAGTCATAGTATTGCATGGAGGTGCGAAGAACAAGGAGGAGACGTGCATGGTCCCACCAGATTAATGAAAGTCGTGAAAGAAGACCGGGAGTTAATAAGCCCCTTTTTAAAGAGGAGGGCTCAAGCTAACCTATCACAATTATGGGTTAAAAAAATAAGTTGAGCATGAAGCAAGGACGACAGAAAGGCGATCACATATTTTATAAATGGTGTGGAGCACAAGGTAACATAAAGAGGACTTTTATATCCCCAACACACAGTGATATTACATGTTTTAAATTTAGGCAATGTTTAGTAGCACATGAATTGATTTTTTTTTTACCATTGATTTTCCAGCACGTGGAATCTATTGATTAATGGTGATATTACTATTTGTATACCAGAGTTTTCTGGGGGCAGCCCTGCACTATATTTTATATTTATGATTGGAGGTGTTTTTAGAACAATGTAGTGTTCGGCCGTGTACACACGATCGGCAAAACCGATGAAAACAGACTGAAGGACCGTTTCATCGGTCCAAACCAATTGTGTGTGGGCCCCATCGGTCAGTTATCCTTTGGTCAAAACAAAAGAAAAACTTGCTTTAAAATGTGACCGATGGACGCCTGACCGATGGGTCAAAAGCGATCGTTAGTATGCAAAAGCATCGGTTAAAAGGCCATGCATGCTCAGAATCAAGTCGACGCATGCTTGGAAGCATTGAACTTCGTTTTATCAGCACGTCGTTGTGTTAAAACACGTAAACGTCACTGCGTTCTAACACGATCGTTTTTTTAATCGATGATGTGTAGGCACATCAGACTATCAGTCAGCTTCATCGGTTAACTGATGAAAACGGTCTTTCGGACCGTTCTCATCGGATGGACTGATCATGTGTATGTGGCCTAAGCCAATGTTTCTCAACTCCAGCCCTCAAGTACCCCAAACAGGTCATGTTTTCAGGATTTCCCTCAGATGAAACGGCTGTGGTAATTAAGAAGGCTGTGAAACTGATCAAACAACCTGTGCAAAATAATGGAGCCTGAAAACATGATCTGTTTGGGGAAGTTGAGGACTGTAGTTGAGAAACATTTGTGTAAGCAGCATAGGAATAGAAGTAATCGCTTTGGATTATTATTGATTGCGCAACAGTTTATTGCTATATAAATATCTATAAATTGTAATGGACATTGACTGAATGAACTCATTTCAAACAGTATATTTAATTTTCTCCTTTTTTGCTTTTGTCTGGCTAGTCATCTGTGACCTCACAACAAATTCCAAGGGAGCACACCTTGATATCTGGATAAGACTTGACATTGGCTAATCAAGCCACATGCTTTAAAGGGGTTGTAAAGGTTCAAATATTTTTTCTTTTTAAAAAACATGTCATACTTGCCTACACTGTGCAGCTCGTTTTGCACAGAGTGGTCCGATCCTGGTCTTCTGGGGTCCCTCGGCGGCTGTCTCGGCTCCTCCCCTCAAGAGCTAACCCCCTTCATGGGAAGCTCTCTCCCAAGGGGATTAGCTTGCGGGCGCATTCCCGTGATACATTCGGCGGCTATAGCCGCCGACCACCACTCGACCCCACCCTCAGCAAGCCAATGGCTGGGCTGCCACCAATCTATCCAATCAACAGACAAACTCCGGGGAGAAGAGGATTTCGGGGGACGTGCATAGCAGGTGAGCGGTTTCAGGTAAGTAAAACGGGGGGGCTGGGAGGGCCGTCATTGCCAGGTGTTTTTTCACCTTAATGCATATGATGCATTAAGGTGAAAAAAACATGAACATATACAACCCATGAACTCATTGCAACCCCACTGTGCCCATTGCAACCTCACTGTGCCTGAGTCGGTGTACCTGAAATTGACAGGCTGCAGGTGTCCATTCATTGTTTAAAAGTAGCTGTCTCCTCCTGGTCCCTTCAGTGATGGGCGTTGCTCAGCAGACACAGTTCCGCCTATCACGGACATTCTCTCATCCCCGGACTCAGTTTCCCAGCAGACATTGTATTTAGTGTTCCGCCAATCACGGACGTCCTCTTGTCCGTGGATGAAAAGACGTCTGTGATTGGCGGAACACTAAACACAGTGTCTGCTGGGAAACTGGGTCCGAGGATGAGAGAACGTTCATGATAGGCAAAACTGTGTCTGCTGAGAAACGCCCATCACGGAAGGGACCAGGAGGAGGCCGCAACTTTTAAACAATTGACGCCCGCAGCCTCTCAATAATTCAGGTACATTGACCCGAGTATAAGCCAAGGGGGGTATTTTCAGCCTTTAAAAAGGGCTGAAAAACTCAGCTTATACTGTATATACGGTATATGACATTGTACAGAGTTAAGAGATCAGCTCACAGTATGAGATGTATAGGATGGCAAAATATGTGATATAAAGAACAGCAAGAAGGGCAAAGCCTTTAACTGTACTTATTACTGGCTGGCGTTCTCTGCCTTGTTACCCACGTGCCTGTTGTGTAGGCCTACTGTAGGCCTACTGTAGCTTACCGAGACTGCTAGAGGGATTTCAGACTGGATTCACACCTATGCATTTTTAGTGCATTTTGCAGATTTGCACTACAGAATGTGTCCCATAGGAAACCATGGTAAATGGACTATAGTGCAAATCTGCAAAAAACACTAAAACTGCATAGGTGTGAATCCAACCTTACTCCTGCTGGCTGCAGAGCACCTCACTTGAAGTAAGCAGCCCAAGCTCATAACACTTCCTTGCAATATACACAGATAGAGAACCGGCTCCTCTTCCATTCATTAGGTCTCCCGATGGTGGCTGGCTTCCACAGCTCTGGTTCCCAGATCTGTACCAGTCTCACCTCCTTGCAGGCTGTACTGCCCAGCTTGTGCAGAAATGGTAATGCAGAGTTCTCTGCAAACACAGCCTTAAATGAAAGTCCAGCAAATGCTGGGAGACCTAATGGATATAAGAGGTTGGTGCAAAGTAGGTGGCTTCAGTGAGTTTCTTAGCAAGGGGTAGGGGGTTTGGTCCTCCCTGCGTAAATAGTTTTTGGTGGTAGGGATGCTACAGATGGCACAGGGGAAGTTTTGCTTGTGTTCTGCACCCCGCTGATGCTGGCTTTAGAGGAGGCTGACTGTAGCTGAATATATAAGAGCAGAAGGCGAGTGTGCATGCATGGAGAACCTTCACCCAAACGCCCTCATCCCTGTCCATTATAACACTCACCTTTGCTGGCAAAGACCAGCTGTAAGGGGCTGGAACTTGGCAGCAGTACATGTTCTAGACCCCTGAGACACTGGAATTTTGATGAAATCCTGGGACAATCGCACAGTATCTGGATTGGTTGAAATTGTTAATTTGGTGATTGGTGACTGACTGTTGCTTGGTGAAAACCTGGGTTTACATACCATTACAATGATCAGTCACTGCAATATTCAAACACTAAGGTGGAAATCAAGATGGGGCAATTGTATTTCTTCTTTTAAATACACGCTTAAAAAAAAACGCTTCTTTTAAATACACCAACTAGAGGGTAATTATACAGATAGGAGAGGTTAGATTCTCCTCAAACAAAAGAATCTGAATTTAGGATGTTTTAGACTTTGATCTAGTATCAAACTATAAGACAATCAGCAGAACATTTAACTGTTGCTGGTTGTATTGTAACTGGGCACATGCTATTAATATTACCAATGCTTCAACAGTTCTATATCACAGATCCAGAACAAGCATGTAACCCACAAAAGTCAAAGAAAAGCTAGAATTTATAAAATTTGTGCGTCCCAAATCATAATGTAATAAGAATTTTTTGAGATGTTGGGCCAGAAATGGCAGCTTACAAGGTATTACATTAAAAACATGTTTACCTGACAAGCCTCCTGTAGTGAAATCTTTGAAAAAGTACTTGGAGAATCTTATGTTCTAGTTAACTGAAACTACAGCTATCCAGCTACAGTATACTACAGTAAAAGTACAATAAAGAACATTTTGGCCTACATTTTTTTTCTATGGTTTCCAAAGACAAAGCTTTCCTTAATACAATACACAGTCAGGCACCAAATCAGTTAACCCCTTAAAGTGTATAACAAATAAAAATGTTGGGGCTCTAACCCTTCCCCACTCTAAAACAAAAAGAAGCTTTGGGCTTGTCATGCACTTCAAGCTTAAGCCTGGTATGAGGAGGCTTCATTTATTACAATGTTCTCCTGAAATTGTTATGCTTTGTCAACGGAAGAAAGCTCCTGTTGCATTAAGGATGCTGAGGATTTGTTTCCTGGTTCAGGCCATGCTCCAAACCTGCTCAACCCATGCAGAGGAAAATTTAAACATACTGTAATTTGCATACATGTTTCTGGCAAGAAAAAGGGGGAAGGGCAAACTAATTCCCAAGTTTCTCATCACAGAAAAGTCATATTTCTTAAATTCTTATGGGGTTATATTATAGGGCAATTTTAGATGCATACAACGCTTAGCTGAGCTGAATAGTAAAAGGGTCATGCAGAGCTGTGTAATGAAAGTGTTATTCTATAGCTTGAACAAAGGGTTTTATGTCTGAAGCATAGAAACTCTGCAAACAAAGCTTCTTATGACTTGTAGCACAATTTTATTCTTAGCCAAAACATTCCATTATAGATTGAGCCAGCCAAAAACAATTTACTGTAATTGCAGTTAGGTATACATCACTGCATATTTTGCCTGTGGTCAAGTATTACAGTATATGAATTCACAACTGCAAACCAAAGCCTTAATATTATACCCTGCACAGTTTAGTATATTTATATGTTGGTAATCGGTGGCATAGCTGCATATTGCCAGATTCCAGTACAAATTGTTTCCTCCTACCTTATTGCCCCAGACTAGTTCGGAACAAATATTCTCCAAAGCTGTTCTAAGCGCATTAATGCTTCCCCATATAGTCACTGCAATTTGTCACATGACCAAATGCATAAGGATCAGGATCAATGAACTGTGCTCTAACTTTCAGTTTTTTTAATGCACACAGTTACCATTGCAAGGCTGCAAAGTGGGGCAGGACATTGAGAGCAGGATACATTCTTGACTGCTGGAAAACTCTGTTCCTGAATCACTAATCCTGTTGTGCTTAGTGCAGATTTCACTGCATATTTTGTCTACTTAATAATATAGCAAATATTCAAATAAATATTACAAAAAATAAATAAAAAATTTGCTGTTACAAGATATAGCAAAAACAGTTGTATGCGAAGCCTGGTGTATTTCGGAGACTGGGTCATAAATGTTTATGCCAGTTATCCCCAGGGGCAGTGATATTAGCTGCATTCTGCCATCAAAAAAACCTTCTGTTTAGTGGCTCAACTAAGCTTATTAGTTTACGTTACCCTGCTACAGTTGATAGATGGCAATAGAGAAGCTATGGGTGGCTCCCGTCCACCCTAACTATTCTATAGAGCACTATCTCTTCAACCAGCATGATAACCTTACTGCGACCTAGGTCCCCTCATTTATGCCTTGTAGAGATGTGCCTGTAGACAGCATACTTTGACCACCAGGTGGACCCAAGAACTATTTTTTTTTTTTAAATATTTTCAGGTTTTTCAGAGTGCTTATGAGCGCCCTTCACCATTACGCCCAATCGCTGACTACTTCCCTACAATTTTACAAACTGAAAATTGAAAAAAAATGTGCCTGAAAGGCCCATCAAGCAAAGACATATCTCCCAAATATATAAAGTGCCGATCTCTTCGCCTTTCCAGCCTCCCCCAAAACACCACTATATGAAAAAATTGGGAAAAAATTCTGGGGGAAGGAGCTGCCTTTCTCAACTGGGCAAACAATTTTGTCTCAGGCAGCTAAGAGTTCAATCTGCTTTTTATATAAGAAAATCAATATAAGATACTTTTTTATTGGTTTTACAGTCCATCTATTCTTCGGCTATTAACAGGTGTTGGAGATGTAAGAATGATCTTGGGATACTCCACCACATCTACTGGTTTTGCCCATTTATTAAACCTGACAAGCTAGCTATACCCTTATACATCAAGTTTTTGGCTCCTGAATCCCATATACACTTAAAAACATACCTCTTGGGTTTACCCCCCCCCTCCTAATTTCTCTAAAGCATCCAAGAGGCTGCTGTCACACATCCTCACAGCAGCACAATGTTTAGTAGCCCTTAAGTGGAAACATGAACCTCTCTTTGATAAAGCTTTATGCTAGGATGTGAGATGTCCAAAAAGGATGACATATTTAATCACGGGTCGCTGTACACCTAGATCTGTCAATTAGTATTTTATTGTATCATAACTGTATTGTCTCCCTTTTAATATTGTAACTGTTGGTGCTATATAAATCCTGTATAATACTAATAATTAGGAGTAATGTTATTATAAGATGTTGTCTGACTTATGCCTTATTCTCAAGTTCTGACTGACAATGCAGAATACGCACTCTCATACTTTCCAGGAAGCACTGTATAACTAATTATTCATCCTTCATTTGCCATTTATTGTGGCCTATTCCTTATTAGTTATGAAAAGTATTTAAAAAAAAAAAAAAACAACCTTCTAACTGCCCATGTTCACACAATGGGGCAGCTTCCACAATTTTTTTTTCTCTGGCTGTGAATTGTGTGTGTGGGAGGTTCAAAATGTAGTATATACCGTAGTATGTACATTTACCGCGCTACTCAAATAACATACAAAAAAAATAAAAAATAGCAGCCAACACAACTAAATGAGATCAATTTAGCAAGACAAAAACAAGAAAAAAATGTGTAGCGCTAAATTAAGTATTAAATGATGACAGTGTGTGATGAGTGATCAGCACAAAAAACATGGGAAAAAAACAGACAAAAAATGCCACCAGTAGTGTTCAAATAGAGTGTCTGTTAAGTTGAAAACAGTCTTTGTAAAATCCAACAAGATTGATGCAATCATGACTTAGTGTATCCAGATAAGAGATCCACCACCAGTGAAAATGATGAAGGCTTACCAGATGAAATGGACCATCATGATGTATTTAAAAAAAGTAATTTACAGGGTCTTCTGAGTTATCCATCAATTTGGATGACCCTTTGGATGTGATTTTATTTCTGGTCTCTCTTCATTCTGGTCTGGTGTGTCACTACACGGTCCCAACGTTGAAGTTTCATCCTGTAAAGAACCTATGATGTCCTTTAAAGCGTGCCTGACCTAATAAGTATATGCTTATTTTGGTCCATTTCCTCTGGTAAGCCTTCATCATTTTCACTGGTGGTGGATCTCTTATCTGGATACACCAAGTCACGATTGCATCAATCCTGTTGGATTTTACAGAGACTGTTTTCAACTTAATAGACACTATTTGAACACTACTGGTGGCATTTTTTTCTATGTTTTTTTCCCATGTTTTTTGTGCTGATCACTCATCACACTGTCATCATTTAATACTTAATTTAGCGCTACACGTTTTTTCTTGTGTGTGGGAGGTTGACTTCTACTATACAGGTATACCCCACTTTTAAGTACACAATGGGGTTTATTTACTAAAGCTGGAAAGCGCAAAATCAGGCTCATTTCTGCATAAAAACCAATGAGCTTCCAGGTTTCATTACCAAAGCTTAATTGAGCAATCTAGGGTTAGAAGCTCATTGGTTTCTATGCAGAAGTGAGCCTGATTTTCCGCTTTGCAGCTATAGTAAATAAACCCCATTGTGTACTTAAAAGTGAGGTATGCCTGTAATCCAGCTGGAAGACATACACACTTTCAAGTAGGAAGTGCAAACAGAAACAAGAACGATGAAAACCCATGTCAAACAATCACAATGAAAACATGCACCTAAAAACAAAGTCACCAGCTACAAAATTACTGGGAATCTATCAGAGGTATGGCTGTGTGTTATGGTTAATCAGTTCTGACATTAGAGTGTTCTTAAATGTAAATGATGTCAGACTGCTAAAGCTAGACCAGTTTAAAGATAATTTTCTATTGGCTGCTGGGGTTATTGAACTTTGTGCTGCTTTGCTGAATAAGCTTGATATTTTAAGCTGTTTGTACAGAGCCAGACAGAAACAAGAAATGTCAGGCTATGTAAATGGCAGTACTGGATATTTTAGCATGTTGGTAAGTGTCTTTCAGAGTAAAACCCGGTCATTCCTGTGTCCACAGGGAGACGTGAGAAGGCTTTTATTATGCTTGTGCTGGATTTACCCATTAGCCACAATGGGAAAATAGATAAGGCAGCTTCCAGCAGAAAATACGTTGTTTGGAGACAGTAGTCTTTTGCCTGGCCTATATCAAGGGCAATTATTTAGTGAAGGCATAACAGATATTCAAAATATATATATAAGAATAGAGATATAATATATGAGTGTAGGAGCTCCTGTCCCAGACCCTTAGCCCAAACATAAACTGACTTCCTTATGCATTACAGTGGTGCTCTGATAAGACATTCCGGATGGTATTTCTTGTTTTCTGCAAGCTAACCTGTAGGCTGGAAACACATAGGATCACCACTTCCTGGTTCCTACATGTGGCTTTGAACCTGCTCTATAGTACCTGAAATCCTCAAAATTGGGGATGCTCTGTACTTCAAATAAGCAGTCTTACTATTGGTGGTGAAAAGCCCAACTACCAATTAGACGTGTGCAAATGAGAACGGCTGTACTAGTACTACTACTATTATGTAAAGATCAATCAGCGCCACAAAAGTGCTACGTGCTAAATAAATTAAGATTAAATTATTGTGCAATTGTACAAATAACTATAATTAAAAATTAATTAGCTGCAGCTGCTGAACACTCAGTGTATCACTTCACCATCAGAAAGTGTTTATTTTATTTTAATTTATGGAAATGTAATATTTATATTTTTCACTGTTAAGATTCATTTATTTAAATAGTCACGTGAGTCGATAGCACTGAACTATTTACACAATAAGTACTATGGACAAGGAATTTGCTGTAAAAGTACCCATGATTTTGTGGGTCCCGGGTGCTATATTTTTTCTGGCCCCCACACCCCCAAAATTCCCTGTTGCCTATATTTCCAGGCAAGTTTACAATATATTAGGTTTATCAGTAATCTATGCTGTATCATTTTAATGACATAAGATAGGTGTATAAAGTTTCTGCCAAACTTGGAATCAGACTATAAATTTATTCTGATAATCTAGCCTACTTTTACCACACTACATTTCATTTTAAAGTTTTTAAGCAATTCAATATAGAACACAAAAAGCACAACAAAAATGTAGAACAGTCTGTTTTATTACCTTATGTAATAAAATGTTTTTATTATTTTTTATCATTTTTGTACAACATACATTAATTTGTGTATCAGATGTTAAGGGATGTGGATATGAAGAAAAAATGTGGTGACATCACAATATCTTACAACAATACACAAGGAGTCTGAATTTGATCAATCTCTTAGTGTATAACAAGGGTGGATAGCAAAGGCACACATAGGTTTATGCAAAAGTAAATAAATATAATGAAAACATGTTCAGCCATAAAACACATGGCCATTTCCAAAAATACTGTAAATATTTTTATCAAAAAGAAACGTTTGAGGGGGCAGAGTATATAAGCAGAGGAATTAAAAACTGCAGTTTCCCAGAGGAACCAATTACTACTACGTTGCTTCTGACTGGTTCTTATAGTCAGGATTTGATTTACTAAAGTGTGAAAGTGAAGAGCAGCGAACTTGTGACCACTTTAAATACCCAGTCAGGTACAAGAAAGCTGAAAACAGGTATTCTACTAGGCATAATTTGATTCTTTCTGTAAATTCACTACCCCTTTCTCATTTAACACTTTAATAAGTCAGACCCACAGACTGCAGCTATTTGAGTAAACATTGCAAAGTAGTCTTTTGTAGTTTGGTCTGGTTCATACTTTAACATCTTGAAGCATATGACTTTCTTAAACATATGACTGATGCGTATTGCTGTAGAAAGACCATTGCTCTCTGTGTGGAAGCAGTGTTCTCTCTGCAGAGAGGTCCATTGCCGAGTCTGATCTATAGAAAGTAAATCAGCAGAGTTTTTACTCCCTGATAATGGAGAGCTCAAGCTCTGACTCAACACAGTGCCAGTACTTAACACAGGTACGTGTCAGACTTGAAAGAATGCAAACAGATACCACTCCAGGTGAGATCATCCCCTAAATCCCCTATTCCAAGGAGATGGTGTCGGTCCAGTCCATAAACTGAGTAGTCCAGATACATGCAGAAGCTTTATAGGATAAAATTCTGATAAACTGAACACCACAAGCCCAAGACACGAGACAACATATTTGTATTGTGGTGTACATTTATCTGGATTTTATCCGATAAAACTTGCATTTATCTGAGGACTAGAGTGGGATCAGCTCCCTTTTGTACATGTACATGGGGGGAAACACTGCTTTTAAAACAGAAAACTATGGCTCTGCTCTACAGCATCCTGGCAGGGAACAGACTTTTCTACTCAGGCTGCAGCTGTTTTTTTTTAAAGAAAATAAACCATAAAGATCACTGTGCACCCTACAATCTAACTGTACAATACAACAATCAACTTTAGATTTACTAAAACTATGTAGTATAAGAACCTACTTATGCTTTCTAATCAATTTGTATCAAACCAGACAGGGCCTTGTGCTGTATAGTTGTTGGTAGACCTAAAGGAGATTGTACAGCCTGACTGCAATATGTGAGGCGGGGTTAAGAAATTACATACCTTTTGCTTTGAGGAACCTAAATGTGCATTTAACTGCACTAAAAATGTAAAAGTGTGAACCGGCTTTAAGAAACTGATGATAAAGTGTAGAAAACAGAACACTGAAACCTTTACTTGCTGCCATACTAGTAACAAATCCAATTCAATTTCAGACTTCAGTTTTAATTTTTTTAAAGGCTTCTCAAAATCGAGTTCTACTTGCTTATTCAGCTCCATATATGTAGATATATGTTGCATTTTGTTTTTTCAATAACCTACTTTTTACAAAAATTCATGTAAAGTAAACTTAGAACCCACACATTTAAGAGTTTACTAGCAATAAGCAAAACTATGGTATTTTAACTGCACTGCAGTTAGTGTCATCCACTTTTCAGTAGATACAATCAGTACGTCTGCTGTTGCAGTGGTCATTGACCCTCATGGCACATATGCATTTACATAAATGGAAGACACACCTGGAATGCAACATCAACTAGATTTGGTGTGTCTGGCCTTTATGTTTAATATAGGGAGTACAGGAAAGCACAGAAAATGCAAATAGGTTGCTTGAAAGCTAGAACTTGGGTAGTTGTCAATTTTTATTTTAATATTAGCAATTTAAAACCACAGCATGAATGACAACATTATTCTAATCTAAACAAAGGACTATATTATACAGAAAGTTTCCTAGCTGGAATATGATGATTTGCTATCATATTGTGTTGGATTTTGTTTTAAACGGACTAATTGTATAATTAGAATAAACTGTACAGTTGGACTGAAAGCTATCCTATCATAGGTTTTTAAATAACTATATTATGGTCACCTCATGAATTGTTGCGTTATGAGCCAAGCAGCATTAAGGCCACATCAAAAGGCAACCAGATGTAACACAGATGATTTTGATTTAATTGCATTTCAAATTAGAGAATCCAGTGTGGTGATAGGAAATAGATTTAAGGCATCCACAACCAACAACCACCTTGGGCACCATAAATCCAGTAAGGAATCGCATGGTGCTTTATGGTTTGAAATAGTGCCCATTTACCTTGCCCCAAACAATGATTTGAGATACAAATCAGTCACAGCTAAAATGTAGTCCCTCTTGCCTACTATCTTCTACAAAGCCCATAGAGTTTTTAGAGGAGTCTTTTTTTTAAGATATCCCCCAGCTTCCTTTAATACAGTTCATGCATACCTCCCGCACTGCAGCTCCAACATTAAAAAGCTAGTGCCAGGCTGTCTATACCTACACACCAACATCCCAGAGAGTTGATTAGGACACTGCTCCTGCTATAGGGGCAAGTCAAATTCAAGTCTATAGGACATTAGTAAACAGTCCAAAATGAAGAAAGGTCTCCCTATGACTATACATCCATACAATCAGGGGTGGACGTTTAGGACTTGCACCCCTTCCAGAAGGCCTGAGCGGCACACAATGCAGATTTTGGGTCACATTAGTAAACAGGCAATATATTCTTAACGTTTGCCCTGCAGACAGGAGGTCACAATCATCTAAGGTGGTAAGTATAAACCTGTAGGAGAGGGGGATGGGGATCGTTATGTGTACTGAGAGCTAGATGGCGAGGCTGGGGGATTTTTTTTAAACAAGTACTTTCAAACAAGTGCTTCTTAATCTACACTAATAACATAAGTGCGATTTCAGATTTTCTCTGCATCTCAAAACACTAACAAGACATTCTTGTTTTATTTGATTCACTGGAGACTTTTTACACATTAAACCCTTAATATAGACAAAGAAAGAAATGGATCAAAAAGTTTATCTGGGATAAAGAAAGACAGAACAGTTTAATTTCTCTGGAATGCATAGAGCAACAGAACAATTTTATATCTTTATGAAATAATGCTAGGCTTCCCTTGCAAAGCGACAACTTTCAGTCATACAAAGTTTGACACATTTAATCGCCTGACAAAATGTAGCCATTAACTATGGCTATTGTGGACATACAGAGGCAGAGATGATTTTTTTTAAATTTAATAGGTCATATACTTAACAAGCACAAAGAATATAAAATGTATAATGACAAACCAGAGAAAATGGAATGAAATGCAACCACCCTTGTTATACACATTATTCTAACCCATCTTGAGTTTGTAAAATCACTTCTATATGACAGGTCTTTAAATAACTAATTTTAACCAATTAAATAAAAATCGGACAAACCTGGTATAAAAGTCAACACAAGAGATCAAATAAAAAAACAAAAACAAAAAACAAAAAGGTCTCTTAAGTATGTTGTTGATACAGATGTTATAGTAGGTTTTGTAAAATATATCCTCTGAACAGAAACTAATCGAATGGAAATAAAAAAAAGAGAAATAAAAAAAATCATTTGTAATGTCCTTCTGGTTGCCCCTATTCTAGCAGTATTGTAATTACAGCAGGAACCAGCCTGCTTTAAAACTATCTAACTTAATTTCAGACTGTACATACATACTGCAAGTGTGGTTTGGATAGTTCTTACGGAAGCTAGCCAATCACATTCCGTATTACATCCAGTGTGAACACCAGACATGAAGACAGTACACTAGCTGATGCATAATATCACCATACTGAAATGATATGATTGAGTAAAGGGGTAATATTGGAAAAGGAAAATGCCACCCTCAACAGTGGACATACTGATAGTATGATACAAGGGTAGATTAAGAACAAGGTTGGCACATCCAGAATGAATGATCACATGTATTACATGGTGCAGTACTGTCTGAGGGATTATGGAGCTGTGTCTTATCGCTACATTCTTCTCCAGACTACTGTGGATTTATCTCCAAAATACCCAGCAGGCACTGCAAGCACTGGTCAGGAGCATGGAGGTATGAGTAAATAATTATTGGGTATCGGATAGGAAAAGGTTTAGGTACTACAGCTCACAAGTACACAAAACTCAAGGTGTAAGGCACAAATTTACATGTGGAAGAAAAGGTTATTCACAGATAGAATTTTCCCATAAACAACCTGTAAGTTCAGTCTATGCATGGTTTCAAAGCTGGCAGATTACTCAATTTTACACCATCGGTGGATCTCATTTGCTGACGTACATGCAACATGAAGTAGGATGGCACAGCACAAAATGGTGCCTTCACAGAAAATAATCACTACTGACGAGACGATGCTGACAGCAATGGCGTACACAAGAGTGCAAGATATATCACAAGAAGGATTTTACAGTTCCTACATGAAGTCAAATTAAAAGTGAGATCCTTGTTTCCATATGAAATGAAAAATAAAAATGTCAAAGGCCCAGCCAGTGAATCCTTTCAATTAGAAAATAAATATTCCCCTTTAATCCTATTGGATCTGGATGTTTTGCAACATACTATTTGGAAGTCGCACACCCTTCCTGGAGATGATGGCGTTAAAAGTATAAAAAACTAGTTGATAAACAAAAGGCGGAACAGAAGATGAACATGAAGGAAGATTGAAATGCAATCCAAATTTTAGAATGCCAGCACAAAATATATCTTCTGCCAATTTATTGGAAAAAAAATAATAAAATAACTCAACTACTTTAGTTAGCAGTGTCATGTTAAATAAGAATCATAAGTTCATTGTCATTTATTTGTTTTTTTCCCTCCACAAAGCTGCTCATAAGGTGATTTGCAGGACAGTCATTTCCTTAGGAAAGACAAAATGAACAATAAATAATCAAAGTTACTATTGTTAACTGGTCACATGTTATTCAATATAAAGAGAAGTGTAGCAGAGATCAGGAGGAACCGTGCCCAGTTAGGCATCCATCTGCTAATCAAGCGACTGTAACACTGATGGGCATTTCACAGTATCTGCACATAGTAAACGTCTGCCATTTATTTAACTTTGCGTTAGCATTGTCTCTGAAGTCATGCGTCCCTTTCTTTTGTCTCGTTGTCCGTTACTCTTCTACCCTCCGTCTACCAGTCCTGGAGGAGTTTCAGGAGGTAACATTCAACTTTGTGCTTTTGGCTCATGAGATGTGATGTTCTGGGGTTAAGTCTTAACAAAGACAACTGTTTATAATTGTGTGCAAGTCCTGCAGTTGTAAATATAAACCATACATCACATAATTTTGTAAGAAAATATTCACTTTCCTTTCCAAAGAGTTTGTAGCTTAATGATAGCCTTCTTGGAAATTGAAGTTTATTGATGAAGTTGCAGTACACTGGCTCATAATGGCAAATTCTTTTTAGCTGGTATTGAACCCTTCTGATCTAATTATGTACATGCATCATTGGACCTAATAGAAGATGAACATGAAGGTTTAGGAGGTACGTCTGGCTTTAAGGAGGGAGTACGTTTCACACCTGATCTGGGCAGAGAGTTATAAGCATTAATGCTAGGCTGCCTTGTAAGAGTCACTGTCTGCCCTTGAGCAGCATTGAAATGTATAGAGTCTACTCTTTGTGGAGTAGGGGGAGGATTGTCCCCTCTACCAAAGCTCTGATGTCTGGAGAGATGAGACGAATTTGATGAATTCGTATTGTTTCTTTTGAGAGTTGAAGATTGGTGAGTTCTTGTGAGCGAGTTTGTAGGATAGTTTCTCTTGTATTCCACACTGTATGCGGAGGAGTGCATGTCTATTCGTTTGCCCATTCCATTCTGGGACATTGAGGAACTTGGAGGACCTAGTGAAGCCTCCCTTTGAGGTACCTTTGGTGGAATGGTATCTAGATTTTCCACCAAGTTGACACCGTGATTTGGACTTTTGCTGGCAGCAAGGTGCTCTTTAATGGTTTTGTACTCTAGAGTGGAACTCTGATTTTCAATAGATATTTGTGCCACCTCTGTTATTTTTGGCTGGTCTACATAGTCATGTTGATACCCTTGCTGAGTTATTGGAAGTACTACTACACTTGGAATGTGGCTGGGTGATGCACGAAGAGGCAAATCAGTTGGTATAACAGGTGATGGCATTGGTGGCATATCTTTTGTACAGGCATTGATAATATTTTGGTTTCTTTCCCAGTCTCTGCTACCTCGGCTGGGCTTTCTCTTTTGTTGCAACGTTGGAGTGGACTCAGGAGTTGGTAGAGCTGCCAAGTCTAGGTGATGCTGTTCAGCTTTGATTAACATCTTTGCAGTTGTGCCTGGGGTGGCAAGTTTTCCATTATGCATTAAAGGTGTAAGGATGGCCTCCGGTTTAGGATCCTTGCCCTGACCATCACCGAAGAGTCCACTTAACTTGGTAACACTTGCCATTGAACCTCTACGGGAGTGACTAAGGTCTTTGTCTTTCCTCTGCACCACATCCACATCTCTCCTGCGGTGGTCACAGATACAGTAAACAATAATTCCAGAGAAGACAGCACCCATGACAAAAGCAAGAATTACAGCAATGGCCAAAAGTGTGACTGGAACAAGCTGGTCGTGACCTTTGAGATAACTTTCACGAATCACCCCTGCAACAAATATGACAAAAAGTTAACTAAGTTAAAGTGTATAAATAACAAAAGCTATTGTCATTAGTGCTTAAAACAAATACCATGCATTTTCTTATTTTTATTTTTTTTCAAATTGAAAAACTTTATTACTGTCTCTATTCTAGCATCAGATAATGCATTGGATTCAGTGAAAAATGTGTTAAACTTCAACTTTCAGGGAAGATTGTGAAGTCGTTGTTTCTATTTACGTGGTAATCAAGAATGTCTACTGCAATTATACATATGTTCTCCCATCATCTTGACAGCATAAAAATGAATGTGTCACATTGTCATGTTTGATTAATTAAGTAAAAATAACATATACTATTCTAAGTGTCATAACTGTGGCCTGGGGAGAATTTTATGTACAAAGTCTAATACCGATGGCATTATAATTAATGTAAGAAATTGTATGTGATGCACACAAAAAAAATCTATGTCAGAGTATGTACATATTAAACATGTGTATATGAATTCATTCTAGATACTCTGATAATCAAAAGTAGATTATATAAAGAATAATGTCCCACTACACTACTGTTAATTATTCACTAAGGAGTTTAATGTCAACAGAAGTGCACAAGGCTACAGCCCAAATGTATTATAAAAGCCATAGAATTCCAGGTTGGATTTTAATAGTTTTTAAATAGAGGTAAATCCAATCACTAAATTCTCCTACAAGCCTTAATATGTTCATTAATTTCAAACTTTTTAAATCAGCATCTTTCACCTGTTGATCTTCATTCAGGCACTTCCTCCCAACTGTGTTCATACATTGTCACCCTTTCACATACACCCCTGGTTAAGACTAAAAGCAGGCATGGTCCACTATTACCAGTATCAGAATTCCTTTCCATTGTGCTGTGCAAGTGATGCTGGAGCATGTATAGAAGTATGGTATATAAGCAATTATGGGAAGAAATGCAGCTGTTGCCCAATTCAGTTTTTTTGCTTTTTTTTAATCGGCTTTCCTTTTTATAATATAAAATAGCCCATTACTCTTAAAGTTTATGTAAACTGTAAATATAAAATTTAAAGTGTTTGATAATTGTATAAAATTATCTGTTGATCCTGCCAGAAATGTTGAAAGCCAACAAACTTTCCATGCTCTCCCAATGTGCTTAATGTTATCGAATTCATTGTTCTCTGAAAGCTACATGACAGGAGAGGGAAGGGGGTTCCACAGTCCTATCTTGTTTTGGTTGTCCTGATACAGAAGGGCAAGTGAGAGCGTTGTCAATGCAGGTAATATGTGTTTCTCTGGCAGGATCACCAGGCAGATTATATTAGATAGATTTTATAGATTATATATATATATATATATATATATATATATATATATATATATATATATATATATATATATATTCTATAGATATAGATATAGATATAGATAGATATATCTATCTATCTATATCGATATAGATATATATCGATATAGATAGATATATATCTCTATTATACATATAAAAGGATTTAAAAACTAAACTAATGTAGCCACCACACAAGGACTGGTAAGGTGCAATATATAGTACCTCTTGATTTTTGGGTTTATTTAAATTTCAGAGAATATAGTATACTTTTTATTTTGGAGTATAAAGCCTGTAGTTTAAATAAAGAACATTTTGATACTACCCATATTGCTTAATTTTGGTTGAAAGTTATGTAAATCTAAAAAGATGTTGTGCGCAAAATCACTGTGTTTCTATAAACAGAATGAGATTTTTTTTTTGTAAAGTGATAATAAAGCTAAAAACTTTTACCCTAGTGCATTCCTTGCATTAATGTAAACACCACTTTATATTTCTCTGTTCTCCCCTTCCCTGTGTGAGTGTATTGAAGAGGGAAGACTAAATCGAGCACTGTGCACAGCTGCATCTATTTCTCCCTTTTCTTCCTCTTCTTACAGCATTCGAGCAGAAGCCATTGGCTCCTACTGCCGTCAATCAAATTCAGTGAGATAGTGGGTGGCGGGGCCAAGTCCCGCTGTGTAAATCTATGGAGCATGGCTCCCTAGACACACAGCTCGGGAGCGTGCAGACACTGTCTCCCTCCGCTGGGGGACCCGAGAAGAGGAGGATCTTGACTGCTCTGTGCAATACAACTGCACATGTCAGTAAAACATATTTCCCATTTTAAAGTTAAAAAGTAAGTAATAAAATTGGACTTTAGTAACACTTTAATGTATAAAGCCAAGCATTTGTTAAACATTGCATTCAATTTTATGTTCATGGTAATTTACAATTTCCACGTTTAATTTATTAGGTTCTGTTAGTACATGTCTATCTATACAAATACATACTTTGCAAAAAAGACAAAGGCACAAGTAATGAAGCGATTATAATAAAAATATGCTTAAAATAAAACATATTAAAAATAAAAATAAAAAAAAGGAAAAAAAAAATTAATATAAAAAGCTTTTTATGCATTGATGTCCTGTGGTGAATTCCGTAGTTAAAAAGATGTACCACTTAGGCTCTATTCACACCTTGGTGACAAAACTCCCGACGCTCGTGCCGCTGGAGGGGCGAATTTCCATTGCTGTCTATAGAGATGGTTCACATCTCTGAAACGCCGTACGCCTGCCGCCTGAAAAAAAGTCCCGCATTGGCGCTCAGCCATAGACAGCAATGAAAAGAATTTGTTAAAAAAAAAAAGTGAATTGAATCGCGGCAAAGTAAGCCGCGTACGCAGCGTTACTTGTCGCCTAGGTGTGAATGCAGCCTTAAGAGCTGCCAGTTATGTTTCCAAAGGGTTTTTGAATGTAAAAATGTGTTGACTTTTAAAGGGTAGCCAGAGAAAAAAGTGTCAATGATGCCTCGTACACACGGCCGGACTTTCCGGGAAAAAAGTCAGACAGCCTTTTTTTCTCGGAAAGTCCAGCCATGAGTAGCCTCCATCAGACTTTTGTCGGAAGTTTGATGGACCTTAGATAGAGAACCTGTTATCCGTCTTTCCATCAGACTTCCGACGGACTTACGGTGGATTTTTACATGTTCAAAAGTCTGACCGTGTGTACAAGGCATTAGAAATCCCGGACCCATAAAAGCCAATATTGTAGAATGTTTTGTGTATTGAGTTAGCATTTAACCAAACTACTACTTTGTCATTAACATTAAGCAACAATAATGCAAGAAACAATTTAAAAGTACATAACTTCTATTAAAAACACAAAAAAAAAAAAAAAAATGGTCACTGCTATTTATGGCAAAAATTGCTATAAACAACTGACGCATACCAATAAACATGAAAAAAATGACTATGCAATCATGTAAATCAGTATTACATACATGATGCTAATCCACATTAAAAAGGGTAAGATGCTTTCACATTAAAACATTCTTAGAGTTAACAAGTTCTAGGTAAAAAAAGAGTAAATGAACCTAAAATGCAAGTTGAAAGGGTTTGACTCCTTTAACATTCACAAATATACTTTTTAAAACTCTGCTATCTTTCATTACATGCATTTTGACACTTCTTAACCACTTGACCTCTGGAAGTTTTAGCCCTTTAAAACAAGGCTACTTTGTGTGATACGGCACTGCGTCACTTTAACTGACAATTGCGCAGTCATGCAACGCTGTACCAAATAATCTCAACAAGATTATTGATTGGATTATGCAAACTATGATATACATTTATGGAATTTTTATACTAGTAATGGTGGCGATTATCGTCTTATAGCAGGACTCCAATATTGTGGTGAACAATCGGACACTGACACTTTTGACCCTTTGTAGGAACCAGTGACATCAATACAATTATCAGTGCTAAAAATATGCATGGTCACTGTACTAATGACACTGGCTGGGAAGGATTAAACTCCTAGGGAAATCAACGGTTTAACTGTGTTCCTAGGCAGTGTTTGTGTACTGTATGTGGTGCTTTTACTGGGGGAAGATATGGATCTTTTTCCCCATAGGCAGACTTCTTCTCTGTGTGTTTTACCAACGATTGGTGGGTGCCGGTGGACATCCAGTGCCAAACAACCGCAGGCTGGCTTCTGCTGCGATTAACAGTAGAAGCGGGGGGCCCCTAGGTAAAAGTGCAGAATCATAATTTATATATATATATATATATATATATATATATATATAAAAAACATACATACACACACACACACACACACACACACACGATCCTGCACAGTAGGGCCACCCTGTAGCAGTAAATCTACTATAGAACAGTCCAGAAGTGATTAAACTTCTATATAATGTTGGCACAAAAGCGTCAAAATAATTTTTATTTGCAAATAACTTGCCCGTGGCCAGGCAGGACATCTTTTTTAAATACGGCAGCCACCATTGCATTTTGGTTAAGCCTTTACCAAGATTATTTTTCATAAAAAGGTCTTGGAATTCTTAAAACCATACATTTGTGAATGTTAAAGAGACTTAAAAACTTTTAGCAACTTGTGTTTTAGGTTTGAGGGCCAATTATAAAAGCAATCTAAAACAAAACAAAAGAAAAAAGAAAAGGGAAACAAAAAAAAAAAAAAAAAAGGGAAACAAAAAATTAAAACATTTACAACAAATAAAATCTTTAGTAGTACCCACCTAATATTTCTGTGTTAGGGTTATTTGTGTGTATAGTCGAGTCATCAATCTCCATTTTATCTATGGACAGTTACAATGGAGCAAGAACAGTCTACAAGTAATAACTCATAGACCCCATGAACATTTTACAACTACACATTTTACAAGTAAAGGAGTCTTTCGCAAGAGGACTTTTTTCTGCTGTTGTAAAAAAATAAAATAAAATGAAATAACAAAAACCAAAAGTAAAACCCTGCAGGGCTCCAAAGCATGAACTGGGATTTTACACTCGAGTATCACATGGAAAGTGACTTGATTTGCTGATACACAAGGAAATTATGGTGGCCAGAACATTCTAGTAGACAACCATTGTAGTCAGTAATAGTAATAGTAAAAGAGCCCTAAACAATTTTTCAACAAAAATAGTCATGATTTAAAAAAAACAAACCTATGTAATGTGACCACTAAAACCGGGATAGAAAATATTGCCACAAGCAAGATCTATTCTAGTTTCATCTTTATAATGAAGACTAGGCTGTTTTTTCCTTTGTGCCAGTTTTATTAAATCAACTCAATGTTACAGGTGAATGTGGCCAAACTCAATTAAGGTGGGGCTTAGAACAGTTTTTAAACGGAAAGGATAGATGTCCAGCTATGCCAGTTTGCTTTAAAACAGAGGCATGTGCTCACAATTGGCCGACAATCTGGTAATAGGATTATGCCATAACAATGCAGTAATTAAAAGGCTGCACAAAAAAAGAACCGGTGGTAGGTTTTTTGACGCAGATATTGCTCATACAGGACTTTGTGAAAGAATACATTTATCAAACGTGTACCACTGCTCTGGTTCTATATAGCGCTAAATATGAGATAAGATATTTGACTGGTAAGCAAAATCTTAAGCAAACATTTCACAGGGGGATTAAGCTTGATCCAATATGCAGCTGTGGTAGACTTTTTTTTCAAAGCCTTAATTAGTGATGCATTTGTCATGTATGATGCTGATTGTTCACCCAGATCATGTACTGTATGGAGGCTCTGTTTTCAGCCATTGCTAACCTCGCCGAGCACTTTCTAAGCAGGACATGACATCTAAGGCATACAAATAAAGCTTTGCTCTGAGCTCTAATGTGAATGCTACTTGAAACACCAATCATGTAGACTGCAAAAGAAATAAAGTGCAGTGTCTGAATTCTTTAGGAGCAAAAAAAAAAAAAGAAGAAAGGCCATAGCTGTTCTTACAAACTTGTTACAGCTCTGTCTTGCTGTCAGAAATCTGTTCTATTGATTAGGGCCCAGCTATACGCCATTTCTGTGTCAGTAACTACCCTTCACATCACATACAGTGTCTCCCAAAAATGAGCACACCCCTCACATTTTTATAAATATTTTATTACATCTTTTTACGTGACAACACTGAAGAAATGACACTTTGCTACAATGTAAAGTAGTGAGTGTACAGCTTGTACAACAGTGTACATTTGCTGTCCCCTCAGCCATTAAAATTTCTCACAGCCATTAAAATTTCTAAATCACTGGCAACAAAACAGAGTACATCCCCCCCCCCTTAAGTGAAAATGTCCAAATTGGACCCAAAATGTCAATACTGTGTGGCTGCCATTATTTTCCAGCGCTTCCATTTGAGGATTCCCCACAGATGCTCAATAGGGTTTAGGTCTGGAGACATGGTTGGTCAGTCCATCACCTTTACCCTCAGCTTTTTTAGCAAGGCAGTGGTCATCTTGGAGGTGTGTTTGGGGTCGTTCTGTTGGAAAACTGCCCTGCGGCCCAGTCTCCGAAGAGAGGAGATCATGTCCTGCTTCAGTATGTCACAATACATGTTGGCATTCATGGTTCCCTCAATGGACTGTAGCTCCCAGTGTCGGCAGCACTCATGCAACCCCAGACCATGACACTCCCACCACCATGCTTGACTGTAGGCAAGACACTTGTCTTTGTACTCTTCATCTGGTTGCCGCCATACATGCTTGACACCATCTGAACCAAATACGTTTATCTTGGTCTCATCAGACCCCAGAACATGGTTCCAGTAGTCCTTAGTCTGCTTGTTTTCAGCAAACTGTTTGCGGGCTTTCTTGTGCAACATCTTTAGAAGAGGCTTCCTTCTGGGACAACAGCCATGCAGACAAATTTGATGCAGTGTGCAGCCTATGGTCTGAGTACTAACAGGCTGACGGCCCACCCCCTCAACCTCTGCAGCGATGCTGGCAGCACTCACACGTCTATTTCCCAAAGATAACCTCTGGATATGATGCTGCCAACATACACTCAACCTCTTTGGTCTACCATGGCGAGGCCTGTTCCGAGTGGAACCTGTCCCGTTAAACCGCTGTATGGTCATGGCCACCATGCTGCAGCTCAGTTTTAGGGTCTTGGCAATCTTCTTATAGCCTAACCCATCGTTATATAGAGAAACACATCTTTTTTCAGATCCTCAGAGTTCTTTGCCATGAGGTGCCATGTTGAATGTCCAGTGACAAGTATGAGAGAGAGAGAGAGAGAGTGCGCAATTCCAAATTTAACACACCTGCTCCCCATTCACACGAGACCTTGTAATACATTAATGAGTCACATGACACTTGGAGAGGGGACATTTTCTAATTGGGCCCAATTTGGACATTTTCACTTAGGGATGTACTGTATATACTAGAGTATAAGCCGACCCGAATATAAGCCGAGGCACCTAACTTTACCACAAAAAACTGGGAAAACGTATCGAGTATAAGCATAGGGTGTCCATCTGCATGCCTCACTGTGCCCATGCCTAGACTTATGTTTAACATGGGAGTATATAGAAGGGGTGCCTGGGTTTAAAAAATCGATGCTCCCGGCTGTAGGTCCCCCAGACAGCAAACTTTGCACACTTGTAGAGGAGAACTGGGGCTACATATGTGCTAAGTTTCGGTTACAGCCGGCATAAGTTCCCCACATTTACTGGAGATATGACGTTTAACATAGGAGTCTATGGAAGGTCCCCCAGACAACAGCCTTGTAGTTGAAGTTGGCCTATATGTGTGCCAAGTTTGGGGTCCAGGGGACCTACAACTGGGAGATCAGGCGCAAAAAAGTGAGGGGGGCATTTTCAGCACCAAAAAATTTGCTGCAAAACTTGGCTTATACTCGAGTATATACGGTATGCACTTTTGTTGCCGGTAGACATTAATGTTGAGTTTTTTTGAGGGGAGAGCAAATTTACACTGTTATACAAGCTATACACTCACTACTTTACATTGTAGCAAAGTGCCATTTCTTCAATGTTATCACATGAAAAGATATAATAAAATATTTACAAAAATGTGAGGGGTGTACTCACTTTTGGGAGATACTGTATATGGGTGTGAAGAGATGCTAGATGTGAAACTGAACAAACTTGGCTTCATATATTAGAGGAGACATACAAACATGCTTTATTATGATGGGTGATTTGTTATGTGACAAATGCAGATGAAGCACCCAACGCAAAATTCCAGCAGCAAGTTATTCTAGAAATGCAACTTAACATTGTTTCTCTTCTATGACAGCATCTGGGCATTCATTGTGTATTTGGAATGCTTTGAACTGAACCAAATTTTCGAACCATTATGTACATTAATACAGAGTATAGTATCAGATGCTATTGTACACCCAGACCTGGCATCATTGTGCACCGACACTCCTTGGAGCCTTCCTGGGAAAGAATTAGGAAACTCCCAGCTATACCATGAACACAGTGCAATGCAGAATATGAAGACTTTGCTTAGCACATACTGTATGTGTATGGAACGGTTTGGTTTAACATGCTTCTTCCACAACTGCATATGCATCCATATTTATTCTGATTATTTGGTTAATAAGAATTAAGGTGGACTCAAATATTGTATATATAGCGATATTTTATTGACCAAGTCCACCTAATATAAAGAAATGGCAAGCCATATTAAAGCGGAGTTCCAACCAAAAGTGGAACTTCCGCTTAATCCACTCCTCGCCCCCTTACATGCCACATTTTACCACTCCTGTCCCACTTCCTCCTTCCGCCCAGGGACCACTAAGGCGATACGTCAGATCGCCTTTTAGCGCCCCACCCTGTAGGCGATCACCTGGGACACGCGGCGGTCCAAGGCGATCGCCTGTCCAATCAGGGAGCGTTGCGCCACTCGCGTATGTGCAGTAAGTGCCTGGCCGTGAAGCCGAAAGCTGTCACGGCCGGGTGCCCACAGTGAAGGCACCGGCGGTGAAGGGGGGACCGGAACGAAGCTCTCAGCGGCACGTCGCTGGACCCTGGAACAGATAAGTGTATGTTTTATTACACTTTTTGTAGCTGCTGACTTTTAATAAACATAAAAAAAGGCTGGAGCTCCCCTTTAAGAAAATGTGTTGTTTTTTTTGAGCAGAGAAAAAATTAAAATCCCAGTAAGCAGTAAAGATTAATCTTCCAATGGAGACACTTGTTCTGGTGACAACTGTCTGAGAGGAGATTTCCCCGCACATTGCTGTGATTCTTTTTTTTTTTTTTTTTTTTTTCCAAGAGTTTATTAAAGGTCACATAACAAGTCATACATTAGTGCAATAAAACAAGTAGATGAACAAGGCTTGCGGACGCAGCCGCGTCATAACAAGGTGTGAATGAACAATAGTACAAATCGTATAAATTACTGAGAAATACAGATCTCAGATTTCAACATGGAAACAGAACACATGAATAAAATAACAGTTCGCGATGGGTGGAGGGTCACAGTTGTCACTCGTGGTCGAACGGGAAATGAAAGGAGGAACTTGGGGGTGGGGTGAAGAAGATGGGAATGGTCTTGGCAGGAGTAGTCAATTGGCATCCCTATCGCCGGCCGGGTGAGGGGGGTAGGGCGATAGTTCGGGAAGTTGTTAGGATGGGTTAGAGGCCAAACGGGGTAGGCCTTCGGACCGTATGCGGTTGGCATGTCCCTATGAGTCTCGGTAGATGGCAGTCGTCCACAGCAGGCATCTACTAGGGGGTGTAATGGGGGTCCGAGGGATAGGACTAGTGAGTGGAGGAAGGGGGGGTTTCCATTCAGAAACCTGGCAGGTATGAAGGTTAAATCAGAATGGGTCAGTTGGTGGTGGGAGCAGAACCAGTATGGGGTTGAACGGCAGGACACCACGGAGGCGTGATCAGCATTATCAGTTTTTTCAGTGTTATCAATGTCGCACCGCTTGTCTAGGTAGATAGTGAAGACATTATCCGCTTGTATCCGTCTGTGGTGGTGAAGTGTATCCAGCATGCCCATTGTTCCGTGAATTTCGTGGGCGTGTCTCTGGTTTGGTGGATTAGGCTTTCCATCTCCGCAATATGGCCAATTCGCCGGAACCAGTCCGCTATCGAGGGTGGGGCCGTCGCCTTCCACCTTGCGGGGATGCAGAGCCTCGCAGCATTCACTAAATGCATAGCCAGGGATCGAAAGTACGATTTCGGGGCTAGATGGGAATGGTGCAGTAAGAATTGCTCCGGTGTAAAGGCTAGGGAGAGTGTCGATATGTCCGCCGTGATACGATGGACCTCGCGCCAGAATTCGGTTAGTTTGGGGCACGACCACCAGATATGTAAGAGGGACCCTCTATCGGAGCCACACCTCCGACAGAGCGGGGAGATTGCGGGGGAGATCGTGTGAAGTCTCGTCGGGGTCCGATACCATCGTGAAAACAGTTTGTATGCATTTTCCTGTGTGTGCACATTCACCGTGCCTTTGTGAATGTGCGAAAACACAGTTTCCCATTCTTTGTTTGTGAGATCAATGGAGAGTTCTGTTTCCCATTTCTTGCTGGCCCAATTGTTTTTCGGGGTGTTATCAGGGAATAACAGCGTGTACACAAAAGACAGCAGGTGCGACGTTGGGGTGGAGCTCGTGCATATTTCTTCAAAGGGAGTGAGGTCACGGGACCAGGGCGGACGCGGACGCGGAGATTCTAGGAAGTGTCGCAGTTGGACGTACGTCCAGAACGGCAAGGGACCCGATCGCATCCTAGATTGTAGGGCTTCGTAGGGAATGATGCGCTCGCCTGCATAGAAGTGAGTAGCTCGGACATGTGAGTGAGGCCATATGTCTGTTAAAAATGTGGGTGTATGGCCCGGACGAAAGTCGGGGTTCAGTCGTAGGGGGGTCATTGGTCCAAGGCATGAGGAAAGCCGGTACTTAGTGCATGCCGTTTTGAAGCCCGCTAAGGTTGGAGCGATAAGTGGGTGTGTCCGGCAGGAGGGAGGGAGTGAGGACGGCCTGGTCCAGGGAGTTTGCGCCAATGGAATGGGAGAGAAGGCGTGTTCCAGGGCCACCCATGCTTTTGACTTGGCATGGACGTTCCAGTCGGCCACTCTGGACAGGTGGCATGCAAGGTGGTACCTTTCTATGTCAGGGAGACCTACACCACCCTTCAGTTTTGGAGTCGTTAGTTTGGTATAGGATAGATGGGGGGTCTTCTCGTTCCACACAAATCGTGAGCATGCTGCTCGGTATGTAGAGAAGAAAGTTTTGGGCAGCCTAATTGGGACCGTTTGGAAGAGATACAGCAGACGGGGTAAAACGTTCATTTTAATCGCCGCGGCGCGACCAAACCACGTAAAGGGGCCTGCAGACCATCGTTTAAGGTCAGATTGGATCCGTTGCAACAGTGGTAGATAGTTGGCAGAGTATAAGTCTGGCAGGGATTTCGGGATTTGGATGCCTAAGTAAGTGATCGAGGTGTCTTTCCATTTGAAAGGGAAGTTCAGTCGACATTGGGCAAGCAAGGAAATGGGGAGGGAGACATTGAGGGCTTCAGACTTCGAGAAGTTTATTTTGAAGTTGGACAGGGATTGGAAAGCGTTGAGATCTGCTAGTAGGTTTGGAAGAGTTGTGATGGGGTCTGTCAAAAAGAGGAGTACATCATCAGCAAAGGCTGCGACTTTGTACGTGCGGCGGTCGATATCAATCCCCTTAATGTTAGGGTTAGTCCTGAGGCGTCGTAAGAAAGGTTCAAGGGAGAGGACGAAGATGAGTGGGGATAGTGGGCAGCCCTGTCTGGTCCCGTTGGTGATGGAGAAGGCATCCGACAGGTGACCGTTGACCCGGACCTTGGCGGTGGGGTTGGCATAAAGTGCAAGGATAAATTGGAGCATACGCTGCGGGAGACCCAAAAAAATCAGTACCTCCCGCATGTAGTCCCAGGCCACTCTGTCGAATGCCTTCTCCGCATCAAGGGACAGCAGGAACCCCCTCTGTTTTTGTGTCGTGAGCCAGTGGTGGATGGAGATGGCCTTGAGGGTGTTATCTCTAGCTTCCCTGCCGGGGATGAAGCCCACCTGGTCTAAGTCGACCAGTCCCGGCAGGAGAGGCAGGATTTGTAGTAGGCCACTGTTAGTCCGTCGGGGCCCGGGCTTTTTCCGGGTTTCATTTGTTTCAGGGCAGCTTCGGCCTCTGTCATCGTCAAGGGGGAGTTCAGGTCCGCTGCCTGATCAGGTGAAATGGGCTTGGGACTATGTTCAGTCAGGAAAGCCTTAATGGCCGCCTGCCGTACGTGCGAGTCATCTGGGGAGTCCGATGTGTGTAGGTTATACAGCTGAGTGTAGTAGGTGACGAACTGTTGCGCTATGTCAGGGGGAGAGGATAGCTTTTGACCTGACGGGTCGGTAATTGGTGGTGGACGCTCTTTTCGCCTGAAGAGCCTTGGCCAGCATGCGTCCCGACTTATTACCAAATTCGTAAAAGACCCGTTGGGAAAGAGCATATTTGCGTTTGATTTGTTTGTCTAGCAAGTCTAAGAGTTCCTTTCTGGCAGATTGAAGCATAGATAGAGCGGAAGTCGCTAGGGATCGTTTATGTGTCTTTTCAAGCCCATGGATTCGGGCGGTAAGTTCCGCAAAGTGTTGTTTACGCTCTCGGTTACGCTTGGCCGCCGCTGCCATCAGAACTCCCCGGACCACACACTTGTGTGCTTCCCACGTTGTGATAGCTGAGGTGTCACCCGGAACGTTCTCTAGAAAATAATGAGACAGAGTTTGTTGTACATCTGCCACGACTACGGGGTCAGTAAGGAGCGAGGGATCCAGCTTCCAAGAGTACGTCGAATTGCGTCGTGCGGGCAGGGTGACAGTAAGCGATATCGGGTGGTGGTCGGAGAGAAACATCGGGTCAATAGAGGCTTTACTCAAAACAGGCAAGTCTGCCTGTGATAGAAAAAAGTAGTCGATTCTCGAATACTTCTTGTGTGGGGGTGAGAAGAAGGTGAAGTCCTTATCAGTCGGGTAGAGAGTACGCCAAGTGTCATGTAGAAGCAGTGATTGGAGGTGGGCTTTAATAGATTTAAGGGTTACGTATTTGAGGGAGGATGTCCCGGTGGACGTGTCGAGCAGTGGGTCTAGGGGGACATTAAAATCTCCCCCTAAAACAAGCATTCCTTCCTGGAAGGATGACAGAATCGTGGCGATGCTGTTGAAGAATGAGACCTGCCGGGTGTTTGGGGCGTATATGTTGGCTAATGTGATGGTCCTGCCATACATGGACCCCTTAACAATGACATATCGGCCGTCGTCGCCTAGTAGCGTATCTTTGAGCTGGAAGGGACAATTTTTTGCTATGAGTATGGAGGTTCCCTTAGACTTAGAGAGAGGTGTTGTAGCATGAAACCCTGTGGGGTATCGGAAATTGTGTAGTTTCGGCGCGGCGTCTCTGCGAAAGTGTGTTTCTTGTAAGAAAACGATATCTGCCCTGTTACGGTGCATAACCTGAAGGAGTTGCGATCTCCGTTCAGGAGTGTTAAGGCCACGGGCATTGAGGGACACTAATTTGAGCGTGGGTACTTCCGCTTTGGAAGGGACGGGGGCCATCTTATCACCAGCTGTTCCAAAGCAGAGGTAGAAACAGAGAGGTCGCGGAAGGGACGATGCGACACTGGAGTGTAGTGAGCGTAAGGTAGTAGGGTATGGGTGCTGACCGCAAGGAAAAGTGAGTAAGGAGAGGGCTCGTCTTCGAGTATATCAGGTAGAGGTGTGGGGAGGGGGGGACAAGGGAGGAGTGACAACAGTCGGTCTAGGGTTTGGGAGGATATTAATCCGTAGAACGGTGAGGAGTATCCCACCGGTCTATTATCGTGTAGGCCAGCTACCGGAATACTATCGGAGAAGGTCAGTGGTGTGTTTACTTCCTGTGGGTGATGTGACAGAAGAGGAGGGAAGGGCCACTGTTGGGAGGTTGTGATTGTCTTGGAGGAGAGTCTAAGGAGAGAGGTCGACAGACCAGTAGCCTCTATGGTAGGAGAAGGTAGGAGATCATCTCTCGTCTGTTAAGGGCATAGATTAGAGATTAGAGTCGCCCGACAGCCGAGGATCAACATGGCGGGTGTCGAGGGAGGGCGGATGTCAGAGCCGGAGGCCCTTCCGGGCTGCAGCACTTAATGTACCATAACCAGAAAGGGCCGCCTTGGCCGTTGCATCAGGGACCCAGCAGCCCGGGGTCCACCCGTAATGGGCATCCATCGTGGGTGGTTCGAGCAGTGTACCGCACGACCCATAACAAGAAACAGCGACTGAAGGCCATAACTGAGAGAGGCATCAAAACTTGAAACTGTAAAACTTTAAGATTTTAAAACTTTAAACCAGTAAACCTGAGAATCACTTACAGTCCGTCAGAATTGTAACAGTATAATTTTGCAGTGTTCCAGAGCTTTAAACAAATATTCCCAGGAAACTAAACGTGAAATTGAGTGGGTCCATACTGAATTGTCAGAAAGGAGGGGGAGGGGGAGGCGGGGGAGAAGGGGGAGGAAAAGGGAAGGAGGAGAGGAGGAGAAGGGAATGTGGAGGGGGGGTAGGTGGGAATGTAGGCATGGGACTTGAGGTGTGATAGGGGGGGACATGGGACTGCATGTACACGACCCTAAGAACCGTACGGGGTTGCCGGAGCAGCGTAGGCAGTGGGCCATATTGCAAAGGGAGGGGTAGGGGGAATGACACATAACGGTCTAATGGGCATGGCACAGTCGCATGCAGCTAGCCTCCCATAGCGGGGGTAGTATGGCTCGTGTATGCGGAGGCAGTTGTCTAGGAGCATGTATGGAGCGGCAGGACCTGCAATACACGGGGGACGGAGGCATAGGGTTAGGTGGGGGGTGGAGCGGAGTATGCCTTTGACGGAAGGCGCTTTGGGGTATAGAGCCGAGCTGCGAGCAGTGGGGTTGGGGAGGTGCACATAAACTCAGAGATAATTGTGGTAAACATTAAAGCAGTACACATATGAAAATGTCCATGTATACTTAGCTGTCCGTGGAATGACACTGTGTTCTGCAGTAGTCTGTAGCTGCAATGCAAGCCACCATTGCGATTGACAGGGGGTCATGTAAAGGCAGTTCAGTACAGCATTGGTGGAGCGAACATCATCTCGGAGAATGCAGATGTATGTGTCAGATGTTGGCCCGGGTGGTTCATCGGGACTTATGGTCCAATAAGGGTTCTCGTCAGAAGAGTGCAGTGGGAGAAAGGGCAGGGGCGCGGGGTCAAGCGCTGCCTCAGCTCTGTGTTCATAGGGGTAGAGGTCCCGAGCGCCTGCCAAGGGGTGAAAGGGGGTCAACCCCTAGAGGATGCAGGGCGAGTCTGCCGGCCAGGCCAACTGAATGGTGAGATCCGGGGGAACAAAGCAACGAGCCAATGGGGTAGAAATGCAGGATACGACAAACATTGTCACAGGGGAGTCTTCCAGAGGCGTTTAAGAGTGAGGATGTGAGTGGTCTGTGTAGCAGGAGATCACGTCTCGGGAGTAAGTCTGTGTCCGTTGGGGATTGGAGAAGGTAATGGAGTAGGTGGTGTAGGAGTAAGGGAGGTAGGGAAGCAGGAGCACAGTCTAACCTTCCGGTATGGACCCATCTTGGAAGAGCCGTCTATCCTCAACGACCTCGGCGTGCTCTGCGGGGAAGCGGTGCTGAGTGCGGGCTTAGGGGATGATTCCCAAGTTGAGAGGCGGCTGGCGGGGGCTCCCTGTCGGAGGAAGGCGAGCGGCGTCTTCTGTATCGGGAGGTTTGCGCATCCATCGGTTCCTCTCTGGGGGGTCTGCGACTCATGTCAGGTACGTCAAATTCGGCATACCAGTTGGGAAGGTCTACGAATGGGATGTCCATAGCCCGGCAGAAGTCATCTAGTTCCTCCGGGACTCGGAGGAGCGCCGAGCGCCCAAGACGTGAGGCGGAGAGGGCGAAAGGGAACTTCCAGCGGTACTGGATTCCCTGCATTCGGAGGACGTCCAGCAGAGGGCGGAGGTCCTTGCGATGGCGAAGGGTGATAGCAGACAGGTCCTGGTAAATCTGGATCGGGCGACCTTCACGTTCCAGCCTGGGTTTTCCACGCGCTTTTCGCAAGATATCTTCCTTCGTCTGGAAGCTCTCCAGGCAGCAGATGATATCCCTCGGCGGGTCCGCATCCTTACCACGCGGCCGTAGAGCTCTGTGGATTCGCTCCATTGGAATCGGCGTTTGCAGAGGCCTATCCAGGACCTGGTTAAAGAGGTCCGTTATCGCAGGCAGGATATCATCTGGCTCCACCGACTCAGGTAGGCCTCTTACCCTCAGGTTCCGTCTGCGGCCTCTGTTATCCAGGTCTTCCACGTGTCTCTGGAGGTCCCGGAGCTGTAGGGTGTGGGTGTCCAGCTTATGACTTGTCCTCCGTAGGGCCGTCTGATGGTGGGCCGCGGTGATCTCTATCTCTTGTACTCTAGTGGAGATGGCGCGCATCTCGCGGCTGAGGTCTGTAATGGCCGCGAACAGCGTGTTCTTTATGTCAGCAGCAACGGCATGGAGATCCGAAAGGCTTGGGTGTGCAGAAGAGCCTGGGGTCCCGACACCCAGACCGGGTGGGGATAAGGCTGATGGCGTTAGGACGATGTCCGACGGTGGAGGGGTGGGTGCCGATGCGTGAGGTGGCATCGCCATATTGGATCTTTGGGCCCGGAACATGTCCGGTATTTGCTGGGCTAATCCACCGGTCGTGTCCCTCGGGGATCGCGATCTTGAGGCTGAGGAGTGTCGGGAAGAGGTCCCCATCACTCAGGGGGGTAAAGCTCTCACTTGTCTCCTAGAAAGGCTGATGAAAGGCTGTGGTCTGTCGGAGCTCAGGGATTAGGCGTCCATCTTCTCTCAAGGCAAGCCACGCCCCCTCTGCTGTGATTCTTTTCACTTCTTGTGGTGTCTCAAGTACAGGAAGTGAAGAGAAATCTCCCCAATGGTACACAGACAGCGTTAAAAAAACAAAAAAAAACACACACCTGGCAGACATTTTAAAAACATTTGGCTATACATATGCTTTTGGCTTCATGATGATTAGTCATCACAAAACTTAGGGCTTCTCTCTTACATAGACTGGGCAGCAGACTTGCTTAGGCTTCTCAAAAGCCTGATTCACACCTATGCATTTTTAGTGCTTTTTGCATTATGCAGATTTGCACTACAGTCCATTTAAAATGGTTTCCTATGGAACACGTTATATGGTGAAAATCTGCAAAATGCAAACAGCACAGGTGTGAATCAGGCCTTATTCAAACTACAGCATGTTACAGCAATAGCACAAACTATATGTGTATGTTGTGGTGTGTTACAATGTATTCTTAATTAGACCCAACACATATATAGAGTGTACTATAGTGTACCACAACACACACAGGCAGACAGGTGTTGCAGTGCACTGCATTGCAACAAATAGACCAGGCGATATTTTCAAAGGTTGATGTGTGGTGGCCACCCATTCAAGTTGACATCCCATTAAAAATGAATTAGCAAACAAGCCGAGTGTAACATGGCCCATTTGAAAAAAAACAGGCAGCTTAATGTACCATATCTCAACGCATTAAAATGACAGGACCTAAAGTATGTTGGCATTTTATACCAAAATGAGCTTGCCATATCACTATAGAATGGCAACAATAAAATTAAGGCTTTGTATGTTACAAATAATTGGTTCATATATAAAAAAATAAAATGTGGACCGCATATAAAAATAAATCTTCCACTCCCTGTTGGCAGTAAAAATATCTGAAATGAGAAGTAGCTGGCAGCAGATGTCCATAAATCATGCAATGCACATAGGAGTGAAACCCTACTACTTCAGAGAGTTTGTTTCTAAACCAAAGCAGCTTACTGTAAAATTTCACTACGGTATGTTAATGGTCTGAGGTTAAGCAGATATAAACTAGAGAGTTACCTAGGGTTTTCAATACTTAGTGTTAAATGTAGGCTCTTAATAAAAAGCCGCTAAGCATATACCTTGGTAATTTACTGAAAGCCAAGACATCCAGCCAAAAATGTGCTGAGTTGACTATTGCCAGTGACCACTCTGTGCCCCACAGGCCTGCTCTGCAGATGACAGCTCAACTCTAGAGCATTGGACACACATGCAGCATTGAGGTGTGAGATTTCATGTGGGAACAGGAGAACTGCTATAGTAATATTAGGATTCCAAGTCAGAGTGTATAATTTTCCTGATGTGCATACTGAATAACCCAACAGTTCAGCTAAAGAATGTAGAAAAGAGGTCAACTCCCTCTTAGAAGCATTAATCATTAACAACAGGGGACATCTACTTGGCGCTAACACAATGTTCTCATTGCATACAGCCAAACTTCCCTAACACTATAGATTGTTAGTTAAGTACCGGGAACAAAAAATTGAAAGTTGCTCCTACACAAAAACAAAAAATGTGCAATAAATCTAAAAAACGGTTGACGAGAATGGTTTTTAATTTACCAAAATGGGCTTGGACTGCATCAGAATGGTCCACTGCACATACAGCTGCTTATCCATCTCAGAATTAGTCTCTAGCAAAGGCCAGTTCACACTGGAACACATACATTCCTGTGTGATTGCTGCCGATTCCCATTGGGCCCAGTTTGTCAGCACATTCATTTGAATAGGTTGCAAAATGTACTGGAAAACAGAAATGGTAGTGCAAGCACAAAATTTTTTACACACACTGTACCAAACCGCATGGCACTGTGGTAACATGCAACATGGTGCTATGTGCTATGTTTGCGAGATGCATTTGTGGTGCCACCGACATTTCACTGGCACCCACATTGAATGAATGAATGAAAACTTATATAGCGCAGCACATGCGAACTAAATCGCCTTTGGGCGCTTGTTGTTCCTGTCTCCTTTGGTATCAAAAGAGATGAGTCTTGATCTTTCTCTTGAATGCTAAGTGGTTCTCCTCCAACCGAATGTTGGTTGGTAAAGCGTTCCATAGTCTGGGACCTTGCACCGCGAATCTTCTTTCTCCCTTGGACTTGTATCTGGCTTTCGGTATCTGTAGCAGATTTTGGTTGGTGGATCGCAGAACGCAATTGGGATTGTGAACTTTTATTTTTTCGCATAGATAATGGGGAGCATTCTCATGGATACATCTATGCGTTAGACAGAGTGCTTTAAAAGTGATTCTGTCCTTTACTGGTAACCATTGAAGGGATCTCAGTGAAGGTGATATTGATTCCCAGGGTTTTTTCCCAGTCACAAGTCTGGCAGCCGTATTCTGAACGACTTGTAGACGAGCGACTTGGTACTTAGGGAGTCCGAGATAAAGGGCATTTGCATAGTCCAGTCTGGAGTTTACAATTGCTCCCACCACGACCGCTATATCTTCTTTGGGAATAAAAGGAGTAAGTCTGCATCGTAGGCACAGCAGATAAGATCCGCTTACTACTGACCCTATTTGTGCGCCCATTGTCATGTAGGCGTCGAAGATGACCCCAAGACTTTTGACTTTGGCGCTAGGGGTGATGATTTTGCCCAGAATGGGCGGGGGTGTCCATGTTGTTGCAGGTTGATTCATACGCTTGGCGTGAAACAGGAGAAGTTCTGTTTTCGTTCCATTGAGTTTGAGATAACTCTTTGTCATCCAGTCCTCTATCAAAGAGAGACATGTCTCTAGATTGAGGTGGTGATCCTTTTTCTTGCAAATGCGGAAATACAGTTGCGTGTCGTCTGCATATGAGTGATAAAGCAGTTTTTGGCTGCTGATGATTTCAAAAAGAGGACGAAGATAAATGTTGAATAACACCAGCGACAGAGGGGATCCTTGAGGGACTCCGCACGTTAATGTGTTTTTCGGAAGTGAAAGGTCCTAACTTCACTATTTGCGATCGGTTTTCCAAAAAAGAGGAGAACCAAGATAAATCGCCTTCTGCGACTTTGGCTACTTCAGCTAGCCGAGTCAGTAAAAGCTTGTGGTCTACAGTATCGAAGGCTGCGCTTAGGTCCAACAGAACCAGAAGACAAGATTCTCCTTCGTCTGCGGCCTCGAGAGCGTCGTCCCATATTTTGAGCAACGCGGTTTCCGTCCCATGTCAGGGCCGAAATCCCGATTGGAATGGATCAAGTAGGTTTGTGGGTATCTAGATGCTGTTGCAACTGTTGTACCACTACTTTTTCCATTACTTTTGAGAGTACATTTAGGCCTGTTATGGGACGGCGGTGGAGTGGGTCCTTGGGGTCCAGGGTGGGTTTCTTCAGTATGGGTCGAATTATGCCCTCTTTCAACTGGGAGGGCACTGTGCCCTCCCAGAAAGATTGGTTGATAAGCTGCGTGATAGGGGGCGCCAGGATGTCGGCGCATTCCTTCAGCAGTTTAGTGGGGATGATATCATTCGGAGCAGTGCTGTTACGCAGAGCACCGATGATATTTTCAGTGGCATAGATAGAGATGGATTCCAGCGTGAATTCACCAGGTTGTGGTGAATTACTGCAGGTGTTGTGTAAATTACAGGGGGGGCTACGAGGGGAATTGTTTTGCTGAATGCAAGGGCAGCACGTTCACCTGCAGTGCAGGAAATGCACACAAATGCACTTTGGTGCCCCATTTTGGTGTGAACTGGCCCTCAAAGTGAAACTGACTTTGAAAGCATCTATCTTGAGTCAATATTCTGTTAATGGCCATTTGTAATCAACAATTTACACTGGTCATTAAAGCTGAAGCCCATGCATTAACCCTCACCAACCTTTGTCCCTTAGCTAAAAGTTGACCATAGTCAAGTGATGTGCCAGGTCCAAGTCAATTCTTTAAGAGGAGAGAGAGGTCCTTCCTTGTGTGTCAGTGTTGCTGCATGGGTGACATGCTAACTTTCTAGTTTCTGACCAGTGATTGTGCATTTTAGAGCCTGACAGTATCCTATGTGATGACCACATAAAGAGACATCTGGTTGTGGTGGGTCCCATGGATGCTGAAGTTAGCCAAATAAAAAAATAATAATTGGGGGGGGGGGGCTGAAGGGAAAGGTTTGGAGAAAAATATATTTGCCTAGAGAAGGACCTTAACCACTTGAGACCTGGACCATTTTTGCAGGTTAAGGACCTTGCCCCTTTTGTGATTCAGCATTGCAACGCTTTATCTGACAATTGCGTGGTCGTGCAACGTGGCTCCCTAACAAAATTGGCATCCTTTTTTTCCCACAAATAGAGCTTTCTTTTGGTGGTATTTGATTACCTCTGGTTTTTATTTTTTGCACGATAAACAAAAATAGATCGACAATTTTGAAAAAAAAAGCAATATTTTTTAACTTTGTGCTATAATAAATATCCCCCAAAAATATATATATATATAACTTTTTTCCCCCTCAGTTTAGGCCAATACGTATTCTACATATTTTTTGGTAAAAAAAAAAAAAAAAAAAAAATCGCAATAAGCGTTTATCAATTGGTTTGCGCAAAATTTATATAGTGTTTACAAAATAGGGGATAGTTTCATTGCATTTTTTTTTACTACTAAATCAATTTTTATCGTGACTGCGACATTATGGCGGACACATCGGACAATTTTGACACATTTTTGGGACTATTGTCATTTTCACAGCAAAAAGTGCTATAAAAATGCACGGTTTACTGTGAAAATGATAATTGCAGTTTAGGAGTTAGCCACTAGAGGGCACTGTAGGGGTTAAGTGTGACCTCATATGTGTTTCTAACTGTAGGGGGGCTGGGCTGGACATGTGACGTCATTGATAGTCTCTCCCTATATCTGGGAAGAGACGATCAATGACACTGCCACAGTGAAAAACAGGGAAGGTGTGTTTACACACACACCTCTCCCCATTCTTCAGCTCCGGTGACCGATCGCGGGACACCAGTGGCGATCGGGTCTGCGGGTCCCACGGGCGCGCTCACAGAGCTTAGGACCGGGTCGCGAGCATGCCGCCAGCGGTGCGCTTGCGACCCCATGGCTAGGCTTATAGAGACACATACAGGTACATGATTGTGCCCAGCCGTGCCATTCTGCCGACGTATATCGGCGTGAAGAGGTCCTTAAGTGGTTAAACACAACACCTTTAGTAATAGGCATCTGTAATCTTCACTCAACATTTATAGAATAGTGCAGCTTTCCCTTTCAAGGATTTTCTTTTTTTTTATTTTTTTATTTACTTTTATTCTCTTCCTGTCAGAGCAGAAATGTCAAGCTGTAAGTCTATCTCCTGCCTGAGCTCAATGCTGATAACAGACACCTAAAAAAACTTTAATACAATAATAGTGCTGTCAGGATCACATGAAAGAAAACTAAAAGCTTTGTTAACTGACAGTTTTACCCTCCTCCCTCTGTTTTTGAGCGTTAACACTGTACTATTAAAAGAACTCAATGGTGGAGAACCAGATTGTTGCAAAAGTTCATTCCTGACTAGTTCTCTTCAAAGCGATGTCACTTGTCTATGATAAACGTGCACATCAACACAAGAATGTTACCAAGAAAGCAAAAAAAAAAATGAATTTCTGCCAAGGATGCAACATTACATTTTAAGTACTAGCATGAAACATTACTAGCAGGGCAAATAGCAGCAAAGATTAAAGAGTATGCCCAGTCAACACGGATGTTTATTTTGGACAAAGTACGGAAGGCTTAGGACTAGCGATGGGCTTAGGCATGTTTGGGTCGAACCAACCAGGAAGCCGTCACTGCACAACGCCAATCATAAGCAATTTATAAAAATCTTTGATTCCTTCCTGTGTAATAATACAATCTTCATCAATTTAATTTTGACCCTGCATATTTCTTTATCTTATACTTTTCTTCGTATTTGCAGCAATATGTTATGATTCTCTACTTATGTTTCGTTACGAGGTGCAATTCCTCATCTACTGTTGTATATACTTATGACATTTTTCTTGTATTTATTATAGATTTTTTGCTATGTCTGTGCATCCCTGAAGAAGCCCTCATTAGGGCGAAACATGTAGGATTACTAGCATGGGATATACAAGAAAGTTTGTAAACCTCTCTTTCTTGGTTTTTTTTAAAATTTGTATATGTAAAATATAATTATGAATTAAACACTTGCTCTTAATTATATAGTTGTGATTCTTCATTAATTTCTGTGGATTTGGTTCAAGAAACCAGTATTTACAATATCAGTATTTAAATATTCCAAATTGCATCCATAAAGTCCCACGCCATACCCCGGTAAATTTATTTATCTAGGGATACAGATGCAGTTGGCTGTAATATTATATTAGTGCATGCTCTATACCTCATCTATTTCTGCCAATCATAAGCAGTGAGGCATTTCCTGACTGCCAGCTGCACATACACACACTGCCTATGATTGATGGTTTGCAGTGGAGTCTTCCTAGTCGGGTTTGATCTGAACACGCCCAAGCCCATTAATACTTAGGGCCTCTGTCAAGTTTTTACGGACATCCTGGGCTCTGGAACTTTGCAACAGCTACATAGATAGAAATTGGAATTTCTTTGGTAGATTAGCAGAAGGCTACAACCCTTGTCAAATTTTAATTGCAGTCTGTGTTACTGTTGTAAGATTTTCTCACAATTCCTGTCTGGTGAAACAGTTGACAACAGGTCTTGAAGTGAGGTTAAATCTCGCCAACAGAAACCTTGATAGTATTCAAAACCCAAGAGGCCGATTGTTCAAAATAGCGCAGAATAGTAAATCAGAGCTTTGGTATTGTTAAAGTGGTTGTATGCATCTGGAATAAAAACGAAAAAAAAAAAAAAAAAACGAACAAAGCATACCCTCCTGTAGTGTGTACTTGCCTTTATCCAAAGCACCAAGTGTGATTTCTCCTCTCTCATTCCTCTAAGGAATACTGAATTAAAATGCCTTCAGTCCCCTCTTTCAAATCACAGACTCCCTCCTTTCACATCAGAGCCCCCTCTCCTCACATCACAGTCCCCCTCTCCATATCCCTACTCCCCTCTTTCATATCAAGCCTCTCCATATCACAACCCCCCAAAATATTAATGCTCCCACCAAAGACAGTGCTGCCTCACAATCACAGCTCTTCCCCCTCCACTGCCCTATGCTAACACAGCATGGCAAAAGACACAGCAGGCTGGATTCCTCTTCTGTATATGTATGTGTCTGCCGCCACTGCTTTTAAACTTACAGCAGGGAAGAGAGAAAGAGAAGGTCTGCACTTTCAAGCAATAGGGTTGGGCATCTCCTACCATGTCTCCTGCCCTCTTCCCCACTTTCAGTTTTACAGCAGTGTTGGTGGCAGGCAGGCAAATACATATACAAAAGAAGAATCCAGCCTGCTATGACTCCCGCTCTCTGCCGTGCTGTGAGTTTTAACAGCAGCGGCGGCTGTGGCAGGAGAGGAGTCCACTAAGGCTACTAAGTGGTACAGACAGGACTGTCACTCTGTCCATGTCCAGACCACCATTTAGCGACACCTTCTCTATCTGCACAAGTGACCTCCGAGCAAAATACAGTGTGTAAGATATATAATTATGGGATGTGTCTACAGTTTATTAATGATTACATAAAGCAAATAAGGGCAATATGGTTATCTCCTGCAGTGACTGGAGGGGGAGGGGGAGCACAAACATTCTTTGCATTTATAAGTCTGTAACCTATCTATCCTGCTGTGTTCCCAAATAGTTTGGCTGGCTATAGAATGAGGGGCAAGATTTATTTTGAAGTGGGCTTGTTCACATTTAACATGTGCAGGCCCAGTGTACCCCCACATTCTCTCCAATTCCTGAAGCATGATGGGAAGTGTAGTTTGATTATAGTGTAGAGAAGGAGGATATAATGTAATCACTGTTCTAATGCCGCGTACACACGGTTGTTTTTTGCAAAGAAAAAAAACGTCGTTTTTTAAAACGTCATTTAAATTGATCGCGTGTGGGCAAAACGTTGTTTTTTGTCTTAAAAAAAACGACCAAAAAAAAAATTCCAACATGCTTAAATTTTTTGTGTCGTTTTTCAAAACGTCGTTTTGTGTTTCACAAAAAGTCACCGTGTGTAGCAAAAAACGACGTTTTTCAACCCGCGCATGCCCAGAAGCTAGTTATGAAGCAAGCTTCAATGGAAAAGAGTGGTGAACGTAACCTCGCTTTTTGTGAAAAAAAACAATGGTGTGTATGCAACATCGTCTTTGAAAAGTGACGTTTCAAAAACGTCGTTTTTTACTTCACAAAAAAGTCTTTTATTTTTCATCACAAAAAATGATCGTGTGTACGCGGCATTACAGCTCCTCTTTGGCAGAATACACAATGCATTTTTTGAACTACAGAGAGGACTTCCTGAAAATTCAATTATTTTCGATGGTAATGGAATTTTACAAATGTAATAACCGTTTAGTGTTTTGTGTAGGGGGTGTACTAATGGGATATTTTTTAAGACCCCAGAGTTCTGCTGTAAGAACCAAGCCATGAACAACCATGCATGACAGATATCCAAAGCAGTACAGGTATGTAATTAAAGTACAACTCCAGGCAAATTGTTGGATTACCTTAAAGATAAAAGTATTTAACTGTTGATCCTGCAAGTGCTGTTATGCCATCTTTTCCTGTGTAGAATCGTATGCGATAATGCTGTCAAATTTTCAGCAGTGTTGTCAGCCCTCTAATCGACATCTCTTCATCTATCCCCCTCTACCACAGCTGTGTTATATTACCACATGTCAGCCAGGAGATGTGCCGGCAATGCTTAAAGGTATATCTTAATGAACCACCCTTCTATTTTAGCACCTGGAAACACAAGTAGAGACTTAACTGACGGATGAGATTTGGGGGGAAGCCTGCAAAATCACATTTGACAGTATCACCTGCAAGCAATAATAGATTGATACAGTTTTACATAATACGCCAGGTTTATCTTACACCGTATAAACTAAGCCTGATGGGGAGAGTAGTAAACGCGGAGTGTGCAAGATGTCATCTACCACGGGCCGACTTGATGTGGTCTTGTCCGGGCATCAGTAGATATTGGAGACAGGTTTTGGATATACTATCAGAAGTGGTGGGAGGATGCGTCCCATTTACTCCAGAAGTATGTCTATTTGGGTTAATTGAGAGTCAGAGGTGGAATTTATATACTAAGACTTGTTTACAAGAAACATTATTTATGGCCCGCAAACAAATTGTACTTGGATGGATGCAACTTATGCCTCCTTCGAAGGGACAATGGCTTGAGGCGGTAAATCAAATCCTTCCATATGAGAAACTTTTGTGTGAGCATAGAGGGACACCCCAGAAATATTATAGAATTTGGGATGAGTGGTTGAACTCGGAGTCAACTCTTAGTGGTGAATAAGTAGAAGAGGGGCACTAATAGGATATTCTGATTATTGGAAGTCAGTAAAGAGGGGGGGAGGAGCGCTGAATGTAATGTATTGATACTTTTTCTGTTGATTTGGTTGGATTTATGAAATGGGAAAAGATTTAATAAAGAAACATAATAATATTGACGCATGTAGACATGTGAAAGAATAAAATAAAAAAAAGTATTAAAAAAAAGTAGAGACTTGACAAGGTATTGGCGATCACGTGACATCACAAAAAGGAGGCTGTCCCTGCTATCAGAAGACATTCGATTATAGTCACAAGAGAATCTGGCAGTCTGGTTGTGACTCAATCATTCAGCCTGCCCAATAATGGTTTGGATATTAGCCGGTCCAGCATGATGGTTTCATGTGTGCATTGGTAGAAATAATTTTTTTTTATTCTATTCAAGTACCGTATTTATTGGCATATAACACGCACAGGCGTATAACACGCAACCTAACTTTAAGAGGGAAGTTTCAGGAAAAAAACTTTCCACAGCCCCCTGCGTATAACACACAGGCACAGTTTACCCTCTATTTTTAGGGTAAAAAAATGTGTTATACGCCAATAAATACAGTATATACATTCCTAGCTCAAAAAGTACCTTCCACTGATCTCTTCCAAATCTCAATTTTTTTTTCTACTGTGATCCAACTTCCTGTTATAGGATTACTGTTCAGTCTCTACTGTATGTAGAAACGCATCCACCCTTTCTTTCTTGCTCCAGAGATGGACTAAGGGCTGAATTTGTATTGTGCATAGAGCAGTGCACATGTCCACAACTAATATGCACTGCTTGTTGCAAACAAATGATGAGAGAGAGGTTTAGGAACTCAGAGAATATACTGTAACGAGGCACATTAAGATACCATCTTAAAAATAGACTACAGGGTCAATAGGTAATGTATGTATATGGAATATTTTTGGAGGCAATGTTCCGCTTTGTTCATACAAAGGAAAAAATGATTGGTGTGCATGCATAAAAAGTGGGCCCATTATACATTAAATGGATGATAGCTTTGCAAAAGAATGCCCAGCAATGGCAAGATCAGCTACCCTTTCGACTATTCAGAATTAGAACCACTCAGGAGCTAGTGCTGCATGTTGGTAATTGTCACGTGTGTCAAACAATATACTCAGAAGTACAGAGGGCACGTGCCCATGGAAATTGTCTCTTTATACCACTACTTAGAATACTTAAACTATACCATTAAGCCATTAAAACATTTATCTACGGTTTCTGCTCAGGCATAGTTAAATTTTTTCAGGTAATATATCTGGTTAACTAACATCAACTTTTACACAGTGATAATTATATAGTCTAAATTATGCTTAAAATAGAACATTTCCATTACAAAGGACAAATTAAAATATTAGTTTCTATTGCACAAAAGGGAACAGGATTTTTCTTCACATTTGCCATAGAAACAGCGCTTATGTTGGCACAGGGCTTCCTATCGAGATTTCCCAATCCAAACACTATTTCATTTTTCAGAATGAGCCTATTAGTACCATTCACTCAACAGCTCAAGACTTACTGCTTCAACCTGCTTCTCTAATGACTGGGCACAGAATGCTAAAACGCAAAACCAATTGGAATCAATTGAAAAAGAATTTAAGAAGCTGTCCGTCCTTCAGTGCTTAGACAGTAATGTAGAACAGATGGCACTGTATAAAACCTAAACATTGGCAAATGGACGTGGAATGCCATAAATTAAAGACAAGATTTTTCATGAAGCTACTAATTAGTTGCAAACTTCCAATAATGGAATGTGTTACAGCCAGTAAGTTGTGCATGCAGTGGGTGTTAAATCTATTTTGAGCTTTTCATCTTCAAGCAAAAAGCTTAGAGCGGATGAATGTGAATCAGCCCACTTGCACCTCTAGATATCATTTGCCTGTTGTGAAATAACTTCACATCCAAGAAGTTTCACTGAAACCCTCTTCAATCACTTCCCCTTTATATGTTTTCTACTCCTAGGATTCTCAGCAAGCATTGTAACAGAGACTCCGTTAGATTTTAAAATGAAACAGTAGCCTGCCAGAGAACATGCAGAGAATTAGCCGGACAATCCCCATATGTATATAGCATAAGTCATAAGCTAGACTGTCTGATGAAATATGCACACGTGTAATGAAAAAAAACAGACAACTTTTTCCTCTAGATAAACAGTACATTGCAGGAAAAAAAAAAAGTTTGCATTACCAGTCAAGGGTTCTAAAAAGTAAGGTTACCCTTAAAGCCAAGAGACCAATGCTTAGCCGTTCTTTATTTTGGTGGTAGTCATAGGCATGCGCATGGAGTATTATGTACAACATGCACCAGACCCCCTCCTTGTGAGACAGCGGGCAGGGAATCCTCTTCCCACATGTGCAGTCACATTTTTAAATCAATGCAGCAATGCAGGGCTACACCAGTACAGGTGCATCATTCATTCACAGGAATCTGCGAATGAGAAAACTACATGTCCAGTCTCCCACTGCAGCAGATTGCTTGTAGTTCTCCATGGACCATGAGCGTACTGAACAGCATGCTTGTAGTCCATTTAGGCTGCCTACAGCTCTGTAACAGAAAGGTCATACAGAGGTAATGGCAACAGAGCAGCAGGCAGTGTGTGCAGGAGCCTGGTATTGCAATGCAGCATTTTTTTGCTGCAAATACCTGTATATGTGCATTAATTTTTATTTTATTTTTAAAAAGGTGAACTTGGCCTTTAAGAAAGAAATACCTACCTATTTCTTACACAGGTTAGTTAGCATAGGTGTTGGTAGGGAGCAGTTTTGATCTTAAAGTAAACCAGTCGTGAGATAAATACAGGAGCTGCTACTACTGACTTCCTTCTGAAAATGCTGGCAACTATGCTAATCCAAACAATGTGTGAATCAGACCTAAAGTTCAGCAGAGCTTATGTCCCCTGTTGATTGGAGAGTTATAGGTCTGATTCAGCAGGAGGCATGTCAGACCACAGCAGAGAGATCTCTGCTTTCACACAGAGTACCGGTCCTTCACTTAGGAATGCTGCCAGAGCAAAGCGAGTTAACAGGTAATAACTTATTTTCCCCAGTCATCTTCCAGGATGGCTTACAGAGGACAGAATAGAACTACCTGATCAGGGTGGGACCACATCTTTAAGCACCTTTCTCCCAAGACCGTTCCTGGTTAGAGAACAGGCCCAGTCCGTAATGTTTCACAAAGGTTTGGAAGCTGGGCCTGTTAGCCATTTAGCACATCTGTGAAGGAGAAGCACTGACCTTTTCAGCCCAAGAAGTGGCCCCTGCTGTGTCTGAATGAGCTTTGATGATTTCTAGAGAAAACAGCGATGATGCCTAACAAGCTTCCATCATTGCATAAATCAATTACCTTGCAGAATTAATATTTTGATGCCCTCTTGTCTTTGTCTGAGCCCCATAACAAACTAGAGGTTGCTCTATAATCTTTAGATCCCACCCTACATAAACTTCATTCATACCCATGGACATCTAGAAAATGGGCCCTTGTATTTAGCCAGCGAGATTTCTGCCACAATTCCATACATTCCCAAAAAAGCATATGCCCATACCTATGACCAAGTATGGATTTGTATTTTGTATAGACTCTGACCTGGTCTCTTGGGCTGGAGCACCCTCTCCCTCTTCATTACCTCACATTAGTGGCCACCAGTGTATAGGAAGAATCCCTTCAGTTCTCCCATATAGAGGAGTTTATCTCCCAAGGTTGAAACACTAGGTGCTTTCATTCTATTAACAGGTTAGGACCCACTTATTCAGGGTACTTTGTCACAGTAAGTGGGCTTAGCACTATATGACCATATAGTGTGACCAAACCCCCGTATTTTTTAATAGGTTCAGGTGTTTTTAACTAGCCTTGCAGGATAAATGTCATTTTTGCATGTGTGCGCTATAATCTGTTTCATACCTATGACCTTTCTCCCCTCTGAATGCTGGTACGGGAGCTACAGTCATGCTCAAAAGTTTGCATACACTGGCAGAAATTGTGAAATTTTGGCATTAATAGTAAAAATATGACTTTTGTTTAACCACTGCTGCACGCCGGTGTTGGCAGAATGGCACAGCTGGCACAGCTGGGCACAAAGGAGTACAGGTACGTCCCCTTTAAGATCCCAGCCGTGGGTTGACACAAAAATGTGTCAAAAGTGTCCGATGTGTCTGCCATGTCGCCGTCACAAAAAAAAAAAAAAAACGCTGATCGTCGCCATTACTAGTAAAAAAAAAATATTAATAAAAATGCCATAAAACTAACCTCTATTTTGTAGACGCTATAACTTTTGCGCAAACCAATCACTAAACACTTATTGCAATTTTTTTTAGCAAAAATATGTAGAAGAATATGTATCGGCCTAAACTGAGGAAAAAATATTTTTTTTTATATTTTTTGGGGATATTTATTATAGGAAAAAGTAAAAAAAAGATTGCATTTTAAGGCCAAGGTGTTCCACACCCGCTTCCCTGTATACAGTCTTCTCCCTGGTAACTTACCAGCACAGGTGATGGACAAAATGGCTTCCACCATCTTCTCTGAAGCCCTGAAAAGTTGAGCAGTAAGGATCCCGGGCTGGCGCTGTAGATTGGGCGCCTCCCCTGGAACAGTGCATGGAGCTTGCAGCCCCGACCACTAGGTCGGTGTTTTCTACCAAAAACATGGCCACCAAGCCATTTTCTGCCACATGATAGCTGAGTCAAAATCCCACACTGCCAGTGTACCCGACCCTACAGGCATCTGCCGACCAGACTTCTATTGGAGATGGGGGGTCCCCTGAAGTAAAAGAATTTCAGAGAAAGCCCAAGCTACATGCCTCCCCAGGTTCACTGCCCCTATTCTGAAAGCCTGCATCCGGGAGGCCCCTGCCGCCTAACATGAAGGCCAGATAAAAATAAACTTCTTTAGAGTTCCTTTCTGGCCGGAGGAAACACATATACTGAGGGGCTACTGCCTGTGGTCTGTCTTTTATAATATGGATCATGTGTTTTCTGTGCTAGGTGGGAGGAGCCTCTCTGTAAGCTGTCCTGGAAGATAACTGGGGAAAAAAGGCCTCCCTGTAGGTATAAGTCATAATGCACTGCATACTGGTACATTATGAGAGACTTTCTCGCAAATGGAGCTCTCCAGAGGAGGGCTGTCAAGGCTTCCCCTGGTCCCCGACGCTTTCATCCTAACCCAATCTTCCAGGTTTCGAATTTTAAGCCACATGAATGATTTGAACCTGATGTTGGTGGGGGTCAACTGACATCTCCCGCTCCATAGAGGCGACTAGAGGGTCCGATCAGGTCCACCTGAAAGACTGACTGGCAGACCTGATCAGTTCAGCCCATGTTAAAGGGCCTTAAGTATGCAAGCACTGGTCTAATATTTTAGGATCCTGTGTACACAGGTCTTTGTATGCATCAGAGCTTATTTTCTCCTCAAACAAGTCAATGGAAATGCAAAAAGCAAATATAAGCAGCTTGATGCAGAGAAGGTGGCCAAATGTAGGTCTGAAGGTGTTCAACTGAAGATCAGATACATCTGTGATCTCAAACGGATCTCAAACACTAGCTGGATGCACCTGAAAGCAAGTTAGACATACCCATCCACAAAAGACCTTACAGAAAAGTTTGCAATTCACATCTAAATTAAGCTGCGATTATTTATACTTTCATTATATGCTCATTTTCAATTGCCCAGGTTGGTGGAAAGTTTACTTCAGCACTATAATTTAATCTAAAATGTTAAAATAAGACTCCATTTAACAGCAACGAGAAAAAAAAAAAAAAAAAGCTAATTTTGTTTTTACTCCTCACTAATTATGAAGTGCAGAAAACACAACAGTTTCGATTAGCTGCTTTTGACCTTAGCCTGGAAAGTGAAGGCACCTTGAAGGTCTAAATGGCTTTTTCTGGTTGTCTTGCAGACACCAAGACATGAAATGCAGAGCCATGTCCTCTGTGTATACATCTAAACATAGCTAATGCATCTTGAAAGCCTTAAAACTTGTGCCACACTGTCTACTTGACAAAGCAGTTATTGGTTCAGTCAAATTAAGATAAATAACACCAACACACACAACAAAAGAATAATGTGAAAAAAAAAGAACACTGTAAGCAACATTTTAATGGAAATAATTTAAAGCCTGAGCAGCTACTGTATAGGATTAAAAATGAGCAATTAGTTACTTTACAAGTAACAGTGACTTGTGTTTAATCTATTGTACTTGTAATGTCAGACTTAGGTTTATTTAAATAGATTTAGCTTAAAATGAAAAAATAAATCTGACAAGGATTATAATATTTATTAAAGGAAATAAATGAATGATTTAAACTGAAAGGAATGCCCATAGCCTGTTTTTCAGCAGCTTTTAATACTGTCTTTGTTGAGTGAAAATAGCGGTTTTAGGCCAGCTTAACGTGACCTGATTTTTATTAGCCAGAATGATCATAGCAGGTCTTAGAGCAACACTGCATCTCTATAAAGCCCAAGCCTGACCTACTTCTACTTACCTTTTCCGCACTCCTATACCACACAGCTGGACTGTTCAGCAATGGTCAGCATTTCCAGGTATGGGGAACATGTGACCCCCTTCCATATGCAGTGCTCAGGCTTAGGCAGACAATTGCGAGGTCTGCATGCTGGTACATGGAGGTGGTGACGTTAACCCAGTATAAGCTTCAAGATCAAAATTGCAAAGTGTCACACGAGCACAGAAAATTAGAATTGGGATAGGCTTTAAAGCAATTACCGTATTTATCGGCGTATACCGCGCACTTTTTTCCCCTTAAAATAAGGGGGAAATCGTGGGTGCGCGATATACGCCGATACCCACTTCCCGCGCTCAGTTTGAACTGAGCCGCCGACATATACCAAGTGCAGTACACTCGGGTACATTCGGCTAGGCTCGGCTTCGCTCGTGCTGACGCATAAACGTCACAGAGCGTGAGCACGAGCGGAGCCGAGCCGAGCCGAATGTACCCAAGTGTACTGCACTCGGTATATGTCGGCGGAGGCATTCAAACTGAGCGCGGGAAGCAGGGATTCAACTCGAGACATCGCTGGAGAAGCCGGGAGGACACCACTGGAGCCGAAGACTGATGCCGGACCGGAGGATGGACGCCGTGCAAGACACCAAAACTGTAAGTACTAAAAGTTTTTTTTTTTTACAGGTGCGCGCTATACGAAGGAGCGCGCAATACCCCGATAAATATGGTATGTCAGGTTGTCCTGACTGGGAAAATTGTCAGTCTCTTCAAGATACAAGTAATTACCAGAACTCTGATATGAAGAAAGTCTTTGGTGCTGGTTACGGACATCTTCATAAAAACTTTGTGAATGATTTAAATTTAAATAAAAAAAAAAAAAAAAGTTTCATGGGATAAATACAGTAGTGCCCCAACTGATCCCTTCTGTATAATGCTAGTTGTCTTATGGTCTTTCGGATCAACCAGATTCACAACAGTAAGACACAGACCTGGAATCTGAAAATTAGAACTTCACTAGCAAGATGGATGCAAGACCCTCCTTATACATATACAGTATTTCAGTGTGTTAATATAAGAGGGGGGGCTCTGGTAAAAATTATATTATATTAGAATGTATGGGGGGGGTGGTACCATCATCCTTAGAATAGTAATTACAGAGAAACTGGAGACCATCCTCACATGTGTCTCCAAAAGAATGATCCAATGAATCATCTCGGTACCCAGCGATTACTCATTGCAGTCAACGGTTACGGTTACTCTGTAAATACTTAGTGTCTGTGAACATGAGCCTTGGTAAGTAGTAACAGGCCGGAAATGTTTCTTAGGCTGGGTACACATGGCCAAATATCGGGCCGTTCAGCAGAAACCACCCAACATTCGATCAGTGTATTCAGCTGTCTGAGGATCGGCCTTTGTCGACGAACATGCTGGAAAATCAGCATCAGATCAGTGCTTGCAGCCAATGGCTGACTAGTGGGTTCTGGCAAGGAGGCAGTCCCCTGTCAGAACACAAAGGCATAGCAGGGCAGATCGCTTCACTAACATTGCTTGGGTTAATACAGCATTCGTTTTTTCCCCCAGTCAGCCCCCTAGGTTGAACGGAAAAAAACTCTAATGCCTAGAAAGTCACTTCCTATGGGGGCACTAGTGCAAGCTCGATCTATAGACCCAGACCTTGACTCCACCCAGACCCCCGTACCCTCATCACAGAATTTGATTGACAGCAGCAGGAGCCAATGACTCTCACTGCTGCCTCTCTGTCTTCTGAGGAGAGAGAGCAGAAAAAGTCGTCATTCTTGAGCACATCGCTGGATCAAGATCGGGCTTGGGAAAGTATTTAGGAGGGACGGGATCATGTGCACAGAAGGTTTTTTCCCTGAGGCCTCATGCACACTGGATATTCTAAAAATACCAGTAGCTTCAGCTGTAGAATACGTTTTGAAGAGTTTTTGAGAATTTGTGTTTTTCCCAACAAAAGCCTATGGCTCAAAAATGCTCATATACACCAAATAGCTGCCTTTATCAGAGTTAGAGCAATACAGCAATTTACAGCTGAAAAAACTCCCCTCAAACCCCACTAGTTTTATTTTATTTTTTTCCCCAGCCGGAAATTCTGACAAGAAAACAGTGCATTTTTTTCAGATGGAATTTTGGCTCAAATTTGTGTTGTATACACACGGTCACACAAAATTCAGTCAAGGACGCAGTGACGTACAACATTACGACGAGCCGAGAAAAAAGAAGTTCAATGCTTCCGAGCATGCATCGACTTGATTCCAAACATGCGTTTTTTTTGTGCACGTTGGAATAGCATACAGACGATCAGAATTTACGAAAATAACGTTTCCCGCCGGAAATTCAACAGAAAAAGTCCACAAGATCGTAATTTCTGACAAAAAATCTCACATCAAACTTTTCTTGTCGGAAATTCTGATGGTGTGTACGCGGCATGTGTGCATGGACACATAGGATAACATACTGAGGTGTTTACTGGCTGCAGAAAAAAATGCCTGAAAAACACAGCCGCTGGGAAAAAGTCCAGTGTGCATGAGGCCTTAATGTAGAGAATGCATTAGAATGCATTGGGGAAAAAACTTGAATCCTTTAGAACCACTTTAAAAGGATACCCATCCTCAGGTTTCTTCACCAAGCACTGCAATGAAAAACCTTGTACATTTCTAAAGTCTGTTATAGTCCTAGGTAGATTAAAGGATACCTTTTATTAGGTTTCTTCATCCGGTATTACACCAATGAAAAAGCCTAAATTTGGTTTTAGCGCTAGGAAATTAAAGGATAAGTTCACTTTTGGAAGCGGTTACATGTTCCAACCATATTTAGGGTGAACCTGTACCCCCTGATCCCCTCTCCCTTGTGTTCTCCCCACACCTGGTGTAACAATTTGAAAACAGATTGGCCATACAGGTGCTCTGCCTACACAGCGGCATCATTCATTCACAAAGTTCTGTGAATGAATTAACTACAACTACTGTTGACCTCCACGACTGATGGCTTGTAGACCTCCACGACTGATGGCAAAGCAGTCCCCAAAGTTCATTATTTCATACGGGCAGACAGCTGTACTGAGTGTCTGTAAAAGTCTGGCATTGCACCCACGATCTGCTGATGCCTTCCAAGCTAGAGAGTAAAAAAATGAATGTGTGTGTATATATTTTTTTGTAAAGTGAACAAAGCCATTAAAAGGGGTTCTAAAGGTTCGTTTTTATTTTCTAAATAGGTTATTTTAAGCTAGTGCATTGTTGGTTCACTTACCTTTTCCTTCAATTTCCCTTCTAAATGTTTTTTTTCTTTGTTTGAATTTCTTACTTCCTGTTTCTCCTCAGTAAGCGTTCCACCATCATCCAAGCGGTGGAAAGTCATTTAGAACAGCTTACTGAACAACTTACTGAGGAGGAACAGGAAGTGAGAAATTCAGACAAAGAAAAAAAAACATTTAGGGCCAGATTCAGGTAGAGTTACGCTGGAGTATCAGTGATTCACCAGCATAACTCACACTTTGAGCCGGCTTATCGGTTTTCTGTATGCAGAAAACAAGATACGCCGGGATTGAGTTCATATACCAGCGGCGTAATTGTATTTCGCGGTCGTATCGGAACTGCAATTTTAAAATGGGCGCTCGGGGCGTTCCCGCTGATTTACGCCGAGAATATGTAAATCAGCGAGAGACGGCAATTCACGATCGTATGCGGGCCCGACGCAGGGACTTTCCGACGTTTCCGTAAGCGATACGCGGCGTAAAGAAAAACATGTCCCCTAGGTGGAGTATCCTATGTTAAGTATGGCCGTCGTGATCGCGTCGAATTGAAAAAGTTTAACGTTGTTTGCGTAAAACGTCCGTGAATGGGGATTGACGTCATTGACGTTCACTGACAGAATTTGGAGCAAGTGCTTTGTGAATACAGTACTTGCTCCTAAAGTTTCGGCGGAGTAACGTAAATGACGAACGTTACTCCAGAATAAAGATCCGCTCTCCTACCTGAATCTGGCCCTTAGAAGGGAAATCGAAGGAAAAGGTAAGTGAACCAACAATGCACTAGCTTAAAGGAACCAATTTAGAAAATAAAAAAACAAACCTTTACAACCCCTTTAAGGTATACCCATTATCATTTTTTTCCCCCATCAGGCATTACACCAATAATAAAAAAAATATGTATTTTAAAATTGCAAATTTGAGTCAGTCAATAAGAGGACATCACTTAAAATTTCTACTTTGCTTGATGGTTAACCTGATACCAAACTCTGCTGCCACAAATGCCTGCGTAGAGTAGCTACATCATGAACAGATAGTGCCTTTCACATACTAATAAATAAAAATAATCAACGACACTTTGTATGATTCTTGCAACCTTGCTCCTATCCCTCACTTCACGCTGAAGCCATGCCAAGAGAATGTTTCATGATGCCAAGTTCATTTTATACCAGCTTGCCAAATATATATTGACCAGTTGGCATCTCTGCATGAAGTGGCCGTTACTCAACAGAGTAATAATAATGACAGCTCATTTGCTTGGGAGACAACAAGGCACTTAAAAACAGGGCAGCCCAAGAACGTGCTGACAATACAACTCACTTTAAGACAAGACATCAGACTATTGTCTCTCCCATTACAGACCAGGATCACAATAGGCATTGCAATACCATAATAATACCCTATCCACTTGGATTGGAAATGTGCAACTGTGAAACCTATTAGCAAGCACATCTGATCCTTATACACACTGATGATATCAAGCAGCGCAGGACAAATGTTGTCCTAACAGATGCTCCTTACAGTACTTATCACGCTGTAATCCGTGGGCTGAACTCTCTATGCTGAACATAGCAAATGTACCTATTTTGCATCCCTCAAGCATACTATGTGCATGTGTAAATCAACCTACCCCTCCTAAGCAGAAATGCCCTTGTAGAGTTTGGATGACACAGACAATCCAGTTACCAAACAGCATTAAAACCCATAAGCTCTCCGGTCTTTGAGAATTCCGGAGTCTGTGAGCTGGCTATAAAACTGGCTCTAAAACACTGCTTCCAAACACCGACACATAATAAAGTCCACATAAACATTCGCTCACACAGTTTGACAATAGCATCATTATTATGCAGAGAGGTGAAACGCTTACTGGAAAAAAAATATATGTCTTTAAACAAAAAGGTAATGGAAAAACAGCGGGTCTCTTTTTTCAGAGTGGAAAGCTGGAGAATTTCCTGAGCTGATCAGTATCCATTTCAGCTTTGAGAGACATCTGCTTCCTGAAATATTTATCAGTAATGTCACAGGTGCTTCAGCCTGGCCTTCCACTGACAGTTGGACAGGACTCTGCAGCTGACGGTGGGCAAACGTAGGCAGCAATGCTTGCATTATTTATTTTTTACCAGTGATAAAATACATATTTATAATATACAGTATAACATACTTGCGTAAGATATATATTATATATAAAATCTCTCTCTCTCTCTCTCTCTCTCTCTCTCTCTCTCTATATATATATATATATATATATATATATATATATATTTTCTCTCTCTCTCTAAGTAAATATATATATATATATATATATATATATATATATATATATATATATATATATATATATAAATATAAGAGAGAGAGAGAGAGAGAGAGAGAGAGAGAGAGAGAGAGAGTGTGTATGGTGGCTACATTCAATTAAATGTAATCACGATCATACGACACTGCACCCAAATAAAATGTATGTAATTTTTCCCCCCACAAATAGAGCTTTCTTTTGGGGGCATTTGATCACCTCTGCGCTATAGACAAATAAAGACAATTTTGAAAAAAAAAAAAAAAGCAATTATATATATATATATATATATATATCTCACCCCCTTACTTTCTGTAGGGGCTTTACACTAAAGTTAGTGGGGAATGGCAGAGTTATGCAGCTCCTATTCACGATTTGTCAAATTTCAGGCTGCTGTCATTTCAGAACTGTCCTGTGGGTCAGTCTGCGCTCCAGGGGTGTGCTCCCACCCCTGGGCGGTAGCTGGCGCTAGAGGGGTTCTGGCAGACTCGTTTTCCTCAGCAGCCAATCAGAGGGGTTGGTTCCCTCACTAGGGCATGCTGGGGGAGGCTATATCTGGGGCAGCCGCCACCTTCTTTTTTTCTTTTCTGCGGGGTCCAAGTTCCAGGTGTGGCATCCACCTTCAGGGTGCGCACATCCATTTACGCCGCAGCCGCGGCCTACCTGGCCAAAGTTGCGCACCATGCGGAGCTTCACCCTGACATAGAGAGGGATCCCAGTAGCTGCTGGGTCCCAAACCTTTCCTAAAAGGATCCCAAGCTGGGAGCTGTACAGTGGGGGATTGGCTTGAGGAGAACCCGGAGGCAGGTGATCCAATAGGGCTTGAACGAACCATCAGGGATCTGGTGACCGGGAGATTGACAGGTACACTTCAACCGTCAACCGATGACCCCAACTAAATTCACTGGGAGGACTCGCTCATTCCGGATCATGCTCATTCAAGTACTAGGCCTGTTGCAGAGGTCTGGTCCTCCCAGTAGTTGCAAGTGGCGCCTCGGCTGCCAGGCCTGTGGCAGAGGTCTGTCCGGGGACACTTTACGCAGTCTAACTAGAGTGGCGACAAACTGAGCTCATCATTGCTGAGAGCAGGATTGCTCTCTCTCTCTCATATACAAGGTCTGATACTCAAGTTCTCTCTCTGCTTATCAACCTTTCCTGTCCTGTACCATGTTGATGTTGGCCATGTTGGGCCTTGGAATAAAGCATTGAAGAAAACCCAACTAAAGACTGGACATTCGCTCTCTATCTCAACTCACAAGTATCACCCCTAGACACCTGCAAGGTAACTCAACACGCCGATCCCACTTATAATCAGCGGCTCCTCCGGGGGTAGCGCTACATATATATATAAAAAGTCTTAACACATTTAGGTCAATATGTATTCTGCTACATGTTTTTGGTAACAAAAATAAAATCCCAATAGGTGTATATTGATTAGTTTACGCAAACGTTATATAGTTACATAGTTAGGTTGAAAAAAGACACCAGTTCCACCATAAATGAAATAAAATAAAAAAAATTGTACAATCCCATATACCCAATTCTATACCCACAGTTGATCCAGAGGAAGGCAAAAAACCCCAGCAGAGCATGATCCAATTTGCTACAGCAGGAAAAAAAAAAAGAAATTGGATTTTCCCTGGATCAACTTTACCTATAAATGTTAGTACGCAGTTATATTATGTACATTTAGGAAAGTATCCAGGCCTTTCTTATAGCAATCTACTGAGATTTCCAGAACCACCTCTGTAGGGAGTCTATTCCACATTTTCACAGCTCTTACTGTGAAGAAATCTTTCCGTATTTGGAGATGAAATCTTTTTTCCTCTAGACTTAAAGAGTGCCCCCTTGTCTTTTGTGTTGACCGTAAAGTGAATAACTCAACACCAAGTTCATTATATGGACCCCCTTATAGCGTCTACAAACTTTCTTTTAGATTAGGAATGGTGCCGAGTGACTTATAGAAGGACTGTGATATTGCAATGGGCAATTGGACACTGACACTTTGTGGGAACCAGTGACATCAATACAGTGATCCATGCTTAAAAATAAATATGCATGGTTACTGTACTACTGACACTAGCTAGGAAGGGGGTTAAACATCTAGGGCGCTCAAAAGGTTAACTGTGTGCCTAGCCAGTGATTTTGTGCTTGCCATCTGGGTGCTTAACTGAGGGTATCCCTTCTGAAAATGTGACATTCTGTGGGTAGATCTGGGCAGGACGGCTTAGAAAGTGGACTGTGGGTGGAGATGACAATGTCCCAGTAACTAGGATGAATAGATTGGGGAGTATGCAAATGCAGCCAAGCTCATCCAATGATGGTCATATATGGTAAGCTGCAATGTATTACATTTCTGTGTGTTTGAGAGGGGCGGGGGATATGCTTTAAGTATTTTCTGGCTTCATTATTTTGACTCACTAAAGCTAGCCATACATGGATCTAAATTCAAAAGGGGCCAACTGGATTTTGAACATGTATGGGCATGCAGGCTGTACATAAGTCGGTCTACAGTATCTCAGAGAGAAGAATTGAACAAATTGATTGAATGATGGAAAGAATGCATTGAAAAAAAAAAAAATTATGGAGGATGGGGAATTTTTTATTTTTTTGTTCAACCAGCCGATTCAATGAAGAAAAAAAAAAAAACACTGTTCACAGCGCAGATGAAAAGCATTAATGGAGAAGTAGGTCCAAAGATTCTGGCCCCACTTCTCCTTCAGGTCACAGAAGTGCACTTAGTTCTGCACTCCTGTGACCCATATTCAGCTGACAACAGGCTAAAGTCTGCTGTAAGCTGACACCACTCAGCCGGTCTAGGCAATAGAGCAATCCCGACTTTAATGTCAGGATCCACCCAGATGCCTAGATTGACAAATGGCTTAGCCTCTCAGCAAGCTGCTGAGTGCTTCAGCTGTCCACTCTCACCCCCTGCACAGCCCGGTGCTCCAGTAAGCAGTGAAGGTGCAGAGACAGTGACCGACAGTCACCAGCTTTCTGCTCACTGAAAACCAAGAATCAAGCCTTCAGTGGTCTTTAATTGTTCAGTTCTTGGTCTTAGAGGCATCAGACCGATACTGCATCCACCTAGGTGAGTATAAATGTTTATTTTTTTAAACTGCAACACTTTTCTTTTTATATTGGTCATTAAAGGAAAAAACTTTACAGACTTTGGAATGTCAATTGAGTTTAATCATTAGTGCAAGCCATCAACCTCTAGTCTTTATTAAGGGGTTTGGTTACACACTCCATCTATACTGGAGAATACAATGTACACAGTAAAAGATTTAATTCAACTGAAAAAGTAAAAGATTATTCACCCCCTACTCACTTCACAAAAATATGATGCAGCAACGTTTTCTACCATGCATGTCTGCAACACAGAGGTCTTAAGAGGACCTAAAAGCTGGCAATTTCCCCTAGTTCTCCTGATTAAGTTACGTGACTGTAATGAACACGTGCGGGAACGCAGGGCCTTGGAAGTGATATTGGACGAGTTCGCAACTCGTTTTTGATATGCCTGTCTGATACTTCACATTGTGAGTACCTGTTTTTATTATTGCTGCCGATTCCAATAAATGTTTTAAATACAACACTATCGAGCATCCCTCTTTACATCCCCCCATGCCCCAAGTGAGGCTAATACAGATACACCAGGGACACTTAAAGGGGACTTTGATGCCAAAGTAAAAATACATAACAGCAGAGCCTGAGACGTCAGGAGCCACCAGGAGATTGAAAGACACTCATACACTTACCTTAACCTATAACCTATGTTGCACGGAGAACCAGTAACCACCTATCGGTAGCACTTCATACCAGAGATTGACTACTAGCACCAGCACCTTCACCCTGATCACTGTGCACACACAGCCATCCATCCAGCTTGCACCTTATGGACATTATCTGCACTGTCTTTTTTTTTTTAATACATTTTTATTTAATTTTATGGAATTTTAGTCTGAATATATTGATTTATGGTTGCACATGTCACATGATGATGCCATTTTAAAGATTTTATGAGTTTATTCTCACATCTATTTTGTAGTACACTTTTCACAGTATTTGGACACTATCAGTCCATCGTTTATAGTGTCGCAGCTGATTATTTATATTTTATTGTTGCCATTTTGACCATTCATTTATTGCCTTTCAAGTGTACCTGTCACGTGAGCAAATTTGCACTTCATTACCTATTTATGCACAGAGCAGCACTACTTCTACATTTATGAAAGCTGGCCATTGCCATCAAAGCACAGAATATGGAAGAATCAGGGTCATGTACTCATCCTGTTCATAGATCGATATATTGCTATTTGAATATTGTACCACCATCCTTGTATGTACTCAGCTTGTCAATCTTTGTTAGATTTAATCAAATAATAAACAAATTTGACGAGAAAATGCAATTTTAGGGCAGTTGTACTTAATTTTGTAATCTTCCATCTGCCAAGGTTTCACAGTGCGACTTCCTCAGCACCACATAACCTCTTTCATATCAGCTCCATAGGTCATTCACATGTGCATATCAGGTGTCAATTTAATCCTATAGAAAGTTCATATTCCAATGGAACATTAACTCTTCATTGAATTGAATGCATGCATGCATGCCTTGGCCTCGTGGTGAAGATTCTGACAAAAGCTGAGATCTTGGTGGATTGTTAAAAGATCAGTATAAATCTGGGGGGAGGAAAGACAGGAAAAAACATGTGTAACTGCACACATCCCAACTGGACCATAGACAAATGATGTCCACGTGGGAAGTGGAATAACGGTTCTTTGGGCTACCAATCATCCAGGTAAGCCCAAGAACCACTGGGAAGCAGGGAAAGGGGGTGGCGGTTCTACCCCACCACTCACTGCCGCTTCTAAAATTGATCCAGCGGCATATTAACTGCTCAGACCAGTTTTATTGATTTAGAGAATCGCCGCCTGAAAAACAATACAGGGTTATGTCACGCTGCTGCAGCCAAAACCCTGTATTGTTTTTCAGGCAGCGATTCTCTAAATCAATTAAACTGGTCTGAGCAGTTAATATGCCGCTGGATCAATTTTAGAAGCGGCAGTGAGTGGTGGGGTCGAAACCGCCACCCCCTTCCCCTGCTTCCCAGTGGTTCTTGGGCTTACCTGGATGATTGGTAGCCCAAAAAACCAGAGCAGTTTAGGCTGCCGATAACAGATGAGTAGAGGAAAGATGGCCTCCGTTTATCTCTATTTTTCTAGGAGGACCGGAGCAATGTCATGACGTCACTTCTGGTTTCAGGCCTATTTTATATAATGCTTTACACAGTATTAGAGATCTAGGGTCTTATTGACGCACAGTGGTGAACACATACGTAGGCCACCCCCATATGTAAAATTATGTTTAAACCACACATGTGAGGTATCACTGTACACATCAGAGCGAGAGCGATAATTCAGCAGATCTTTTCTGTAACTCTAAACTGGTAACCTGTAGGTATTTTTAAAGCAACGCTTATGGAGATTTTTTTAAGTACTGTAGTTTGCCACCATTCCATGAGCATGTGCAATTTTAAATCATGTTGGGCATCTATTTACTCAGTGTCACATCATCCTTCATATTTTACATAAGAGTTAAGTTATATATTGTGTTTAATTCAAAAACTGCTGTGCAAATACGGTGCGACATAAAAAATTGCAACAAGTCTGTTAAATTTATCACAGATCCCAATAAAGACATACAAAAATTTGATTATTTGCCACCTGATCAATGAGGCCAAAGCAGGAATAGCTCGGAACTTGAAAAACCCTAGGCCACCCACGATAGCAGAGTGGCTGCATAGGGTTAGAAACGTAGGGGCCATAGAAGATCTGGTCCTTTCAGCCCAAGATAGAAAAGAACAATATAATGCAACGTGGGGAGTATGGAATGCATTTATATACGCAGATGAAGGGAAGAAATTATTGGGGACTGAAAATAGGGAATAAGCATGGTGAGTGGAGGGTCGGGTACCTCTCGGAGGGGGTTGGCGGGTGGAGGAGAGCATAGAGCAGGGTTTGTTTTTTTTGGGTATGGGGTGGGGTGGGGGTGAGGAAAGAGGGTGAAAGATTAAGGAGTTGAATAGGGAATAGTTGGAAATTTAAACAATGTGATCAATAAGAAATGGAGGATTAATGGAAGTTATAATAAGGAAGAGATAGTGCCCAATTAAGAGTCAGTGAAGGAATTGGGCAAAAGGGGTGAACTGATATTCTCCTTTATTTTTTTTTGTGTTTTACGTTTTTTTCTCTCCGCCCAAACAGGGGAAGGGTTATACAGTCTTTAACTTACGAGGTGGTAGCTAAAAAAGTTATGATATTATTGGGATATTATTTTCCATGATATGTTACAACTTTGGAAAACCTATGAATAAAAGGTAAAATTAAAAAAAAAATGAAACAAACCATTTTATTCTCTAGGGTCTCTGATAAAAAAATATATATAAATGTTTGGGGGTTCCAAGTAATTTTCTAGCAATAAAAAAAATACAGATTTTTACATATATGAGAGAATTGGGCCGGTAGGCAAGTGGTTAAACACAAACTGACTTGCCATAAGGGAAATAATAGAAATCTGACAAATTTTCTAATCTGACTAGCTCTGTGGCCTGAGGCAGTCTTAATCTGTGTATATTCTCCTGACCTTGTCAAATTATTTTTTAAATCAATTATTTCATGTTTTTATGAATTTACCATGTGGTCTCCAGAAAGGTCCAGTAGGATAAAACCGTTCTCATTTATGCATATTTTAACTGCATTCCTTCAGTGCTCGGCTTTAAACATTTAGTTAAATATTCATATTGTACAGAAAGGTGAAATGTGTGTATAAGAGCATAAAAACACTATGCAAATAAAGCTTCTTGTATTTGTTTTTTTACTTTACCGCCACCATACTGAATGATACCACTGATGCTATAAAATCTTCAAGGATTTATCCCCCCCTCCCCCTCAATTATTATTGTTCAATAGATTTTGTAATGTAGATGGATCTAATAAGAAAAATTACTAGGAAAATATTCTGGCCCAAAACCACATTTTTCAATGGTGGAAGATTAGAATGGCTGTCAGGTTTTACTACCATCAGCGGCTCCATTAGAGAGATTTCCCTTTACTTTCTGTTCCAGGGACAACCTATTAGCAGACAGTGAGGGAAAATCTGCAACAGGAATTTTTTTTTTTTTTTTAAAAGGATACAGATTTTAGAATTTTCCTACATAACCAAAACATTTTTTGAATATCTCTCTGCTTGGCTGTTACAGCGATTTCCTGCCCTGGGGACAACCTTTTTACCAAATAAGAAGTGAAGGAATTTCTCCAATAGTAGTAAAAGCTACCAGTGCCAATCCTTCCCCACCCCAGAAAAAAAAAAACCACACTAACTATATCATAGTTCCTGTTTAATGAAAGAACCGTTAAAGATTGTATGCAGTTTGAAACAATATAAATTATGCATATATTTTTACAAGTAGAGGTTGACTGCACTCCAATAGCCAGAAAATTTTGAAATTCATTGTAAAAAATCCAAAACAATAGTTAACACGTTTCAGGAAGAATGCACCTTTGCATAAAGTGACTAAGCGCATTCAAGTGCGTTAAAGCGGAGGTGCAGCCACATTTTTTTTTAAAGTCAGCAGCTACAAACACTGTAGCTGCTGACTTTTAATAAGGACCTGTCCTAGGCACCTTCAAGGCTGATCCCTCGATCGCGGCAGGTCCCGGCGCCGCCATCCTCACTAAGGGAAATAGGCAGAGGAGCCTTGCAGCTTCAATGCCCATTTCCTACTGTGCATGCGCGATTCGTAAATGGGCGATTCGTGAATGGGCGCTGTTCTCTGGGATACACACAGTTCCCAGAAGTCAGCGCAACCCTTTCGCCAGAAGACTACGCAAGGACAACAACCAGCGGCGGTCTAGGAAGTGGCAGTTTAGGAAGATCACCTAGCAACCGCCATTTCTGGTAAGTGAAAATTATTATAATTTTTTTATGCATTTTTTTTTTTTTTTTTTTGGGTGGACCTCTGCTTTAACTACTGCTGTCATCCTGTATCTAGAAACAGTGATGTTTTTTGCACTTGGATTTTATACAATAATGTTAAAAAATTTCTGCCTATTGGTATGCCGTCAACTTCTAATTGGGAATGATTTTGACCACAGATCGGATCGACACCCTAATGCACAGGGAGGGGTTAACGTGGGATGAGTTTGTCCGGCGCGGTATCTGCTCTTTGCTCTGAACAGTATAAATTGTACATACACTATGCATTGAAAACTGCACCAATCCATTAAAAACACCAGAATGAATTTTAATTTGACATGCTGTATTAAGTGTTTGCTCGCTCTTATCAGACTCAATTACATTTATTGCTGTGTAATATATACTAAAGCAACCATAGTAAAAAGTTGAAATATGTTGACTATTTTAATTCAAATGAACAATGACATGATCTGGAACACTTGGGCTTGTAGCTCAGTTCTGCAAAGACTGCATTCTACAGAGGTACATTGCCACATGTTCCTTTAATATCAAACAGACAAGCCGTCAAGGTATGGAATCAGAACCTGAAAATCGGTTGAGTCAATAATTAATGAGATGATTTAGTAACTGCACATCTGTCTTTTACAGCCATAGAAGACTAGTTTTATTATACCCTATGGTGGTACTATATGCTGAAAGGAGACAGTACACCTTCATCAGTCTCCTGCCTTGTGCGGTGACCCAGCCTCTCAAGCACACGGAGGGCAGAGGGTATAGGTGCTCTCCACTTACCAGGGAACTACAACACGGAAAGACAAACAGGCTAAAAAACATAAGGATTTTCTGCCTACCATAACCTGTACAATATCCTTATCCTTCTGGATTGGAGACCTACAGGCTGGCAATCGGCTTACATCCCCATTCATCGCCTAAATTGACTACCCTTATTCAGCTTATACCTGACTGTCCGTGCATATCCCTGGAACCGGAGTTCTCACTTTTTGCTTACCAGCAAATGAGTGACCTATCATCTAACATCTGCTTATTTTAACAATATTTACTCCCCTAATTGGCTTGAGTGACACGTTGTTGAACCATAGCCATTATTAGGGTTTGTCAAAAAGACCAGTCGTTGCTTATCCTCAACGCGGCCAACCACTCTATTGAAATGTCTGTGCTCCTGAGGAAGCGCTGTAATTAGCGCGCAACATGTAGAGCAAGTCCTCCTACCCCTCTGGATTGTCACCTGGTTATGCACTATTCAAGCTATAATTTTATAATAATGCTTTAAATTTGAGCTGTATTTATGCTAGAATTGTATTACTATTGTAATAGCCTGTGTGGACCAGTTATTCACCTGATCTCGGTTCGCTTTATGTTCATAATTGTTTTTTTATGACATTTTTCTAATAAATGTATCTAGTTTTTTCTATCTTATCGTGTGCCCTTAAAGTCCAATTTAGTAGTGTTCTATTCATTCTAACATGGAGGGCAGAGTCTTATTGTATTGAATAAGGCCAGCACAGAGGACTTGGAATTATTGCTTTTTTAATTACAATATTTGCATAAATTCAAATGCACTCATATGAAGTAAAATTACATTTATAAAAACGTAGGAATAAAAAAAATTGTAAAGGTGTTGTAAAGGCAGTTTTTTTTTATCTTAATGTATTTTATGCATTAAGATAAAAATCTGTGTGCAGCAGCCTCCCTATACTTACCTGAGCCCCATCTCCATCCAGAGATGTCCACGAGTCCAGTGGCCACCTGGGACTCACCTTCTCATTGGCTTGAAAGAGGAAGAACCCCCCTAGTTGGGACTTTAAGGGCAACAACTGAGTATATATAAAAATAATGATTTTTATTAAAGTATACAAATGTACAAAATTGCAACATTAAAAACATGATACAGTGATGCGTGGGTTCCCTATGCGATTACTGCTCTGCTCTTTTGTACAAGCAATTAATGTTTTGCTAAAGCAATTTTATTTGTGTTGCACAGTGTGATCCCATCCGGATACTAGACCCTGACGAAGGAACGAACAGTGTCCGAAAAGCGTCGGACCTTGTGGACCTCATCTTGGGCGCCCACGCATCACTGTATCATGTTTTTAATGTTGTACATTTGTATACTTGTTAATAAAAATCATTTTTATATATACTCTGTTGCCCTTAAAGTCCCAACTGGGGGGGTTCTCTTTCAATTTACTCCAGGGATGTTGGCAGCACATTTAGGTCCAATTTGATGTTCTGTTCATGCCTTCTCATTGGCTGAGACACAGCAGTGGCGCCATTGGCTCCCTCTCAGGAGAGAGGGGGGTGGGGCCAAACCGCAGCTCCGAGTCTGAATGGACACACGGAGATGCAGCTCAGGTACCCCCATAGTAAGCTGCTTGCTGTGGGGCACTCAACAGGAGGGAGGGGCTAGGAGCACCGAAGAGGGACCTAAGAAGAGGAGGATCCAGGCAGTGCAAATCCATTGCACAGAAGAGGCCAGTATAACATTTTTTTTCTTTTACATAAACAAAACTTTACAATCAATTTAAAGTCATCTGTGCCAACCTCATTCAATAACTATGTTGGCACAACAGAGTCAATCAGCTATAAAGATAAACAGAAGGATGGGACAGACCATCTATTTATCCGTATGGAAGGGTGCTTCATGTATGTACCACAGAGGAGGCACTCAACCCCAGTTAAGGTATACCTACCATTTAAGCAATTTTGTACCACCATACATCTAAAAACGGCAAAGTGGCAGACATTATCCAGTGTCATTTATAAACATTGCATCCGGTGATGTAAACAAAGATGTCCTTAGATGGCTTGGTTTACATCCACTGTATAGAGAGCTGAAGTGAGCAGCATCGCTGCAATCGACCAGAGACTAATCAGAGCTGTAAATGGTGCATAGTGTATACATTGTGACCCTTCCTCTTGCAACAGGGGACAGGGAGGAACAATTGAATGAGTTAGTCATTCGTTCCTGATCACTGTACAGACAACAGCAGCACCCATAGGGAACGTTTTTCTTTACCCTTTCATTGTCCTTACTCCTCCTATACATTCGATCTTCATCCTGTATCTATGTGATCTGTGTTTTATTCCTTCACCTACCTGATCTTGCATATCTGCACCTCCAGCTCTCATTTCCAGCCTCCTACTCTGTGACCTGTACATTGACCCCTGCACCGCCGTCACCCTCTGTTTATGACAAATACAGTATGTACTGTATCTAGTTCCTTATTACCCATTTCCATGTTTTTATCCTTAAATACCAACATGTTTCTTCATTTGCAAATAAAGAAATGATTGTTCGGGAAAAACCCAACAGACCTGTTGTACACAAGTCGATCGATAGATCGACTTGTGTACAACCAACTATCCCATACATGGAATTTTTCTTCATTTGTGAACCAGCTTAAAACCTTGTATACACAATCAGATTTTCCGACGGGAATTGTGTGATGACAGGCTGTTGGTGGAAAATCTGTCCGTTTGTACGTTCCATCGTACAATCGTATATTCCGTGGACAAATGTTGGATGGCAGGCTTTAAAAAAAAAAAAACTCCATGGACAACGGTCTGTTGCCAGATTTTCCTATCGTGTGTGCACAAGTCCATCGGAAAAAAATCCAAAGTACAAACATGCATGCTGGGAATCAATGCTCACCGAACATAAAATTAGCAGAAGGTGCCCAAAGCGTACGTAACTAGAGTGCAGCGATCGGCCCCCGGAGCTGAAGAACGGTGAGAGCCGTGTGTAAACACGGCTTCCCCGTTCTTCACTGTGGCGGCGTTATCGATCGCATGATCCCGTTTATAGGGAGACACAATCGATGACGTCACACCAACAGCCACACCCCCCTACAGTTGTAAACACACATTAGGGAACACATAACCCCTTCAGCGCCCCCTTGTGGTTAACTCTCAAACTGCAAATGTCATTTTCACAATAAACAATGCAATTTAAATGCATTTTTTGCTGTGAAAATGACAATTGTCCCAAAAATGTGTCAAAATTGTCCGAAGTGTCCGCCATAATGTCGCAGTCACGAAAAAAAAAAAATCGATGACCGCCGCCATTAGTAGTAAAAAAAAAAAATGCAATAAAACTATCCCCTATTTTGTAAACGCTATAATTTTTTTTTAACAAAAATAGGTAGAAGAATACGTATCGGCCTAAACTGGAGGGAAAACATTTTTTTTTTATATATTTTTAGGGGATATTTATTATAGCAAAAAATATTGCATTTTTTTCAAAATTGTCGCTCTATTTTTGTTTATAGCGCAAAAAATAAAAACTGCAGAGGTGATCAAATACCACCAAAAGAAAGCTCTATTTGTGGGAAAATAAGAACGCCAATTTTGTTTGGGAGCCACGTCGCACGACCGCGCAATTGTCTGTTAAAGCGACGCAGTGCTGAGTCGCAAAACCTGGCCGGGTCCTTTAGCTGACTAAAGGTCCGGGTCTTAAGTGGTTAAGTGTTAGTTCACACCAGACGCAGTTTGTGCGCCTTTGTCTGCACAAAATACATGCACAGTGTTTTCCATGTATTCCAATGGCTCTAGTTCACACCATGCAGTCAGTTTCCGGTCAGTTTCGGCACCAGAAACTGACTGCATGGTGTGAACTAGAGCCATTGGAATACATGGAAAACACTGTGCATGCATTTTTAGTGCAGAAAAAATGCACACGGAATTGCGTCTGGTGTGAACTGGCCCTAACACAGGTTCAATTTAACAAGTCAAACAGAAGCTGAACTTACTACCACAAGTTTTATAATTAACAGAATCTAGCTCAGTTGACTACTGTAAAGCTTAAACTAAAAATGTACTGTAAAAGTATTGCCTAGATTGGCGAATACATTCCTTTAAATGGTAAAACCGATTTCTATTGGTCTAATTTATTCAAGTGTTATCAAAATGTACCCAATAAAAGTAAACAATCAGCTTCTGTTGACAAGAAATCTGCACTGCACTCTTACAAAATACATTACAGTCTCCTTCAGTATAGAAGTGTCAACTGTGCTGGAAAATATGCAAATGTAAGAATTAGCATTTTCACATGTTATATCACAGTGCAAGAGCTAATTTATGTAAATACAGCACAAGGCTGATAAGCCTATTTATCAGCGTTTCATCCTCATGTTTACCCCCGATAAATATTCTTGGGCAAACATTGACTTAAGCATGTGTCATTCTACATTGTGTGATGCTAATGCATTTATTGAAATTAGATGTCTCATTTTATTATAGGAATCGAGCGCATCAAAACCACAGGAGTGATTCTCTCTGTCAGGAATCTTTATTTGATACATTTATTGCACCAACAAAACAGAGACCAGCTAAGCCTTTCCAAACATCTTTTATTCTAGGAACAATGGAGATAGAGCTTGAAATATTGTATGTACTGTTGTGGATAATAACACTCGCAAGAGAAAAAGCTGTCATAGATTTTTGTGCATTGATCAGCAAGGGACTCCAGTCTGCACAACAGCTACCGTTTTGCAACATGCTGTTGATGGATTCTGAGCAAACGAACATTCTATATTCTGCAATTGCTTGCTTACTAGTTGGCACACTTTGGTAAGTTTGAAAGTAAACCTGTACTTTGCCAAATTAGAGCACAGCAGTGGGTTTGCTTATATCCCCCACCCCTTCCCCCAGTATATACGTATCTTTCCTACATTCCTCTGTCACTTATTAATGTGCCAAAATCTGGTACTCCCGGGTGTGGAAGAGCATGTGACAGCATTGGGCAGGTCAAAGCTATCAAATGAGGCATTTGTACCTTGACGGGAGGGGGGGGGTTGGATAAGGGCAAGACCAAATTTAAACCTAAAGCCTAGAACACATGGGCCAAATGTCAGCAGGTTCAAAAGTAACCAACCGCCAGGCGACATTCGCCGTCTTCTGTTTAAGGCGCGTGACCTGCTCACAATAAGCACTCTCAGGTAGAGTGCTCTGGCGTGGGGGACCTGAGCTGTCTCCTGTATTTATACAGCTCAACATTTTAGCAAGTTAACCCCTTCTTTCTTTTAGCGTGGTCCTTATTGGGGGGGATTGGTAATTACTGCCCAATCATGCGACAATTATGATTGGCTGTTACACAGTCAGGCAATGTGTTAGGAGTGCACAATGAGTGTGCCCTGAGCTCAAATACCTCATCTGCCCATTAACACATATGTGCACCATGTAGGCATTAAGGCCTATCTTCTTTCCAATCACACATCATTAAATTTGTATTTTATTTCATTTAAGTATATGGCGACATGGGATCTCATCTTTCAGGCACTGGTGATGGGCAAGGACCAGATACTAGTTTCCCACCTTTCCATCCTAGCTGCCGATCACCACTCACTCACTTATGAATACTTCCTCCCAGCGTAGGAAACAAAAATGATTCAGTCCCAGAGAGTGCAAGAAGACAGGGCCACACAATGAGATTGGAGAAGTGGTCTAACCTTAAGCTACGCAGGGGGGGTTACATTGTCAGAGCAATAAGGATGTGAAACTTTTTTTTTTATTATAATTGGTGGTGTCAGCAGGGAGTATTGATATTTTGAAAAGTCTCTTGGACGTGCGTCTTAAAAACCACTTCAGCCCCGGGAGGATCTGGCTGCACAATGACCGGGCCATTTTTAGCGATTCTGCGTCGTTTTAACTGACAATTTCACGATCGTGTGACAAAATTGACGTCCTTTTTCCCCCACAAATAGAGATTTCTTTTGGCGGTATTTGATCACCTCTGCAGTTTTTATTTTAAACAAAAAAATAGCGACAATTTTGAAAAACAAACTATATTTTTTACTTTTTTCTATAATAAATATCCTCCCAAAAAATATTTAATAAACAATTTTTTCCTCAGTTTAGGCTGATATGTATTTTACATATTTTTGGTAAAAAAAAAAAAAAAGGAAATCGCAATAAGCGTATATTGATTGGTTTGCGCAAAACTTATAGCGTCTACAAAATAGGCAGAAGAGGGAAATGCCTTGTTTACATCTCCCTGTTCTGCAGCTCCGTGACACGATTGTGGGACACCGGCAGACAGAGTCCGCGGGTCCCGCATGCACGGTCATGGAGCTCGCGGCAGGGGCGGCGCACACGCAAGGCACAAAATTAAAAGCGACGCGTGTATATATACATTGCTTTGCGCAGCCGTGCCATTCTGCCAACGTATATCACCGTAACATGGTCGGCAATTGGTTAAAAAGCACAAAATACAGGGATGTGAGAAATGATTATCGACACTGACACACATACACCTACTGAACTGAATGGACTATTGTCTTTATTCAACCTTATCTACTATGTAATTATGTAACTCATGCACCTGCCAATTTCTCCTTTCATTGATTAAAATGGGACAGAAGAGGAGGCACAAGGTAAGAGATCAGGTGGCTGCAGCTCTAGTTCCATGATTCCTGAGGTGGCAATCACAACTATGATCTCTGAAAGCTTTATTACTATATGTAACGAGACACACAAGTTCTGTCCTTCCTAACAAGTGCTCCAACATGGCAGAACACACAGCATCACACTTTCCTTATTGTGGTATGTATTTCTTATACCAAGCAACATTCACTATAATAAATGTATTTATCTTGCATGTTCAGTTCACCAATGTGAGGCAAAGACGGAAGATAAGTTCAGCACTCGCTATCCTTCCTTCTTTCATACTTATCATAAGCTCTGACCCCTGTGTTCGGTAAGGAACAGTCAGCTGTAGTAAACATCACTATAATCAACTTAGCCTAATGAAAGGGCACTCCAGACTCAGTGCCCAGAGGAAAAGTCAGCTTTCAATCCGCAGATTTTTATTTATTTTTTGCACTGGTTTAATGAACAGATCTGAGGACAATTTGTCGCAAGTATAAGCTTTGACTTGAAAAAAAAGGGGCAGAAAACCTATAATTACTATCAATTATATATTACACTTGTTAGGAATAAAAAATAAATATAAAAAATTACATTTTGTTCAGTTATCTATTTTTTGGAATGTTTGATTTTCTAATCATTAGTGGGGTCATAGTCTATATTAATTTTCCACTGCAATGACGACAAATTCTGAAGGATAGGATGGACATTTTTTCCGTGAACAAATTTCTAACAATGTGGAATTCATTTTTGTATGAATGTTGATATGAATATTCATATTAATGGTAATTCAAAAATCTACTGGTGTATGGCCAGCTTATCACACATGATTCAGTATTGATTGGTTTGTGCTATGCTATTTCAGCAGTCTCTCTCACCATTTTAAAGAGGTTGTAAAGGTTTGTTTTTTATTTTCTAAATAGGTTCCTTTAACCACTTAAGACCCGGACCAATACGCTGGCAAATGACCCAAGGGGTTTTTGCGATTCGGCACTGCGTCGCTTTAACAGACAATTGCGCGGTCGTGCGACGTGGCTCCCAAACACAATTTGCGTCCTTTTTTTCCCACAAATAGAGCTTTCTTTTGGTGGTATTTGATCACCTCTGCGGTTTTTATTTTTTGCGCTATAAACAAAAATAGAGCGACAATTTAAAAAAAAAATGCAATATTTTTTACTTTTTGCTATAATAAATATCCCCCAAAAATATATAAAAAAACATTTTTTTTCCTAGTTTAGGCCGATATATTCTTTACAATTTTTGGTAAAAAAAAAATCGCAATTAGCGTTTATCGGTTGGTTTTCGCAAAATTTATAGCGTTTACAAAATAAGGGATAGTTTTATTGCATTTTAATAATTATTTTTTTTTTACTACTAATAGCGGCGATCAGCGATTTTTTTCGTGACTGCGACAATATGGCGGACACTTCGGACAATTTTGACACATTTTTGGGACAATTGTCATTTTCACAGCAAAAAATGCATTTAAATTGCATTGTTTACTGTGGAAATGACAGTTGCAGTTTGGGAGTTAACCACAGGTGGCGCTGTAGGGAATGTGTGCCCTAATGTGTGTGTTTACAACTGAAGGGGGGTGTGGCTGTAGGTGTGACGTCATCGATCGCGTCCCCCTATTACAGGGATGACGCGATCGATGCTCCGGCCACAGAGAAGCACGGGAAGCCGTGTGTACACACGGCTCTCCCCGTTCTTCCGCTCCAGGGACGGATCGCCGCACTGCAGCGGCGATCGGGTCCGCGAATCCCGCGGTCCCGGTCCTGGAGCTTCGGACCGGGTCGCGGACCCACGGCTGGGTACTAAAACCAACGTATATATACGTTGATGTGCCCAGCCGTGCCATTCTGCCGACGTAAATGTGCAGTAGGCGGTCCTTAAGTGGTTAAGCTAGTGCATTGTTGGTTCACTTATCTTTTCCTTCAATTTCCCTTCTAAATTTTTTTTCTGAATTTCTCACTTCCTGTTCCTCCTCAGTAAGGTGCTCAGTAAGCTGTTCTAAATGACTTTCCACCACTTGGATGATGGTGGAAAGCCTACTGAGGAGAAACAGGAAGTGAGAAATTTAAACAAAGAAAAAAAAAACATTTAGAGGGAAATCGAAGGAAAAAGTAAGTGAACCAACAATACACTAGCTTAAAGGAACCTATTTAGAAAATAAAAGGCAAACCTTTACAACCCCTTTAACTTTGTGTAGTCACACAAGTATGTACATTCTAAGAGTTGTAGATTTAGTACTTTTATGGCTGTCTTCCGAAAAGGACCTCTATAACTAATACTATCTTACAGGTAAAACAGAAATTGATTACATTTAGGAGCTCTACCATGAAAAAAACTGGACTAGATTAAGCCATCCATAGACAGTTTAAAACTCAGCCGGTTCTGTAAGAACTGGCCAAGACTCAAACCATGTATGGGCATTTCGATTGTACCCAAGTTGATCCAACCAGCATGTCATTTTTCGTACGCGATTATTGCCAGCGGCGGACACACAACAGCAAAAATCACTTTTCTCTTGGCAGGGACACAGCTCCCCATGACCTATCCACCCCTCACCAAACCCATAGAACACAATAGCTCTGTCGGAGGCATTCCCCATCAACAGCAGGAAAGAGAATCGTATTATCTAAGGCAGGCTTTACTGCCATACAAAGTTGTGGGCTGACTGGTACAGATAAAGGGCAAAGGGCCGGTACGCCCAATGGCAACCAACCACATTCATTCTTACTCCATCAGGTTAAGTTGAGGTTGCTTTGAGTTATTTCATGCTATTGCTGGTTTCGTCAGATTTTTAAAATAGAACCCTATTATACTTTTAAGGTAAAATACACTGAATACATGATTATTATGCAGAACATAGTCAAGATTTAGCTATATAATCTATGCATTAAATGGAGTGACTGAAATTTAAGACGTTATATACATACGTATACATGCCACCCACTAAATTGTTGCCACGGTTCCCAATCAAATTGCATTAACACATGAATATATATGCATGTATATATGAATGCACGATACTTCTATAAACAATTAAAAAGTATGCACCCTGGGTCTGTTTGACTCCCCTTTCTATTTTTTTTGCATGTTTAAGAATGATCGTTGTCAGTTAATGCTAACTAGGTGAGGGCCTGCGTGGCCTGGAGAGTTGAGCCGGTGGGGGCGACTCTTGTGGATGGGCGGACTACCTGCCGTGGCTTAGGGTATCGGATGGGTGTAATGGGTCCAGTACAGGCCATCTGGTTGTACTAATAGGCTCCAGCCCACACTTGCACTTATTTTTGTACTTCTTAATGTTATGGATGTGGCCGAAGTTTTACAATCCCAAAGTGTCGTATTGATACGGTACAACGAAAAGAAGAGATTGTTATATTTTTGTATTGAAAACTCTAATAAAAATCATTGAAACATTAAAAAAAATATGCACCCTTTCAAAGTTTTTTTTAATTTCTTTCTGCCTATCTTTAGGTCAGCACTCGTGTCCATAGATGCTGTGCATACCCAAATGCAATGTTTATATGGAAAGAACAGATACACATTGCTTTTGCGCACGCTTAGGCAATTCTCCAATCACAATTGTCTGATACATCTGTAGAATGTTATGTTGAGCTGTGTTTTCAAGTTTCTAGCTGGAAACAGACTTCCTCTTCCTGAAGACATTTCCACTTCCCCAGCCAAGGAATGTCCTACTTAGTAAAGATTCTATTAGTTCTGAATAGTTGCAAATAGTGTAGTGTGACATGGGTTGGTTCTTTTGTTTTCCAAACTACTGTCAATACTCTACTTGCGTAAAAGGTATTACGGTAAACCTATCACAAACCTAGGAACACCAACTGAGCACACAATGAAAAAAAGAATAAGGGAAGTGAAGATTTGCATAAACTTCAGCTGCTTGTTTCTCTGGATACTTCTTAGTGTGACAAGAAGACGTCACTGAAGGCAACATCTGCTTATGCATTTATTTATTTTCATCATGAGTTCAGTTGATTGTCCAGGTTTATGACAGGTTTACTTTAACATATTTTACCAGATTTCATGTTGTCACATTATTGGCCATTGTTTAATACAACCAGTGTGTATAACATTTTTTATTCAGTAAATCTTTATTGCAAATGAGTCTTCATTAAAAGCCCTGCGAGGAAATATAAATATAAAATGTGCATCTACTAAGCTGAAATGTCAACAATTAAATACAATACTGGTTCCTCGCTGATTTATATTCTGCTGCCAGGAGTTGGATGCCATCACTCCAGCTGTGCCATCCTGACAAATCTGACACTTTAATTTGTAATACAGAACAATGACATGTTAACTTTGCAAATATCATTCATTATCCTATTTTATTAATTAACAGACCCAGCTGCTTATAGTAGCACAGTGGCTTGGTGGTAAGCATTTCTACAGCACTAGGTTCATTGGATTGAATCCTAACCAAGACACTACTACCTTCAGGGAATTTGCAAGTTCTCCCTGTGCTTATGTGTATTTTCTTCCATACTTCAAAACACATGCTAGTAGGTTGATTGGCTCCTGTCTAAGGCTGAATTCACACCTATGCATTTTTTGTGCTTTTTGCATTTTTCAGACTTGCACTACAGTCCATTTAACATGGTTTCCTATGGAACACGTTCTGTAGTGCAAATCTGCAAAATGGAAAAGCACAATAAAATGGAAAAGCACAAAAAAAATGCAAAGGTGTGAATCCAGCCTAAATTGGCCTTACTATGGGCCAGATTCAGGTAGGAGAGCAGATCTTTATGTTGGAGTAACGTTTGTCATTTACGTTACTCCGCCAGCGAAAATGAGCCAGCGGAATTCAAATTGGGCGGGTAGGGGGCGTGTATTATTTAAACAAGGCGCGATCCCGCGGCGAACGTACTGCGCATGCGTCGACTGTCAGTGCGCATGCTCCAAATTCTGTCAGTGAACGTCAATGACGTCAATCCCCATTCACGGACGTTTTACGCAAACGACGCAAAACTTTAAATTCGACGCGATGACGGCCATACATAACATAGGATACTCCACCTAGAGAGCATGTTTTTCTTTACGCCGCGTATCGCTTATGGAAATGTCGGAAAGTCACTGCGTCGGGCCAGCGTACGATCGTGAATTTCCGTCTCTCGCTGATTTACATATTCTTGGCGTAAATCAGCAGGAACGCCCCGAGCGCCCATTTTCAAATTGCAGTTCCGATACGACGACGAAATTCAATTACGCCGCTCGTATCTGAACTCAATCCCGGCGTACCTTGTTTTCTGACTACAGAAAACAGATAAGCCGGCTCTAAGTGTGAGTTATGCTGGCGAATCACTGATACTCCAGCGTAACTCTACCTGAATCTGACCCTATGTTGTATGTATAGGGGCTTTCGATTGTAAGCTCCTTGAACGCAGGGACTTGATGTGAATATATAATTTATATAAAAGCACTGCCTAAATTGCCACCGCTATATAAATGCATGCAATAATAATATAAACCAAGGAAAAATGGAAGCACCACTCAGTGCTCCTATGTATATCCCCAGCTGGTTAAGACATTGCTGCTGGGTGCTAATCTTTCATTAAGAACCCATCTAGCTCAACCTTGTATCCTCCACGGAACTGCACACCAACCATGTGAGCCACCATTGCCAAAAATCCACAAACTGGCTTCAGCTGGCTCTCGTATGCATCAGAATACATCCCACTGGCACATTTCACCTTAATTCCCTAAATGGGGGAAATGCATTTTGGGGGGGGGGGGGGTGTATACTAATGTATTGGAGAACCAGCTGAAGCCAAGCCAGTTTGTGATTTTTTTTTTGGTAGTGGCTCACATCGATGGTGTGTGGTCCGGGAGGGGATTTGTGCTTGTAATATGTTATTGAGCAAACTTTGATCATTTTTCATTTGGAGTAATGGATGCCTTAAACATGAACAGATGCACGAGAACAAGAGAAGTGGTCAAATATAATTTTCAAATATGATTTTAAATACCCTCCCTACGGTATCAGATTTGCTACAGTGGCAGAGTTTTAGAGCCAGTACACATCAGCCAGCCATACATTGAAGCAGTAGGCTCTGCAAGCTATCCCATACATTTCTTGACTGAGCTTTACATTCAGCCTGTGTTTACACCAGCCGGTCCGACAGAAGCCGGTCCGACAGAAGCCGGCTGAACGGGCATGCTGAACAAACCAGCATCTATTTGGCATCTGATCAGTGCGGACTGGTGTGTTCTGGTGGGGGAGCAGTCCCCCTGTCAGAACACAACAGCTCAGCGGGGAGATCACAGTACCAACATTGTATAGTCAGTACAAGCAAGCACCTCTGGTTTTTTTTCTTGTTCAGTCTGCTAGTTTAAATGAAAAAACAAAACTGATAGTGTGTACCAGGCATTATCTACGCTAACTAAATACATTCTTGACTGGGACTATTGGAGACTGATTCATACATTTCAGATTCCTCATAACACATTGTCGCAAACAGTCCTCCTAGTTCTTAAAGTAATTCTACCTTTTGGACCACGTTGCATATTACGCCCATATTTAGGATTAACGAGGTGCAAATCTTACCCCCACCACTAAAAGGCTCTCCCCTTGACAGCTTTTGGGAGTTATACTCCCCTGCAGCAACTGTCACTTTTGAAATTTGACCAGCTATGTGGGATTTCCCCTGCAGCAGAGACCAGAGTATTCAGATTAGTGAGTGGCCATCCTCGCTCAACAGAAGCTGATCATTCTTTTACAAAATATGTGTTACATTACATATATACATAAACAACCTAGCACAGTATAGCAAGCTTTAGCCTCTTAACTTGGACCATAAGCTGATTAGCCCTTTCATTGCAGAGATCTGATAGTGGAAGTGTTTGAGTCACTGACACCATGTGATCATTGTGAACACAGGTTTGCCTTATTGATTCACTTTCCTAAACAGTCACTACTCCTTCGGTAAAAGAACTTCTATCAATATGATACCATTATAAAAAAGCACACGGACAAAAATTACTATGACTGATTTTACATTCAACTTTTGGAAAATATTATCGATATGTAAAAAGTATGCAATGTGATCAAGCTTTTTCATGGCAATGGCTTGGTCCAAAAAACACATATAAAATGTAATATAAATACAGTAATATACAATATATAACTCAAGCAGCAAAGTGCCTTCTTGAACAAGATGGATTTTGTGCCCCCAAAGCTTGAATGTCATTTAAATCTACCTTAATTATTTCTGAAACACTTGTATTTGTAAAAAAAAAAAAAAAAAGTGCACCCCCATTAAATATTATGAAAGAAAAATACAAAATTTGCCAATTGTAAAAATAAATCCTGAGCACCTTGTACCATGAGACATATATGTGACAACAAGGGGTGATTGCATACATTCTGGATGGTTTGTCTACATTTTCTCAGAGGCAAAAAGGTTAAATCCCATTTTCACTTAAAAAACACCATTAATCATGGTTTGTCAAATGTAAGCCAAAACGAAAAGCCTCCACAATCATTTTCAATTACCAAATATTAGGAGAGAAGCAGAAAGACAAAAGGTGAATTGTTAAAAACAAACCTGGGGTTCACACGTGCATTCAATAAGACAATACTCCTATTAACTAAGCAGAGCAAGGAATAAACTGAACCTCCAGTAGCTCAACACTGCCACAAATTTTTCAAGCTCATTAAGGCGGCTGGGAAGGCTCCAGACGTTTGGAGACATCAAGATAAAACAGGGAAGTTGGCAGCATTTACCTCTATGTTATAAACAATTAGAAAAAGGTGCAAGGAGAAGAGAAAACCAGACGAGGACCAATAGGGAAAGGTCATGGGAAATGCAGCCTAATGAATGAAGAAAATTAGTTCATTTTCTCCAACTACATTCAAATAGCAGCTATTGACATCTACAGGTTCTGTTAGTATACCTAAAACATATACACAGGCATTTTGCTATTACTGACAGAGTAAAGCCTTGGAATATGTCAGATTTGGTCATTTTCCTTTTTATTTAAAAGAACAGTAACACCTTAGAATAAACCGGGGCATACATACCTAGTCATTATCTGTAAAAGTGTCCACTTTAGTCACATTTAAAAGGCATAATTTTCCATTGCTAGTAATATATATATATATATATATATATATATATATATATATATATATATATATATATATATATATATATATATATATATATATATATATATATATATAGCTCTAACGAGCAGGGCCCTCTGATCCCTCTTGTATTGATTTGTATTGTGACTGTACTGTCTTCCCTGATGTAAAGTGCTGTAAAACTGTTGGTGCTATATAAATCCTGTAAAATTATAATATATATATATATATATATATATATATATATATATATATATATATATATATATATATATATATATCCCATCTATAGTCCATCTCTCTAATATATATATTTTTTAAATATGTATTTCTGGCACTGTAACCATATATACACAGGTTTCTTTTATTTTACACTATGAAGAATGCAATGGGAGCTCAAAGATTCCAATGACCTTATAGATGTTTTTGTACATGGCTTTTATTATCATGGTAAAATTAGCAGTGTGAAATAACAGATAGTGAAGAAATACAAGGCAGAGTTCATTGGTTTAGTAATAAAACAAAGACAGTCAAATGCTGACCTGTGATTGGTTCATTATGGGTTACAGATCACCATTGCTCTTTGCAGCGTCTTACTACAGCTTGTTAAATAAGAGATGATGCAGTGTTGTGTTACGACATTATCAGTTAATCTGAGAACCTACAGTAAAGAATCAGACTAAATACATTGTCACATTATCTTGTGTGCCCAAAGAGGTATTTGCTAGCCCTATTAAATAAAAGCATGCACTGTTACCCAGGCGATTTACTGGCATCACAAATCTTATGCCATAAAATGTATACCAAAGTAGACACTTTTAACGTATAGTTGACTAAGTGTGCATTATGTAATATGCACATGAAGACCCTATTTAGTTTTGGATGTTATTGTCACTTTAAGGGAAGGAATTAAGGAGGGAGGCGAAGTACAATGGTAGCAGGAAGAGGGGAGAGGGTTAGTGTAGGATATGAGGTTTAGTGTATTTTGCAAAAGGTAAAGAACACACAAGAGTCAGTAGAGAAAAAAAAAACACCGCACAGGAATAAATATATACACTGGAGTTGTAACTGCAGTCATCATTTTTTATTTAGAGTAAAATTAAAGTTAATTGAAATGTCAAAAAATGTTGGGACGCAACAGAGTAATCAATAGTATATTCAAATAGGTTTTAAATGTTTTAATCTACATGGAAATATAAAATCATGGGCAAGGCAACTCCAGAGTATATATAGCCAATTAAGCAGTGGTGAACAAATGTCACATCCCAATGAGCCAAGCGATTTCATGGGCAACCTTCCACTTCTTTAATATTCCAGGTACCTGAGCATATGCTTAACATATGGATGTGACATCATCAAACCACTAGTGTCATTGCAAACAAAGCAGAAAGTGAATTTAAGTATTAGTACGGAGAAAGGAATTTACTCTCAGCGTGGAAAATGAAAGAAAACACCTTTCAAAGCAAACTACACTAAATAACACCACAGAGCACTTTGCAAAACAAAAAGTCAAAAAACAAAACTTGTAGTTTGACAAAATTAAAAGTCATTGGAAAAAGTGCAAAAAACAAAAACAAAATCATAACAAAAACATCAAGCTCTCTCTTTTTTTTGTACAGCAAGGTTACTCATTGTCTTTCTGTTGAAGATTAATATCATTACTGTGTAAAATGCACAGAGACAGACAAGGAGTATTAAGCACACAAATGTGATAATGATAAAAAAAAAAAAAACACCCATGCGCAACTTCTGCCACCATTGTGCCTTTTTACATAATTACTGGTTACATGATGATGTGTGCAATGCTTTCAGCTTTGTCAATATGATGACACCGAATGCAAATGTCAATACTGAGTGGAATACAAATTAAACCCAACACACACACACAGCAGTTTCAAATATGAAGTAAAATACGAAAATCTTCAACTAGGAGACTTAAAATTTGGAATGTGAAAAAATATATTCGGGAAATAACTCAAAATGCATATGGACCAAATTACAAGGGGTGCTCCTATATTGTAAACGTTTATTTAGTGAGCCTCTGGGATGTTTAAAGTTCAGTGACTATGCTTCGTCTATGCTTTCTGTGTGAAGCAAAATAACTGAGAATTTTTTTTTTTATTCTTTTTATGATTCCATGTGCCAGTTTTGTGGTTTAGCACCTCGTTCATTAATCATGTCTTCCTCTACCACCCTTGAGAAGCAGTCAGGCAGAATGTGATATCTATTATTTGCTCAAATGACAGGAGAGAAGCATCAAGATAATGTTAAAATTAGTTCTTTGGATGATTCAGATGAGATAATGGGCTGGTTCAATGTGCCATTTCTTTATGAATAGGTCAAAAATCATAAAGAAGATCTGTTCCAAATTTTCTATCCTTTCACTGCAGATGATTGAATTACTCAATGCATAAGGCATTTCTTTTTTCTCCATGGGTTTATAATGCTAGTGAACTACTTTAATCAGGCAAAAACATCTATATTAAGCATTATGTTCCGGGAGCTGCTGATCATAGACAGAATCGATCATTCTGGGTTACAGGACCGTCATTCTTCTAGTCACTCTTTCATTGCATAAAACAGGGACATTGGCGATGCACGCCCCAATTGTCCTCTGTGAGGTAATACATACTGTTAATAAGTGACATGTGTTGCAGTCTGTTGGCAAAAGGCTTACAACAGTTAATACAAACTGGTAGTTATTATCTCCTTATACCGGTAGTCATTATCTCCTTATACAGGTTAAAGCAGAGAGGCTGTGTTAAATTAGTATACCATCACAAAACAATTTTGGTCCAATAGTCTTACAGTCTCAAGTCAAATAGCATCCAGATTTCCTTCATTCTGATAAGGGGAAAATTGCCAAGTGCTGGTAGTGAAATGAAAAAGCTGTGCATGTAGTAAAATAAAAAGTATATATCACTTTTTTATTTTCGTTTGAGAGCCTATGTTCATTCATCATATTGCAGCTGAAAGCACCCACACCATGTAACACACCTCCCTCCCCATTTGACTTCTCATCGTATATCAGAAATTTATTTTCCAAGGCCTTACCCTTTTTGTCCTGATGGTTATGGAAAGAATCAGCGATGTGGGGGTCAGTGCTCTCAGCAGAGTCATAGTTGTCCTTCCAGTCCAGAACAGTACCCCTGTCATAACTCTCATGTCTTCTGGAGTGAGAGGTTGTGCTGGGATCTAAGAAATTTGAGGGTTTAGTTTTAGCAGAACCATTGTTAGCAGTATATTTTATTCACAATGCAGTGCAACTACCTTGTGCTTTGGCAATAGGTCTACAAAAAATGCATATGCATAGATTGTATTTCAATAGTCTCTTGTAGTTTTATGAGAAGAGCTATAAAACTTTCTATCATCAGTCAACGTCAGCAGTCTCTACAGCATATGTTTTTATGATTACAATCCATACACCTGGTTGGTAGTGCAAGAACCGGTTTTTGAAATGTCTTTTATGCCACCCCCTGTGACACATAGGTTCATATATGCATGTGTCTGTAGAGTAACTCTAGCAACAGAGGGGTTAAAACCTCTTTCAGGTCTGCCGGTGTCTGTAGCACTAGTGATTACCCCTCAAGATCCTGCATTTGGACAGACCAGAAATTAGAAAAATTTCCCAGCAGAGGTACTTGCACAATAAAAAAATATTTTAATAATAGAGTAAAAGAAGAATGATCAACACTGGTAATGTGCCCATCATTCAGGTGGAGCTTTTGATTTGTTGACAGCCTTTGTCAGGAAATTTGGCAGTTTGCTTTTATCAGGTCATTATAGTGTAGGAACCATATTTTTTTAGCGTGTTCTATAATTGAGGATTAGAGTAAAAATAAAGTCTACTTGACAGAATGTGTGAGTAATTTAGGAATATAATGCAGTGTGTGTTGCTTTGAATTTGTGAAAATCAGTAGAGAATGATTATACCAACAAATGAAGACCTAGTGGGTGTTACCTCTAATAACCAACCAGAATGTATTTATAGAAAAAGATATTCTTTCAATACCATTTTAGAAAAGTTAGTGTTTTTTTACGTTAGGGTTCTACTCTTGAAAAAGAATACTGCAATCATAGTATGCACCACAACAGTGCCCTTTTTCATGTTAAGGCTCCATGCACACTGGGCTTAAAAAGAAAAAAAAAGTCAGTTCTCGCGGGAGTAAAAAACAGCTCATATAGAGCATTTTTTTTTGTACAAAGTTTAGGAGTGTTTTACGGGTTTTTTTCTGCCTCCAAGTTCCAATCAGAAATGCGAATCAGAATTTTTTTTTCTGCCTCTAAATGTCCTAATGTACATGGACACAAAGGATAACATTGAACTGCTTCTACAGGCACAACACAAATCATGTAGAAGCAACTTTTTTAATCCAGTGTACATGGAGCCTAAAGGTGCAGGGGGTGTTTTGTGGGCTACACTCACTGTTGCCACAGTACAATAACGTCCAACTTTCCTTTTAGAAGGGCAACCTCTGTTGGAGCCCAATGTTATGTCCTCTGGGATGTGTGTAAATGTACTGTTTAATGACCAAAAGTGTTATTTTTGTTTTTAAATTGGATTTTTTTTAAATAAATGATAGAATGTGGAAGATTTTAAACCCATGTCCGTGGCCTCAAAATTAGATTTTCCCTAATCTCTGAGACATAAGAAGCGATAGAAACAGTACATTTTTAACAGTTGTCACCAGAACAGGTGTCCCAGCTGGGAGATTTCCCTATGTTCTGGTCTGGTCAAAAAGAGGAAAGTGAATCTTCCTGACGCCTTGTACACATGGTCGGACTTTTGACCATGCAAAAGTCCACCGTGAGTCCGTTGGAGGTCCAACGGAAAGATAGAGAACAGGTTCTCTATCCAAGGTCCGTCGGACTTCCGACAAAAAAGTCCAATGGAGGCTCCACACTGCCGGACTTTCGAAGAAAAAAAGCCTGTGACTGTTTCTCGGAAAGTTCGGCTGTGTGTACGAGGCATAACAGAACCAAGGCAGCAATGACCTTGACTAGGGGTTTAATCCTTCCACAATGTACCCAAAACTAGAAAGAGTTCAGGTAGATTTGCACTTTAACTATGTGTTGGTGTCCACCAACTAATTTTCAATAACGTGCATGAAAGACAAAAGCAAAACCAATAAAAGTGGAAAAGGACATGCACTTGCATGAGAAAGTATCATGTTCACTTTGTATGAAATACCTGGTGTCTCTGCCAGCCCCCCTGCTTTCCTATCAAAAACTGAAACAGCATGGTCAGTTTTCTAGTTGTGCTGGGAACTTAGCCTGCTCTATTATAATGATCAGACTTGTGCTCACAAGTGCCCCCCCTCCAAGTCATTCATCGGGAAGATCAGTGTGATGCCGTTTCTCCTCCCTCAGCTCTCCGAGCTGCTAATGCAGCTGAGAACAGAGATTATGTGACCACTTATAAAAAAAAAAAAGAAAAAGAGGGAAAAAGGGAAAAAGGGGTATTTATGTTTTTATAATGTATGCACAAATGTTTTGCCTTGCATTTCTATTTTAAACTAAATGGGCCATTTTACAAGGTGAGGGTTTACATATAATTTAAATGTTTTATTTTTCCATACAAGAAGAAGGTATAATGGTAATACTACCGCTGCTTTTGTTTAAAGTGATACTAAAGTCTGTTTTTTCTGAGCAAGCAGGGGCCCCCTCTTGTTGTCCCTTCCTCCATGCTCCTGGCCCTTCCCTTCTGTTGAGTCCCCCACAGCAAGTAGCTTGGTATGAGGCCAAGCCAAGCCACAGATCCCAGAGTCTATTTAGATGGGGAGCAGCGATCCAGCCCCGTCCCCTTTCTTCATTGGCTCACTGACTTTGACAGCAGCAGGAGCCAATGGCACTGCACTGCTGTCTCAGCATATGAGGAGGGAGAGTACCGGACAGCCAGGTCTCTTGTGCAACATCGCTGGATTGAGATAGGGCTCGGGTAAATACAAGGGGGGCTGATGCACACAGAAGGTTTATCTTAATGCATAGAATGCATTAGGATAAAAACCCTTCTGCTTTTACAACCACTTTAAAATGTAAAACATTAAACTATAATGCATTTTGCTTGACAAATCATATCACTGTCGTGGAGATGGATACATCTGCCTTATGACCTACGTGTATACTCATGACCTGGAAGGCAGTAGTTTTAGTATGTATGGCTGCACTTGTGATGCCATATCTTACAAATGTTTAATAAACAAAATACTTGAAATTATTATACATTTAAGTGCTACTGAAATTGTTCCACAATCTATTCAAGGACGTTTTTACATAGCTTCTCTTTTTAACTATAAAATTATAATTGCTACTTTATTCTGTTCTGTATTACAATACTTCCGCTGTGGAGCAGGCTCGGTACACAGCTCCATAGAAAATATTGAAATGAACAAATAAACCATTAAATACAGTAAACAATGTTTGTTTGTACTGTGTTTTTCTTGCTCAGGCCATTGTAGCATTGTACTTTCAGGCATCTGTCACTGATTTTCCATGAAGAGTCAATAAAATTGTAATCTCGATACAAAGAGGCAATGTGTATTTAAGACAACTGCACTACTGTTTGACCCTTTTGTGTTCTATATGTATGCAGGTAACAAAGCGACACCCTTCCTTCCATCAACACAGCCTCTTCTCCCAGGGGACTGAGTGCAAAGTAAACAGGGCTGCTTGAGTCTAAGAGGTCATTGTATTAGAAACAGAGAAAAAAATGCCATACAGCTTGATGCAGAAGATGTTCTGGTCATTTAAGGATAAACCAAGTAGTACTAGGTTGCATCTGTCTCCCTGAAACCGTTACAAATTTATCAAAGCCTACACTTGGCTAAGAACATTACTTTTTAAAAAGGACACATCATTAATTCTGCCCACTATACTATAAATGAAATATAGCATTTCCTATGATAATATAATACACAGAGAGGGGAATTTACCAAGACTGGAGCAAACTGAATATGAAGCAATTGTGTATGGCATCCAGTCAGCTTTTAGCTTTCATTTTTAAAGCTTAAAAGGGTCACTAAAGGATTTTTTTTTAGCTAAATAGCTTCCTTTATCCTAATGCAGTCCTGGTTTCATGTCCTCATTGTTCGTTTATGCTGTACTCCTTCTCTGTTCTGCACACTTCCTGGTTGTCTGTTTCCTTATGAAAAAAAGTACTGGGAGCTTCTCTCTGTGGTCTCTAATCAGTTTCATTTTAAAAACAAACACTGCCCTGTATTGGCTCTGTGTCTCTGTCCTTCACAGAAGCATGAAACTAGATGAAAAACGAAACTGAAACTGCATTATATGATTGATTTTTATCAATTTTTAATCATTTTTAAAAAGGAATCAGTTAACTAGTATGTCTCTATACCCTGTAAACAGTAATTTCAGCAAAAAATAAAAAATGTTTTCCTTTACAACTCCTTTAACTGAACAAGCTGAGGTTTGAGGAATGATTGGTTACTTTACAAAGCTGCTCTAGATTCTCTCTGCTATGTTTTTAAGTAGGGTTGTCCAGATACCGATACTAGTATCGGTATCGGTACCGATACTGAGTATTTGCGGGAGTACTTGTACTCGCGCAAATGCTCCCGATGCCTAAATAGAATACTTTTTTTTGTATTTATCAACATTTTCTGTGAAAATTCTTTAGTTTTTTACTACTGCGAACAAGCAAATACATTTTTTTTTATTCATTTTTACTCATTTTTATTCTTTTATAATGTCTTGAGTTAGAGTTCTTCATAATTCCAAAGAAAATATCCTTAGTCTGTATTGTGGTTTGAAAACTGTCACATGACATTTTAAAAAATTATCGGTATTCGGTATCGGCGAGTACATGAAAAAAAGTATTGGTACTTGTACTCGGTCCTAAAAAAGTGGTATCGGGACAACCACTAGTTTTAAGTAGCCTATATAACCATATTCACCAGAAGTGGGGTACTTCTTGCACAATGATAAATATCTATAATATAATGCATTTTAAAAGAATTTGGTGATCAATATAGCATTGATTTCTGGGTATTTCACTTGATGCAACTGTAGGCAGACAACCTTGTTTTAGTGAAGAGAAAAAGCTGATGTTGCTTAATGGGATATTCTTTTTAAATTAAGTATCTTTCTTTATGTCCCTCAATATTTAATGCCTTGTGAATGTGTGTCAAAATAGACCAGTGACCTAGTCTTTAGGCAAATGGACCAAACAAATGGATCTTTGCTTGGATTGCAACCCTATGATCCAACAACCACGCTTTTTCATGTGAAAAGCAATAGAGGCGATTTACTGTAGTAGTAAAGAATATTCACTTTGCCATGCTCCATTCCTCTGTCAACTAATCATATTATGGTCCACAGCTAGCAATTATTGCATTCATAAAACTGCCAGTATGGAGGAATTTAGTGTATAAGTGATTTTTTGCACACTAATGTACTATTCATTTAAATGGGTTTCCTGGACTGTTAAAGAATCTCCTATGATCACAATGTAATGTGGAATTTCCATTGACTTGTGTAGACAATTTTTTAAATCTAAATACTTCAGGTACAATAAATCATTGGAATAATGTTAGTAAGTTTAAATGAATTTAATGACATTTGACCTATTCTAGATGTTCTACATTGAGGCCTATAACTGCCACGTCATGAGCGGTGTTAAAACTAGCTAAAGAAACCAAAAAGTAAAAGGTGAGAAATAGTAAATAGAAAAGAAGTGTAAAAAAATGCTCCAAGTCACCAAAATTGCCTCTAGTAAAATAAAAATAATTTAACCGCTGGACAGAACTGTGTGTGGTCTCATGTTGATTCTGACCTGATAAATCCAGACAGGCCTTTGACAGAACACTAGGCCTTGCGTGACCTGAGGCCTGTTCTGCCTATTAGGCATGCAGGTTAATGAGGCATATCAAACTGGATTTAATTAGAGAGTGTATGTCTTCACATGACAAAATAAACCCCTCAGAAACAATACAAAAACTGTCTGAGATGTACAGAAGTTCTGTATAAATTTAGACATGTCATTTATCCACCTACATGTTCTCTGGTGAAGAAGTGTAATTTCTTTAGTTAATTTGTATGAAAATACTGGCAGGGAAGCAATCTGGAAGGCCTTAAACAAAACATTTTTCCATTAAAGTAACTGTATGAATTATTAATGCGATATCAATTTATTAGTTTATTCTCTGTCACTGGATATCTGCTTTCCACAATCATTTCAACTTTTAAAGAAATATTTCCCTCCCTCAGAATCACTTGACATTACACATATGTTCCATTATCCATGAAATGAGAGACTACTGCTGAACACATTACTATTTGTGCTCAATACCTTTAATGAAAGAAAGCTTTAAGAAGAGATTCAGATTGTTTTCCTATATTTCCTAGAATTTGCCATGATTGTAACTGTGCCAGATAGTGGGACCTTCTTGTATTATTCCTTAAAGCGGAGTTCCACCCAAAAATGAAACTTCTGCTTTCCGGAACCCTCCCCCCCTCCGGTGTCACATTTGGCACCTTTCAGGGGGAGGGGGGTGCATATACCTGTCTAAGACAGGTATTTTCCCCCACTCCCCGCTGTCTCCTGGGAAACACACTAGTAGTGAGGGCGTTCCCTACCACACACTGAGCTACTCACGCCTGAGCAGCAGGAACCGGGCAGTGAAGCCGCAATGCCTCACTTCCTGATTCCCTCAGCGATGATGGCAGCGGGGCAGCCGAGAGACGATCGATTGCTCGGCCTTAGCTGATGACATCGTGGGCATGCTGGACAGATAAGTGTTAATTTTTAAAAGTGCAGTATTTGTAGCTGTTGGCTTTAAAAAAAAAAAAAAAAAAAATCAGGTGGACCTCCGCTTTAAGGAACCAATCAGATTTACCTTTTAAATCTTCAAGTGTTATTCTCTTATTACAAATCTGAGTTTGATTGGGTATTAGGCAGCCCAGACTGTTATCTCCTCAGACACACTAGTCTGATGATTTGGATGCATTAAAGCTAATTCAATTGGAACTTAAGTGAAAACTTTAAAGAAAGTTTTGAATAGTGTGCGCAAGTGTTATAGACCGTTGTTTTTACTGGTTTTGGTGGAGAATTCTCCCATGGGGAGACACCAATAAAACAGTAGTAGGTTGAAAAAAAAAAAAACAGAACTTCCATGGAGTTGTAATGTCGCTTCTCAATGTGGGGAATTTTCTTAATTTCCTGTCCTGGTGATAGTGGTCACTAAGACAGGAGTAGGGGGCAAATGCTCCCAGTTGGGACTGGATAAAAATAAAAGCAAAAAAAAAATAAAAGATTTTCCACTCTATCCAGGTTAGTGTACTGTTTATTTTACAATGGCAATTTTGGTAAATTTAGAACTGCAGCTAAAGATGTTCAAAGAGATATCTAAAATGTAAAGAACAGCTACAAAACGGTCAACAAAACATGTATAAACTGACCATACACTGTGTAAAATAATTCCGGATCAGGAGGTGTAGTTGAAAACTCTATAGGAAAATAGTTGAGGGTGATACTTGTAACTGGTGCAGATGCAAGTGGAGATTTATAAAAAGAAAAAAAAGTAAAAAAAGAAAGAATACATACAAGACAAACCTAGTATAAAAAGTATGGAGGAGCTAATATTTTTTCTTACCATTTAATGCCACAAAAGAATCTGGAAAAAGAGAAGAGAAAAGGTTACTTGAGCTTCCTCCATCTAAGCTGCGCTGTATGAAATAAAACACCTTCCTGACGGTCCACCTATTCCTCCTGTGATTTTTACCACATCAAGATCAACACTATAAAATGCATTTTACATTTCCCCTTAGGCAAACACAGAGGTTCCTTTTCATGTCCGATTCACAATGATAGAATTCTTTCAGCCTGTTACTGTAAAGTGTCTCTACTATTATTGCTGCAGGTATGTTGACACTGGGAATTTAAAGGGCTTATTTCACCCAAAGTAAACAGCAGGCTGATTCTTTGCTTACTTTGGCAGTCGCCTAGGCCGTCTGTATTGCCATGCTCCACGTCTTGCTCAAATGGCGCTCTGTAAAGAGGAAAAGAAACACTGGATTAGCAACCTGGAGTTCAGCCTACATGCAGCTGGTGAAAAAAACATCAAAGCTATGTGTGTTGTATTTGGGCAAAAACTGCAAGCCAAGAATGAAGACAAAAAAAACAAAAAAAAAACACGTCTGCAGGCCTAGTAATTTTAGGTGAATCCAATTCAAAATATATGGACAGCGGGATAGGTACTATTGTTTGAAAACAATAAAAGTTTTTTGTCCTGCAATAACCATGTTGGGACACTTTTGGGCCAACTTTTGTTGTTACATACTGTATGTTCAGTAACACACAGTTATAACTTTGATTAACACTACTATTTATTAAAAGAAATTAAAAATCTTAAGCAGTCAACCAAATTCCAGCTTTGCCCCCATACAAAAAAATGGTTATTTTACCAGTTAGGTGTCAAAATAGTCACTTCAGCCTGGTTACAAAGTTGTTGCATGGCAGCCTTGACCATGATAGGCAAAATTCTTGTAAAATTGAGGCGACTAACTTATTAGTTATATTCAATAAAAAAAAAGGGCAAAAGGCAGTGATGAAGCGCAAAAAGGACAGAAACCACTGTTTCTGCAATCATTTATGCTTTACTTTACCAAAGTCAGGTTGATGATAAATTCAGTTTGGCTCTTCTAGATGTTGGCAGCACTTTGTTCCAATACATTTTGCCAAACATGGTTCAGATTATGCCTAATAATTCCCTAAATGTTGATTTTTTTTTTACAGGTCAACAGAGAAAAGGTATAAAAAAAACAATGCCAAAATGCAAAACCTTCTTAAAGTCGACTCTGTCTTTCGAACAAAAACTTCCTGAAACAGACTTTAACAATAGCTTGTTCATAATCTATAACAGGAACCTTAGCAGTCAACAACACAACAAACTATGCTTGGCAATGTAGAACAAAACACCATGTGTCACCCAAACAGTCTCTTGTGCAAAAAGTGTTGTGTCTATGGAGATCATTTCCTCCTGTCAGCTGCAGCCTGGAATGTTGCTTAGATGGAGGTGTATTTTTAGAATGGCCCCACAATACATTAGTCACATGTCAGCCTTCTGCACAGCAACTTTTGCTTTCAATTCAGCCTTCTTAATGAAAACAATATGAAGATGGCTAATGGTGGACAAATCGCCTTTCTATTTTCGTTTTCAGTAAACAATCTCCAGTTGTATACAACACAAAGGCATGGGATGGTGGTTATGGCTTACTACAATGCTGAGCATCAAAACAAACCCAAACCTAAATAATGGTTTACCCCTGGAACTGATTAAGCTCTCGGTGGTTTATGATGTAAGCAGTGAAGTCATTTTGGTCCTCACAGCTGCTTTCAGTTTCTAGATGTCCTTGCCAGAATTTTTTATTCACCTCTATTGCTAATCGGAATTTAAAATCAAATCCAAAGCTTTAAAATTACGGAACCTTGTCTATAATTTTTTTTTGAAAGGAAGGTACTGGCTTTTTCCCATAGTAGCCAGACATTTTCCTTTTCTTGCCTGAAATGGAATGCTTACTCTATAGGCAGCATAAATGCTAACATTTATGAAAGAAGATGTGATAAAGTCCATTAAATAATGCAGTGATATAACAAATTGGAATATAAGAATAGGGATTGCAAAGGGTTGCAGCTGCTATTGTACCTGCGATTACATCTTTATAGTAGTTACAGTAAAACCTTGGATTGTGAGCAGGCCGTCGTTACATGACAGGCAAAACAAACAATTGCTTGGGGCCCTGAGCGTGGTACAGGAGATTCAGTTTCCGGTTCCCGGCCAGACTGACAGGAAGTGCACACCGAGTGCTCACTTCCTTTCAGTCCGGCCAGAAAGACAGGAAACTGAATCTCCTGTCCCGCACAGTACCCGGCACTATCTGATAGGGGACTGGGGAAGAGGAGCTCGGCCACGCTACAGCGGCAGCCTACAGGGAAGAAGGGGAGGTAAGAATAGAAAAAAAAAATGTGTGTAGCGTTAACGTTGGCTTTGCATGCGGGAGGGGGGTGCTTGGGGCCCCTTAATTTTTTTCAAACGGCCCTGATTGTGAGCATAATTCGTTCCGGAAACATGCTTGTAATCTAAAGCACTTGTATATCAAAGCAGATTTCCCCATAAGAAACAATGGAAACTCAAATGATTGGTTCCGTAACCATTTATTCATAAGTCCTTCAGTTTATAGTCCGTATAAAAAGATTATAGTAATGTGACCAGGTTGTGCAACTATAAAATGTTCATCCACAAAAAAGCAGCAGGGGATTAGAAGCAAAATCCAGCAGGAGCTACAGAGTATAAAAGAGAAGAGAGGCACCTGTAAGTGTAGCAATATGTTGCACCTTCATTAAATGTAACCATATTGCTACACTTCGAGGAGCCTCTCTTCTCTTTTATACTCAGCTATGACTAAGCACTGAAGCTACAGTGCGAAACGTTAGCTTTTTATTCCAGTTTTGCTGTGGCATGTCTGTTTTTGTGATTTTTAATTAAAGGAATGTTTTTTTGGAGTGTGGCTGTCCAAGTTCCTTTTGTATTTTTGCATCTCTTTTATACTCAGTTGTGATATGACTCTTGTATCAAGACATCGCTTGTATATTGTATATCAAGTCAAAATTTATAATAATAAAAAAAAAAAGATGTTGATTGTCTTGCAAAACGCTCACAAACCAAGTTACTCTCAAACCAAGGTTTTACTGTATATCCAACGAACTTGCCACGTCCTGCCATGTAACACAGCTTACATCATCTTGCTAAAGCAATGGCTTAATTTCATAAAATGTATGCAGCAGTCATCATGGCCACCCTACCTTCTGTATAAAGGAACAGCCACTACCCTGTATGCCTCTGGCAACATTACCAACATTACCAAATCAGATATTCAACTACAAATACGGACTTGTAAAGTGCCAGTTTAAAAAGTTCACATTACTGTCAGAGAAAACAGGTTTCAGATCTTCACTGCTAATACCTGATCTATATATGGCTCCCCTGACTTTTGCAACTGACAAGCATCCATGTATAAGAGATGGAACATACAGGGGTGTGTTAGTTACTAAAAGCAAATAGACTGTCCAATTGCACTCATTTTCCCCAGAGCTTAGCTAATTTGGTGAAGCTCCGCGCATTTACATCATCCAATCATGTGCAAGCAAAATGTTGTTTTGTTTTCTTATTTTCGTTGGACCCGACTGGTGAAGGTAAAGCTTCACCACATTCACCAAGTTTTTGGAAAAGGAGTACAATTGCACTTGCAAAGTGCACAGCATATTTTAGATTACTTTAGCAAATCAACCTCACATGGACTACAATAGTCTGTAGATGTAGATTTGTACAATTACTTTTATTGGCTGCAACAGAATATGGGTGCCCCATACATTGTTCTCATGTGTGCACTTACAGGCCTGGTCAGTCCATGGGTAAGTAGTTACCGTATACGATGTAGTTTATGGCTGATAAACATCTAAACGATTACTGGATGTGAAAAAAGAGCTCTAATAGACACATTTGTAATCATTTGCCATTGTTGAATTTCTAAAACAAGGATACTAAACACAGTCTCTGCAGCAGCTGTGTGAAGCTCCAAAGTAAAGTGCTGAAAGTCTCACAGCAAAGGAGGAAATTTCCGTTGCACACTGGAAATTGGCAGCACTGGTCTTCATATGCACATGTCAGGAAGCAACAGGGAATTGTAAACCTTCAATCTTCATATCCATCCAGTCATACACATGATCCAGTCATACACACGATCCAGTCATACACACGATCGAATCTATCTGCTGAAAACGGTCCGACGGACCATTTCAGCAGACAAATTCGATCGTGTGTACGGGCGGACAGACAGATTTTTTCAGCAGACAGATTTTAAAGCATGCTTTAAAATCTGTCTGCTGGGAACCCGTCCGTCCGACATGTCTGCTGGTTAGTACACTAACCAGCAGACATATCTGCCCGCGCATGCGCCGAATGGATTCGACGCATGCGCGGAAGTGTGACGGTGACGTGGCGATGTCACCACCACGTCACCGCGCTGTCTGCTGGCAGGGACTTTGGTTTGATCGTGTGTACACGATCAAACCAATTTTCCAGCAGACAAATCTGATCAAAACGGTCTGTCAGACCGATTTGATCGGATTTATTTAATGGTATGTACGCGGCCTGACAGATCAGAGGTTTCTGACAAAATCCACAGAATTACGGCACAATGGCGAGGGAAATTCGAATTAAAAAGTGTATGTTCAGCAACACATACATAAATAAAACAAATCCTCCCGCCTGGTAGAATAGGCCCAGATCCTAAACATAAATGACAAAGGAGACCCAGGTAGTATCCACCCACAGCAAGTATGAATAGGCTTTTTTTTTTTTTTATCTCGTCCTTTTGGGGCAGTCCTTCGATACCTTTAAAGCTGAACCAACTGAACCTGTCACCCACAGCCACCCATGATAGGGTCCTTCTTACCTACTGTCCTACACCTTAAAGATGGCACAGAGGATATCTTCCCTATACCTAGAATACTGCTTCTCACAACATTAAAAAAAAAGCTCCTGTGCGCTAGGATTGGGCTGTCCACAAGCCATGATTTTCTTGTGAAGTTCTGGCATTCCTTCTGGCCTTCCTACTAAATATATCAATACACTATATTGTAATGACCATAAATGCACCTACTGCCCCCATCAACATAACTTTGTATTTTATAAGCCAAAACACAGAATCAAACGTGCAACCCTCAATACTATATCTCCAGCTGCTGCATTCAGCTTAGTGTATGTTCACACACACCAATCAAAGCAATAGTATGTTATTATGTGTTGCGCTGCTGAAAAGTCATAAATAAATTAATGAATTTCTATACCGCCAACCTTGTCCTTGTGTTTTTGTCATCACAGATATGCACAAAATCCAAACAAGACAAATGAAATAATGGTGTAATACTGACAAGGAAAAAAGCAAGCAGAAAATGTCCATACATTTCCTTAATCATAGTCCCATTTATACTAGTGTCTTCATCCACATTATACACAGTGTGTGATCCCAGATTCCCAGTGCTGCAAACACTCTCTTCAACACACCTTGGAGTAGATAGATGTGTCCTAGACAAGTTATAAGTCTTCGTGCAATTTATTAATTTAATTAATGCACTCACAATTGATGTAATAAAACCTGTATTGAGTAAAAGCATACACTGTGGACATGTAACCTCACTTCTGCAGAACTTCCAGTTTGTGGCTCTGATGCAACCTGGCTCCGCCCTACGTGTATTGTCATGTGACTCATCAGGGGGACATGCACTTCTTAATAAATTACATTTGTAGAGACATACAGCTGTGCTCCGGCAGTGTGACCCTTGAAATATGGAGTGGGCAAGTGGAGTGCCTGTCAAAATGGAAGGCCCTTATATGTAATCCCCAGGGTGGGGAAAGTGCACCAAGACCTATAACTTGTCTATAGGTCAATAAATTAGGTGAGGGAATATATATCTACTCCAAGGTGGTTGCACATGGGTTAAAGAATGTTTACAGCACTGAGAATCTGGGATGACACTATATATAAATGTGGAGGATTACACTGGAAGTGGATTATTTAGCACTGTATGGATGTTTTCTGCATGCTTTTTTTACTTATCAGTATACATCACAATCTGCAATAAAGACAAAGGCAAGGTTGTCGGCTTAGAACTAAATGTATAACTTTTCTGAAGCGAAACACATTATAATTTACTACAACTTTGTATTGTTATTTTATAACCAAAAAACAGAAGAAAGATATATTGGAACCAGGAATGGACTGACAACTCATGGGGCCCCCGGGCAATAGAAGATTATGGGGCCCCCGGGCTTACAGATGGCCACCATGCCAGGAGGCAGTGCAGAGGCGGGGCAGCTAAAATCTTGGGATTTTCACATCAAAAGCATGTCGGTTTCGGACATATCAGGGACAGATTCTTACATACTGTCACTGGTTTTACTGAGCCTGGCAACCCTGATGGGGCCCCCTAGTTTCATGGGGCCCTCGGGCAGTGCCGGGTGCCTTGATGCTCAGTCCGCCCCTGATTGGAACATAGTTGAGTAGCAGAAGTCTAGAACCCCGGTCAGATTTTAATTTTGATCTTTGTCTCTGTAGCATATTTATCCTCATTTCCTGTCTAGTGAAACTATTGTCTGCAGAATAGGAAAAAACACTAATGGAGCCCGGATAACAGTAAAAACCCAACAGGAGTTTTGTTCAAACTCTATCCAATGTTTAAAAAAAAAGTTTTGACCTTGACATATACTTTAAAGCGGAGTTCCACCCAAAAGTGGAACTTCCACTTTAAGCACTCCTCGCACCCTTACATGCAACATTTGATATGTCATTTTTTTGTAGCTGTTGGCTTTTAATAAAGTGAAAAACTTTTGGAACTTTGCTTTAAACCCTGAACAGTGCCAAAAAAAGATTCAGAGTTTGCTTGTAATCAGAAAAGTTTACTGTGCCAAACAACATCTATAAAATCGCTGAAGATTTAGGCATGCCTTTTTTTTTTTTTAACATGCATTGCAAGATGACTTTAGTCATTGCAAATTACAAGTATGTTGCCACTTGCCAAAACATTTTTGTGTTAAACATCGCAAACGTGATCTAGTAGTACTAATAGTAAATACTAGTTAAATACTGTTGAATATACTCAATAGCATTTAACAAAATAAACTAAGGTGGGTATGTAGCAGCAAGAGCTGTGCAGTGATGGCTGCGTCTTGGAGGATCTCTTTTGCTACTGGCTGTCAGGCTTGACTTTCCTAATGCGAAGTAAAAAAAAAAAAAAATCGGAGCCAGCTAGAACTGTATAATAAAGCACAAAAATTGGAGAAAAAGGACCATTACCATCTTTGCTTATTTGAAAACAACAAGTCCTCTGTGTTAGCAATACCCCACAAAAATGTTTGCTTGGCTGTACTGTTAAATTGCATATTCCATTTGTGCAACAAGTGGCTCCTCTGAAGCCATTTGATGAATTGAAAAGTCCGATTATATTTTTCCATAATTACAGATAGCTGGCTCAGAGGCACCTGCTCGTCAAGGACAATTTTTTCTTTTTACCCATTTCAGATTTCTCAGCAAAGACTTCTAATGCAGAATGGAAACATTGGCTCATTGTGTCAGGCTGAGTGTATGTTATTCATTTTGTTTTTCTTTTATTATAATTAACACTGTATCATAACAGTCAGGGCTCTGAGACAAAGTCCGTTGCATAGCCAATTGAAACATTTACTGCCATAACCTCTGGAACAGTTATATCAGTTGATTTTTGTCAACTTACTTAGTACCAGGTGTCAGCTGCGAACAAGTTCCTGCATCTCTCATCCAAACACAGTACGGGTCTCTGGAAGCTATACAAGTCCTAGAAAAACAATTGATATTAAAGAATTCAAATTTGCAGAAATACAGTAGATTGCTCATGCTGCCTTTATGCTGTGTTATTCAGACCAGTACTTAGCTTGCAATAATTAAGTGGTGAATGAGCAACAAGAGCAACGAAGGCTGAAAACCATATCAAGCGAGTCAGACTAAGCAACTTTGTTGGTATGAAATGAAAAGAAAGATTACAAACCCGCACTATGGTGATGTGTCAAAACAATAAAAATAATAATAATAAGGGCTGCTGCTGTAGTGAAAGGTAAGTACCCCAAAAAAATGAAACATAAAATGAAACTCAGCGCTGCTCCTAGCATACATTTGTGTATGTATGTATGTATATATATATATATATATATATATATATATATATATATATATATATATATATATATATATATATATAAATAATGCTAAAGTGCTCAGTGCCAAAATAAAGTGCAATCAATAAAGTCCATAAAATATGTGATGTTGCGCTGGTGACATATTCATATATATTCTGGGGACTTTCTGTGCTCCCCTTCTGGGTCCCCACTCACCAGATGGATATGGTGTAAATGTCTAAATGAAGACCTTGTTGGTATGTTTACATTTTAAAAAGTCAATTATTTTTTTGAGTTAGAACTTCCTGTCAGATTTTGTGTCATTTGTGCCCCTACTAAAGGGAGATTAACCCTGCCCATCTGTCCTGGCGACCACTGCCAGCAGGGCTGAAAGTGATGAAAAATATAAAATTTGATTTAGGGAAATTTCTACTCACTTTCTGTCATGTCATCTTTTGGACAGGAAGTGAGGAAAGATCACCTCAACAGGGACACTGGCAGCAATCTAAACCAAGAAAGAATCTAACCTTTTATTATTATGGAGCTCTACTTTAAAGCTGCAGCAAAAAAAAAGGCACCGGGCAGTTTAGGTCACAACATGCGAGTATGCATCACATACTAGCACATTATGACAGACTTACCTGAGAATGAAGCCCTCCAGCGGTGCGCTGTCACCGCTGAAGGCTCTTCCATCTTCACCCGGTCTTCCTTCTGGATTTGCAGGCGTTGACAATATGAATGGCCAAGCCAGCAATGTTTTCACTCCCCATGCATGCGTGCGTGAGGGAGTCACTGTTTACAGCACAGCTCTGAAGGAACGGCCCCAGGGAATGCATCTAAAGTAAATATCTCCTAAACAGTTCCCGTTTAAGAGATATTCACTGTGCTTACAGGTAAGCCTTACCTATAGGTAAAAGTCATACAAGGGAGTTTACTCCCACTTTAAGTATTGCAGGCCAAAGTTAAGGTTACAGGGGCGCACTTACTTTTTGCACTTCATGTGTCGTTCACATCTTGCAAGTGGAACCCAGACGACGCAGGTGGAAAATGCTACATACAAAGCACTGTTTTGCTTGTCAAGCTGCATTCCAATAATCCTCTTGTCGTCTGTCCCTTCATAGCTACATCTAAAAGGAGTAAAAACACATTGAACATTAAGTCGTGTTAGCAGTGATGGCATACTTTTCAATCTTTTTCCAGTATTATATTATTTTTTTTTTACATAATAATAAAGACAAAAAAAAATGGTTTTAGCATTAACATATTTGGAAACCCTAAAATTAACTTCAATTATTTGCTCCCTTTTCTGCTCAATATGCCACTGAATGTGTTTTGTTATATCTGTTTGAGAAGTGCAAAACATACCTATCGTGTCAGAAATTCAGGCCTGTCCCATGTCCTCTGCGCATGTTATAGGCCATCTAACATGTGCCGTTGCTTCAGTCGGTATGTGCAGTTACCGCGGGGGTGATGTCATCGCGGCTGCCGGAGCTGCGATACCTGGTAGTAAGCCCTGGGAAAGATATCGGTGGCCTTAGGGGGGTACGAGGACCGCTGCAGGGGCTTCGATCTGAAGCAAGTAATACATAATGGAGCTAGTATGCTATGCATACTAGCTCATTATGCCTTTGTCTTGCAGTTTTTTTTATTTATTTATTAGTGATTTCAACCACTTTAGAGCAGATTTAAAGAATTGGTAAGCTGCTATATAATAAATGATTGCTTTTAGGAATAATACTGCTTTAAATTACAGTCAAACTTTATCACGGTCAACTTAGGGTTTTTTTTTTCTTGGTTTTTTTACTGCCTACAGAATTGTGGTCACCTTTATCAAAATATGATATTTTGTAGAACAGTATAAAATGTTCAGCTCTCAGTAACATTTAACATTGCCCTTTACTGAAATTTGGAATCATTCCTATAAAGATAAAGAGACTGATATTTGGGGCTTTTTGCTTGCATGGGCGAGCATGTGGTCAGTGTGGAGTTATAAGTGGCTCACAAAGTGGACCAGCATATTTTCTACTTGGATACACGCCCTTAAGGAACTAGATTCAATGCATTGATAGGACATAGAAATTTAGTTTTATTTGAGATTTTCAAGATTGTTTTGCAACTATTAAACAGTATCAGAGAGACTCTTCTCTGTGCCAAAAAACAAACAAAAACAAAAAACAGCAATGCAGGTCAACAGAGGGATGTGTATAAAGAAAACCTACTTTTCAGGATTGTAAACATTCATTTCTTCCAAGAAGAGACTGTCACTAAGGAAGCCACTGTATCCTGTCCTCGCCAGAAACTTGAGGACAACTCCTCTCTCTGATCCCAGAAACACCACTGTATGATTCAGATGAGGGCCAGCAGCAGTGTCAACCGCAATTTTTGTTAGTCGATACCTAGAGAAAAACAAAACATCAAATAATGCCACCTTCAATTTGTTTATGTAGGTACAGAAATAATCCCTAAAGAAAATAACTGCCATTTTCAGGTTTTTGATTAAGCCTACATCATATAAAACCATCTAAATTAAAAAGAGAATTTACCCAAAATGTTGTATTTCATTTAGGTGGAAGGTGATTAAATTAGAACTCTTTTTTATTGGCATGTCCTCAATGGGATAAGGTCAGTAAGCCCAAAAATACTGTTACTGGAAAAAGTATACCTGTCAGGCCCCGTACACACGACCGAGCTTCTCGGCAGAATCCGGCGAGAAGCTCGCTGGGAGACATATTCTGCCGAGGTTCTCGGTCGCGTGTACACTTCCGACGAGCATCCCGTCTGGAAGCTCGTCGAGCCAAAAAAGAGAGCACGCTCTCTTTTTCCTCGTTGTTCAATGAGGACTTTGGCTCGACGAGCTTTTCCGACCGCTCATCGTGAACCTAGTCGGGCGGAACGATGGGTTTAGCCTGACGAGGTTCTCGTACATGTGTGCACACCTTAGATTTCCCCTCACCTATTTTGGTGACAATAACAACATTTTGACTTAACAATTTGACAAAACATTACCAGAAGTTTTAACCCTTTTCTGTGGGCGGCACAGCATTTGAAAAACCCCAAAGCGTTCGCTAGAATTGGGCAAAGGCTAGATTTGAAACCACCTAAAAAAAAATGTGCATTCTTTTGTAGGGTGCTGCTAGCGAATTTATAGTTTCAACAGCAAATTCAAAAAATTAGGAATTTATAAAAAAAAAAGAAATTACAACCAATTAAATTACATATAGCATATAATAAAGCCAACGAAAAAGCAGATCAGATTGGCTTTGAAAAAATTGTACAAAAGTAAAAGGGGAACAAACATGGAATCCCTATGGGAACAAATGAGAATTAATGTTAATTTTCATAAATGGAAAGATTAAACATAGCTCATTGTTACATCAACGCTACCCTTGTTCTCTTTTTTTCAAGCTTTAGATGCCCCCCTCAATAAATTATTTAGTTAACCCTCTTCACTATCAATAGTTACAAAATATTTTAGCTTTAATAAGAGCAAAATGATATCTTGCACACTGCTTTCTCTCCATCTCCTGAGATGTGGCTTCACTGCCACCGATTACCAGTGTTTGTGGATTTATATAAAAACTTTATTAATCACGATAATCATCATGAGACAGAGGGTAATGGTTTAAAAAATAAATTAGAAAATATGTTGGTGTGATATTGAAAGTTATAGCCTATTCCAATCCACCTGAGGCACGCTAACCTCCTGATCTCTATCTTCACTAACATCTGGTTTTAGCACAGCTGAAATGACATTTTATATCTTGAAAGCAGCCATGGGACGCTTGTGGCATCTGCCCTACGCTCTCATCAGTTCACGCTGGAAAAAGGCCAAGAACAGCAGAGACGTTTACAGACCTTCAAAGTACCTGAATTGTATTTCCGAATAGCAATGCATGCACAGAGATCTCCTCAATGACTCTAGTGATTGCTCACCTAACCATAGTCCGGAGAAACAACGGCCTGTTTACAATAGATGGCACCGCTTCGTCCATGAGAGGATGTGTTTTAATGAAATTAAGGGTGTCGTCTGGAAGGTCATTGGATGTTGCATATTTCTCTACTGTGGCGGAGCCAGCACAGCAGCCAGGTCTGGAACACAGAATGGAAAATGATGATCATACACAGCGTAAATTAAAGGATGATGCTAACTTTGGTTTCCTGACCACAACCTCGGCAAGATTGGTTTACAAAAATAATTAGATAGCATTGCCTGTCTGATGTGAATAAAACGTTTCTACAAAACGTATTGCTCATGAAATCATTCAACAAGTTCTTCATAAATGGAAAGGCTGGCTTCTCTTTAAAAGTTCAAAGATTAAGCCAGTCAATCAATGGAATTCCACTATTGTTGTACATGTCACATTAAAAAAAAAAAAAGCTAGGACTATATTTACAATAAACCACTAGTGAGCCAATGCTTAAAGCAGAAAGATTAGAGAGGCACCAGGCCACGGCCATTACAAATTGTGCTAGTTCCTGGATTTTTTTTGGCTTTCAATCTTCTGCCCACTGCTGGACATCTGTTGCTAAACTGCACTGTTGGAATAAAAGAGTAATGGGGATGCTAAAGGAAGCCAGTTGAAAAGTAGTCCTGCAACTGTGGTTGACGTGCTGGCCTTGGTGTAGTAACTACAGCACAAGCGTGCATTTATCCTGACACCAAGGAAAGAGAATGATGTACACTGAGATGCAGAGCTTTGTGCACATTACAAAGCACCTTGTGAAGAGAAAAGGTTAAAAGCCTGAACAAAGAAAAAAAAAAAAAAAAACACAGCATCAAATCATCAATACCCACTTTTACACATGAAGATTGTGTTTCCTGCAGACAATCTAAATGTATTCCCCATAGTCTGTATGCCAATAAAATATCCTCTTAAAGACAACAACATGTTTTCATTTTGGATGTGTAAGGTATGGTAAATACCCGTTAGGAGTTTTTGCTGAAACCTCCTTAAATTGAAAGTAATCAACTGGAACAGGAATCCCCACTGGAAGATTTTTGTCACTTCCTGTTCTGATGACCATGAAAAATGTTGTATTTACACAAATAGAAAAGGTAAATCTCCCCAATGGGGACAGACAGCAACACAAGCCAAGCAAGAGTTTTAATAATACCATGCTCTACTCTACCCAAAATGGATAACAACTAAAATTATTAGAGAGAGGAAATGTATAATTTTTTCTTTACCTGGATACTGACTATATGCATCAATTCATTACCTGGGCTTAGGTACTCGTTCATCAGGGACCGGGGTCCACGTGGAGTCTGGCGACTTCTGCTCCTTGAACCTCCCCGTAAACACACTTGCGATGTCGGCCATGTCATAAGCACAGACGGCAGAGCCTGGGATGCTGCAATGTGACATTTTTCAAAATTTCTTAGTCACTCCAAAGTTATGCATACAATTTATGACTGAAACACATGCTTTATAGAAGCCTTCCTGTCTCAGAAAGCTTAGCCTTGAACTCCATGACCCCTAGCTATTGATAACTCAGGCAATCCCATGCAAAACAGACAAATGTAGTGCCAGCCGAGCTCCCTTTAGCAGCTTTTTTCCTGAATGAATTCTATATAAAGAAGACCTAATTACAGCGAACTTAAAAAGAATGAAATTCCCCTGAGGAAACATCTTTGCCATGGGGTTTCCACAGTAGGTAATGGGCTGCTGGAATTATGGCCTATTATTTTGAAATGTTGGCCTGTTGATATTATCTACGTATTCCTAGCACTAATTCACAAAAATCCCACTGTGCCACAGAGCCAATGGAGACTTGTGGTGAATGCAGCTTAATGCTAAAGCGCCCAATTAAAACATGATCAGTATTACATCATTTGACATTCGGACTTAATGCCAAAAAGTAGGTCAGATCACAGGATTTTTTTTTATGATTTCAAACAGCAGGATATATTAAAGTGCACCAGTCCATACCAAATTGTGAATAAAAAAAATACAATAATGGCTAATAAAATCACTATTCATTAGTGATTGGGGAGACATTTTTTTATTTTGTTTTAATTGTAAGAAAACACAAAAAAAAGGGCTATGGATATGAACATTAAAACCATATTCAGCCTTTCCCTGCGGTGTTGTAAACAACACAAATTGTGTAAACGCGTTTGGGCATGTTTTCCTGCTACTACAGATCTCTAGGAATATACCAAATAAAAAAACTAATGTGAAGGTGTCTATTCATTAGGGATGCTTCATTGGATATAGTATGGGCCCAATTATCATAGGGTGGGAAGCCAGAAATTGAATTTTACACTGTGCATCAAAAATCATTACACAAAATAGCAATCCATAGCACCCAGCCATGTTTCGCTGTGCTGAGCATTATAAAAACGATGAATGCTAAAATATGACTGGTTTCTATGAGTAAATAACAATACTTGCTCCGATTATACCTAGGCTTTGTTCATGCAAAAGATCATCTCTACCAAATTTTTCAGTGTTCTAAGTTTTACAACAGTTGATTTATTATTGTTTTTTTTATTGTGGTAATGGAGCCATGTTAACACCACCCACCACCCTAACAGCACATACAGACCATTAAGTTTTTTTCACTTACATTCCTTTTAGCAAGAAGTGTAAGCTCCTAATTACACCAGTTGGCGCTTAGACAATACTCTACTCACCATCTCCTACCCTCATGTGACAGTGCTGAGTAAATCACCAAGCAGCAGAGCAGTCACATGGGAGGCTTGTTCCTTCATACTTTGAAGTGCTACCGGGGAGAGGCACAACCTGCTGGTTTGCACAGGTAAAGCTTGGCTGTTCTTTAAATTGTAATTAAATGTAATTTAGATTGGGACAAGTGTTTTTGGTGAAGGCTTACATATATATTAAATCTGATGTTATAAATTAGTTGATATATACTCAGATAATCTTCAAAAGACTAAAATGGTTCTTCCTACAAACCGGGACATATAGGCTGTTTTACTAATGCTTCCAAATAATGCCCTGTTTCTGCCAATATGTTCACAATCCATACCGAGATCAATAACAGCTGCTCCATGAAAATCTAAAAAAGCACTGTCATGCCATAATAGCTACAATTTGGCATTCTAATCAAATGATTTATGATTGAGGTTATAAACAATACACTAATAAACCACTACTGTGATATAAAGTCCTTCAGGCAAAAAGCAATGTGGAATTCCAGTAACTTACAGCAACCAAATAAAATCATTCTTTTATTGATCCGAGTTCAATAAACTGAAATTGTTTCGGTTGTCATGAGGTTCAATACTTGGCACTGCTTTACTGAAAATGTTCAACTTTTAACAAAACCCATTCCGCCATAATGGCACTAAATGTCTTTTGAAACTATCAAAATTGTCATAAAAGGGATGTAAAGTGGTTTTGAAAGCATCTTGTTTATTTATTATAGTTAGGACAATAAAACTGAAGTTTATGTATTGTCCAAACATACATTTTTACTTTTGAATAGCATAGGAAAAGTTTAGTTTTTTTTGGGCCGTGTCCTATTAGGAAGCATTTCCTTCTTGTTCCAGAGATGCAACAGAAAGTTGGTCATCACCAGAACAGGTGTCCCCACATGGGAGCTTTAGCAATTTTTTTTTCTAAATAGCTTCCTTTACCTTAGTGCAGCCCTCCTTCACTTACCTCATCCTTCGATTTTGCTTTTAAATGTCCTTATTTCTTCTGAGAAATCCTCACTTCCTGTTCTGCTGTCTGTAACTACATACAGTAATACAAGGCTTTCTCCCTGGTGTGGAGAAAGCCTCTTGAGGGGGCGAGCATGAGTGTCAGGACACTCTACTTTGCAGATATAGAAAGGAGCTGTGTGTTAGTGGGCGTCTTAAAACTCCTGCTTGCCCCCTCCCCCCTCAAGAGGCTTTCTCCACACCAGGGAGAGAGCCTTGCATTACTGTGTGTAGTTACAGACAGAATAACAGGAAGTGAGGATTTCACAGAAGAAATAAAGACATTTAAAAGCAAAATCGAAGGATGAGGTAAAGTGGAGGAGGACTGCACTAAGGTAAAGGAAGCTATTTAGGGAAAACATTTTTTTTACCTTTACAACCCCTTTAAGATTTTCCAACATAATGTTTATTTGTCTAGGTGACAATTCTCACCAGCACAAATAGAGAGGGTAAATCTCCCTAGAGGAGATATAAACAGCAATAGAATTGAATTAGGGGGTTTTAACTACACTATCTACAGCCCTATCCTACCCCTTATTTAAAAAAGAAAAAAAAAAAAAAGAAGGAAGATCACCTTCAACTACGACCCCCCACATAATGTATCCCAGGCTCATTGGCATGCGTAGGACTTGCATAGGGGGTGCCACTGGGTAAAGTGGAAGAATATGAACATGCATTTGCTCTCTTGGGGTTTGATACAATCTTTGGGCCTGAAATTATTTTTTTAAGTGTCAAAAACAAAAACACACAAAAGCCGCTTAACAGGGTTAAATATTTTTTGCAAAATATAATGCTTACATATAGTAAATTAACAGATATAAATCATAAGTATGGAAATTGACCAAAACTATTATAGCTTCCCTTTAAATATTACACATTTACTGTAGCCAATGTGTCATGTTACCATACCATAATGATTATGTAAGAAGTAGTATATGTTCCAGTATAACCATGCCTGTTCGTTACACTGCAAAAAGTTGGGAACTTAAAAAAATAAATGAAATACAACAAAAAGGCCTAAAGAGAGTGTCCACTTACCTGTTATAGGGTGTGGAGAATGTAGCCAGCACAACATCACGCCCGTTAATATGGATGACATCGGTAACAGCTTGCAAGATGTTGAAATAAAAATGTGAATCACCCGGGACAGAGCAGTTCAATCGAGCTTTAAGAAACGAGGTCCACTGTTTCTCGAGCACCCTCTGAGAGCCCCCCATGTCATTCTTGCAGACCTGGGCAACTCTTGGAAACACCACCTGCAGAGCAACACAATATTTCAGCCAGGGTGTCAAAAAATACCAGGGCGTGTAATGGAATACAAAAGCTCTATAATCCTCGAGAATGGAAAAAAAACGGCCACCAAAAGGAAAATTCAGTGCTGGAGCCATGTGTTACAGGAGATAAGAATGTGTCATTTAAAGCAGTGCAATAAATCCCCTGCTACATCAGATGTCTGCAATATATAAATTAATTTCAAGAAAGACTGCTTAGCTTTCCATTTCCACAGACAAAAGCACATTCTGCATTTACAGAGCAGATTATTCTGAAAGCCGGATGCTTTTCCAAATCTCCACTCTCTGTAATGTTTAGAGGATCTTCTGAGCCTTTTTCTCTTCATTACCCCCCCAACAAATCTTGCTGCTCTGTAATTCATTTTGGTCACCACCATCTCATTATATTTTAATAAGCAGGGAGTCTCAATGACATTTGCATTGCTGAAGTCATCCTAACGGTATTTTGTTTTGGTTTAATGAAAGATTATGCAGAATTAGCATTTGCACTTATGAATTTATAAGCTTGTTTTGCTAATCGTTTCAAGTGCTACATATTCACTGCAATATGTGTGGGATGAGCTTGAAAAAATACCTTCTGTTGTAGTTGTGATATCACCCATAACACCCTCTCTTGTCAAAGGCATGCATACGTACAGTGTATCCAAACCGAAGAACAAAAGAATCCAATATATTGCAGCTTACCAGTCCTTAGATGTGGTAGCTGCAGCAATTCTATTTTTTAGATTGTTTCTGTATTTCACCTCGTGATAGTGCCTGTAACACAATTACTGTCATAGGGAGACGCTGCTCACTCACTGTACTGTAGCTATGGAGCAGCAGCATTGTCACTAGAATAGGAGGTGCATTAGGACTAAATAACATTTCCCTGTATCTTCATTTCCATAACACCGAGATAGGTGTTCTGCAGTTCACAAAGAAAAACAGGGAAGAGCTGAAAAGGTCTCATTCACACAGGGTGTACTATAGCATATGCCCGAGTGAGGGCCATGTTTACCTTAATGAGGATACCCATGTGTTCAAGCAGTCTCATTAATGTCGATTGGGATGCAGCAGCTGTACAGACACAGTGGCTGTTCCCAATTTGACATCTGGTTGGCTATGTGCTTGGAGACACCCACCCACATGGGTGTCAGATTGGGAGCAGCAGCTGTATCCTTGTAGCCAGTGCATCCCAGTTGACATCAATGATACTGCCTGTGTAGGGATGCACAAAACACCTGTGTGAGTAAACACTGCTTCACAGCAGGTGTATGCTGTAGTATGCTCCATGTGAATGAGGCCTAATACTGATTCAGCATGTATTTTTGGCAGAATTCAGACCTGAAATGGACCAAAAGACGCACAGAACTCCTGGGCAAATCGTACCAAAGCCGCTGCGGAGATATGTGAACTGGCTCCAGAGAGCCGGTCACACTCTCCTTCTGTATGAACCCAGCCTAAAAGGTATGTCACATGTGAACTGCAGGCTATACTTTAAAATTCAACAAAATCAAATAAGGAAAGGTAACGTACCACAACTCCCAGAAACCAACTGGAAATCATCAACTAAGATGCTAAAAGTAAACTGAAATTTGATTGCTATAAATTATTGTGTACTTTATAGAAAACCACTGCTCTCTGAATTATACACTTAAAGCGGAGGTTCACCCAAAAATCAACTTTCTGATATTAGATCCAGCATACTGCTAACATCTGCAGTTTGCTGGGGATTTTAATTTTTTTTTTGTACTTATCGTTTTATGAACCGTTGTTATCCGGCTCCGAGCGGGGAATCCTGCGGGGAATGGGCGTTCCTAAGCCAAGAGGAGTTGATTGACGGGCTGCTAAGGCGCGTCACGCCTTCCAAAAATACCCAAAGTGACACTGCAGATGTTAGCAGTATGCTGGATCTAATGTCAGAGAGTTGATTTTTGGGTGAACCTCCGCTTTAAGCCGTACACAAGCTTGAATTCTGGCTTACTGGCTTGGTCGAAAATTGGTCAGCGAGAGGTCTTGCCAGCACTGCTCTTTTGAATAAATGCAATCAATCATCTTTTATTGAAAGAGCTTGTTGGCAAATTTTTTCACCCAACAATGTCTGTATCCAATAAGACGCATGCACTGTTTAGGTGTGCTGACAGTCACAGAAGCCATCAGAATACAATAGCCAGGCAGAGGGTATTTGTAGATATGCACCGTCATGTGGAAGGAAGAATCTGCTGGATTTCTATCAGTGTATGGCCACATGTCCTAAGGCCGGCCATAAACTTAAAAATTGAGCTGGTTAAGCAGGAGCCAGCTAAATTGCAATCAACCTATGGGCAGGTTGATTGTACTGGAGTTGATCAATTGACTCCAGTACAACCAGCCAGTTAGGATTTTTTTCACAGGATTACTGCCACTGGCAGCAGTAATCATTCTATTTTGCTGGCTGAGAAACCTACAATAGCTCTGCCGGAGGCATCCCCCCCATCGACTCCAACTGTGTTGATGGGGGATGCAAAAAATGTTCACATCACCATATGCATTGCCAGCACCCGTGGCTTTGGATCCAGTGAAAAGGTTCATCAATTACACCTGAGCGGTAACTCCCTTTCTCGGTGTTGATGGGGGAATCGTGCGATTTTGTTTTCCTTCAGCCCATGGTTGAAGAAAAGAAAATTGCATAATTTATGGCTTGCTTAAGTCCTCAACGAAAAAAAAAAAAACTGGTGGGTGCAGGGAATCATGTCTTCACACTCCAAGAACAGCACCCTGATGCACAGCTTGGCACGGATGTCAAGTCAGCCTGCTCTATGCATTATCCAGGACTGCTCACTACCTGAAGACCAAAAGAGGACCCAGTGCATGAAATGACCAGACTTAAGCTGCATACTCACGATCAGACATTCCAACAACAAAACCGTGGATTTTTTCCCCGACGGATGTTGGATCAAACTTGTCTTGCATACACACGGTCGCACAAATGTTGTCGAAAATCCCAATCGCCAAGAACGCGGCCACGTACGACGGCACTATAAAAGGGAAGTTCAATACCAATTGTGCCATCCTTTGGGCTCCTTCTGCTAAGCTTGTGTTAGTAGAAGTTTGGCGAGAGACAATTCGCACTTTTCAGCCTCGTGCTTTTCAGTCAGTTACAGCGTGACGAATGTGCTATCTCCATTACGAACGCTAGTTTTACCAGACCGAGCGCTTCAGTCTCGTACTTGATTCAGAGCATGCATGCAATTTTCTGTGTCTAAATTGTCTACACACGATCGTAATTTACGAGAACGGATTTTGTTGTCGGAAAATTTGAGAACCAGTTCTCAAATTTTTGTCGTCGGAAATTCCGAAAGGAAATGTTCGGAGCCTACACGCGGTCGGGATTCGAAGCTCCCATCGAACATTTGTTGTCGGAAATTCCGAGCGTGTGTACTCGGCATAAAGGTTTCAGAGTTGTAAAAAAATTCAAGTAAAGCATAGTGGGCCCTGACCTTAAAGGATGGGGACCCACTGGAGGGAGCATGCACAAAGTGCAGAGTTGGGCTTTAATGAGCTGTGTACCTAAATACACAGAATGTGAAGAAACGATTAAGTCACATGGGTCATGCTTTAACAAGAAAAGCAATTCCTGTGCATTGTGCATGACAACAATTATTTACATTTTCAGACAGTCTATTTTCTAGGATGCTTGTTAAGAGATTAATGCATCAATGGATATTAATGTGCTGTAATGAACATAAACTGATGTACAAAAATCACAATATATGATGTAAAAAAAATATTTTTGCAGCATCTGAAAGCTGCTAGTAAGTGAGGAAAGCCACAAGGGTCCATTTAGGACTCAGACTCCGGCCTTTACCCATCATGGCAGGCAGAACAATGAAAAATGGCTAGCATGCCCAGCACACTGCTCTCTGCCTTTTTAAATACAGTCCACATATTTAACACTAAAAAAGCCTAGACTGCACATCAATAATCTCATTTGTACAAATGCACCATAGGGTTTTAAGCTTTGGACGCACGCTTGATCCAATGCACTCTAGAAGAAATGTATTACTCCTGACATCATACTGCTTTTATACCAGCCCGAAATGAATCTCTACTTGCCACTACATCACCACAAAGAAATCTCTCTGTATGAGTGACTATGGTCTGGAGAAGAGACGGTGGTGAGGAGCTCAGATTTCACCAAAGTCTTATTTAATGTTCCTCTGCTACTTATTCTGATCCCAGACAGTTCTTAAATAGCATTTCCTTTTATTTCTAAGTCCCCTTTGCTGCAACTGTCTCACCCATGCCAAACTTAATTTATTATTTCTATTATATGATTTTAATAGTAGATCCAACATACAATATAATTATTTTTGCATTATTACAGCAATATTTTATATATATTTTTTTTTTTAAAGACATGAACTAAGAGAAGGCGGCTACTGATGATTTTCAGGTGACCAAAAGTTTAAGGCTGCTACTGATGACTTTCTTCTGAAGTTGCTGGCTGTCTAGCCGTCATGCCAACTGCTTTTATAAACACTGACCTGAAAAAGGACACAGAACACCACTCCGAATGTGGTCTCCTGGTCAGAGATAGATTAAAACCAAGGGGTTAAGCATTTTCAGACTGATCATCAGCAGTAGTCTCCTTGATTGTTTCACTTCCTAAAGCTAAATCCAAGCAGACCGCTAAATCCCATAAAAAAAAAAAAAAAAATCCATAAAAGGAAAGGGGCAAGGGCACCTTTTAAAAAAAATCTGTATGTCTATCCATGCAGTCCTGAAATTTACACTACACAGCTCTGCCACATTACAAAGCCCTGACTGTTTCTCTACTGCAGTTTAGTAATGCCCCATGCAAACGGGACGCTGTTAGATGCAAACGCGGTAAAACGCAGCTAAACGCGGCAAAATTGGCATTTCGAAACGCCAGTTTTAGCTTTTAAAAAAATTAGTTCAGCACCAGGGTCCCGTGTACATGGGGCCTTAAAGTCTCCTCCCCAACCTGACTGGATATTGAAAAGAGGAGCAGCAGAACAGAACTCACCTGTTACTTATTTTTCACTATCAGCATGCTCCTAGCACTGCTTGGTAACCAGTCGTGGGCCACAATGAGGTGGATGACAGGTCCGTGTCCACTCTGCATATGGAGAGCGGACCCCAGACACAACCTACTATCAGATTGGAGGTAGGTGGGTGTAAACAGACAAGTCTTTCTACAGGTGAATGGAGGGTCAAATTGGGTTAGACCGATCGTGTAAAAGGGTTTAAGGCTTCTTTCAAACTGATGTGCTGCAGTTTACCCGCATTGTGAATGCAACGCAGTGCATCTATGGCTTTACTGCGGGTTAGCTGAACTTTTTTATAGACTTCCATTTAATCCTGCAGGTGTGGTGCCCTTTCTGAAAGCGCACCAAACCCGCAGGTAACAACAAAAGTCTATGGCTCAATGCAGGAAACGCAAAGGTGCACCGAGCTGCACCTGCGGATCAGTTTGAAAGCAGCCCAGTAACCACTGCAGAACACATATTTTAGCAATAAACCATTACCTTTATTAACAGTCTCTATTCAGGCATCACCAGCTGTTTCTGTCCCAGGCAGAGTGCATTTGGTATCACTCCACCTTTGACAGGAGCAGGCGCAATACAGGAAGCATCAGCTAATGCGGCTCTTCTCAACAGCTGCTTGCTTCCTCGCATGTGACATGTGTGTGTGTGTGTATACACACACACACAAAAAAAAACAAACATTTAAGGACGCTTAAATGGACACAGAGCTGCCTTTGTGTACTTGATATCTCCACAGAGCTCAGATTTAAGATGTATTTAAATTCGACAAGCAACCGATCAGCATTGATAGGATCTGCAGACAGTCACAAGTCCATGGAGCAGCTGCCCATACATCGATCCCAGATTCCTTCTATCAAAGTCCCTGCATGGTCAATACAGTTGCAGGTGCAGGTCCCTCAGCTCTGCCACAACCAGGACCGCAGTGGACATCAGCAGCCCACCTAAAATGAGGCCCTTTTGGGACAGCAGCCCCTCGGGCTGGTGGAATTTCCAGACCCAACTGAACTCCCACCATCTTCCTCTGACACTATTCATTAGCTCCTCAGCCCCCTGCTGAGCACACCTCGCCAGGAATTGACTGAGCAACAATCAATATTCCAGCTGCTTAAGACTCTCCCCTCCCTATGCTCTGGAAGCCTCCAGAATACAGGGGAGAGCAGTCAAACTCTGCAACTCTGCAGCCAGTGAGTCAGAACAGACCAAAGCAATTAAGAGTCATTTCAATTAATTACAGTGAGACTCAGACTAAAATGTACCTACCACCTAGCAACCTACCCAGGAGGGTGCTACATTAATATTATAGAAGATTAATTGGCTCTGAGAACTTTACAAAATTGCCAAAACTTGGCGCATCAGAAATGAAAATCTAATTGCAATAGCAATATTGCGCGTTTCGAGATATTGGCGCATCAGAGCCAATCAGAAATCTCGATTCCAAATGTTTGCCGAAATTCGAATTTTCTGATTGGCGCATCAAGCCAATCAGAAAATCTCGAATTTCGGCAATAAAATGCGCGTATTCGAAGATCTTGCGCCAATCAGAAATGTAGCCAGCATTGCGAATATTCGAGATTTTCTGATGGCGCATCAGAGCCAATCAGAAAATCTGAATATTCGGCAATAGCAATATTGCGCGATATTCAATTTCTGATTGGCTCTATGCAAAAGAAGGGCCGAGTAGCTGATGCAATTATTTTATGTTGCCGAAAAGGCAATCGTTTTTTCGGCCGAAAAAACGCAATGCGATTTTTCGGAAAATAAAAGAATTAACAGGGTCTCTCTGACTCTCTTTTAGACTTGAAGGCGCATTCACTAGGATGTGATCTGTTTTAAAAATAAATTTGAAAAAAATAACAAATTCGAAATAGCGAATATTCGCCGCTATATTCGAGTTATATCGCGAATACTCGAATATGCAATATTCGTAGCGAATATTCGCGATTCGAATATTCGCGAGCAACACTAATGCTGAATAAGGGCAAATCTGTTTATGGTCAGCTGGCACTATACACAACAACTGGCAGCATTCCATGTACAGCTCTGTAGAAAGCAGCACAAACGGCGACCAGCAACACCAGTGCAAAAATGTTCTGTAGATGTCTGAATGTTTTACAGTGCAGTGTATCGACTTACAATAGCTCCAAAATTTTAAATATATGTATTCATTCACCCATCTAAATGAATAATGCAGTTTTGCCAGTTTGCATGACATTTACATATATATCCTAGCTAGAACTGTAACAAAAAGAAACCTTGTCTTGGCAGGACACTCCTTAAAACAGAAAGGGGCTCATGTATGAAAAGTATGGCCATACAGTGAAAACCAATCACAATGCTTGTTTGATTTTAAACATTTTACTGCAATGATTAATGACTATAAGCACTACTTATAAATCACTTGTTGGCCTTAACTATATCTGATGAACAGTTTATGCAAGCCCTTGCAGAATTCTAGGTTTATTGTTTCTTTAAATCGTTTTTGGTCCAAGCTGGCCCAAATGAACAATTTCAATTACACAATGTAAGCTGCGTGTGCCGTTACCTACTGTAGTTATCTACATAAAGTATACAGAGTTGTGTTCCGGCATCAGTACAGGTGACTTTCCATCTGCTTCTGGAATTAAATAGAGATGGGCTGAATGCTTTTCCATCATTCAGGAGAATTTTCTATTTTTTATCAATCAATACAAGCCTTGCTCTAATTGGCGAAGGTGGAAATCATGACATCATTCACGCATCTCTCCACCTTTAATATAAGGCTTCCTCTAATTGGCGAAGGTGGAAATCATGACATCATCCACGCTTCTCTCCACCTTGAATACACGGCTTCCTCTAATTGGCGAAGGTGGAAATCATGACATGATCCACGCTTCTCTCCACCTTGAATACAATGCTTCCTCTAATTGGCGAAGGTGGAAATCATGACATCATCCGCCCGCCTCTCCACCTTGAATACAAGGCTTCCTTTAATTGGCAAATGTGGAAATTGCAACATCATCCACCCGCCTCTCCACCTTGGATACAAGGCTTCCTCTGATTGGCAATGGTGTTAATCGTGACAGCATCCACCCACCTCTCACCATGGCCAGAGGAAGCCTTGTATTCATTGATAAAAATAAAAGGTTTCTCTTGAATGGCAGAGGCCCAACTCTGTACTCCCAGCAGCAGATGGGAAGTGGCCTGACTTGCTGCTGGGACACAGTGCCTCTTACAATGCATAGCTAAAGCCACGGCAGTTCATTACTGCACACACGTCGGCCACATTCTTTAATGGAAATAGTTTGTTTAGGCAACATGGTCCAAAGAATCTATGTAAAAGTTAGATTAAATTTGGAATTTTACTTTAAGAACAGAACTCTAAGCAAATATAAAATGCACAATATAAATGTCTGAATTTGACCTGGCATCAGGTTCTTGCAGTCTCTGTACAGCAGAGCTTGCGTGTTAGAGGGAGAAGCAATACAAAGGATCCAATTAGTTCATGTGCTGACAAGATGCATGCTGACAGGAGGAAAGAACAGAGTGACACAGAGATTAGCTCATCACTATGCGGTTTCTAATTTCACTATCCAGTCAGACTTGAGCAAGACCAAGAAGACCTGGGCTCAGAGGGTGATGGTTGAATCATTCTGACCACTGAACTGATGATCTCTAGCAGAAGAAAAAAAGGACTTTGTGTTTGCCTGGAGTTTAGCTGTAAAAGCTCAAACTGAGCTACAACTATTCTTGCTTATTTTAGTATAGTAAATGTCTAGATAGGAGTTAAAACACCATGTCTTAGCAGGATTACTGAACAGGAAATCCACTGTTTAGGATATTCCTTACTCCAACACTTCTTTGTTCCTGGTATAATGCTGTTAATTCTGCTTGATAACGATTGGCTTATATAAAAGTAGACTATTTATATCTTTACAAGTTTTTATAAAATGGGTTGGAAAATTCTGTGTGATAATTTGATTTAGCTAAAAAGTAATACATTACAAAAAAAAAAAAAAAGACTAAAAAAATGGATTCCTAGACACAGTTCTTTAACCAGACGATGAAATAATGTCGGGTGCAGATAATGATACGCTAACCAAGATAACATGGACGGCTTCAACATGTAGCCTGTCACTGAAGTGATCCAATACAGTAATCTACAATTTAAGAGCACTGCAATTGAGACATTGCAAAGTTTCAGGATCTGCAATGCAATCGCCCCCAAAGCTAGCCTTGTCAAAGTGATTAATGGCTCTCATTGCAAGGTCTCTTATTGCTAGGTTGACTTAAGAGCAGTAGTGCAGGTAATTTACTTCCATTTCTTGCCTTACCTTCCCCATGCTGTTGTATTCCACTGCAATTTCCCGATAGAAAAAGTAGATAAGATCCCCATAATCCACGGCATGTACAAAGTACGGCTCTGCAGATAGAAAAGACACAGACACATAACTAGCCGAACTTGTCATGTTTTTTTTTCACTGATATTTCTTATTACTGCTATTACTGGACAGGATGCTTGACTTCTAGCCTATGTGCCCACTTGGGGCTTCTTTACACTACATGCATTCATACATGTACCTGCATTTGCATGCCTTCCACTGCATAGCAATGCATTTTAGATGTTTTTTTTTTCATATATTTAATATTTACTGTTTTAGATATAAAATACATTTTGCATTTTTTTTACAACGTGCTGCAAGAGGTCAGATGAAATTGATATTTTTTAAATTGCATAATTGCATGGAAAAAGGAAGAGGTGTGAATGACCTAACCCATAAGTGTATCAATTGTGCAACCAATACCTTATAATCAAGATATACAAAGATTTCTTGAAAAACAGTTATCCTAGAATACCAAAGCTGGTTCTATGATATCTCCAGTATCAGCTTCAAACAGCAAATGTCTACATCAAAGGTGTCAGACAAGGCCCGTGGGCCAAATCCGGCCCTCTAGGCCATTTCATGTGGCCCCCGCACCTCTCCAGTCCCCCTCTGGTCCTCCCCCAGACCCCTACTTTGAAGCAATGCATCCAGCTTTTTCCCAGCAGAAGCATAAGTAAAGGGGGTGCACTGTGATGTAAGGGAGAGTAGGGGACTCAACTTCTGACGGTGGGATGGCTCTTGACATCTAAGGGGAGGGGATGCGCTGGACATCTAATCTTAAAGATACAACCGGCCCTTTTGAAGACAATTACAATGCTGATGCGCCCCACAATGAAATTGAGTTTGACACCCCTGGTTTACATCATCAAGAGACAGCATCTTGGGTGGCAATTGCTTTCCTGTTGACAACATTTTCTTGACTATACCAATTAAATTTTCTAGGAAATTCAGTATTATTTTCCAATAACTAACCTATGAAAAAAGTTAGCTCTTAACCCAAGGTGTTCTCTCACAGCATCCTGGATAAAAATCCAGTCCAAATTCAACTGGCACCTAACAATCCAGGATGCTATGAGAGAACACCATGGGTCAAGAGTTAAAATTTTCATAGGTTATTTAGAAAAAATTCGTACTGCATTTCCTATAACATTAAACTAATAGTTTGCAGGCCTTCATTAACCTAATACTGCCTGATGTATGCATTGGGCAGCCAGATTGTTAACATATTAGGTTAATGAGAATTGTTTACCTTTCAACCATTTGGAGTCATATTTGACTGTTCGTAAAGTTGGGCTGTCTCCTAGACTTCTATAAATTACTGCATCAATTGCAAGGAAGTCGGTGACAGTTGCAGAATAGAGCTTCCCATCTGAAAAAAAAAAATCAGGGCATTAGGCTTTCATTTTTTATGTTATTACATTAAAAGTTTGTGCAACTCTACATAGACCTCTAACAGGATCTTGAACGCAAGGCATCTTTTGGATCAGACAGTCTGTAGGTCACTTTAAAAGTAAAGAAAGGTATACAAAAAAGGTATAGTATACATATACGGTAGAAGCATTGCATTTTGTATAAGGCATGGATATGCAATTAGCGGACCTCCAGCTGTGGCAGAACTACAAGTCCCATAAGGTATAGCAAGACTCTGACAGCCACAAACACGACACCCAGAGGCAAAGGCACGATGGGACTTGTAGTTTTGCAACAGCTGGAGGTCTGCTAATTGCATATCCCAGGTATAAGGGGATTAGAGCTGTATTATAGGTAAAATCTACAATCATACTATTTGAATTTATACTATGAACAAAATTAGGCCATCCCTTTCTCTGCTATCCTACCGGTAGGATGAGGCAATGCCAACTCAGCACATGCTTGAAAAAAATATTATATCCAGACATGTAGGCAACTGAAGCTTTATGCAGATCTCAACTTTTCCTGTAAAATGTGGACCAGTCTCCTGTCCTTGCATTTCCTTTAAATGTGATGGTCAGCCTACCTGGTCAAAAGTAAGGCGAATAGTAAGACCCATAAACTAGAAGGAGAAAACCTTAAAACAGAAACTGCTGCATATATCACTAGATCTATAGATTGTTCTGACATCTGGATTTCACTGAAGATGGACTCTACTCTCCCCCCCCCCCCCCAGTTAAGGATACATTAAAAATAATCTGTAAACACAAAATTAAATCTAATGATATCACAAATACCTAGGGCACACCCAGAACAAGCTGCCAGGCTTAGATGTCCCATCTGGCCAGGAAGCATCTTGGAATTCCCCTGGAAGCACTAAAGTCTGTTATTGGCAAAGGGAAGTCTGGGTTAGCCTGCTGATCCTGTTTCCCCTGTGACACTTGTATGATTTTACAGCTGGAATATGAATATCAGGGGTTATTTGTAGAAGTCTTTTATAAATAATACTATAGGATACTATAGGAGCATCTAGAGTGTGTCAGTATGTCAGTATCAGTAGTGTGTCAGTATTATGACTGTAGAATATAGAGAACAGCAAATATCAAGGTTTATATTTTATATAGGAAGCACATTTCTACATCTACATGTCTCCTATAGAACTAGGAACTGTGGTTAAGGCAAATGATGAGATCATATTTCTTACACCACAGCAGGGTCTGGACAAGTCTATGGTGCGTGGTGGAAAACGCTACAATGGCATGCTCACATGTCATTTTTACCAGACTAATGGTCTAAATCCCCTTATTAGCCAGGGTGCAATTTTAGTTCCACAGCACACGGCTGCACCTGAAGATCTCCATTACATTTGCTTATTTGTAGAAGATTATGAGGTTGATGTAATAGGGAAAAATATGTAGCTCCCTGAAAAACTAATGAGGCCAGGTTTCCGATGGATTTGAGTCTTATGGCTGATTGTTTCCAGAAGAACTTCAGATGAAGTGAATCGCTGTTCAACCTGGCGAGCATCGGAAAACAGGCCGACATAGGTATTATTCCAGAAATGCTAATTTAGATCCTCAGGCACAAATGATGCTTAATTTCAGTTATCCTCTACTTATCCTCTTCATATTATGCCAGATTGCTGAAAATTATTTAAACAATGTCGGGAGGTCAAAGGGAATAAAACATTTAAATAAACTGCAAATCAGTAAATCAGAGAATTGTAAACAATAGTACCGCTTATAGGAAGCTTATGCTAAATAACCATCTCTGGAATAGCAACATTTTAGTTTTTTAGTGCATTTACATTTTAAACGTAATGGACTGGATGTCTGAAGCCCATTGGATGGTGAAAACTAAACAGCCAAAATGATAAATAAAGAATATAAACACTGTAGACACCATGGGGCTCATTTACTAAAAGCAAATACATGATAGGATAATAGAAGTCAGCAGAGCTTCACCCCATTCAATGGGCTCTGGGTAAAACAACTAGTGAACAGTCTATTTGCCTTTAGCAAATAAAACCCCATGAGTGCTGTTTGTTCTATAAGAAAACCATCCAAACTCACTAAAGCTAGCTTTCCATTCACCTATTGCCATTCCTGTTCGGGAGGAGTTAATCTAGTGATCGACGCCTCTCACACAGGACTGTTGAAAAATGTGTGTTTAATCAGCACATGCAGCCAATTGGCTGCAGCGTTGATCAGTGTATTCTGGCAGCTGAAGGGCAGGATACACAAGCACATGTTCCCTTACCCACCTTCAGGCAACGTGTTGAGGGAATCGGTCTATTTTATTATGAGCCATCTAATCACAAATTAAAAATAAAAATCTATGACCAGCTTAGCAGAGTTACCCCACTTGGTCATCTTGTTTTTAAAATTAGGACAGCTAGTGGGGGGGGTTCTCCACTAACGGTCAGATCGGAGATGCGAAAGGTGAACTCCTCCTTTAAGGGCGATTTAGCTAATTTATTCAAAAAGCACACTATACATTTTATTGTAATTTTTTAACAATGTTTTGACACACACAATTGTACCAAAATAAACATGTCACACTCCCTTACAGGCTAAAAGCAAAATCAAATACTGACATGTATGCAATGGCAGGTCACGGTTATCCAACTATCATACATGACATCAGTTACTTTCCTAAACACACTTGGTTTTACGTGGTCATTTGGATGAGGCTGTAGGCTAGTACGAGTCATGGGAAATTATCTTCTTTCCACTCTCATTATCCCCTCTGGATTACTTTTTTTTCCCATCATTTTCTTTATTTTGTTCGAGCTGAGGTAAAGTAATGAAAAACAGCTCGGGACTTGGCTCTATCAAGCACTCAAATACCATCCTCTCAAGTCAGAGAGGAGAGTCTAACATGGAGTTGATTGATACCTTTGGGGCACATTTCAGTGGTCACGTATTATACAATACACACGCTAATAGGAAAAAGGCATAAAATGGGAGCAAAAGCACCATAAAAAATGAAAAGTTTCTACAAGGCCACTTGGGGTTAGTAGTAAAACATCTACGCCATATAATATATTATCTAATAGGCTACCCTGGGGTCTAGTGCAGTGATGAGATCCTTCTATTTCGAAAACAATAAGATTTTGTTCATGCACATCTATCAAGGATCTATCAAATACATTCCCTATCCACTGTGTGTGCTTTGGGATTAGTCTGCAAAGGAATGAATATTTTGTGTCACTAAGACCAAAAATGTGTTCTAAAAAACAGATGAAAAAGCAAAGCTCCTGCAAGGAAACTGATCATATTTTTATTATTGCAATAAATTAAAGATTAGATTCAACTAACCATATCTGTCCCAGATACTATATGTTTACAGAAGCACAATATGTTTTCCTCGGCAGAGTCCTTTCTGATTAGAGTACCAATTGAAAGGCATGGTCTTTTCTGGTTTGTTGGTAGGCAAGATCCACACAAGGTTGATGCTTTATCATTGCCTGTAGGTAGTCCTATTGTTGGATTATGACCCAATTCAGCTTGGGAAATCCATACAGAAAAATTGTTACCTTTGATACATTTTTTTGGGGGGTACATATTTTCTTTTGTTAAAGCCAATAATTTTTTTCCATGTTGGCATGGGCGTCCGCTGAACTTTTTCCAGGGGGGGGGGGGCATAATTTTACGGTCACCTTTCCTATATCGGGCACCCCCCCTTCACTGATCATACCTGTATGCACTCAGCTTCCCCCCTCATCTGTATATATGCCAGCCCCCCTGTACACAAACAGCCTCCTCCCTTCACTTGTACTCACACCCCCCACTTGTATGGTCACGGTGGTCTTCCTTCTCCCAAGTCCTGTTTCTACATGTCCATTTGAAAATACATTACAGTTATCAAAGCAAACACGAGGGCGCACATAAAGGAATAGGCCAGAGGTGGCAGTAAAGAGCTCTGTAAGCTCTGTGACACTGATATTGCAACAGCTGTGGAGCCGACTGCACAAACACAGAGAGAGTCAGCACAGCCACAGATGTGAGCATGGCAGACCCTTGCTGATTCCAGGGGGGGTCACTCGCCCCCCCTTAACCCTATGAGCGGACGCCCATGCATGTTGGGTAGATTAGGGAAAGGTTAGGCGCTCTGTCTGGTTTTTATTGCCCTCTGTGATAATCATTCCTTAATATTTCAGGCCCATTACCACAGATGCAGTTTGGCAACGGGGCATAATGCGCATGTTACGCAGGATATCACACCATAATGGCACACCAATTACACACGTTTGTTGCATGATGTGTGCTATGGCAGTTGCACTTTTTTTGTGCATTTTGGTGGTTTTCAACCTATTTTGAATGGACAGCCTACTGAAATGCACAAAAACATGCATTGTGCCACATAGTTAAAGGGGTTGTAAAGGTAAAACAAAATGTTCCTAAATAGCTTCCTTTACCTTAGTGCAGTCTTTCTTCACTTACCCCACCCTTCGATTTTGCTTTTAAAAAGGTCCTTATTTCTTCTGAGAACTCCTCACTTCCTGTTCTTCTGTAACTCCACACAGTAATGCGAGGCTTTCTCCCTAGTGTGGAGTGTTGTGCTTGCCCCCTCCCTAGTTTTTTTGGATTTTTGCAATTCTACTTTTGTTGCCTTTGTAATCTATGTTTTTGTCACCATTTATATTCTTGCTGCCGACAATTGCGTGTCCCATGTTTATTCCCCCCGAGTCACTTGGATGCTATTTTTAATGTCAAGTTCTGGCCGCTACCTGAATGATTATCTATTACCTTATTTAATAAATGTATACATTTGATACTTCCTATGACCTTATTATTGCTACTTATTAAACCCAGTCCCCCAATCCAAAGTCCCGCCGAGGAAAACACACCCCCTGGGGTGTATCCAAATAGCCCCCTCCCTTGAAGGGGCAAGCAGGAGAGTCAGGAAGCCCACTAACACACAGCTCCTTTCTCTGCAACGTAGAGAGCGTCCTGACCCTTCTGCTCGCCCCCTCAAGGGAGGGGGCCAGCACAACACTCCACACCAGGGAGAAAGCCTTGCATTACTGTGTGTAGTTACAGACAGAAGAATATGAAGTGAGGATATTTCAGAAGAAATAAGGACATTTAAAAGAAAAATCGAAGGATGAGGTAAGTAAAGGAGGACTGCACTAAGGTAAAGGAAGCCATTTAGGGAAAAAAAATGTCTTACCCTTACAACCCCTTTAGGCAGTGTGAATGGGCTACTTTGTCCCAATATCAAAATGTGCAAACATTGAGGGGAATTCTCTGGATGGTGCTCTCATTGTGGGAGAAAAACTGACAAATTTACTGATTCTATTGATTTACTAAAAGGCAAATGGACTGTGCACGCATACTCATTTTCCCCAGAGCTCAGTGAATTTGGTAAAGCTTCACTGTGAAGAAGACCCAATCAGGTTCAAGGGAAAAAAAAAAAATGTTTGCTTGCACAGGATTGGATGATAGAGCTGCACCACATTAACTAAGCTCCAGGAAAAAATAGTGCAACTACACTTGCATAGTGCACAGTCTTTTGCCTTTAGTAGATCAACCGCATAGTACAGTGTGACATTCCCAACTCTTGTAACATCACTGAGATGCATGAAGTAATGCATCAGATAGCTCTCATTTCTGTGCAGTGGTCTAAAAAAAAAAAAAAAAAAAAAAAAAATCTAATGAAGTATTTATACAGACATCGTTTAGCTAAGAGGGTGATAAATTGTGCTCTTTCAGTGTTGATGGCATAATATCACATGTTTAGTTGTATTTACAAATCCCCCTCCTCCTCCCAAACAATATAAAAACAAAAAAATATAAACCAAGAAAAAAAAAAAAAACAAAAAAAAAAAAACATTAAAAAGGTAACAAATGACCTTGAGATGCAAATGTGAAATGTATTCACTGACCTTTGTAAACGTTTAAAGCAATATTTCCAATTACATCGGACATTTCACTTTAACAATGAAAGTAGTATACTTTCTTAAAAGAGCACATAAAAGCCTAATGGAAATTGTAGCCAAATGGCAGACGGTTCCTTACCCAATACAGGCCACAATTTCAACATGGTGCACACGACATTAAACTTCAGAATTAAGTTTAGCGCTCATTAAAATAAAGCTGTTGATTATTTTACCTCTTTTCCCCCCTCTTTTAATACACTACGTGATAGAAACAACATATGCTGCAAAGCAATAATGAGTTACGGGAGGTAATATGTAAGTAAACAGTCGCTAATGTTTATATCAGCATTCCATTCAGTCTCTTTATACTCTATTCCTGCTGAGATATACTCTGCCGAGACAAAGCCAACCGAGCTGGCAGGTCTTAATGACAAAATTTCTATGGCCTTGTTGGGGGTATACAAAACGCTAATCAACTTCTATAGACTACATAATGGGGGTTATTTACTAAAAGCAAATCCACTTTGCACTACAAGTGCACTTGGAATGGCAGTCACTGTAGATATGAGGGGAAGATCTGAAATGAGGGGAAGCTCTGCTGATTTTATCATCCAATCATGTGGAAGCTAAAATGCTGTTTTTTTCTTTTCCTTGCATGTCCCCCTTGGATCTACAGCGACTGCATTTCCAAGTGCACTTACAGTGCAAAGTGGATGTGACTTTAGTAAATAACCCCCAATGTATCCTGGAGGCGAATGCTAGCCATACACCGTGAGATTTCGAAGGAGAAAAAATAAATTGATTGCCCAGTCCACTCTTAACCCCTTGCTTACTGTGCACATATACCCCCTTCCTGCCCAGGCGAAATTTCAGCTTCCGGCACTGCGCCGCTTTAACTGACAATTGCGCGGTCGTGCAATGTGGCTCCCAAACAAAATTTACGTCCTTTTTTCCCCACAAATAGAGCTTTCTTTTAATGGTATTTTTGTGCTATAAACAATAAGAGCGTAAATTTTGAAAAAAAAAAAAACACAGTCTAGGCCGATACGTATTATTCTACATATTTTTGGTAAAAAATAAAAAATAAAAAAATCGCAATATAGTGACTGTAGTGACTGGTTTGCGCAAAAGTTATATCGCCTACAAAATAGGGGACATAAATAATTTTTATTCTTTTTTTTTTTTTTACTCGGAATGGTGGTGATCGCCGATTTTTATTGGGACTGCGACATTATAGTGGACACATGGGACACTTTTGACACATTTTTGGGACCATTCACATTTTACAGTGAACAGTGCTATAAATATGCACCGATTACTGTATAAAAGGTGACTGGCAGGGAAGGGGTTAACACTAGGGTGTGAGGAAGGGGTTAAATGTGTAGCCTAGTGAGCAATTCTAACTGTAGGGGGAGGGGACTGACTGGGGAGGTGACCGATCTGTGTCTTTATGTACAAGGGTCACAGCATCGGTCTCCTCTCCCTGACAGGACGTGGACGTCACATGACATCCTGTCAGAACAATTGAGCTACTGTGCCGCCGTCAATTGACGGTGGCCGTTTGTTGAGTGGTTAACAGTGTGGATGAGGAAATCTACATTGCTGGTTACTGTACCCAGTGACTGCATCTTATACTACACAGATATGCCTCGTTTCCACTGAGCGGAACGGTTCGGGTCGGTACATTTTGGAACGGTTAGAGAGGCCAGGTCTATTCTGGTGAGCGTTTCCACTGCAAGTCGGAAAGTCAGGGGCAATACAAAGTTTAGAAAAAATGCCTAGCATATCCACCAATCAGTGGAATGTATTGTAGCCTCCGCCCTAACCGAACCGTTTTCTATGGCCCCACATCTGAAGCAGGACCCAGAACGGTTTGGTTTTATGGCACACTTTCATAATGGAAACACACAAAATAGCGTACCGTACCAATCCGCTCAGTGGAAACGAGGCATAACTGTTCAAGATTTTATAGCTTTTCACCCATCTCAGTTTTTAAATTTATCTTTGTTGAGCTAGGTGGTTCTGACAGGGCCACCCACAGCTTGAATTTCCTGCTGAATTGGCTGAAATTCGAGCTGTGAATGGCATAGAAGGGCTAGTTTATATTAAAGAGAGTGTTTAAATCTCACTGGCTGCTATGGGTTATTGGACTTTTAGCAAGCTTGAAAGAGAATTTACAAAGGCCATCAAGATCATATTTGGCAGAATATTGCTATGATCAGAATGTCAATGAAAAACGTAGATAAAAAAAAGCCGGAAGCTCGATCTTCTATAACGAATACTTTTATTAATCCAGGTGTGGTACAGAATACTACGGGTCTTACACGTTTTGGCGTGTAGCCTTAGCCATGGGTCGAAAAGTCATACAAACACCGCTGACTGGGTTGTTTGCTATAAAACATTACTGTATTTTATCAATAAAAATAAGTAACCAAAAACAACCATACTATTTTTTTTTTCCTTTTTTTTTTAAAGTGTATTTTTGTGCATGTACTCGAGAGAGGAGCCGGACTGCAGGAGTTGGGAGTAGGCAGGCCTCCCCCAGAGGCAATTTTCCATCTTTCTCCATGCCCCCGGGTGGCAATGGCGGGTGTGAGGGGGTCCTCCCACACAGCCCACCCTACCTGCTCCGCTTTGAAGCCCAACGGGGCAGAGGGACTCCCCTGTGAGGGAGTGAGAGGACCTAGCACGCTCAGCGAGCCCTGTTAGTCCTTCGCCTCTCTTTTTAGAAACCGCGTGGCCAAAGTGCATGCATGTTAACCCAATTTTGAGTGCGTGTAAGTGTGGTGGTTTTGTGGGAGGGGGGTGGGCGTACTAAGCGCAGGCTTACCTCGCATAGCACACCCACCGGGTGTCGGGCTGAGACCACCAAACTCAATTCACATGCAGCCGAGACCGGGATCTGAACCCTTAGCTGCAGAGGAGAACGGCTTGTCAGCGCAGAGCCAATTGCGTTGAGCCACCACAGCTCCCATACTATTCACCCAGGGGATGAAAAACCATAACCATTGAAAAACTAAATGTTGAACAATATATAGAAAGAGATAATTGGCATACCTGCAAACAGAGCTACGTTGGCATGCTTGGCATCATAAGGACATCTTGCCATACCACTAATTTCTTCTTCCATAAACTCAAGTGTGTCCATCTGTTAAACAAAAAGCCAGTTATAACTTTTACTACAAGAATAAAATTGGATCAGGAATAAAAGGATAGAAGAAAGCAAAAGACAACAAAAAAGGGCGGGGAGCAGATCGGATAGTCCATGTGTATTAGAAATACTATTTTAGAGTATTCAAATAAAGCTATGCTGACAGTCTTACTGGCATACATAAATAACGAGTAATGAAAAGTCTGAAATAAATTTCCTCCAAGACTAGACATTTGAAAAAAATCAGGCAATCAAAAGGCTGGTCCTTAGTTTTACCAGGGATCACACAACCTTTACCTTTCCATATGTATGGCCAGCTTTAAAAGAGGGAGTTTTTTTTTTTTTTTTAGAAATGGTACATATTGTGGTCTTTCAATTACTTTCCATCAATCCATCCCACAAATATTATAAAAAGTTAACATTGAAGTGGAGGTTGCAGAAATCACTCCTCGTTTGGTCTTTTTCAGCTTAAAAGATTTGCACATTTCCACTTAAAGAAAACATATGAAGTGATGTAGGTAAAAAATAAAGTAAAAACATTTAAATGGTAAACCACCTATTAAGTGCTCTCTCCACATTTTTCTCCCGCCACCGAGAAGCCTTTCAACTTTCTGCTATTTAATCTGTTGATGAGATTTCTCCTGAGCTGCATGTGCCTATGTGGTCTCTGGTGACTGGCACTTGCTCAACATACAACTATGAAATAAAGTCTCCTTTGTTCACAAGAACAACCTTGGAGCAATTCCAGGTAGAGGCTATTGGCTTAACACTGGCGGGAGCAGATGTCACATAGGGGTTACCCATGCCTGAAAACACGAAGAATGACTTTTCTCATGCTCCTTTTTAAAAAAACAAGACAGTAATGACAACATTAAAAAATAAAAAAAACACACACAACACATATACAGTACTGTATGTATGAGAAAGAAATAAGATAAGAACTTCCGAAACTTTAAAATAACTTGTGACAAGCTACTTCAATATACCCAGATTGAAGCACGACACGTTGTGTGCCAGGTCAGGCTGGGCACAGACTGTTCACAGTGTATTTGATTACTTGACAACTCTTTTCATGGTCATAGGTTTATCTTTTGCCTCATTTACATCTACATCTAGCCTCTGTGGTTTATTAGAAAAAGTCCTGTTTACTGCATCTTCGATGTGGGATCCAGTAAAATGCACATTAGTTGTAGCACATGTAAAACCTGCAACGTGCACACAATATACCGCCACCTTAGGCATGAAGGTGTGAATGGGACCCCCAAGATTAAACTTGTACTTGTCTTCTATGATTTTGATTCTCATCTACATTTTTAAAGTGTTAAAAATGTAATAGATTGCAGCTTATCAATCATTAGATAGGGTGGCTGCATTTATTTTCTTTAAGCTTTTTTCTCTGTTTTTACTAGATGTTCTGGCCCATAACATACCTCCCGTATTAGAGTACCTCTGCTCTGAAGGAGCACAGGGGACACCTTTGAGCAGCAACACTGTCAGTCTGGGGGGGGGGGGGGGAGTGTTAGATGTACTAGCCGATTTAGATACACCAATACATTTAAACCAAGCTCCAGCTCATACTGAAGTTACTGCAACATTTTCCCAGTGATGTCCACCCGAGACACTCCTGTTTGGCTGAGACACAGCAGCGGCGCAATTTGCTCCCACTGCTGCCAATCAAAGTCAGTTAGCCAAATCAGGAGGGGAGTGCTGAATCGGGGCTCCGTGTCTGAATGGACACAGGGAGCTGTGTTTTGGCTTGGATGCCATAGCAAGTTGCTTGCTGTAAGGGCACCTCAGCAGGAGGTAGGGGCCAGGAGAGCTGAAGAGGGACCCAAGAAAAGGAGGCTCCGGGCTGCACTGTGAAAAACTACTACACAGTGCAGGCAAGTAGCATATGTTTGTTGTTTTTAGAGAACAAAAAATAAAATAAAAATTAGACTTTACAATCACTTTAAGCCTAGTACACACTACTAGTTTTTTTTAACCCCCAAAAAAACACCTGATTGCTGGGATTAGCGCCGCTATACTAGCAATCCAATGTTAGTAAAGCGATCTTCCCTCCTGAGCTATTGTGTTCTGGCAGGGGGATTCCCGCTGAATGGGAGCAGGCCGGCTGCTGGTTTTCCAGCATGCTCATCCAGAACGGCCAGCTTCTTTTGGACCAGCTGGCATACACACGGGCCGAATGTTCGCCAGTTCATTAACAACTATGTGGCCCAACATTTGGCCATTTGTACTGGGCTTTACTGGCCAGATCAATAGATGAAAATAAAAGAAAGCCTAAAAAAAGAAAAATAATGCAGTCATCACATTTAAGAATTGGTAAGCTGCAATATAAAATATAACAAATGTTTGCTTTTGGGTTTAATATCGCTTTAAGTTGTGGATGGGTCCAAATGTTACTATCTGACCTTTTACAAGTTGTTTTTGGACAGTTCTAGATCAGGCATACACTCTGTTATGGATCCAACAGATCTTAATATTATATGTCAACAGGTAAAGCATAAAAGATAAAGTCAAACGTCAGTGTCTATTGATGATCTGCAATCAAAGCTTGTATTTGTAGAGTATCCAGTACCAGGAACTGAAGCAAATCATACATCATTGTTGGCTATTTTGCAAATTTGGATGCAATCCATCTTGCAGATACATTCCTCGCAATGTTATACCTGACATAAATCAAAAACTGCTTAAGGTTCGTGAGAAATAACCTTGCTTGCCGTACCAGGCAGCAATTAACTTTTTAACTCATATGTTATAAAGCTTTCATCACTCAGCTGAGGACCTGTCATCATTTGTTTCCTGTCATGAATTTTCACTGTCCAGCCTCTCAGAAAGCAATTACTTTAGTGGGCAGCACAACTAAGCTGGAGTTGGAAGAGTTAGAAGAAAGGAAATAAGCTTGGCTTATTCCACCTATGATGCCCATCTGCCTTTTTACTTTGCTGCCCGGGAAAGAGGCTCCATCATCTGTTCAGCGTGTCAAAGGTTGATGGAGTACCATCTGCAAAGCTTGCCGAACAGACAGGAGGAACACAGGTGTCCATGTTAACTGGTGTGAGTTTCCCCTACACATCTCACTTGTGGTTCAAATGACATGGACAGCAGGTGATGATATCTACTAAGGAAGGATGGTATTGTAAGAAAACATCTGTGAAAACGGGAGAGATGGATCACTTGTATTATGTAAAAGGTTAAAAAAAAAAAAATATTCCCCAAAAAAAGAGCAGAGCAAAAAAAGCCAAGGAGACTTGTTAGAAGCATTAATTGTAACGCATGAGAATGAATTGATGACAAGGGGAGTAAGGGAAGTCAGTGCTTAGCACAGCTATTGGAAAACCAGCTGCGTATTCCTCACAGTTACATGCAGAGAATGGTGGAGGAGTGCAGGAAAAGCAGACTTTTCTAGCACACAACCACTGCCTAACAGCACTGATAAACAAAAGGATTAAAAAAAAAAAGACGCACCCTCTACTAGCACCGGCTTCCCTTCAGATTCTAAAAACAGGTGCCCATTTTTATCTAAAGAATTCAAGTACACAACACCTAAAGCCAATGTGATGGTTTAGAGATTCGTATAATTTAACATCCAATGACTGAAAATAGCAGCAAAACGCACACCGACTGGTAAGTATTTAACAGACTCCCACCCGTTTCATTAGAAAACAGCGAGAAGGCATTCATTAAAAAAAAATACTGCATTTTGTTTATTCACTTCGATATAATAAAAATTACCAGACAAAGTGCCCACATATTCAGTATTGAATGCAAAATACTGTAGCACGCACTGAGAGAAGGGAAAGATCTATGGGAGGTAAACAATCATCTGCTGCCCCCACAGCTATGGATGATTATCAGTGGAATAGACAGGCCCTTGGGATCGGGAGGTAGTTTATTTTCCCAAGGCCTGCAGTGGTGAGAGAGATAAGAGGAAAGATACCAAATTCCAGCATAGCAACGCAGGTGTGCAACCCGCTCAGTTATCTGCAAGGCCTCATGACAGCACACTTGGCTAATTTATCTGTCTAGTTGGGTTATAGAAACAATATGCCAAGAGATTATTTTTATTGGGCCTGCTGCATGTAAACAGCATACAGATTGTAACCAGAAAATGAAGTGCTTTTCATGAAGGCGTTTTTGTGGAATTATCCTCTTACAACAGAGGACCTCCACACATTTCATTAATATTGAACACACAAATAGTCCTCATTTAGGAATGGTAGGTGGAGATATGCAAATTATGTTTTCATGCCCTGTGGATTCAACTTGCATACAGCTTATTTAAAGGGGAGTTCCACCCACAATTTCACTTTTTAAATATAAATACCCCTGTAATACACAAGCTTAATGTATTCTAGTAAAGTTAGTCTGTAAACTAAGGTCCGTTTTGTTAGGTTGTTACAGCATTTAGATTATTTATAATCTAGAAATAGACCATGGCTATCTTAAGTTTGGGCATCATGAAGCTAGACTGTATGACTTCCTGGATTTCAGCTTTGCATATCTCGCACATGCTCAGTGCTGCACAAGCAATGTAATAGGTTTCAGTCAGGTTTGCAAGGACTACTGGGAAACATGATGCCTATCCCAGAAACCCTTGCAAATAGCCATGTGACTTAATAGCCTAGGCTAATAAGGAGGAGGAAGTAATGAAGGACTACAAAATAAAGGTATTTACAAGCAACAAAATAAATAAAAATTGTCCATTCTGAACACTATGAGATTAGGGCATGCAGCACAGACAAACATAAAAAAATGGGTGGAACTCCACTTTAAGCTTGTTAACCAGGAATCCACCCCCGTCGGGAGAAGACAACGATTATAGCAACCGCTTGCGATAATCACAAGTGAATCTGGACAGACTGGTTGGTACCCAAGTTGATCGATCAACTTCGTACATTCAGCCCTCCCCCTTAATGGTTCGAATCTTGCCTTGGTCCGGCCGAGATTCGAACCGTGTATGACCAGCCTAAGGCTGCATTCACACCTGAGCAAAGCGACTTTCAGGCATTTTTATTTGAGAGTTTTTGAGCATTATTAGAAGTGTATTACAAGTGTTTTAGAAGCATATTACAAGCATTTCACAACATCAGGCATTTTTGTTTAGTCAATAGAAAGCACTAGGGGGAGGAGATTAAAGTGATATTAAAAGTATTTTTTTTAAAACCAAAAAAAAAAAAACTTGTCATACTTACCTGCTCTGTGCATTAATTTTGCACAGAGCAGCCCAGATCCTCCCTTTCTTGCGTTCCTCGTGGGCACCCCTTGCCCCTCCCTACTGCCGAGTGCCCTGCCAGCAAGCAGCTTGCTATGTGGGCACCCAAGATGCTGCTCTATTTGTCCATTTAGACAGGGAGCCATGGCTCTGTCCCGCCCCTCTCTCCTCACTGGCTCACTGACTGATTGACAGCAGTGGGAGCCAATACAACCCAGCCAATGAGGGGGGGGGGGGGGGGGAGTCCTGGATAATCAAGGCTCTTGTGCAACATCGCTGGATCGAAATGCAACTCAGGAAAGTATTAGGAGGGCTGCTGCACACAGGTTTTTTTTTTACCTTAATGCATATAGATAAAATAAACCTTCTGCCTTTAGAACCACATTAAAAAGGTGGAGGGCTACACGTCTTAGCGGAAAACGTGTAGTAAAATGCTCCTGTCGCAAATTTTAAGGCATTCCCATTAAAGTTTATGGGGCCCAATCTGCCAAAAAGAAGCTCATACCTTTTTGAGCAACAGGGTTTTGCTTCAGGGGACAGAACAGGGGAAGTGTGAGAATTGTAAAAAAAAATAAACATACATACCTACTGCAGCATTGCTCCAATCCTGCACCTGTCCCTCACCAGCTCTAAGTCTAAGAACTGAGCAATCAATGATCACCAATTGCTCAGTTCTCAGGTTCGCTCTAAGCAGAAAACAGTCACCTTTAGTCTCTGCTCTGCACCTCCAGCGCTCACTGGAGCACCAGGCTAGAATGACTTGCTGCAGGGCATCCGAATGTATCCTAACAATATTGTTGGGATCCCTCCAGAGGCTGGAGTGGCTCTGTGACATCACCCGACACAGCTGGCTTCAGCCTGCTGTCAGCCGATTTTGACCATACTTCTCTTAATGGCACTGGTACATTTATTTGCCGGTCCACGTGATTTAAACAGTCCCATCCATAGCAAACAATCAGGGCTCATTCACATAGCTATTCATACACTGCCCAGATTAGCGTATTATTGTGGCACGTACAATCAGCTGTGACTGCCCAACCTGTGCAAATGAATGAGAAACTCTGCAGTTGTCCACATTTAATTGCACATGGCGGTTAAGGTCAGTTAAGCAGTCCTGGATGCAAACAGTATGCATACAGAGCAGCTCATCCTTCCTAACCCATGTAATCAATCCTTGAGCAATTTCACGTGGACAGCCATGGACAGTGTCAACCTCTCATTGCATCGAGCTGTGGATAAGGAAGCCTGTAAAAAGCATACCTGTCCTTGTTAATCTACACTTCTCCTCTCCGTTCTGTCACACAAGTAGCCAGGTGTTGTCGTGGATTCTTTTACCGTCTCCTGAACACTGACATGCAGCCACTGTACATATACCATGGGTGCAATGCTGTGCTTAGTGGCCGTGACAAAAAAACAAACAGCATTCCGCATACAGCAGACATTACTGCTGCCAAATGCGACACATGCAAGTCTATGGGGCTGTGCTGCAACCACCTTCACGTCACTGTGGCATGGTAGTGCCGCATATACAGGACTAGTAGTGAGGAGACAATATCACATGTATTGCTCTTCAGAGGGCTATGCACATGTGAACAAACCCTTAAGCCCCGTACACACGGCCGAGGTTCTCGGCAGAAACCAGCGAGAACCTCGCTGGGAGCCGCATTCTGCCGAGAACCTCGGCCGTGTGTACGATCTCGGCGAACCTCCGCCCGTCGGGAAACCCGTCGAGCAAATAGAGAACAGGTTCTCTATTTGCTCGACGGCACGTCGGGATGAGTGGCTGGTTGCCTTTCCCGACGGGCGGGTCACCGATTCTGATGGCCGGCAGAGAACCTCGATGGGCGGAACGATGTGTTCCGCCCGTCGAGGTTCTCTGCCGTGTGTACGGTGCCTGACACTCAGATATTGCACCCCAAAGTCAAGTACTTGATTTGATTCAGTAAAATGAATTCTGATTGGTTGCTTTGCATCTCCAGGCTTTGTTGCACTCTTAATGAAAAAGCCTGCTATGGTCTTACATTGTCATAATTTCAGTTAGAAGTTGTAATTTGCAAAGCCATCCACAACTCGGCCCCCAGCTACATCACTAACCTAGTCCCAAAATACCAACCAAGCCGTTATCTTCAGTCCTCCCAAGACCTCCTGCTCTCTAGCTCTCTTGTCACCTCCTCCCATGCTCGCCTCCAGGATTTCTCCAGAGCTTCTCCCATCCTTTGGAACTCCCTACCCCAATCTGTCCGACTGTCCCCTAATCTATCCATATTTAGCCGATCCCTGAAAACTCATCTCTTTAAAGAAGCCTATCCTACTTCTAACTAACACTGTTTTCCTTCCTTCATCGGCTCATCCCCCACAGCTATTACCTTATGTATCAATTGACCCTCCTTTTTAGATTGTAAGATTTAATGAGTAGGGCCCTCTGATTCCTCTTATTCCAAATTGTAATGTAACTGGAATGTCTGCCTTTATTTTGTTAGGCGCTGCTCAAACTGTTGGCGCTATATAAAACCTGTTTAATGATAATATCTTCGCTAAAACGCATGTATTTTTACAGCTTGGTTTATCAAGATCTCATTTGTATGCACCGTAAAGCACTGTGTAAACTGTCACCACTATACATATACCTGTAAGAAATAAATACATTTACGCACACTGGTGTACTAAATTTTACAGTCAGCTTTGTTAACCTTATTTAGATCTTAAATAAATGAAACAGGTAAAAATACTCACCCTATAATTTCTACAGGCAGGATTGAAGGCATTAGTTCCACAGACAAACAATGTTTCTTCATCCCTTTTTAGTAGAACATTAATAAAATTATGACATTCATCCTGCAGATAGGAAAACAAAAATGTATTTTTAGGTTCAGCACAGCAAGTTTTCAAGATGCCTTTACATCAACTAGTGTATCTATTCTACCTTGTCTAACCTACCACGATTCCATTCAACATTCTTGTTCACCCAGCCATGATTAGGTGTCCTATAGTGCAGCACATTTGATTTAGAGGCATTGTTCTTTCTAGCTGTCCATAAATTATGAAGGCAGTCAGACATACATGCATCATCCATGGAGATGGGGCCATATACTACTACCGGCACCAGTTATCTCAGGGGTAAGAAACTTCCTTAAAGCAGAGTTTCTAATGAGTTCATTAGACAGCAACTGTGGGCTTACCAAAGACATGAGATTGATAGCCGTTTTGGCTCATGGGTTAACTCATGTATGGGCACCCTATTCTACTTCAGTCAGTCATTTTCATCATCATCATCATCATAAGGAGTCATCGCAAGCTATTCTGGCCCATGAATATCAATGCCTTTCTTTGTAACCAGGGGAGTTCCAGTTGGGTGGCTTTAATCATTAATTATTAATAGGAAGTTATTAAATACCAGGCACGGCGCACCAGGCTGTCACTCTATTAGTAGTCAGTATGGGGCAGAATGATACAGAATTCTGTTTCAAAGAGCTGCATTTTTCAATTAATCTTGCAATGAAATGACAGTATAAACTTCGAAAAAATCATTACATGCATTCTTTAGGGAAACTTCAGTTCAAAGTGTGTCCCTAGCTGTTTTTTTGTAGCCTTGGATAGAGCAGAAAACTGTTAGAATCCTTCTTAGTGGACCATCTGAAGAGAGTTTCCCTCACCTCCAACCTAGCGAGAATGTTTCACCTGCACAGACAGGCCCCAACAAGCAAATACATTGTTTTTCCCATTCAACTCACTGAAAAACTCACAGCTCGGGTTGGATCACCCCTGCTGTGCCATTATGTTCTAACAGAGGGACGACCCCCCAGAACACTCTGGTCACCGTGCTTAGCCATTGGCTGAAAACACTGGTCGGGAGTCGGACAGTTTTCGGTCATGACCCTTCGAAAGCCATTTTAGCCAGCTTCTGTTGGACCAGCTGCCATACACATGGGCTGAATGTCAGGCAGTTTCCATTAAACTTGCCGATGTCACTCAACATTCAGCCCATGTGTACTAGCATTTTCAGAAGAATATCATGGATGCCAGTTTCTATACTTCTTTTGGCTGAGGTTTTATTTAAAAAGTAAAAAGTTTAATTTTTCGGCCAACACAGTGCTGCACTTTGTCTTCTAATAATACTAATCCCATTCCTAGGGTCGTGTACAGGATTTATTTTAACATGATATTTATCAGTAAACAAGTCGCAGTTCTGCAATTTAGAGTCACCAAGTTAATTGAAAAAATAATTACCGCTGGAGCAGTGTGTGCTGTGATCCATAACACATCACAGACTCCCAGCACAGATAAGTGTCTAAAGGGTAACCTTTGATGTCAGGCAGAGAAATGGAAACTGCCTACCTTATGCTTTCCCTTCATTCTGCAGGTGTCAACATCCGGCTGCTTGGATTTCCATGTCAGTTTCTGCAAAGATCAGGTGAAGAGAAAATCAATTAGGACTCCAGAGACTGCCATGTGTTTGATTTTTAATGTCAGAGTTGAATTTGGGAAACAAGCTGCGGGACAGAGGTTTAAGCGATGCAAGTGTCTCCCTTGTGATTAATTGTCATATATTTAAGGCATCTTATAATGCAAGGTTTGAGACGTCCAACATGTTCTCTTTGACAGGTGTATGGTCACTTGGGCAATACCACCGTGCAAGGCTGTGTCAGTTGTTGATTGCCTGTCTGCACAGATCCCCAGAAAGCTTGCTTTGCTGCCTCTTTACTCTGTAGACCAGGATAAAACATATTTACCGCTTTACATTTGTGTGTCGCTAATAACAAACTATTGTACGTAGGAAAGGTAAAAATGTCAGGCTGAAAAAATAAAATAAAAATGGTATCGCAATGAATAGAGGCACAGATATGACACAGTTGTTGTCTGTATCAAGGGATGGCTTTATGATCGTTCTCCTCGTAGCTCTTTGCACCACAGGCATAGCAATATGCTAATGAGGCATGCAGCTCTAGCAGGCCATATAGAAATCCCTGGGTAGAGTTTCACACCATCAGCATAATAACACTGAGAAGTACAAAGTTGAAGAAAGAGATGCTCAGCATTCCAAAGGCGGATTTCTGCGTCTTTGATGTGAGCTCCTTTTTCTATAGAATAGCTAAGACTTTGGAGTGATGCATATTCAAGATGATGTATAGGATTACTAACCAGTGCTTGTAGATGTTACTTACTATATAGCGGAGAGGTGTCAAGATGGGTTAGTGTTGGGGTGTATCCAATCAAAGCCTTTTCCTAGATTAGTTTTGCTTAAAATCATACCTTACAAGGTACCTGACCACAAACTGCTTGGATGTTCAGAAATAGAGAAGAGCTTGTGTGTGTTGGTCAAAGCAATGGAAACTGCTGTTCAAAGTTTCTAATAGTGAGAGTTTCTAATGTTCGGTATTTCTAAATTTAAAAAGATGCACCCAGGGAAAAAAAGAATCCCTTGATAGAGTACAACATTGTGGGTACAGTGTTGGTTCGCACTACAGAGGATTTGAGGAGTACTTATTTCAGATGATTGCAAAATAAGCAGTATGACCAGGTAGCTGGAAAAGTAAATAATTCTAGTATGCATCACTAGAGGGGTCAGCATCGGGAGAAATCAAAAATCAGAAGTCCTGATTCCCCTTACATAGACCTTTAGTTAGACCTTATGTAGAATACTGTGTCCAATTTGGAGACCTCATTTACAAAGAGTCCAGCAAAAATATATTGTGAAAGGTCTGAGGGATAAAACATATCAGGAGAGACTTATGGAATGCAATATGTAGAGTATAGAAGAAAGAAGATAAAAGGGGAGACCCGATTGAAACCTTTAAATACATCATGGGGGTAAATAAGGTTCCGGAGGGCAGTATTTTCTATATGAAGCCATGTACAAAAATACGGGGACATGACCTTAAACTAGCAGGAGGGAAGTGTAAAATAAATCTTGGAAAGTATTTTTACAATAAAAAAGAGTAGCGGATACAGAGAATAGACCTCCAGCAGAGCAGAGGTGCCGAGTCATTCAACAGTAAGTGGATTAAGCTATGCTTGGAACATTATTATATATATAAATGTTCCAAGCTCCAATGTTCAAACCACGTTTAAGGTCATGTCCCCGTATTTTTGTACATGGCTTCATATAGAAAATACTGCCCTCCAGAACCTTATAGGGGAGGGTACCGCTTTCAGCACCTCAAATCTGAAAGAATCATACCGCCAGGGAGGTTAAGCAGCTGCACTTACAATTCATGCAGACTTTTGACCTTGGGAATATGCATTCTGACCTCGCCCCATTCTTTGCCACCTATATGCATTGAACATATGTTTCAATCCTAGCACATACGTTTCTCCAGAAATATGAATTCCCAATTTTAATATAAACACCAAATATCATAATTAAAACAATGTAAACTCGGGAAAAAATATAATACAGCCACTTTGTTTTGAACCTGCACAGTTATTTAAAAGTTCTTAACTCTTTTGAAATCTTTATAAAAAGTACTGTATGAGATGGTGTGCCTTATGCAATGCATCACGTTGATAGCCAAGGAGTGAAAGCATTGCACTAAGGCAATCACTTATCAACAGCAAGACAAAACATTGCTAAAATGGCTGTTTGTGTTTTAAGTAAATGTTAACACATAATGTAAATGCATAACTCAGCTGGATGAAAGCCATTTGATGAATAATCCTGCGGGCATTCTGAGACATTTCCATTAAGGCAACATGAGAGCAGGAGTTAAAGTTTTTTCACAAATCCAGCTATTAAATAACTGTATTTTCGTTATTAAAATATGCTTGGTCACCCCAGCTATTAAAAGAAAGCTGCAGCCTTCCAAGAGTTATAGTAGGGGTCAGCAGCCCACAGGCCAAACCCGGCCCGACACCGCTGAATGCCTAGCCCGTCATTGTTCTTGAGTCACCGGCAACCAGCCCACTGACATTTTTGCAGCGGGCTGTGGCCATTATCACTGGGCTGGAAGGGAGCGGAAACTGTTGGAGTTTAGCTTTTCAATAAACAACAGGTGCTTGGCTGCTGGGCGATCCTAGCAACCAATCACCAGCCTGTTAATGTGAAAAGTTAACTTCAGCAGATCCAGCCCTGTGATATTGATCTCTGCTGCTCTACTTGCTGTACACCTGTGTAAGGTAGGAGAGTACTACCTACACAGCGTGTGTTTGTGGGGTGGGGGGTGCAGGGGACAGAGAACACTGCAATAGGGGGGACCCCGTCTCCCCTAGGGACAGGGACCCCGTCTCCCCTAGGGACAGGGACCCCGTCTCCCCTAGGGACAGGGACCCCGTCTCAAGACCTTGCTGGCTAGCAGGGTTGGCGACAGACACCCTTGGGTGCCAGGATAGGGGAGGGGGCAGTAAAATCTGAATCCCCAGCTCCATACTTCCTCAGGGTGAACTAGCTTTGTATTAGTTGAGCACCTTAAAGTGAGGTAAACCTGTACTGTTAATATTATGGTTATTATTTTTATTATCTTCATTTATTAACAGGTGAATGCGGCCCTCTGTGCATTCACATACATTGAATCTGGCCCTTAAGTGGAAAAAGGTTGCCGACCCCTGATCTATAGGAACTGCAAGTCACAAAATGGATTGCCTACAAAGGTCATAGTATAATGGGTCTTTTGGATATTCAGTTACAGAACAGCAGCTTGTCTAACAATTTACTAATGCATAATGGGCAAGGAATGGAAGATGATCAGGAGATTGGAGCTCTAAGGAAATGTAATTTATCTTATAACTCTCACAAGAGAATCTCTGTGCAACAGCAATAATAAGCATAACGTGCACCTATTATATAAAGTGTTGCAACAAGCACACCCAATATTGCAAAACCTTCCACCCCCAAACACTTACTTTGCTGAAATAGATTTCATCTGATTGTGATGTGTCCAGGTCTATCGTATAAATGTGATCCCTGGAAAGAAAGGGAAAGAAGATTACCATAAATGGGCATCGATTTATCTGAATTAAAATTTGAAAAAACATTAAGGTTTTATATATTTCAATTGTTATACTATACTGCAACTTATATTTCACAAAACATATAAAGTAGGATACAAACTTAAAAAAGTAAAAAATAAAAAAAGTATTATATAGTGCTCAAAAATTTCAGTGTGCTTATAAATCCTACACTGAACAATTCACATCAGTCTATACGGCCATCTTTGATTTGTACCTACAGGTAAGCCTATAATAAAGCTTACCTATAGGAATTGTAAATATCTCTAACAAGCACCGTTTAATGTATATGCATCCGATAACGTAATCTGCGCTCTGAAGGAATGGCGGGTGGTGCCAGTCCAGTGCCATAAATGGTGGCTCCCCTGCGCATGCTCCGAAAGGATGTCATTTCAGCTCCGGCCAGTCACACAGCGGAGTCTGTGGACCCAGAAGGAAAACAGGTGAAGATGGAAGTGGCCTTCAGCAGTGACCACACATCACTGGAATGCTTTGTTTTCAGGTAAGCTTCACATAATATGCTAGTATGCAATGCTTTACCTTTCAGGTCAAAAAAAGAAAATCATCCAGTACTGTAGTTAACTACTGCTTTAAAGGATCATGCAATGACAATCTAACACAATCATATAAAACATATACTAATATATATATATATATAAGTATAATAATATAAGTATAAAAGCCAGTTAATTGTTTTGGGCTAGGAAAAGGAAATTAGGGTAGCTGGAAGTTACCCATGAACAGCATATGCAAGTACAGTACAAGAGAATAGAATGTCCATTTGGATAGAGACGCTAGGAAAACCAAACCATTGATTCCCCAAAAGAAAGGCAAAAATGCCAGGTTGGAGACACCACGCTCATTCTTACCAACAGTAACCAATCTGATTTGGGCTATTAAGTTTCCAGTGGTGGGTAAAAGATGAGAACTTCACCAGGGATAAATAGAAAGAGGTTTGTAACTTTGAGGCCAAGACATAAAATGTCAGGTGCCTCCATCCCTAGTTGCTAGTCCCGGGAGATACAATGCATACTGGGAGCCCTCCCCTTCCCTCTCCACCCCTTGTGACGTGGGGGTTCAGGTAGACGTCCCATTGCACATGGATGCCACAACCCCAGTGTCGGGCATGTGACGTCGACCTTTGACATCAAGTGTGTTTAACATCCAGGCATCTGTCATGAGGGAATTGGCGCCAACTGCAGAGTGGCGCGATCTGCTCAGGTGGAGGATGCCCTCCTTCCAATTAGCCGCCCACACGATGTTAGCGGTCACTCTTCTGCGGCATTGGAGTATTTATACTCCTCCTAGTTGGATATTATATTACCTGTTGGGCGTCATGTCAGTGAGCACTATTCTGTCTATATGGAATCACACAGTAATTCTAGGTAATACTAGGGCAGATACTCTGTCTTTGTCCCCACATTATTTTGGCCCTTGGTGTGGGTGTTTCAGTTTAATTATCTTTAATTTATTACCGAAACTGGTTAACACTGTCACTTGGTTATTTATTATTTACACATACCATTAGGTTCACTCAATATACCACCATAAGTATACCTTTTTGGTATTAGTACACTTTTGCCTATATTGATTACTATGTGACTTTTTCACGTATAATTTCACAGTTACTCTTTAGCATTTTATATTGTTTTAGATACATGGTGATGTTGCTATATCACTTTTTTAGCTTTATGGTTGAGCATTCCCCAGGGATATCAATTTCCTAGTGGTGTGCCATCTATTTGCCCATGGGGTCACCGCCTTAGTGGTGGCCCCATGGGCAAATAGTCCACCGAATGGTTTCAGCCCTTGGCATCCTTCACTTACACACACAGGTCCCCTGTAAGTAACATTGCATGATTTAAGATCACTATCCTTAGTCCAATATATATTAATTTTTCCTCTCTGCCTGTCATCTGGTTAGTTCTTAAAGGGTTTGTTAACCAATTTTATTTTATCTTAATAGCTTCCTTTACCTTAATGCAGTGCTGTTTTCATGTCCTTATTGTTTGTTTTTGCTCTCAAGTTGCTGTAATTCTTCTCTGATTTCCACACTTCCTGGTTGTCCATTTCCTGACCACAGTACTGGGAGCTCTTTGTGGTCACTAACTTCAATGAGGTGTGATTACTGTGTGTCTAGTTTCTAGTTTCGTTTTCCAAACCATCACTGCTCTATGGCTCTGTATAGCAGAGAGGCAGGAAATAACATGCAAGAACGAAACTAGATGCAAAAACGAAACTAGAAACTACAGGTACATTATATGATTGATTATCTATTTTTAATCGTTTTTAAAAGGAATCAGTTAACTATTATGTCTCTATACCCTGTAAACAGTCATTTCAGCAAAAAAAAACAACAATTCCTTTACAACTCCTTTAATATATTTTACAGATTTTTTTTTATAGATAGCGATATTGCATCTGCTCCTGAAGATTGGAGGTTAAATTGTGTCAAGCTATATAGATGCTACTATGATCGTCAAATCAACAGTGTCACCAACTATTTCTTTTAATATCCTATGCTGGCCTATACCAATGTGTAATGGTCTTGTTACTATCAAGTGTGCATGGATCCTTGAGTTTGGTGTTTTAATTACTATTATTGTGTCAATATCAGCAATTTACATGCCATTATGCTACCATATTATGTGATGTATATTTAACCACTTAAGCCCCAGACCAATATGCTGCTAAATGCCCAAAGGTGTTTTTACAATTCGGCACTGCGTCGATTTAACAGAAAATTGTGCGGTCGTGCCGCGTGGCTCCCAAACAAAATTTGCATCCTTTTCTTCCCACAAATAGAGCTTTCTTTTGATGGTATTTGATCGCCTCTGTGATTTTTATTTTTTGCGATATAAATGGAAAAAGACCGAAATTTTAGAAAAAAAATATTTTCTTTTTGTTATAAGAAAATCTAATAAACTAAATTTTAGTCAAACATTTAGGCCAAAATGTATTCAGCCACATGTCTTTAGTAAAAAAAATAACGCAAAAAAATAGCTACCTAGCGGCAACAGTGACACTAATACAGCGATCAGAAAAATGATCGCTTAGTGACACTGGCAATAGGGGGTGAACGGGTTAACTAGGGCGGCGATCAAGGGGTTAAAAACTTTATTAGGGGGGGTAGGGGGCTACCATGGACCTAACACTAACTGCTTGTCACAGTAACTGTCACACTGACACTAAATGCAGTGATCAGTAAATATATGATCACTGCAATCAGTGACAGTGTGACAGGGGGCTGGGGTGATCGGAAGGGGTTAATGTGCCTATGTGTACTGGTGTCAGTGTAGTGTTGGTGCGACTTGTGATGTCTTCTCTCCTCTCGGCGGATTGAAAATACAGCCGAGAGGAGAGCCGACATCACTTCCTCTGCCTGTGTTTACATTATACAGGCAGAGGAAGTGCAGAGCAGGGAGGGAGCGAATTGGCTTCGATCGATCCGGAGGGGGCGGACAAAAACGAAGATACTGGAAGGATACTAGAAGGATGTTGATACCATTTGCTCTGTGTTCATGTCACTATTCCGCAGGATCCTATTTATTTGGTGGTTATATCGACCAGGAATTAACCCCCCTAAAAGCATACTGCAGTGATCAGACTTCTTTATATAACCTAAAAGCAAATAGCTTTGTTTTGGATGCCCCCCCCCCCAAAAAAAAATATAATACACGTAAACTTTATTTTGTTACGTGAAAAATTAACATATCAACATAACGTTTTCAAAAAATTCTTCTCTATTTGGCAGAACTGGCTTGATACTCTGGGACTAGCTCCACCGCAGTTGGTTCTTCATAAGCTCCTGGGGGTTTAGCACATGCACGGCTTGAGGAAAGGTAATCTAAGCTCAGTCCTGTGTGGCAATAATTGTGCGTAAACCAAAATTCATATAGAACATGTCCCTTCAGAGAGGCACTGGTTATTGCAATTTACTTGCCATGCTATATTATTGTATTTGGTTTTAGTTTTTTTTTTGTACTTGTATTATTGCTTCTGTCTTGTGACATTTCAATTCTGTGTCAACATTTATTTTTCGTCCCGACACCATTGACTGTATATGTGCCTCTTTTTTTTAAACAGAGAATATGATGAGAACTAAAAATGACTGCCATTACCATTTTTTGCAGTCATAAATATATTTATATCAGTGACGTTGTGTTACCCCAGACCAGTCATCCCAAAACCCCTGTGGCCCTAATAACAATAGCCATACATTATAGTTGTGACTCCACAATATTATTGCAGTGTTCTGGTACTGAATTTCGCTGGAGTGGGGAGACTGTGCGATGCGTTTTTCACATGTAAACACAACTGGTTGTAGATCATGTTATAAATCTATTTATTAAAAGGCAGGGTAAGCTGGTCTTGCCTGCTCATCCAACTACCCTCCAATTTCTTTAAAGGCCAACCCCAAAGCCTTCAAATTTCTTCAAACCTGCTCTTCCGACATCCCCAATCATGCCTTTTTTCACAGTCTGTTAGGTCTAGCATTTTTGCTTTTGTAATTTATTCATATGAAAAGCAAATGTAGGCATTGAGTAACTGGTGCGTGTCTCCGTTTATGTAATTCCACATATTCAAATGTGAACAGCGGGCCCACTTTTGCTGCAGAAGCATCAATTCTATTTTTATGGCTGCTAAGTGTTTCTTCATTGTCTAGTTGTGTTTACCATCTAGTAGAATGGCTTCGTTCTACATTACACTGGGGCTGCGGGAAAGTAAGTGCTGCAGCTCGTTGCTGAATTGCACGGATCTGACTATGTTAACAGAACAGTGAATGTTGGCAGCAGTATAAGTGCTTCCAGGCCTTCTTTATTGTATCACACTTTGATGCTCATTTAGCAAAATGTACCAAAGTTACAGTATTTCCGAATTTTTACTTTTTTCTCGAGTTGGCCCTTATGTATGTTGGAGCACTTTTACGGTGACCTGGCCCAATGCACACTTGTCAACTATTCTACCGTGGGGATAAGGGAAGCACAAGACAAATGGAGGTTAACCTATAATTACATACAGCCATAACGTGAAACTTTTTTTTTTTTTTTTTAAAGCAGAGTCTACATGAAGGAGATATTTGAAAAAATAAAACAAACTATTACAGCTTTTCACAAAATAAATCGGTCAATCTTAACTTTCACTGGCTAAAATTCAGGATGGCCAGCCCGGATATGAAAGTTGAGGTTCACCCTCAAAAAAAATTCTGACATCACATTCTGTCGAGTCATCCTACCGACAGAATGCAGGTGTTTTTCTTTTTTCTCAGCACATACCTCGTAATCCAGATTTTCACCCCCCAGCTCTCCCGCGGGACTGGGCGTTCCCAATCACTGCCTGTGACTGACAAGCTTTCGTCCGGCGCATACTGCGCGTCACAGGTTGCCGAAAGAACCCGAACGTTGGTGCGGCTCTATACGGCGCCTGCGCACCAACGTTTGGGTTCTGTCAGCAACCTGTGGCGCGCAGTATGCGCCGGACGGAAGCCTGTCAATCACAGGCAGTGATTGGGAACTCCCAGTTTTGCGGGAGAGAAAATCTGGATTACGAGGTATGTGCTGAGAAAAAAAAAAACATGTGATGTCAGAATTTTTTTTAAAGGGGGACCCTCCACTTTAAACATATTCCCTGGGGGTGCTTTTTGCAACTGATGAAAGTACATGATCCTTGCTGGTTCTGTGTAATATTGTAATGGTATGGGATTCAAAACTGATGTGTAGCAAGAATCCAATGTGCATACATAGGTCATTTTAGGTTGGCCAAGGCCAAAAGCCAGCTACAAAGTGCTTCAACAACATTAGTGGGCATGAAGACAACTATGCATGGGAAACATGAAATTAGCCTCAATATTTTTAGTTAGAGCATCTTCTATTGTGTTAAGGTACTGTATTATTTTTATTCACCTGTAAATGCTATTCATAGCTCTTTTATACACACTAGCCTGTAATTTAGATTTACCAATACTAATGCCAGTACTTCCAATCTTAAATACACAAGCAAGCATGTTTGTGGTTTCCTTGTACAATCCCTAAAATCAACAAAAGGGTGAAGCAGCAAACAGCAGAAATGAAAGGGTTAACCACTTAAGGACCAGACCAATACGCTGGTAAATGACCCAAGGGGTTTTTACAATTCGGCACTGTCGCTTTAACAGACAATTGCGCGGTCGTGCAACGTGGCTCCCAAACAAAATTTGCGTCCTTTTCTTCCCACAAATAGAGCTTTCTTTTGGTGGTATTTGATCGCCTCTGCGATTTTTATTTTTTGCGCTATATACAAAAATAGAGCAACATTTTTGAAAAAAAAAATCTATATTTTTTACTTTTTGTTATAAGAAAAATCAAATAAACAAAATTGTAGTCAAACATTTAGGCTAAAATTTATTTAGCCACATGTCTTTAGTAAAAAAAAAAAAAAAATAGCAATAAAAAAAAATAGCTACCTAGCGGAAACAGCGACACTAATACAGCGATCAGAAAAATGATCGCTTAGCGACACTGGCAATAGGGAGTGAAAGGGTTAACTAGGGCGGTGATCAAGGGGTTAAAACTTTATTAGGGGGGGGTACGGGGCTATCCTGAATGTAACACTAACTGCCTGTCACACCAACTGTCACACTGACACTAAATGCAGTGATCAGTAAACTGCATTCAGTGACACTGTGACAGGGGGTGGGGGGGGTGATCGCAAGGGGTTAATGTGCCTGTGTGTCCTGGTGTCAGTATAGTGTTGTGCAGACTTACAGTGTGATGTGATCTCTCCTCAGCGGCTGTTGAAAAAAACGCAGAGAGCAGAGATCACATCACTTCCCTCTTCCTGTGTTTACACAGGAGAAGGAAGTGTACTGCAGGGGGAGCGGGCGCATTGGCTGGGAGCGATCCGGAGGGGGCGGACAAAAACGAACAGCCGTCCCGATCGGACCCCCGACCCACGTCTAGGCAGCAACGTATATATACGTTGATGTGCCTGTCCGTGCCATTCTGCCCATGTAAATGTACATGCAGCGGTCCTTAAGAGGTTAATAAAACACTCTGGGGGCAAAACTAGTAAACTTTTTACATATTAAAGCGCATGCCAAAGCAACTAGAAATGAGTTGAGGATTTCCAACAACTACTTAACGCTTGTGGCTAAATTCTTTTGTAATTAGGTTCCGGTGTCTGCCAAATGCTGTAATATAGAGTGTTCTGGGTTGGCTAAAGAAAAGAACTTCTGTTTGCTTCCTTGGAGCTGGATGCTGCAGTTTATCACGCAGTTCACTTTAATGGCTAAACCACAGTCTGGGTCATTAGAAGAATAACATTAGCTTTCAGCTTAATTTGCTGTGCCCACTTTGTTCTGCTGCAAAGCAATGCCGCAACCCGACAACACTCAATCGGACCCAATCTTTTCCTTGCGAAATGCTACAAGTGAACATTAGTGGGCAACCCCTGGACTGTGTCTGACCAAAGTTAATTTGCTGTTAAGTTGCCGTTTTGATATTCAGTTGCAATGTGTTTGCGTGAACAAGTTTACAAGTCCCTCATAAAGAGGCAATATGAGGCCTTTTCACTTGGATAGCGATAATTGCCAAGGAATCCTCATTACTATTGGCACTCTTAGTAAACGTAAAAAAAAAAATCTTTCTGCTTGGCTTGCTTTCTCCCATAATGCTAAGTACATTGGATAACATAGGCAGCCCTGTCTCAATGGAACTTAATAATGGAATAATTGTACTTCCCACCTCTGTTTGTTAACACAGTGAGAAACTTCCTTTTCCAAAAGGATCCTTACAGCTCTAACTACAGCCCTTTCCATAATAGACAAAAAAGACTTTGTAATGCTCAAACAGCAAGTTCCAGAAACTGTATGTGATAAACCAGCTTGGCATTTTGCTGCATTAGTACAAGTAGACAGAGAAAACCTCCTTTAGATGCTTGGTCATCGTGGTAAGGATTCTGTTACCATGGCATAGTCTTGCGGAGGAAGACTATTTGCTCAAAGCTACTGGCTGGTCATGACCTATGGTCACTCATATAATGTATATTTACAGGATATGTGCTACAACAGCTGCTGAATGAACAGCTCTGTGGATTCTTGAGGGGAGTGAATCTCTTGACATGTGTTGATCTGCACAGTGGGAAACCATTCAGGCCTTCAGGCAAGGTGGGTGTTCAATGTGTTGGGCAAAATTCCTGTGTTAATGCTTTCTTTGTATAACATGTCCCCCGTGACATGAAACTATTTGTTCTCTACCTTATTGACTTATGAAACAAAAGCAAGGATCCATTTTAAAAAGGTCATTTGGGACATCACGTAAAAAAGGGCAACTCCATTTTCGTGGGAAAAAAAAAATAGAAATTTGCACATATTAAAAAAAAAAAAATGAATATAGCAAATACAATTGTGTCTCAAGTCATAATTGAATGTTATTATTTTTTTTTTTCAATCAGCAGCACTAAGTTTCTGCAAACTGCAATGTGAAAAGGCTGCCCCCCAGATATGCAATTTCCGGCTTATGTGATTGGCCCACTCATTTTCCCCAGAGGTCTGCACTAAGGCTTTTTGCAGATTTGCACTACAGTATATTTAACATTGTTTTCCTATGAAACACGTTCAGTAGTGCAAATCTGCAAAATGCAAAAAGCACTAAAACTGCATAGGTGTGAATTCAGCCCTAGATATAATAACAGATTTTGGGCATCCCCTGCAACACAAATGTATTTGTTGGGGAGATAATTCCAATGGGAAATCACATCTGAAGGGATGCAGACCCTGCCGATTTCATCATTAGAGCCCTGCAGGTGCAGCAGCTGATTGAGAATTATGAAACCATTCCCATGGACACAGGTAAGTGGCTACTTTAAGAAAAAAAAAGAAACATGCAAAGTTTGTTAAAATCCCTGCAATGTACATAGATCAGCCAGAGGGGAATGATTTTCTTTCTCAACAAAAATGCAGCTCCTTTTAATTAACTGTATAGTGGCTTGTTTCATATTTTTTTTTCATTATTTCGCTATGCTACAAAGATAAAATATGAAAAATGGCATATTAAAAAAGGGGTAACTTCACTTTCATGAAAAAATATGAACTAAAAAAAAAATAGCATATACAATCACTGCACAAGTCATATTGTAACTTAATGCTATTAAAATGTTTTCCATTTCAATCTGTGGCGCTGGCATTTTCCGCAAAATTCAATGCAATAGGGCAACTCCTGAAGGCATTTTGTACACCGCGGCTCTACAGATTTCCTTCAAAAAATTTCATTTGATGCCAATGTGATTGGCTGACAGATTATTTATTTTTTTGAGCAATCTGCACTAAGATACAAGTCACATTTTAGGCATCCTGTGCAATAGAAATGCACTTTTTGGTGGGATACTACTGCCCCCCCCCCCTTTTTCCCTTTCTATTCCCTTCTCCCTCTTCATCTTCCCATTCCACCACTCCTGTGTCGTCAACACAGTTCTTCACCTTCATTCCTCACCAAGAGAATTTTTTTTTACTTCACTGGCACCATCACTTGCAGCCCCTACTCGAAGCCTTTCAGCCTTACTCATGGCTTGCCTATTATACATAGTTGAACAGGTCCATCTCCACATCCGTCCCCCTTAGTCGCCATGGGAGATCCCTCCTTATGGTGGTTTTGGCGCCTGAGCTGATGGGACCTCTGTTTTTAGGTAAGCGGCACAGTGTTTGTTTCCCAACATCTATATTGTTCAGAATTGAAGATTGTATTAATGATTGTTTTTAGTGTAAGGTTGACTTGTATGTATTCCCATACTTTGTTCAGCTTTTTCTATAGCCAACAATTGTATATTAATTCATTTTAGAACTCTCCTGAAGAAGCGACTCAGTTGCGAAACGTGACCCCCTACCTGCACCGGGATCTTCCCACCAAGAAATAATCTAACATCAGTGATTTGTATGGCTGGTCACGTTGTCTGTACTGTGATTTATTGTTTATGTTTTTTATCCCTTTGATATTATGCCAATAAATTTATACCTTTTTTCATAAATTTCTCTTTTGAGCTTAGCCGTTTAGCCTGTACTGCTACAGTCCTACTGCCCCCCTCTTTTCTCAGCTTCTGCGGTTGGTCTTTTGGGTCTGGGGTTCCCTTAACCTCCCTGGCGGTATGATTCTTTCAGAGTTTAGGTGCTGAAAGCGGTACCATTATTTGCAAGGGAATTTGGCGTTTTATACTGTAGGCTTGTAATTCTTAGGAATAACTCACTTAAATCTATCCAAACAAGAGTCTAATAGGCATCCCGGGTATGATTTTTTTTTTTTTTTTTTTTTATTAAAAATTATAATATAATAAATAATTATAAAAAATTATAACAAATAATATTATAATTATAGTAAAAATTATTCAATAGTGTAATCAAATCAAAATCACTGAAATTTGCTCAGTTGCAGAATTTTTGCTGTAATTTTTTTTTTTTTTATGACATATTTCCCCACAAATCGCTATCGCTAAATTCTGCAAGTGATTCTGATTTATTATCGCTGTTTTTTTAGCTGCTCTAAAACCATTTTTGACATAAAGGGACACTTTTGGTTGCTATGGGCAATCTACAGTTTGCAGGGAGAAAGAACAGTTTTTATTATATAAAAGGACATGTAGTGCACAGGGCAGGCCACTAGGGACATGTGGGGTGTGTATTTTTTACATACAGTACTGTAATCTATAAGATTACAGTGTACTGTATGTATAGTGTTTGTTTACATTTTTGAATTTGGCGCCGTTCTCCGTCCCCGTGCATCGTAACGTCGCAGGGAACGGAGATCGGCGGCGCACGGGGACGCTGTGTGAATCGAGCGAGCACCCGCTTGCTCACACAGCGCGGATGCATCGCTGGATCCACAGAGAAGGTAAGTAAACTGTCTCTGTGGATGCTGCGAGGCGAGCCCGAGTCTGACTCAGGGTTACCGATCGTAGCACAAAAATCTAACCCCGTGTCAGAGTCAGACTCGGGAACACCGCCAGGGAGGTTAAAGCGGAGGTTCACCCTAAATCTCAACTCAAGCTTATCCAGAACAGTTTCATTAAGTACATAGACATTTCGCTATCAATTATTTTTTCTAGCATATAAATACCTTGCATCTGCAGTTGATTGCAGACACTTCCGGGTATCCCTCCCGCGGGCAGTGGGCGTGTCTTACAATTCCGCGCCCCAGTGTTTGCTGGGACTAGTTCGCAATGTCTCCTGGGAGCACAGTGTCATGCTTCCCAGGAGACCATTCACACTGCCCAACGACAAAATCTCGCAGGATTTTACTCGCTTCCAGGAAGTATTTGCTTGTGGGCTTCACGCTGCCCACAAGCAAAATGGAAAACGCCTGCAGGAATTTTTATAAATTATTCAGAGCTGCCGATTCAGACTGCGGAGGAGTAGGAAGCTTAAACACACGAGTACAAGCTTGCCTACATTAAAACAGTTAAATTAACATGAAAAAAAATGATGGACCGCGGAACCCCCGCTTTAAGCTTTATCTCTATTCAATGTGGTGCAGGAAACGCACAGGATTCCCCATGTTTCCCACACTGCATAGATGTGAACCAAGCCTGAAAAGTACACCATCTGATAATAACAAACAGAGTTGTACGTCTTACCCCAAACCCCCAGCCCTGTGTAAACTACTACGGCAGAAAACATCTTGCTCGCTGACCTCGTGCAAATAACATTTGGAACGCAAATTTTAATAAGACAAAATGATTTCTATAACAAGAGAATTTAGTAAAGCATTAATATAACATTTCAAAACCCATACATAACTTCCCAGGCAGTCCATATACTACACAGTATTTAAAAATTGAATGGCAGGTAGCAGAATGCAGAATTTAGACCTACATGAAAAGGGAATTATTACCTCTACAGGTACAATTAATGATGTGCCACTTTTGTAACCCCTGCCAGATAGCACAGCTAGACTACTGCTCTGCCCTGCATCAGAATCCCAGTTAGGTAAAGATAATTGGGTCAAGCACACCCCAGTCTGCTAAACTGACTATGAATCAGGTGTAGCTCATTGATGAGACTACCCTGTGCTTATTATTTTATAAGGCTTCTCTTACGGGCACATATGCAAGCTGCAGAATCCTGCTCTGTCCTATTTTGGCCCAGCCACTGCCACGGATGTTGTGCATGGGATTGTAGGAGGCCAATATTAAATACAAAATTCAAGTATTTACACCAGTTCCAATTAAAAAAAGAAAAAACATATCTATATTGATTGGTGTTTTTATATTTGTCTGGAGTTCCGCTTGAGAGCTAGCGAGATAAACTATACAGGATTTTTTTTTTTATCTCAAAAGCAAAACACAAAGGCTTCATATTATCAGGGACTCTGTGTTTCATTATTATTTTATCTCTCACTTGAGTGCAGATTGTACATTTTGCATAGAAGCAAAAATGAATGCATACGCATGATTGACGTGAACATTTCCGCTGGTAAATAATCATCTATGAATTACATTCAAAGGCCCGTAATTAGAACAAGCCTATATCCCCACATTTATTCCAGTCTGCTAACACGAAGCAGGCAAATCTTATTGCCGCTATTGTCTGCTATGGTAATTACCTATCCCTTTTAGCTGGTACAGTATTCTGCATTAAAAGTGCTAAGAGCGGAGAGAGATGAAATTGTACACTGCGATGATGAGAAGGATATCACACCAGTCAAAGGTCCAAAGCTCATAGTAATTAAAAAGAGATACTTCAGCACAGACAACAGTGATGGAAATGTTCTATGCTGATCGATCAACTGCGCCTTGTGATGGAAAATAAAGAGAAGATATGCCATGTCTCTGTGTCTCCCATTTCACCACAAACACTATGAGGGGGGGGGGAAAAAAAAGGCTGCAGGAGTGTCCATCAAGGAACGTCAACAAATTCCTAACAGGCTTACAACATACAATGGTGCTTCTGTTGAGAATATTACTTTTCTTTCTTGTAATAGCAAGTCATTAGAAGCAGGATTCACTGATTGAAAATGTTTAAAAACTTCGTTAGGAGCAGAAAAATGTATTCCTAAACACATTAAGCCTTTGCCAAGAGCACCCACCAGATTTGACAACTTTTGACAGTTATTTACCTTGTTTGATCAGATACACTATCAGATTTTTAAATTGGAATTGGAGAGGTTTTCTTCCATCATTTCACTTTTTAACTTTGTATACCTCGCCACCACTTAATTCAGTTCAAATCTTTGAAGGCATCTCAACCTAGTCTAATGCCGCGTACACACGATCGGAAATTCCGACAAGAAAAACATTGTTTTTTTCTGTTGGAATGTTGGCTCAAACTTGTATGCAACACAAGTTTGAGCCAACATTCCAACAGAAAAAAACAATGTTTTTCTTGTCGGAATTTCCGATCGTGTGTACGCGGCATTAGACTTGGTTGAGATGCCTTCAAAGATTTGAACTGAATTAAGTGGTGGCGAGGTATACAAAGTTAAAAAGTGAAATGATGGAAGAAAACCTCTCCAATTCCAATTTAAAAATCTGATAGTGTATCTGATCAACAAGGTAGGCATCTCAACCTAGTCTAATGCCGCGTACAAACGATCGGAAATTCCGACAAGAAAAACATTGTTTTTTTCTGTTGGAATGTTGGCTCAAACTTGTGTTGCATACACTTGGTCACACAAATCTAGTCGGAAATTTCCGACCTTCAAGAACACAGTGACGTACAAGACATACGACAAGCCGAGATTAATGAAGTTCAATGGGCAGTTCGGCTCTTCTGCTCGATTTTGAGCATGCCTGTTTTTTTTGCGCGTCAGAATTTCATACAGACGAGCGGATTTTCCGATAGGAACTTTTGCCTACGTAAAAATAGAGAACCCGCTCTCAATCTTTTGTTGGCAGAAATTCCGACAGCAAAAGTCCGATGGAGCATACACATGGTTGCAATTTCTGTTCAAAAGCTCACATCGAACTTTTCTTGTCGGAATTTCCGATCGTGTGTACGCGGCAAAAGGCTGGCCAAACATAGTTCAAATCTCGGCCGGTTCAACAGGAACTGCTGAATCAGATGCTGCATCTGTCCCCTGCTGATGTTCTGACGAGAAATGCCCCCTTTTGAATAATGCCCACCCAGTACTGCGCATGCGCATTGTTTGTGCAGTATGGAGACGTCAAAAGCATCTAAACATCGTTGCCTACGCAAAATAGCCGATATTGTGCCACACGCTCCCGATGCTCGTGCAAGTCTGCAAGGGGTGGATTTTATTTATGATGGGCACATGCCTACAGAAGGTAGCGTATTTTGTAATGATGGGCAGTGCTGTTAAGATGGGGGGGAATTTTTGATGAAACTAAAACACATCTTCTAAACAAATATATCTCTGCTATTCTTCCTACATGTATTTGCGGGGCATGGAAAATATATTTGTTTAGGAGATGTGTTTGAGTTTCGTCAAAAATTCTGCTAGCCAACACAAGCAATGACACTGCCCAGCATTACAAAATACGCCCCTCACAGGCGCCCATTATGAAGAAATCCGACCCTTGCAGACTTGCATGAGCGTGTGGCACAATATCGCCTATTGTGCGCAAGGCGGTGTCTACAGCTGATCGTAAATTCCAATATTCGCCTGTTTTCGTCCGCTCCGAACTGCGCATGTGCAGTTCCAGGTGGGCATTATTTGTGTGATTTAACTCAGCGATCGCACCGTTCTCCCCTTCCGCTCTGAGCAGAGAGTTGGGACCGTCAACAACCGGCTATCTGCTCTGCATCTCCACTGCTCCATTTCTCCACTCTGCCGCTCACTGGAGCGTTGGTCTGTGGAGGGGGCAGGAGGGGTTGGCTCAGGCTCTTGGCAGATCATTGAGAGGCTGAGCCAGGTGCCAGTGCAGGTTTCCAACCATATGCCCCTGCTCTGACGTCAGTAGCTTTTAGCCTGTTGTCGGCTGAAAACAGGTCATAGGAGTGCACTCCTGTGATCCATAGGATCAAATATATAGCCAAAAAAAAAAAGCTACCTAGCCAAAAAGATAAAGTCCTACCCCAGTTGTTCAACTGTCAAATGCCAGAACCTTTACAGCCCACCAAAAACCTTGCATTTGTCAGTTGAATGGCAGGGATAGGGCTTAGCAAAAATCAAACCTGGACTTGGACACTGAGGATACTGGTAATTGCAGCCACCACAAAAAAATAAAAATCCTGTTCCTCAGCACTGTTACCTTAGAAATATTAAAGGCCAGTTCAGTGACCTAATTAATAAATGGTACAAGATTCAATGAAGTATTAATAAAATAGTCTGATTGTTTTACAACTCATAAGAGGTATAAAATGCACGATACCTGTAATGGAGAACCACATGCAGTTTGTAGGATATAGTTGGCAGTCTGTGTTTTGGCTAGACACGTGTGTACGATTGAAACACCCTAATACACTAATGCAGTCCTGGTTTCATGTCCTCATTGTTTTTTGCTATGATGTTGCTGTAATCCTTCTCTGTTCTGCTCACTTCCTGGTTGTCTGTTTCCTTATGAAAAGAGTACTGGGAGCTTCTCTCTGTGGTCTCTAATCAAGGAGGTGTGATTACTGTGTGTCTAAATCCCCTCAGAGCCAGTTTCATTTTAAAAACAAACACTGCCCTGTATTGGCTCTGTGTCTCTGTACTTCACAGAAGCATGAAACTAGATGAAAAACGAAACTGAAACTGCAGGCACATTATATGATTGATTTTGATCTATTTTTAATCATTTTTAAAAGGAATCAGTTAACTATTATGTCTCTATACCCTGCAAAAAAAAAAAAGTTATCCTTTACAACTCCCTTAAGTAGAAATAAATAAAAAAAAAAGGAAAAGAAAAAAAAAATCATATAGATTGGGTTGCAACTATCTGACACTTCAAAGTGTGTAGAAAAATCTAAGTCACATGCAATCAAACTAGAGTATATGGCTGAACTTGGAGGCAAAATCTTAGCATTATTAAAGCAGCAATGTTATGTAAAGAAGCTATAAAATAAAGTCCATACACGTTAATGTGAAAAATGTCAGACTTTCCAAACTAGGAATAAATAATAATGCATTGACAAATGTCAGGTATTGGAGTAAATTGTAATGTTTTACATTTTGAGCCTTCTAGTGGAGTAAATTGTAAGGTTTTACATTTAGAGCCATTTCAGACAGTGCTGAGGCTCCCTGCAGTGTCTTTTAATGATGTTATTTTCAAGAGCCACATTTTTATCATTATATTTAATATATTCAGTTCTACTGAACATAGAAAAAAAAACAGTAAATATTTTTAATCCGTTTCCGTTCATCTTTTTTGAAAATCAACGTGTTTCGGAAAGTAGAGGCTAGTGGTAACTGTATTAAGGCCAACCTGACAATACAGAGAAGCCACATTGCAAATACAATTCCCTAATTTAAACAAGGAAAGTCAGAAAGAGGTCACGTACCTAGCAGCTATGTACAGCGTCCGGTTCATTATTATGATCTGCTGGATGTCCATTTTGTGTCTCTGTGTGTTGTTTCTTCCTGGTTTGTGTCCCACAAATACCGGATACTGCTTTGTATCTGTCAGAAAATAAAAACATGTCACAAAGTCTTCAAGGGATCTCACAATTTTCATTTCTCAGGATGTTTGTGCACACAGTGAGGTGGGTCACATGCGGCACACCACTATAAACAGTCCATTAATCTGATCTCCTTTAGAGTGCTAAAAACAATAGGTGACATAGTGGACATTCAAGAAACGGAAAACTAGAGAAAACAATAGCCGGTTCACAAGGTTTTACTTTCAAGTACCTTTTTTTTTTCCCACCGTGAGTTTCAGGAAATTTTTAAGAAGCTTAAAGGGTTTCAAGGATCATCTTTCCTGACCCTTCTCCTCCTCTGACTCCTTCAAGCATCATTTAAGATTTATGGTTAGAAATCTGAACCAATCATTTGATAAATTGCTTGCATTGACATTTTCTGTTATGAGAAATAAGCTTTTCCCAAAGGATTCCCTTGAACAGAATATGTTCTTTTAGAAGTAATACAATACTTAATAATATGCACAAACAGGAAATTCTAAACAATACAGAAGTACTCAAGAAAAAGGAGAAATCCAAAACATAATTTGCATTTCTATTAGAATCTGTTTGGCAAAGTGTGTGAATGATGGTATTGATTCAGCTTTTTTTGTAAAGTGTCTTATGTGTTTCCACTTCTCAGAGCCCTTGACATTTTCTAGGCAGATTAATTCAATAAATCTGGCAATGCAAAGATCAATCCCCATAGCGGACATCAGAGTGATGATTCAGTGATTAAGGGGTGCCACTATGAGATAAGGAGTAGTGATGAGCCAAACAACCCCCGGTTTGGTTTGCAACAGAATATGCGAACAGGCATAAAATTTGTTCGAACACACAAACAGCGTTAAAGTCTATGGAACACGAAACATGAAAAATCAAAAGTGCCAATTTTAAAGGTTAATATGCACGTTTTTGTCATAAAAGGTGTTTTTTTTGGGAGCAGTGATTTGAATAATGCTTAAAGAAAAAACAATTAAAGCAATATATTCCTTTACATTTCGTACCTGGGGGGGTGTGTACAGTATGCCTGCCAGGTTGCGTGCTCGGATAAGTGTCTAGTATGGATTTTTGGGGGAACCCCACACCATTTTTTTTTCATTTTGGTGTGGGGTTCCCCTTAAAATCCATACCAGACCTAAAGGGCCCGATATGGAGTTTGAGGGGGACCCCACACTTTTTTTTTTTTTTTTTTTTTCAATGACTTTGACATATTTTGCCGGGACCCGACAATTCATGAAAAGCCGCAAGTAGTTTTAAATTACTTTTTTTCCTTTAGAAATTACATTTTGTGCAGGGACAGTTCTAAATATGTGCTACTTTACGGGCATACTATACACACACACACCCCAGGTACAAAATTTAAAAGAATATTTCACTTTTATTGCTTCACTTTAAGCATTATTAAAATCAGTTTTTAAAACTTTTTTTGCATTGATACATGTCCCCTGGGGCAATTGCTTTGTTTGGCAATAACTTGCATATTACCTTTAAAATTAACACTTTTGATTTCTCCCATAGACTTTTAACTGTGTTCCGCGGCTTTTCGAATTTGCCATAAACACCTCAAATTGTTCGCTATTCGCCGAACGGGCGAACAGCCGATGTTCGAGTCAAACTCATGTTCGACTTGAACATAAAGCTTAGCCCTAATAAGGAGTGTTTCTGACCATAGGAGAATATCTGTGAGCGAATTCTTCCCCTTTGTCAAGGTCAAGGTGCTTCACGCTGTCCATGAAAAAGAGGTAGGTCCCAAGGCAGCATTTGATAGCTTGATCAGGGTAGAGTCGGTTTAAATCACAATTTAAATCACTCGTGAAAAGGCTTGATTAATACCAACTTGATTTAAATCATAACATTTAAAGAGGAATTGTCATCTGTCCCATAGTAGCTCCTCCTCTGGCCTGCTGTTGACTAACCGACAGTCCCATTCACTTTAATGGGACAGCTGGTGTAGCGATAGTGACTCAAGGTGAGGGAAGTGGTGGCAGCAGGTAAGTGGACACCCGCTAAACAGGCGTTGCCATGATGGATCTGAAATGACAGGTGCTCTTTAAATGTAAGGACTTCTTTTTGCTAGTAGTAAAAATCTTTCATATTTCAAATAAAATGAAGGTTTTGCATTTACAATAAATAAGCCGTCAGGTTAGTAAAACAGCGATACCAGAACAGATTCCATGATACAGTTTGTAGTGTGCATAGATTTTCAAAACAATGGGATAAAGGAATATTTTTGAACTTTGTTTTATCTCATGGTTACTGTGAAATTGTGTGAATGCAGTGCATGTGGTCTCAGCTTGCATTCATTGAATAAGTTTCCCCAAAATGTAAATTATTGCAGAATATGCAGACTCATGCTACATAAAAAAGCTCCATTCCATGCTGAATAAACTAAATTATTAACCACTTAAGACCCGGACCAAAATGCAGGTAAAGGACATTGCCCCTTTTTGCGATTCGGCACTGCTTTGTTTTAACTGACAATTGCGCGGTCGTGCGACGTGGCTCCCAAACAAAATTGGCGTCCTTTTTCCCCCACAAATAGAGCTTTCTTTTGGTGGTATTTGATCACCTCTGCGGTTTTTATTTTTTTGCGCTATTAACAAAAATAGAGCGACAATTTAAAAAAAAATGCAATATTTTTTACTTTTTGCTATAATAAATACCCCCCAAAAATATATAAAAAAACATTTTTTTTCCTCAGTTTAGGCCGATACGTATTCTTCTATGTATTTTTGGTAAAAAAAAAAAAAATCGCAATAAGCGATTAGCGGTTGGTTTTGGCAAAATTTATAGCGTTTACAAAATAAGGGATAGTTTTATTGCATTTTTATTAATTATTTTTTTTTTACTACTAATAGCGGCGATCAGCGATTTTTTTTGTGACTTCGACAATATGGCGGACACTTCGGACAATTTTGACACATTTTTGGGACAATTGTCATTTTCACAGCAAAAAATGCATTTAAATTGCATTGTTTACTGTGGAAATGACAGTTGCAGTTTGGGAGTTAACCACAGGTGGCGCTGTAGGGGATGTGTGACCTAATGTGTGTGTTTACAACTGTAGGGGGGTGTGGCTGTAGGTGTGACGTCATCGATCGCGTCCCCCTATTACAGGGATGACGCGATCGATGCTGCGGCCACAGAGAAGCACGGGGAAGCCGTGTGTACACACGGCTCTCCCCGTTCTTCCGCTCCAGGGACGGATCGCCGCACTCCAGCGGCGATCGGGTCCGAGAATCCCGCGGTCCCGGAGCTTCGGACCGGGTCGCGGGCGCGCGCCCGCGACCCACGGCTGGGTACTAAAATCAACGTATATATACGTTGATGTGCCCAGCCGTGCCATTCTGCCGACGTAAATGTGCAGTAGGCGGTCCTTAAGTGGTTAATGTATCTTCAATAGAAAGCCATCTTTAGATGGATTTTTTTTTCTCCAAAAAGCATTTTAGTAAAATAAATTTGGTAAAAATAAAGAAACATTTAAAAATATTTTTTTATTTTTTTTAATATATATTTTTGATCCACCCTGATCTTGATGTCTAAAGTTCTTTAGGATATACTGTATTTGCCTGTCTAGGCAGCCTTGAAGGCTGGAATAATGGGACCAATAGATGTTATTTATGATAAAAGTAGATTCACAAATGAATATCAGCTTTAATGCCTAAACTCGGCAGTATGAAAGCCATAAGCCTGTCTGGGAGACTCAAATGACTCATGCTGACGAACATTACCTAGAAAACGGCTTTTAAACTGTATATTGTAATTAGTCCAAAAAGATGCGCAATAAGAATATGTATATGTTGATGTCAAGTGGCAATAGACAACTTTAAAAGAGGCACCCTGCTATTGCTTTATCTGTGGACCGTCTTCATTCGGCCACAGAAATTTAGCATCGCTCTTATGAGAGTGATTACACCAATGCCAATGTGCATGTTTAAAATCATAGACCTCCTTTTGGCTTTGTGTTGTCAAGCTGAAGGGTTGAATTAAAGGACACATGTACGGAGAGAAGATGGTAACTTCCATTGGTGACCACTTTATAAAATAAGAAAAAGAATAAAGCTGGGTATAGACAAATTAAACATTTCATCCAGTTCAGCAGGAACTGGATGAATTTTAATCCTTGTACAGGCAGGCCGACTGTACAAAAGTTAACCCATCAATCAAACTTCAGTACAACCAGCCTGCTGGGCTATAGCCACAAGCAGTGCTCATTGCATTCTGATTGCAGGAAATCCTCCCGCTGTCAGAATACAATAGCTCCAAAGGAAAGATTCCCTCATTAACACGGATGGTGGAATCAAGCAATTTTATTTCTGCCAACTTGTGGTTGAAGGAGAGAAAAACAGTCGCATAATGTATGGCCTGTCTTATAGATATCTCTGGTTTCAAAGCAGATTGCAGATAAAGCCAATTGGCAATTATAATAAACGTACTGCATACTTGTTAGTGGCCTTTGTGTCAAAGAATTATAGCTGTTTGATCAGCATGACAATAAAACCCACATTTTTTAAAAGAAAGTAAAAAATGGCAGCCTCCATATTCTCAGTACAGGTATTCTTTAAAAATATACTCCATTTCAGTTTTACAGAACAAATGTTAATTTAAGTGCAAGCTTGTAATACAGTAAACTGAAGAACCCTGTGCTAAAATACCCCCATTTGAAAGCCCAGTTACACCCAAGTGGGGCAGACCATACAAAAGCCAATGATGATACAATGTTTAATTGGGTAGTGCCATAGTAAAAAGTTACATCTTCATTGTGGACTTGTTAGAGAACAAAAAAGGTATACAAAGTATACAGAATACCCACTGATACCCTGACACAACAGATATATCAGTTTCACACGGAGCTGGCTGCACTATATTCACAACACACATTTAAATGGGTTGTAAACACTGTGCGACCACTTAACTACAGGTAAGCCTATATTAAGGCTTATCTGTAGGTACTGGATATATCTCCTAAACCTGTACGGTTTAGAAGATATTTCCCATATACACTTGCGACCACGTCATCAGCACATGCGCACTAAAGAAAGGGCACGATCATGCCGTTTCTATAGGGCCTGTGCCACGATCGTCGGTTCCCACGCACATGCCCTTTAGTAATGTCATGCGACTCCGGCCAGTCGGAGAGCTGAAGTCCGCGACCTCGAAGAGGGGTGAAGATGGATAGTCCACACAGTGGTGACATCGCTAGCTTCATTTGCAAGTGCAACATAATTGGCTAGTATGTGATGCATAATAGTCCATTATGCATTTACTTTGCAGGGGGAAAAGATGAAGTAAAACCCACCAGGGTTTTGAATTTCATGATTAGCAAAACAATACTAAAAAGTAAGAGCAATATATTGAAAATCCATAGCAACACAAGGTGTTCTTTTTACATGTTTTATAACCAATCCTCCTAGAACCAACTAACATACTTTGTGTTGAAAGGCTGTCTGCTGGGAACGGGCTCACTGCGTAAGAAGGGAAATACACATGAATACAAAATGTAAGATATAAAAGAGCAGTTTGCATGTTAAATTTAACTTTAATTGAATAGGTTATTGAGAATGAGCCTGGCTTTGTGCATTTTTAATTTTACCTCTATAATTTCATAAGCATGTGGTATGTGTGTTAATTTTCCCTGTCTCTATCATTTTAATACATGTAATTGAATTTGCGATTATTAATATCACAATTACAGCTTAACACTGGCAGGAAAGCAGGTTTTCTTAATAGACGGCGATCTCTGTGGCTTTGGAGCTGTGAGTTTTCTCTTGCTGAACCAATTAGCTGCTGCTGTATATTCAGGCCACTTTGGTTCATTGTTTAACAGGTGGCATTGTTAGAAAGTTAAACCTAGTCAACATGCTAGCACCTGGTATTCAAGTGGCAAGACTTTAAGAACAGCATGCAAAGCCAGGATAAGCTAGAGGAAAGAGCGCTTTTCAGTAAAGTCTATTCTGCTTGTAGATAAGGCTGGGAAGTAGGGACTGGTCATGTACTTAAGAACCTATAGCTTTTAAGAAGGTTAGTAGAAGAGATTAGCAGTAGATACGCCAAGAGATTATGCCTTGTACAGACAAAAGAACGTTGGAGTCTGCAATTTAAAAATACCTTTCTTACAATTAAAGTTTCAAATCCATCAAGGGATTTTGGTGTACTTTTGTTGCATCACTTTTTTGAAACTGAAAGTTATTTAGGCTTTATGAAAACAGAGAAAAGCTCCCAAATTTGCACAATGTATTGAGATTAGGAAATGAAAACCAAACTTACACAAACTGCACTTAACAAAAGACTGGAGAGACTACTTTGAAGGGTGACTTATCTCTACTGGCAAAATAAAGAGGTTCTCTTTGCTCACACTACTCTTGTTGGAATAGAAAAGCGCGTAATTTATAGTTAGGGCTACATTATGTCACACACAGAATCAGAGCTTTATTATTCAATTTAGCAAGGCAGAAAAACTATTGTGCTAGAACAAGTCAATGGCAGTGTATGAATTACTAGGAAGGGGGAACTCAAATAAAAGCACTTGTATGTGTGGCTGTGTAGGATATGGAGCTGTCCATTTACTACAATAATATATAATAGAGGACAGAGTATTTCCAAATTTATAAAATCATTAAAAAAAAGGGACACCTTACAGCATTTAGTATTCAGCATTCAGTATTTCGGCAAAGAACACGTCCCTACCATGGCCCAGTTACACGAGCCAGAAAGATCGGATACAGTATGCAGGTAATACTTGGCTGAACCACACAAGTGCCGTAACTAGGGTTGCCACCTCATCCCTTTAAAAAGGAACACATCTGAATTACACCGATTCTGAGGCTAATTTAATACAGATAAGGCACCAAGTGAGTTTAATTATCACCTTAATTGGCCACAGAACCTGTGTAATTCAGATGTGTTCCTTTTTAAAGGGATGAGGTGGCAACCCTAGCCGTAACCTCATTTTTTTCTTTATTTTGGCCTTCCAAAATAACAAATGCAGTGAAAGGTTTAGTGCATTAGAACATTTTGGCAGTAAAACAGTACATAATGGATAGTGATATACACATCAGACCAAAAAAAGGGATAACTAAGGCTGCATGAGGGACATGGAAACTTCATCTCAAAAGAGACAGTCCATTCCAAATGATGGAGAGTTGGAGCTATGGCATAATTACTAAACAGAGCAGCATTGCAATGGAATTATAGCCACAAAGTCAGTATGGGCTCTATTGCTGTGACTACTAGTGTCAGCCAACAAAACACGGTTCACTAGCAATGTGGAAGCTTCTATTGGTCCCACTATCATATTTAGTGAAGGACATCCGTAGCAGATGTGTGGAAGTTCCTGACACTTGTGATAACATCATAGAATGCCAGAGTCTATGAAGCAGAACTTACAATCCTGCAGGGTTGGTAGTTATGTTTATTGCTACATCCCAAGTATAACATTTCTTACCATTTTAGTCTCCATGAAACTAGAACACATTATCTCCACCATGTCCATAGAACATAGCTAAGGAATGTTAAGCTTCATTATCATGAAGGAATGGCATCCCTTTTACAAGCCCCAACCCACCGAGGTTAGTTTAAAAGGTGAGCTCCAGGCAAAAAAAAGAAAAAAAAAAAAAAAAAACAGATGAAATACATATAAGGGATATGTTTTACCAGCCAAAGTTTCTCGAATTCTGTCCATCCTGTTCTAGTTCTGCCACACAGCACAGCCCTGTCTGGCAGGGAAGGAGAGCTGCAGATATTACCACATGTTTTGACGTTTCCCCTCTGTAGTGGACAGTGGGGAAAGCACTAACAGAGACCCTCATCTATCTGCCCTCTCCTCCTGTCAAAATGCTCCCTAACATATGATAACTACAGCACAACTGCTTCTCCATCTGATGAGTACTACAACACACTCCCTCTGCTGGGCAGGGAGTGTGAGGAACGGATACCAAATCAAAATTCAGGTACTTGCACTGCTCAGGCTAAAATAAATAAAAATAAATGTATTGATATATTAATGTATAGAGGGAAGCACTATGTTGCATCTTTTAAAACAGGGGTTCAGTATTAAAGTGGTAGTAAACCCCCTGCAAGTTAATGTCATAATGTGCTAGTAGCATTGCCTACTAGCACATAATGAACCCTTACATGAAAAATGAAGGCCCTGTAGCGTTGTGCAGTCACCGCTCACAGGGATTCCATTTTCACCGATCTTCCTTCCAGGTTTGCGAGCTGTGGCCACCTGATTGGCTGATCTGTGATGTCATTACTCCCGCGCAAGGGAGTCACGGCCGCGGCACAATGTCCATTGAGAGCGCAGTGCGCCTGTGACAGTGACATCACTGCCACTGCTTAGGTAAATATCGCCTAAAAACTATACACGTTTAGGAGATACTTACTGTACCTACAAGTAAGCCTTATTATAGGCTTACCAGTAGGTATCAATAAAAAAAACACCTTCACTAACACTTTAACATTTACAGCAGACTCCCAGTTCACAAAATGTTGCCTCTCTAAACTGCTGGTATCCTTATAGCCCGATTGCTACCAGAATACATTTGCTTTAATGATGTGTGTTTAATAAATAATTTCACTTACAGTTGCCATGCGAAATACTGATTGGCTCAGAATCTTCTGGGAATCCAGCCCCAGCGAATTGCAGTAATGTGAAATATAGCAGCAAAGCTTCTGACCTCATAGTAGTGCAACTTGAAAACTTTACCTTTCACTTCACCCTGAAAAAAAAAAAAAAAAAAATTCTCATTAAACTTTCAAAGAAAGCAAGTGAATAAGACATCACGCATCAAACATAATTAATGTTAATTTTGTGAGAAATGTAGGTGGAAGACGCACAGAATTAATTACGGAATCGTGTTCAGAAAATAGGGGCAAATAAATTATAAATGTACTTTTATTTTATACACACAGATACAAAAAAGTGCTCATTTCTTATTCTCTTTCAAATGCCATTTGCCGCAGGAAATATGTATAGTTTGAATTTTCAAAAAGCATTTGTGCATACTAAGAGTAAGAAAAAGTAAAACAAAAATTTTACGACAGTGTGTCAAAAAAGGGCCTCAAATGTCATCCTTCTGATGTTGCTGACAAATTCAGTACATTAAAATTCTGAGAAAAAAAATAGTTAATAAGTGTACGAGACTTTAGCAATTGGGTTTCCCTATACTTTAAGCTAAATAGTCCCCTATGACTGTGGGCTCTACAAGACACGTAGACTGACCAGTTATCAAGCCTACTAACAGCAGGCCCCTTTTCTGGTTGCAAATTCTTCAGAAATGTGATCACCCAAGTAGGAGTGCGGGCAAAACCAAAAAATACATCTTAACCTCCCTGGCGGTATGATTCTTTAAGATTTTAGGTGCTAAAAGCGGTACCATTATTTGCAAGGGAATTTGGCGTTTTTACTGTAGGCTTGTATTCTTAGAATAACTCACTTAAATCTATTCAAACAAGAGTCTAATAGGCATCCCGGGTATGATTTTTTTTTTTTTTTTTAATTAAAAATTATAATATAATAAATAATTATAAAAAAGATCACAAATGATAATATAATTATAGTAAAAATTATTCAATAGTAATCAAATCAAAATCACTGAAATTTGCTCAGTTGCAGAATTTTTGCTGTCATTTTTTTTTTTTTTTTATGACGAATTTCCCCATAAATCGCTTCGCTAATTCTGCAAGTATTCTGATTTATATCGCTGTTTTTTAGCTGCCTAAAACAATTTTTGCCATAAAGGGACACTTTTGGTTGCTATGGGCAATCTACAGTTTGCAGGGAGAAAGAAAAGTTTTTATTATCAAAATACATGTAGTGACAGGGCGACCACTAGGGACATGGGGGGTGTGTATTTTTTACATACAGTACTTATCTATAAGATTAAGTGTACTGTATGTATAGTGTTTGTTTACTTTTTTATTTGGCGCCGTTCCCCCCCCTACGTCGCGACGCTCGCAGGGAAGGGAATCGGAGGTACCCAGCTCAGGCGGACATCCGCCCGCCGTTCTGCGGGGATTCATCGTGGATGCAGAGAAAAGGTAAGTAAACTTTTTCTGCATCCAGCAGAAGCGCGTGTGTGGCACGGGGTTACCGATATTGCTTAAAAATCTCACCCCGTGCCCAAGTGAAGACCGCCAGGGAGGCTAGTCTGACCGGGGGAAAAAAAAAATGCACCCCGAGCGTGACTCGGGGTTACCGCTTCTGGCACTGAATGTTAACCCCGAGTCACGCTCGGGAATACCGCCAGGGAGGTTAAGACTTGCTGAATCCTATCCAAAGCAGCCAATATTTTGCTAAATCTAGGTCTGAATGACATTTTGGCATCGGATAGCATTAACCTTTAAGAAACTCCTGTCAATATGCATGCATGAGTACAATAAAGTACACAGAGAACTTCAAAGGATTAATGCTTTTTATTCTCAATCAATTGTATTCAATGCTTGCAGTCAGATTATCTCTTAGAATAAAGCCATGGATGAGCCTGCTGTGACTCACTTAGCATTTGGTGTGCACAACAGTGTGCTGTGTGTTAATAAACCTCTGAGATGCCATTTACAGTTAATATGTCACAAATGCGCCTGCCTGACCTTTTTCAGATTGCTCTGCATATGATCTACCAAACAGGCAATATGGTGCATGAGCTTTATAAACTATAGCGTGCGTATTCCTTGCGACTGTTGAAAGTGTCTGGGCAATTAACCTGATCAAATACTTAAGACCACAAGTATAAAAAGTCCACACTAATTTGCAGCTACAAAACGCCTCATTTTTAACCCCATTTTTGGAGAGGTCCACTATCTCCAATACCGAACGCCGGAAAAAAAAGGGTTCGGGACATGTTTTGAGCTTCAGGCGTCCGGCGTTTCGGCGTGGAGATGTGAACCATCTCTATAGAGGGGAATGTTAAATTTCCCCTCTGGCGTATGCGGCGTCGGGCGTAAAAACGCCTAGATGTGAATGGAGCCTTAAGCTAAAATCCTAATATTTTTTGTGTACTTTAGACAAGACAAACCAGGTAGGTTTTTATTGCTAGAAGAATAAGTCATTCATTGAAAATATTTTGTCATCTCCAATTCACACGCCAGCCTAGTTAGTTCACCGCAGTGAACTAAATGTATGCATGTTGTGTAGCACGTGCTCATTAAAAGGGTCAAAAATTGTAATTGCAGCCTTTTCATGAGCACAGGAAGATGCATTGGATGCCCTTCAGAATGGATGGCACCACATTGCACTAATGCATGTAATGTGCACTGGCACGTTACTGCAAAGTGATATGAATGGGCCCTAAATGAGCATTCAGACATCTTATCAGAACATTTACTGGGAACCATTGCGCTAGGTTTAGGTATAGAATTACATGAGATTAATAAATCAGCTGACAGATTCCAAAGCATTTTCTGTATAAATGTATCATCATATTGCCTGTAATGAAATCACCAGAACCAGAGCACAGGCATTTATTAATGGTGACTGATGGGTATCTTTACGGTTACATTAAAAATGCCAAAATGTGCCTCTACCACCATTTTTAATCATAAATGTTGACACAAAATCATCCTTTATCTATCATCATCAAGTACGGTGTAATAGTCACAGTGATCTTGGAGAAAATTGTACACTTTAAATAAACAGACAAGTTCAGGCATAAATGATAGAAAGGTATGAATTTATTGTACTTATTGAGCTTACGGCATGAAGCTATGTGTTATTTTGTACTACACAGGATTATTAGGGCTTTTGATGTCTTATCAGTTAATACGGTTATTGCAAAGGAAGCAGGCTTTATTAGACGCATTATTTCATGGGGCGAAGAGCTTCAAAAGGGGCCGATGTAATTAAATGTGCATTTCCATAACTCTGAATCAAATATTTAATATTTCAATGGTGTACTGTACACCCATTTATAACGAGGAGGAAAGCATGAGAGTAGGTTTTTATTCTAGATTCCAGTTTGCAGTAAGTGAAATGTTTCATGTCGTTTCTCTATTTATATGCCGCATTAGGCTAAGCAGCCAATATAGTCTTTCCCTGAGGGTTTTTGCTTCCTTCTGTATGTCAACATTTAATGCTGTCAACAAGTTAAGAACACACATATTGTGGAACAGACATTGAAAGCAGCACACAGAGATCTTTCACGTTCTATCACCTAAGCTGAATACATCTGCTTGTGTTATTGTTTGAGCTATGCCTTAGAAAAAATTAATCTTACATTGGCTTCGTCATCTTGTTAGCCCTTAGGATGTTGGTATTTAATGATCACGGACAGCAACTACAAGAATTTCTTCTTAGGCCAGCCATGTTATTTTTTTTTACCAAGAACAATGATTATTGAAATGTGGTGCATGTTTAAGGGCACTTTCCCTTTTCTGCAGAGACAAGGGAGCACAATATGTTTCAATTCACTGGAAAACCTCTGCATCAAATTGACCTTTCAAATGATCACCTGCCTGCTAGAACTTGGAGTAACATGTACTCTCGTCCATTACTATAAAAGCAAAATTGTTCACATTTCAAGCAAAAATAAGGTTGTGTCCGGACACTGTCCACAAATCGGAAATAGTTTTGACTCAACACGTGCCCATAAGCATTTAAATTACCAAGCACCTGAAGCCACAGAAAAAAAATTCTTTCCGACCAGGGCAATTTGTCATCTGGATACACACAAAGTGGTGAAAAAACAACAATCTCTAATTCGGTCAGAGATTTTCAGAATTGTTTAAAGACCTTATGCCAATAAAATAGGTTCATTATTTGGGATCACTTTTTTCCTACAATAACCAAATAGTAAAAGAAAAAAAAAATTCCAGATCAGTCCCCTTGCTGTCAGAAATTGCACAGTGCCAAATCCCTTCATTAGTGGAAATTGGACTAGCATAGCCCAACCATTCATGACAATGTGGAGAAAAGAAAATGTGTCTAAATGGTCTTGGTTCTTAACAGGTACAAAACCAACCATGGATATATCCCCAAGCTAGTCAAACTTAAAAGGGTTGATTTACTGAAGACAAACAGGCTGTTAATTTTCCAAGGAATCTTTCCCTTGGTTAATAAAGCTGGCCATAGATTTTTTGTTTTCATTTAGCCAGCAGGTTGGGAGAAAAAAAAAAAAGCAATGGATTCCTCCATCCATGTAAGCCAGATGAATTGAGGAATCCCCCCAACCAGGACATGATATTCTGACAGTTTGATTCTTTGCTGTCAGAATTCACTGATCAGCGGCTGCAGCCACTGTTGTCAGTATCTCCATTGAACAGAAGTCAACCTAGCGTTTGACTCTGTCCAGCTTAAGATGAAGCGATGACTTGCTACCAACCAGTAATTTCCAACATATGGTTTTCAATTTCTTAATACTTGATTGTGTACACTTTTAAAAAAAAAAGTGAATTTTCACCACATTTGCTAAGCTAGGGGGAAATCCCCTACAAATTTAACAACCTATTTGCTTTAGTAAATCAAAAACTTATGGACACACACACACAAACGCAAGCAAAATTAATTTTTTCAGAAAAAAAGAAGAAGAGGTGGGAACAGAACCAGACACATCTAGATGTTTGGACAAGGTCTTGAAATGTATCCGGATAAACCCGCCCTAAGATCTGTCAGCTGGAGTGTAATGAGTTTCATGTGTATGGGTAGCTTTACAATATTTATGGGGCCGTAAGACATTGGCACTGCTGTTCTAAAAAGGTGGTTTTTCATCTGAACAACTCAGATGCAGTTAGTAGTCTTCCTTCTTCCTCAACAAAAGGTCATTCGAGATACATGTGCTTTATTCAAGATAACCCAGAAGATGGATTTTACAAAGTCTACAAAGTATTTTAGATTACGTTATAAATTCAACTAGGGACAGGGACATAAGAACACTTGAATTATGGCTCCTAGATAAACAACTGTGTAAAAAGACAGTGTCGATAGCAACCACATTGAAGCTTATGAAACAAAAATGTCATGCATTTTCCAACATTAGGAGGAGTAGGCGGCCCACAGGGTTACAGGAATGCTCTTAGTTCTGCACTCCTATGATCCAGTTTCAGCCAGTCCAAAGGGCTAAAGCCTGCTGATGTAACTCAGCCTGTCCAAACTCTGGGGGATCCGAACTTTAAAGTCAGCTGGCTCTGCCTCGCACTGCCAAGAGCTCAAGCCAGCCTCTTCTGCCCCCTGCACAGCCTGACCTCTACTGAACACTGGAGGGGCAGAGCAGGGTGCCAGTGACCGAGTGATCAGTGGTCTTTAATTGCTAATTTGTCTGTCTGGGAGGTGGTGGGGGACAGATGTAGCACCGGAATATGCAAGTATGATAGTTTGTTTTTTTCTACTGCCGCACTTCTCTTTTAACAATCATGCTGTAAAACAACTTGACCAAATGCCATATATTTTTGCCAAGAAATAAATTTGCAGTCCTGTTCCTTTGGTTGGCTGTTGTATCTAGGCACACCAATCATGTTGACTAGTGGATGGGTCTATACATTTACATATACTTCTACATTTGAACTTTAATTGACTATTGGAAAAGTGATGTTAAAATAATGCTACAAATGTATTTACTGCAGTCTTTGTATCTAATGTGACAAGTCATTTCCCTTCTGCCTTCAGAAGTTCAGCTATAAATCAAGAACTCTTTACACTACAAGATATTGCTTGGGGAGTAAATAATTTGTAATACAACGGTTTCTAAAACTACAATGGGATTCTTATCTACATGTTCATAAAGCTCCACTGTTTATATAGGGGGAATTTCGTTCACCAGATTTAACAAAAAATTTAATAAAGCAGACTTTGCGAATAAAGATGTTACAAAATAGCTGCTGGATTAAATTTATTGAGATCACGTTTTCCATGTTCAACGACAGCTGTAAGATCATGTATGGAATCAGAAAAAACACATCAAGATCCCGGTGTTCAGTGATGGCAGCAAATATCACATACAAAATCAAAAAAAAAAAAAGATTAAAACAGAATTATCTTTTAAAAGTGGTTCAGGAACAACTGGAAGGATAAACATGCATGTCAAGTGTGAATGTTCACTTACTAATCAAGACATACCCCTGCTGTGGGTCTAATCTCTGGTAACCCTACATAGAAAACCAGCACCCTTGCCCCCCCATTCCATAACGCACGTGACATGCAAAAGACAGGCAATCACGTTAACCTCATCTGGTGAAATCATTTAGATCACGTAACCATCATGTATTTTCAATAGGCAAGTAAACCATGGCCTGAACTTTTCCTAAAGAAGTATACTGCTGGAGATCTGCATTCCCAAATGCATTTCAACACCATTACTGCCAATATTGTAACAATCTTTACACGCATGCCAATGTCAGAGCTCCACATCCTTTAATTCTCTTTTGTGGTTTAATAATCTAGAATGTTCCCCAACAGCAATATTTAAAAGCCAAGCCAAATGTTTCCCACATTCTCCATACACATATTCACCTTACAAGAATAGAGATAAAAAAGCGGCTTCCAGTTTTTGATATAGAATCCGCTAACCTGACCTTCTCATGTTTTCTTTAAGAGATGCATTTCAAAACTGGAGGATCTGGTGTCGGAAGAAAATCACAAGGCAGTTTAACTTACAAACAAAAAATACCAACTTATTCTCTTCAGTGACGAAAGTAACAGGCTTAAATAACAAAATATAAAAGACTGGTGCTAGATTGCAAAATCTATTGTGCATGTTGATGACAAACACTACATTTTTAAATGCGACCATTTTTACCTTAACACCTTGAGAAAGAACAATGGAAAAAAAATAATTCGGATAATGTGACTATCACTTGAAAAAGAACCAAGAAAATACTACGGAGACATTTGAATCTGTATTCATCATAATGGTTTTTCAATGTCATTGCTTCCAATATAGTACCACTACAATCTTTCCATGCAAGCCAATATCTAGTCGCACCCCCTTTGATTCTTTATTTCTCCAATTATCTAGAAGGTTTTCCCCATCATGATTTTTTTTAAAAGGTTAAGCCAAACGTTGCCAGTGTTTCCCCCATTCTATATACACAAAAGACAGCATTACTTTTGCTTCCCATACCATACTGCTGGCACTACCACTGTTACATTCTACAGGGCCTGCTTAGTTTTTTGGGGCCCTGAGCATATAAAGTGGTCATGGTAGGAGCCTAATTGCTTTTCCTGTAAGTTAAGAAGATTAGTATATATAGTGTGAGCAGCAGGATCAACATAAATCTACACATGCTCATGTCAATGCAGGCCAAGCACGCCAATAAAGGCCAAGGCAGCAAGATCATTTTCAAAACCTGCAATGTTTTATTTGAACATACAGGAAATGTGAAAATGCCCATCAGTTCATAGTATACCTTTTAATTACAGAACCAAGGGCAGCAACAATTCATTGAAAAAATTGAGCGTCTCATGTAGCTTTTCTGTAACCTTTTTACATTACCAGTATGAATATAAATTGGCAACAGAAATAGGGGACTGGTACAATTAAAATTGCTTTTCACGTTATTACTTTTTTCATCATCTCTAAAGCCTACACTTGGTTATGTATAAATGCCAAACCATATAATTTGCCAAGCAATAATTTGATAAACAGAATGTGTAGTGATCATCAGCAAACGCATCAGTAATTTCTGAAATAGAATTACATCTTGTATAGCTAAAGAGCATACATTATACCGTATTGCTCACATTTTGTAAAGGCCTACCCTCTGCTCTACCTTACAAAAAACAAAAATTGGATATTGTGCTGGACATGGAATCTTAAAAAGGTACTCCTTTTACTTAAATGGTCACAATGCCATCATTCAAGAAAATAATATTATCCCAGTGAGAGGAAAAGGAGGACACTGACGAGCTCGCCGCTCGTGGAGATAAGCCCTTGTACCTTTACTTTATGTAAGTGCATAGAGTGCAGGCGTTTTTGGCTCCCCTTTCATATCAGTATCACACTATATATTGTTGTGTATCCTCTCCCCGTATGTGGTGCCTGATCCCGGGACTTTAAGAACATTCTACCTTCATTTGGACTCCGCGTGAAAGCAGCTGGCTAGGCTATATCTGGTAGCCATGAGGTGAGCTGCTGGGACCACCTGAGGTGTGCGTGTTGTTCTTGGGTGACGGCTCGACTTCTTTCACAGAATTGGCTGCTGGGTCTCTCCTCATCTGTTCCCTTCCTTGAGGAATTTACTGTTATTTTTATTTTTATCTTTATTTTCCAGTACTGGACTTCCTAAATTAATTTTGTCTTTCCTGGACTATACTTTTCCGTTTATGTGTTACCATCAGTTTACCAATTGGAGATGTTTATTGCTGTCTAGGTGTATCATTGTTATTTAGATAACACTTTTTCACTTACCGTGCCCCTTTCCCACACCCATTTCCTAGCCTTGTGCCCTTTTTCAATCTATTTTCACAGCGCAGACTCCTTTCACTTGCACATATATTTCCTTGTGTCTATTGAGGTAGACTCTTCTAGTGTTTGCAGCAGTGCTCCCAACCCTCTCCCTTTCCCCCTCATCCACTATTTCACAGACAGCGCGGGAGTATCACTTTATATATATATATATATTCTCCTGCACGTCATGTAAATCTTTAAAGTTTGATCTTTTTTATTTATTTTTCTTACAGAGTGTGGCTGTTCCTATTAAAGGGGTTGTAAAGGTAAAAGTTTTCACCTTAATGCATTCTATGCATTGAGGTGGAAAACATCTGCAATTAGAGGTCCCCCGAACCCCCCCTTTACTTACCTGACCCCTCGAAATTCCCGTGCCGTGAACGTGCAGGCTTCTTGGCCGTAATACCGGCTCATTCATTGGTTGATTGAAAGCAGCGCAGCCATTGGCTCACGCTGCTGTCAATCACATCAGATGATGCTGCGCACTGGGGCCGAGTGATACAGTCGGCAGCAATGGCCACCGGCTGTATCACGAAAGTGCGCCAGCAATAACTCAACACCATGCGAGCTCGCTGGTGTTGAGTCCTTGCAGGGAAGAGCCGAGACAGTCGCCGAGGGACCCCAGAAGACCAGGTTCGGGTCCACTCTGTGCAAAACGAGCTGCACAGTGGAGGCAAGTATAACATGTTTGTTATTAAAAAAAAAAAAAAACATTTTAAACTTTAGTGATCTTTGATGTATGTCAGAGTAAAAATTCCAAGGATTCCATCTAAGCTTTTAATGCTTTGCATTATGTACTTTTTTTCCCATCAGCATCATGTAATTGAGGGGGTGGGTAAGAACATAAAGCATCAAAGGCTACAAGGTTATGGACTATAAACTAAACTTTTTTGTGCAGTGGAAGAATGTAAATGTTATGCTTCATTGTAAAAATGCATCAATTTACCTGGACTGGAATGACAGATTTTCTTGCTGTAGAAGATATAATAATTGGGTTACTAAACCCACAACAGTAAAATCAGTCTGTATATGCAGTAAAGCATGCTTGTTCCACTCACTGTAGAACCTAAGGGGTTAATCTTACACACTGTACAACAGGCTGTTTGTTCCTGTCTTCTTCGATTCCCCCTTCTTCCACAGTTCCCAAGCCTGATAGAACAGAGTCTTAGGGGCACTCTGCACGTGCTCAGTTCGGTGTGTATTGTATTTAATATGTTCTATGTACTTTGGGAGACCAGATTTAGTGAATGCAGGGTCTTGGGTTTACTAACACTTTAAGAACTTATTTGACATCTATAACTAAAAGTCACTGTATACTGTTAGATGGCGAGGTACCATGAAAACGCAAGTACATGGTGTCTTTTGAAAAACACACAGAAAAAAAAACATAAACACCACAAGGTGATCTGTAGAATGTGTCCTAAGGCTCCATGCACACTGAAGCTGATAAAAGCTATAAAAAAAACGCCAATAGCTTTGCAGGGAGCCTTGCAGCGTTTTTTAGCATTTTTGCAATAGCTTTAATCAGCGTTTTTCAGTGAAGCTTTTATCAGCTTTTTTTTTTTGATAAAAAAAATGCTTAAAAGCACTTGAGCGTTTTTTTCCCTGCAAAAAAAAAAAAAAACGGCACTTTGAACGCAAATTTTGGGCGTTCAGAAAAAAGCCAATAAACTCCAAAGCTCATTAACACTGAAAAACGCCCAGGTGTGCGTGGGCACATAGGCTAACATAGAGTCCAGTTTATGGGCTTTAAAAAAAAAAAAGCCAAAACGCCAATAAACTGCAGTTTATCAGCTTCAGTGTGCATGGAGCCAAATACTTCAGGGTTCGATCTGTAACTAGTACATATTGGAGGGTGGTCACACAAGGTAATACAGTATAGCTTTTTTTTTTTTTGATACACACATGAAACACGCTGTCTAATAAATTTAGACAGAATAGTTTTTCATTATAACTTAGGCACCAACACTGCCCCTTTATCACCATGTCAATCTTTGGACTTGATAGAGTGCCACACAAAATACCCATGGCAGCCCTCCACTGGCTCCGTCTGAGAATCCACAATCTTACCCATTCACTTTGCTTTTAAAACTCTTACATTTTCAAGAGTTTCATAATTTCCTTGCTTAGAGTTCTCCATTGCCTCGGTTTCTTCCTAGCACAGAGAACCCTGTACAATTCAAGTGGCGACAGGAACAACATGGCTTTCATGACATGTATGCTCTACTATCTCTAGACAGCAAGCCAACTTCACTATTCACATAAACTCCTAAGAGTACACCATCAATAGCTTAAATGAGGCAATACATACTAATTCCACTTTGTAAACATTGGCCCTTCTATACTTACCCCATTTAAGAGCAAATGCCAATCTGATTCTCAAGCACCTGGCCTAACAGCCTCAATGTATGTGCCTATAGTGTGTTCTCACAGTACAGCTACTAGGACATATCAAACCCACTGGGATACAGTTCCTCCACAACATCTGACAGCTTGCAGAACACATGGCAGGCTGCAGCTAAAAGCTTCAGAAATTAAAAAATTCTAGATAACTCCTAAAAAAAAATTCTACAGGCAATTGTTTATCCCACCTCATTTGACACGCTTTGTTTCAATGTACTTTTCTACATTTGTCTATGGTTGTCCCTTTCCAAACATGATGGCGCACATTTGATGAACCCGTCATATTCAGCGTAGGCTTTGCATATGGGTTTATACTTCATTTCGAACATTACTTCTCACAAAACTCTGTAAAAACCCTCAAACCCAGAGTACTGCTCAGTAAACCTATCCCTACCTTATTTCGTACTGAACTATGCGTGTTCATTCACAGAGCCACCAGGCTAATGACTAACAAAACACACACCTTAAGTTTCAAAGCAGTCAAAAAAATAGACTTACGGGAATTACGATTAATGAAATCATTTCTCATGCACCTGGCCTAACAGCCTTAATGTATGCGCCTATAGTGTGTAGCTCACAGCTACTAGGACATATGAAACCAAACCCACTGGGATACAGTTCCTCCTCAATGTACTTTTCTACTTTTGTCTGTGGTTGTCCCTTTCCAAGCATGATGGCGCACATTTGATGAACCCGTCATATTCAGCGTAGGCTTTGCATATGGGTTTATACTTAATTTCGAACATTACTCCGGGAGCACCGGCCCCGACCCGCTCGGCATAGTTGCCCTTCCTGAGCAGACGGTGAACACGACCGACACTCACACCAAAAATTCTCCTTGTAGGGTAACCTTCAGGGTTTGAGGACTCTTTGCTAGCCATCTGATTGTTTTAAGCACTGTCCTCATCCAAACCACTCCAGGATCGTGACTCCCCCCTTCCAATCTCCTTCCCCTTTATTCCCCCCCCCATATACCTTATGCCACTCTCTCCTTAGGCCTCTAACACCGGCAATGTCAAACCTGCATCGGCTTTATTTTTATCAGTGCTCAACCAACAAAACCTTTGCAATGGATGTCGTTTCTTTACGTCTCTATTGTCAAGCCTATGTGATTCCCTGCCATGTATACACTTATGACAACCTGCTTTATTATTAGGTCTTTGGTGTATCCTTGGGAAAAAAAATATCAAACTTTTGTACAAAAAAAATTGTCTATTTAGTACAGTAGAATGAAATATAGGACAGGTTATTTCTGTGGAACTCTACATCATCCCAAAAGCCTGCATTTGGATGTTGTTACTGGAGAAGAGTGGAATAAAAAATATATAAGCAGGTTGCTTCCTGGCTTCTTAACAGACACAACCTTAATAAATGCAGCTCTAATGAGATGCTGCCACTTTGGACAGTGAAGACAAACAGCCCACGCTGAAATTGGAAGCGGCTCAAGGCGATCGATTCTGGTTGTAACCTTTACTGTAAACAGTCTCTGGGGATCCCATGAGCCACCTGTTTACTGATATTTGCATTGATATATAGCAGAAATAGAAATGAGAAAGCGGCTTCCAGTTTTTGATAAAGCATCCGTTACCCTGCACTTCTCAGGTTTTCTTTTTAGAGATGCTTTTCAAACAGGAGGATGTGGAGTCGGGTGAAAATCCCAAGGCGCTATAACTCATGAACAAAAATAACAAAACCTGCTTATTCTCCTCAATGACAAAAGTACCAGGTTTAAGTAACAAAATGTAAAAGAGTGGTGCTAGGTTGCAATATCTATTGTGTATGTTGACGACAAACACTGCATTTTTAAAATGTGACCATTTTCACCTTCACACCTACAGAAAGAACAATGTGACACCAACTTTTTTTAGAATAGGTTCTAATGAACTTCAAGAACACTTTTGAAGATAACCAAACAAAAAGATAAAAGGGGCGACTAGAAGCACCTGTAAACAGAACTAGAGCTATTGTAGACAGTCAAAAGACGAAACCCCATATTCTGTTTCTTTCCATTCATAGCCTTGTGCCCTGCATGTATACATTATGAAGATAAAAGTGACATTCAAAAAGATTTAACTAGGGATGTCCCGATACCAGTATCGGTACCGATATCGAGCATTTCCAAGAGTACTTGTACTCGGGGGAAATGCTCCAATACTTCACCAGATACCTGGGCAGTCAGGGTGATCGGTGCGGCAGGGGAGTTGCAAGTCTTCTCTGTGCTGCCTTCTCCCCCCTCAATTTGTCAGGATGGAGGCAGGAGGCGCTAAACCTGGCTCCTACCTTTTCCGAATGAACAGAGTCAGTGATCACCGTCCATTCACAAAACTGAACATCGTAATATGTTTTTCGATGCTTCAGTTTATAAATGGAGAGGAGCTTCTCTCCATTCATTTTAGCTGAGGCTGTTGAGAAAGGGACTGGGCACCGTCCAATCTGTGTCAAAACTGAACATAGTCCCTTCTATGTTCACTCAGTTTATAAATGGAAGGGAGATATTTCGGAGGTCTGTTAAAACCCCTGTTATCTCATCCAAGGACCCCTGCAGGCTGGAAAAAGGGAATGCTGGGGCACTGTAAATAATCCCATAGTCCCTTCTATGTCTTAAAAGGGGATATGTCGGAGGTCTGTTAAAACCCCTGTTATCTCTCCAAGGACCCCCAACAGGGCTGAAAAAAAAATGCTATAAATAATAATAAAAAAAAACACAGACACACACACACACTCCACACTCCACTCCCAGCCCCCCCTTCCCCCCCAAAAAATAGTACAAAAAAAAAAAAAAAACAATATTGCCACATGACATTAAAAAAAAAAAAGTTTTGGTAATAGGTATCGGCGAGTACTTCAAAAAAGTATCGGTACTGTACTTGTACTCGGTCTTAAAAAAGTATCAGGACAACCATAGATTTAACATTACAACATCTTTACTAATAATGAAAATCACTTGTTTCTGGGTCCATCTTTAGACCGTACAGGGAGGAAGAGGAGGCAAAGAGGGGCACATTCTTTATCTCCTCATTCTTTAGGCTTCCAGGAACAAAAATCATTAAGGTTATGGCAAGAAGGGACAAAAGGAATCAAAAAGCCTTGCAACTGAACTAGTGCATAACACAACAAACAAAAGTCACTTTACTGTCTCATTCCTTCATTTATTCAAAATTAAGAGAATATTTCTCAGTTTAGGATGGTTGTTGGCGCCCAGCAAACTATTCCTTAATGCTACAATGACCAAATGGACTTAAAAAAATTCAGGAGAAATTTGTAAAAAACAAAACAAAAAAAAAACGCCTTAAAAGTTGGCTGAATGACCACATCTAACTAAACCTGAATATAATTAAATAATATTTATTTTTATTTTTAAATCATATAAAAATATTTCCTAACATTTTGCATTACACCAAACATTTGGGAACCATTTAACATGTTCTGCTCTGTAGAGAATACATACCCTAGGTGCACTTTAATTCTGCTGTGACTTTACACCAGAGAATTGCAATTAACAGACATCCAGCTGTTGCAAAACTACAAGTCCCATCATGCCTCTGGGTCTCATGCTTGTGGCTGTCAGAGTCTTGCTATGCCTCATGGGACTTGTAGTTCTCCAACAGATAGAGATGTGCTAATTGCATATCCCTGCTGTACACCAAACTTTTTCCAGTCACACCTGGCAACTATCATACTTTGTGCAAAGCTTTAGGGCCCACTGGTATGTGTTGTGTAGGGATGGTTTGATGCATTATTGTAATACATAGCAGTATTTACCGTTAACTTTATTGAAATGCAAGAAAACTGCATTTCATGCAACTCTATCCCTTCGAGGCAAATGCAGTACCTGCTCTTATATAGGAGGTCGCTGTTGTGTGCTATATAATGGCACAGAACAAAATACAATCGGAATATTAGATTAAAACTGTAAACAGAGCAAACCATGAGTATTTATGCATGTCAATAATTGGAAATGTCTTTTTAATCTTGTACGTAAAGTGATCGTAAAGGTTTGTGGTTTTAAAAAATGAAAAAACAAAAAAAGTATCCCAATTACCTCCACTGTGCAGTTAATTTTGCACAGAGTAGCCCCGAACGTCCCCTTCTGGGGTCCCACGGCGACTCTCGTCACAAGAGACAATCCCCGCTGGGAAGCTCTTTCCTAAGGGGGTTAGCTTACGGGTGTGCTCCTGTGCGATACAGTCGGCGGCCATAGCCGCTGAGTGTATGACTCAGCCCCGCCCCCCATCATTGGATTCGATTGACAGCAGTACAAGCCAATGGCTGCGCTGCCATCAATCTGGTTGTCTGGCGCCTTATGAAAAAACTCATGGCAGCTTTTCATTGTGGTCCATGATCAAGACGATGTGATTACTATGTGTCTAAAACTCCTCAGAACCAAACAGATTCATTTTAAAAACAAAACACTGCCCTGTGTTTGTTTTTGTGCTGTGTGTCTCTGTACACAAAGAACAAACTGAAACTAGTCTAAAAACAAAACTAAACTGCAGGCACATTATATGATTTATTTTTATCTATTTTTAATCATTTTTATACGGAATCAGTTAATTATTATGTCTCTATACGCTGTAAACAGTCATTTCAGCAAAAATAATTTTTTCCTTTACTACTCCTTTAATGCATATAATGCATTAAGGTGAAAAAACATGTACCTTTACAACCCCTTTAAGTGTTTATTCACTCAAACTTTCATATTTTAGGGTTCATTAGCTGTGCAAAAGAAAGATCAGTGTTAAAGCGGAACTACATGTCATCTGAGCACCACAAACCAAAAACACCATTTAGTTATTTTTAATATTCAAAAGTAAACTCTCTCATCCATCTACGTTTCCATGCTTTATTTTGCTCAGAAATCATTTTGAAAAGACACCGCCTAGTATTTCTGGTTGCGGCGATTTTGAGCAAGAGCAGATGATTCTTGTAGCATTTACTTTCTGGACTCCATCTGCCCTTAGCTCAGGCGTGAAGTCCTGTCTGGTGTGGTGCTGTCTTGAAGACTCCTGGGATGTGTGCACAGAACACCTCCAGGAAGCCATATTGCATTTTACAGTATCATATTGAAAAGGAAAGTCACTTTTACCAACATTCAGTTACAATATGACTTGTGTCACAATTGTATACACCATATTAGTTTTTCCCCCATGAAAGTGGAGTTACCCTTTAAAGATTGGTAGCCAGGGTCATCTAGGATGAGTCTCAGAACAGCAGCTTGCATCCACAGCAATATATATGTTTGCCAATCCTGACGTGCCACATTGATGTGAAGTTTGAATTTAAGGATAGATGCAGCTTAATACAATCTTTCCTATATCATACTGGTATACCATTTCATTACCACATACATAACAAAAAGGTTTAAAATTAAAAAGTACAGGGGTGTGAAAAAACAGACACAGCGTTATCAGGATGTGCGACTTTCAGGACACAGAAAACTGCCTTGGTTTAACCCTAGCATGATGAGGATTGTGTTAATCCATACAGGTTTGTTTTTAATTTATCACTCTAACAACGTTTTACCAAGCAAAAAACAAGTGACTTCTAAATTGCAGAAACCCAGTAATACTTGGACCACCAAGACAAACAAAAACTATACTGGAACATTCCATTGCAAACCAAAATACCGATAATATTAAATCAACAGCTGAATAAACAAAAGAACCTCATTCTTAATGTAGAAATAACAACTTTTATTAGCATACATAGGAAGTTTAAAACTCCCATTTCTTAAAAGTCCACATTTTTGTGGACCCAACCCATTGGTTGATTGTCACTAATACACTAATAGGGATGAGTGAAAAGTTCATAAGAGGTGCTGTAAAGCCAGCAGGAAGTCTGCGATTATATATACACACACACACACACACACACACACACATATATATATATATATATATATATTATATATATATATATATATATATATATATATATATATATATATATATATATATATATATATATAATATTCTAAACTATTTTACACAAAGTATGGTAACAAGTATGGGCAACTAAAAACACTTCAACGGGGCTTTGTACCAACACACTTTTTTTTAAATGCCGTTCAGCGGGGAAAAAGGGTCTTGCAATATCGCTTAAAGGACAACATTATCAATACACAAATCGTTCTTTGGGGGATGCCATAAAATTGCACGTGAAGTTACAGAACAGTAGGACATCACCCTTTAAAAGTGGCATTAAAGGGCAACTCCACTTTCGTGGGAAAAAAATGTATTGCAAACATCTAGTGTATACAAGTCATATTGTAATTGAATGTTATTAAAAAATAAAATTACCTTTCCTCTCCTAACTTATTTTCCCAGAAGTCTGCACTAAGATATAAGTTACATTTCAGGCATCCCCTGCAATTTTTGGTGAGATACTCCCAATAGGAAATCACTTCTAAGGCTCCATGCACACTGAAGCCGATAAAGGCTATAAAAAAAATGGCAGTAACTTTGCAGGGAGCCTTGCAACGTTTAGCATTTTTGCAATAGCTTTAATCAGCTTCTTTTTTTTTTTTTACTTTTTTTTTCTTCAATGGATAAAAAAAAAAAAAAAAAAAGTGTTTTTCCATGGTTTGCGTTTTCTTGCGTTTCAAACGACACTTTGACAGCAAATTTCAGGTGTTTAGAAAAAAGCCAATAAACTCCAAAGCTCATTAACACTGAAAAACGCCCAGGTGTGCATGGGCACATAGGCTAACATAGAGTTCAGTTTATGGGCTTAAAAAAAAAAAAAAGTTTATCAGCTTCAGTGTGCATGGAGCCTAATGCCGCGTACACACGATCATTTTTTGCGATGAAAAAAAAGATGGTTTTTTAAAACGTCATTTAAATTGATCGTGTGTGGGCAAAACGTCGTTTTTTGTCTTCAAAAAAACGACCCCAAAAAAATTCCAACATGCTTGAATTTTTTGTGTCGTTTTTTGTGTCATAAAAAGTGATGGTGTGTGGGCAAAACGACGTTGATAATGTTTTTAAACACGCGCATGCTCAGAAGCAAGTTATGAGACGGAGCTTCAATGGAAGAGAGTGCCGTCGAACGTGGTGTACGTCACCACGCTTTGCTAGAGCTTTGTAGAAAAACGATGGTGTGTACGCAACGTCGTTTTGGAAAATGAAGTTTGAAAAACGTAGTTTTTTTCATTAAAAAAAAACGTTTTTTTTTAATCGCAAAAAATGATCGTGTGTACGCGGCATTAGAGTCGGTTCACACACAGGCGACAACTTCGGGAGCGGCTCTGCAAGACGTGTCGAGGACGACTTCAGAGGCGATTTGCAAGACGACTTCTGTATAGAAGTCAATGCAAGTCGCCCCGAGCCGCCCCCAAAGTCGTACAGGAACCTCTTTCTAAGTTGGAGCGACTTGCGTCGCTCCGATTAGAACGGTTCCATTGCAGTGCATGGGAAGCGACTCATCAGGCGGCTGAACCGCCTGACGGGTCGCCCCAGTGTGAACCAACTCTTATGGGATGCAGACCTTGGCCTGTTTGTAAACAGAAAAAAGTTACATTACATAAAAAAGGGAAACATTTGGGACTTTAAATGAGGCATCAGATATGTAAATCAAAATGCCTCCATCTATGATTTGCAAAACGCAAAAGAAGGAAGGGGGGGGGGGATTTGGAACTTTGAATGCCACATGCAGCTAGAGAGCAAAAATACACCGTAGACTTAAAATTGAATTTATTCCATGAATGTAACATAAATTGCATATAGATGTAATATACTGTACAAATTGGTAATTATATATATTGTACACACACATCCAACATGTATGTGGAAGGATAACCTCTGAATGTAAACACATAATAGCAAATGTAGCTTGAACATCTGAATGTAAACCTGTGATTGTAGCATCTGATGCTCAACACGTTACGTGACTCAATGTCAATCAGGAGAAGACGCAGAAGGAATGTTTAAAAAGTATGCAAGTGAACAGTAGGTAAACGGAGCAAAAAGGAGGGGAGGGGGGAATGATGGAACATCCACCCAAACTTAGAGTGACAATGAATATGGAGTGTGGCGGCGAGTATTGGCGTGAATCTGCAGACATGGCACAGCAATGGAAAATCCTGAAGGGTGAGGTGTGACTGGGAGGGTGGATCCCAAACAAATGGAAATACATGCTTTGTAACCAAGGCGAACTGTGAATGGATATAAATTGTGTGTAAATATATAAGGAGATTGGATAAATTAATAGTGGGGGTATGACCCAGTGCTCATACTAAAGAGCGATGGGAGATGTGGAAAGATAGATGGTAAGATGATAGATTACCTTCTACCTATGGTTTGGTTCACCTGAAAGAGTAACCAATAGTTGTGATCTGCCCTAAAATGTAGGGGATTGAAAGTGATTGAATGGAAAACGCAACAAAGATAGGAACCTAAACACCAAGGAAAGTTTGGGAAAGAACGAAAAGAACTAGTATAAAAACATTACCTCATATGCTAATGAAAAGTTACATTAAACAAACAAAACAGAGCATTTGGCTGTGGCTCTGTCATTGCGCAGTAAGGCAAGATTGCCTAGCAGGACGTCGTCTTAAACGGATCTCCACCCTAAAGTGAAGATCCGCTGATCGGAACCCTCCCCCCTCCGGCGTCACATTTGACACCTTTCAGGGGGGAGGGGGGTGCAGATACCTGTCTAAAGACAGGTATCTGCACCCACTTCCGGCCCGCAGTCTCGGGCAAAAGACGGGCTTTTCCCGTTGTGTGCTGGGAACTCTCGGCTCCCAGCACACAGTGGGAGCCAATCGCAGCGCGACTCGCGCATGCGCCGTAGGGAACCGGGCAGTGAAGCCGGAGCGCTTCACTTCCTGGTTCCCTCACTGTGGATGGAGGGGGGAGCAGCAGGGAGACGAGCGATCGCTCGTCCTCTGCTGCGGACGCCGCTGGACTCCAGGACAGGTAAGTGTCCTAATATTAAAAGTCAGCAGCTGCAGTATTTGTTGCTGCTGGCTTTTAATATTTTTTTTTGGTGAACCATCCGCTTTAACAGCAGGTCATCATGATTGATGTTGGAGCTACATCACAGAACAGCATGTCCGACAATGGTTTACATTGAGGGACATTTTTTATTAAATGTTTTCACATCATACAGTTATGTCCATATATATTTGGACACTGTAAAGATTTTATTTTTTTCAGGTATTTACCAAAATATATTCAAGTTATAGTTATATAATGGATATTGGATGAAAGTGCACACTCACATAAATTTTTTGGGCATGTACATCCAAATCAGAGGAAGGGTTTAGGAATTACAGCTCCTAAGAATAGCCAGCCCCCTTTTTCAAAAGGGACCAAAAGCAATTGGAAAATGTGATCAAAAGGGGTTTCATGACCAGGTGTGGGCTAATCCTTTGTTATTTCTTCATCAATTAGGCAGATAAACAGTCTGATTCTAAGTGTGGAATTTGCATTTGGAATCTATTGCTGTGAACCTACATCATGAACCTACATGTGTTCAAATAAACTGTCCATGCAAGAGAAACAGACCATTGTAAGGCTTCAAAAAATAAATAAAAAAATCCATCAGACAGGTTGCAGCACCATTAGGAGTGGCCAAATCAACATTTGGAAAGAATGCACTGGCGAGTTCAGCAACATAAGAAAGGTCTGGATGTCCACAAAAGATAACAGGTGGTGGATGATTGCAGAATCCTCTCGATGGTAAAGAAAAAACAATTCACAACATACATATAAGTGAAGGACACTCTCCAGGAGGTGGGTGTATTATTGTCAAAGTCTACAATCAAGAGAAGACTTCACAAGATGAAATACAAAGGGTTCATCACAAGGTGCAAACCATTCATAAGCCTGAAGAATATAAAAGCCAGATTAGCCTTTGCCAAAAAAAAATAAAAAATCTATAAAGGCCAGACCAGTTCTGGAAAAGCATTTTTGGATGGATGAAACTAAGATTAATCAGTACCAGAATGATGGGATGTCTCCATCATGACTCAAAAGCGTGAAAAAAGAAATAAGTGGAAAAAAAAAGTGAAGTGTGGAGAAGGCTTGGAACAGCTCATGATCCAAAAGCACACAATGTCTTCTGTAAAACATGGTGGAGGCAGTGTGATGACATGGGCATGCATGGCTTCCAGTGGCACTGGGTCTTGAATGTTTATTGATGATGTGACAGAAGACAGAAGCAGCAGGATTCATTCTGCAGTGCTTAGAGATATACGGTCAGCCCAGATTCAGCCAAATGCAACAAAGTTGATTGGACGGAGCTTCAAAGTACAGATGGACCATGATCCAAAACACACTGCAAAAGCAACCTAGGAGCTTTTGAAGGAAAAAAGGAGTGGAATTTTCTTCAATGGCCGAGTCAATCACCAGATCACAACCCAATTGAGCATGCATTTCACTTGCTGAGAAAGGCAGAAAGACACAGAAACAAAGAACTACTGAAGATTGCTGCAGTTAGAAATTGCAAAGCATCAGAAAGGAGGAAACCCAGTCTTCGGTAATGTCCATGGGTTCCAGACTTCAGGCAGTCATTTCCAGTAAAGGATGCACAACAAAATATTAAAAATGAACATTTTATTTAGGATTGTATTCATTTGTCCACTTACATTTGCGCCCCTAAAAAAATAAAATAATAATCGGGGGGATAAAAAATGGTTGCATTCCTTAAAATTTGTACTTTATATTCAGGTTTAACCCCTTGAATTAAAGGTGAAAGTCTGCACTTCAAATTATATTGGATGGCTTCATTTTAACTTTATTCTGGTGGCATACAGAGCCAAAAGTATAAAAATGTTGCCTGTGTCCAAATATATATGGACCCAACTGTATGTGTCCCCCATTTACTTTTAAATTTGTGGAGGAAATTAGTAAAAAGGATATACAACATTTTCATTTATAGGGAAGGGCTGGATATCTGGAGCCCCGTTATTATAAGGGGGACTTCCAAATTCTGATACGTCCCCCCTTCTCCACCCCCCCACCCTCTCACCCTCTTGTGAATCAAAAATGTGCTGATAACATGAGGCTCAGGAGGGGTTGAAGCAGACCATTCACACTGCCCTCCCTCACAAAGTATCCAAGATGCTTACCTGGCTTAAGGCCTGGTATGAACTTGTGTTTTTTGGGGGACGCCACCTTATTTTTTCATGAAACCGTTCCATAAAAATAAAAAAATGTATGCCTCCCCCTTAAAAATCATAGCAAACCCTTATCCAGGCATACAGCCTGTAACCAGATGCCTGGCTTTCCACCTCTAGTACAGTGCCTGTACCTGCGTATCAATTTCTGATACAGAGCAGCAGATGAAATCTAAGTGGTCTCCTTGATTGTTATGGACATAACCTTTTTCCCCCTTTTGCCCAAGATTTGTAATGGCTCAGCTCTTGTATATCTACTGGTAATTTGGCTGTCATGTCAAGTGTCCAAAATTAATTGGTAACCTGTCAAACTGAATCACTACACTGAAAAAGGTTTGCTAAAATGATATTAACAGAATCGTAAACAAATATCAAAGCTTTCCAACTGAAATTAGAAATGCAGCCTTTGACTCACTTAGCATAATTACTGGCATTCTGGTAGGATGCCAAATTCCAAATCATATGCGATAATCATAAATGGTGCTGAAGCTGCTATCCTGGGAGCCCCAGAAGCAGCTGAGCAGGGGGCTATGGTAATTTTCACCTTTACCGCCATTGTTCATTCACCAAAAGGGCATCATGCTTCTATGTATCTTGTATTGTCACATAATGCAAGACTTCAATGTTTATTAGCGGAATCAGCAGTATCAAGCTCCATAAAGCTGTATTTTTATTTTATTTTTTTACAGGCACTGGCCTAACCCCGATTCATAATATTGTAATGGTATGTAAATAATTCAATGGATCTGAGACAAGGATAGTCATACATATCTAAATTTCACTGAAAAGCATGTAGTCATTGGGGTTATTTATGAAAGGCAAATCCACTTTGCACTACAAGTGAAAACTTCAAGTGTAGTCGCTGTAAATCTGAGGGGTCGATCTGAATTGAGTGGGAAGCTCTGCTAAATTTAACATTCAATCATGTGCAAGCTAAAATGCTGTTAATTTCCTTGCATGTCTCTTTAACCACTTAAGCCCCAGACCATTTTGCAGCTAAAGGACCAGGTCCCTTTTTGCAATTCATCACCACGTTGCTTTGACAATTGCGCGGTCATGTGACGTGGCTCCCAAACAAAATTCACTTCCTTTTTTCCCCCACAAATATTCTTTTGGTGGCATTTGATCACCTCTGCGGTTTTTATTTTTTTGTGCTATAAACAAAAATAAAGCAACAATTTGGAAAAAAATAAATAAATATATTTTTTACTTTTTGCTATAATAAATATCCCCCAAATATATATATATATATATATATATTTTTTTTTTTTTTTTTTTCCCCTCAGCTTAGGCCGATACATATTATTCTACATATATTTTTGGTAAAAAAAAAAAAAAAAAAAAAAAAAAAAAAAAAAAATCGCAATAAGCATTTGATTGGTTTGCGCAAAAGTTATAGCATCTACAAAATAGGGGATAGTTTTATGGCATTTTTTATTAATATATATATATATATTTTTTTTTACTACCAATGGCAAAGATCAGCAATTTTTATCGTGACTGCGACATTATGGCGGACACATTTTTGGGACCATTGTCATTTTTACAGCGACCAGTGCTATAAAAATGCACCGATTACTGTAAAAATGACAGTGAAGGGGTTAACCTCTAGGGGCGCTGCAGGGGGGGTTAAGTGTGCCCTCGAGTGTGATTCTTACTGTATGGGGCATGGCCGGGCGTGTGATGTCACTGATCGTCGTTCCCGATGACAGGGAACAGACGATCACCGACAAGCCACTAGGAAGAATGGGGAAAGGTTTGTTTACACTTACCTCTCCCCATTCTTCAGCTCTGTGACCCGATCGCGGGACACCAGCGCTGCGGTCACGGAGCTTTGGACCGGGTCGCTAGCGTGCCAGCGGCAGGGTGCGCTTGTGAACCACGGCTGGGTTTCTTAAAGGGGACGTACCTGTATGCCCTTGGGCCCAGCCATGCCATTCTGTCGACGTGTATCATCGTGCGGTGGTCCTTAAGTGGTTAAGCAGCAAGTCTATAAAGTCAAGTAATCACAACACTTTTCTGACTCCAGGGTAAAATCTCAGTAAATTATTTGCCCACTAAAAAGAATAATGGCTAGTAAGCCATTCCCTTGAGTCATATGTCAAAAGCACTTTCTAGGGAATAATAACTGGACATTTGCTGGGAAAGCCTAATACTTTATTATAGATACACAATCCCCATATGCCAAGGAACACTGGAGAGCCAGCAGCTGGAAATGAATGTAATAACTCTTAGGCACTACAGATATCAATACACTGAGATCCAATAAAAAGATGTCCATTTCCTTAATCTCACTTGCTGTGCTACACCACACAAGACTTGCAAACCTTCAGTTGCCACCAATTATCTTGCCGGTGTGAAGCACAATTTCTTCCTGCAGCACTAACCCCACAGAACAGGGCCTGTGAATCATCACTAATCCTTTTTCATAAAAAGCATTCTTTATACCCAATCCTGCAAAGCAAGAAAACTGTCAATGGAGTGAGAAATAGAAGCTGGAAAATCTAGGTAGAAAAAAAAATACATACATAAACACAATGGCTTTAAGCGTTATCCGAACCTCTTCTTAGACACATCTCTTATAGATGGCTTTACAATGCTACATCCTGTCTAAGAAAGGCAGCAAAGAAAAAAAAAATGTGTGTGTATGTATATTTAATATATATATATATATATATATATATATATATATATATATATATATATATATATAAATAAATTTACACATACACATTGTATATGTTCTGGTGTTTTGGACACAGTCGCGCCTCTTGGATGGACTTGTCCATTTCTATCACGCACACATATGACTCTGGTGTCAAAGTATTTGGGCTCCGAGCTATGCCTACCTGCCCATTGATTTTAGAGAAACCTCATCTCCCTGTTTTTATGTTTAACTTACTGCAGATCGTAGAAAATACAGAAAAAGGAGAATGTCACCCCATGATGTCTCAAAACCACCAGGGGCAGCATTAAATGGTGAGCAGAATCACAGACCTTATTATGGACTTTTCCTTGAGCCTCTCCAAGCCTATGGAACTCCTTACCCCAATCTGTCCATCTGTCTCCTTCTCTATTGGCTTTTAGAGGATCCCCGAAAACCCTCCTCTTCAGAGAAGCCTATCCTACCCACACCTATCAACTGTATTTTCATTTTCGTCCATCCGATCATCCCACACAGCTACTACCCTTTGTTCCACTTGAAACACCCTTCTAGACTGTAAGCTCCAATGAGCAGGGCCCTCTGATCCCTCCAGTATTGAATTTGTATTGTATTTGTATTGAATTTGTATTTGTATTATATACGGTCTTCCCTGATGTAAAGAGCTGCGCAAACGGTTGGCAATATATAAATCCTGTATAATAGAAATAATTTGAGAAGATTATGGCATTGGATTACCTAAAATATGCAAGGAACTGGCCAACATGAATACAATATTGCAGTGAGTTGGACACTTTAAAAATTAAAACATTGATAGTTTAGAAGAAAAAGTCCACTCTAAACTGGGTTTTGTGCGCGCAACAAAAAAATTTGGTGACTTAACACGTTCTATAAAAATCATCCCTCATTAAAAATAAAAAATCTTCCCTCTTTAAGCCTAGTACACACCGCTAGCTTTTTTTTTTTTTTCTAAACTGACTGCTCAGGTCAGGGCCGCTGTGCTAACAATCCAATGTCAGTACAGTGACATCACCTTCTGAGCTATTGTGTTCTGACAGGGGGATGCCGCCATTCACTGGTCATAAGCCTTCAACAGAAGCCAGCCGATCACTTGGCTTCTGTCAGACTAGCTGCCATACACATGGGCCCAATATCGGCTGGTTCAATAGAAACGGCCAATGCCGGTCGACATTCGGCCCGTGTGTACTAGGCTTTATTAGAGGCTCAAACTGCACCCCAAGGTCCTAAATTATCTTGTTTGGTCACAAAAGGTGGTGTCCCCAACTGACATTGTAAATTAGGTAAAATTTGGGACGTCCCACACTATACTTTTCCCTAATGTGCCTGCATCCTAGTATTTATGGCTAAATCTTTTCTCAGCTCATTACCATTCTCAATAAATTAAGTTTTTTGGGGATGGGGGTGGTTCAAGAATCAGAAATTGGAATCCCAATTGTGAATAGCTAAAGCCCCGTACACGGGATCGGAATTTCCGATGGAAAAAGTCAGACGTGCGTATGCCCCATCGGAGTAATTCCATCGGAAATTCCAATTAATTCCATCAGAGTTTAGATAGAGAACATGTTCTATTTTACTCCGATGCAATTCCGTCGGAATTATGATGCGATTTTGGTCGGACAAAGGTCCGATCGTGTTTACGGGGCGTCAGTGTTCACAAAAACACCTATAAAAGATGGTAAAAGATGGACATAATAAAATATATACTGCGTAACTAATTACATCATTTTATGAACAGAAATTACAAAGCAAAAATTAATTGGCTGGTTTATAGGAGTACAAATGTAAACATGTTTAAATCAGATTAGATCATCTAGCTGGCAACTTGCAATATGACTACATACTAAAATATTTGCTTGAATATCAATAACTGTCAACAAGTGAAAGCATTCAGTGCGTTACTAAAGCCATCAACTGAACGCAGAAACGGCACTCAAGACAGATTTAACTCAATTTACCCAAGACTGTAATCTTCTGCAGAAACAGCATGCACAGCTCCTTACAGGTCAGATGTAAGGTAGCACAAGTGCACTTCCCGAGGCCTGTGCCGTGCAACTTTTTTTAATCCTTTTTCTGCATCACCTATCATGTCATGGCTGCCAAGTTCAAACCTGATTGGCAGTTGTAGGAAAGTTCAATCATTCTGAATATGTGTGAAACAGCAAAAAAGGCTCCATCGCCATTAGGTGCGTTTTAGAATCACCAGATTACAAAGAAGAGATGTGGGCTCGGGCAGTAGAGCAAACATTGACTGGGAAACTAAATTATTTCTTGTATGCATCTCAAGTCTTCATTTTCAGCTTTGACCGAGGTCCAATTTTACAACTTGGATACCGCCTATAGGCAAGTAAGATTTATATACTAGGACACTTTAAATATATTATTTTTGCAGAGCTGTCTTTAGACATTTGTGCAGGACCTTGAACCACTCAGCTCCCATGGGGACAGTCAGATCCTACCGTCGCAAATAACTATGTGCAGATCGCTGTTCAGCTAGAGCACACATTACCTACTGCAGTGCTTAAAAGACTATCACACCAGGAGGTTCAGAATAAGATGTAGCCAGGTCCAAAATAAAAAACAGCCCTATTTTCTCTAAATGCCTTCTTTTACTAGCACATGTCAGGCATGTCCTCAACACTGCATTGGCAAAAATTCATCCTATTACACTTAATCAGACCATATAGCAGTGGATCTATACATGAATATAGCCAAATCCAATGCATGTGGTCTGATTTATGTTGACTGCATGTTGGCAGTCATTGAAAATAGTTTATATCTTGTATATACCATATACCGCATGATTACTTACTGGCAGATGAAGGTTAAATGACTTCATACACAGCCATATTCCCACGCTTACCATAATTTTTTATATAATGCTCTGACAAATAGCATACCATTATCCCAACACAGCTCATTTTTATTCCAATTCTGTGAAAAGCACATCTCAGACCTTTCTTTATTGTCTAACCCATTTATTTCATCACCCAACAACCTTGTGTTTTCCTATCTACCATCTAATGTTATACCATTTAACTATACAAGCAGAGATTTGCTAAGTTCTGCAGTTTACCACTGCCTGAATGCTAAAGGAACAAGGAAATATAAATGTCATGCTTGACAGACTTATTTAATAATGGTGCACTTGCCTCCCACACTGTATGAACTCTGGGTCTAATTACAGGTCTTTACACATCATGGTTTCTAATGGAGCCCATACTGTGTCAGAGAAGTCAGCACACTGCTGCAGTGCAGTCTTTGCATCCATAGCTCACGGATTAGTTTCCTGTAGGGTATTCTATGTGTTTATTTACTTATTTGTATCATGTATGTCACTGATTTGTAATACTGAATAGAATAACCATAATATACTAGCAAACACTGACAGTAGGGGGGTCCATAATGTGAGGCTACAGCATTTCTTCAGTCATTCAGATTTACTTAACCCTCGGAGTGGCCATAAGAGTTATCACATAATTATATTGCTGCTGACTGCACACAGGAATGCTGGTGGAACAAACGAGCTTTCAATGGCGTTTTGACCAGCAGACCTACTTATTCTGACTGTGTAAATCCAAAAAAGTGACAAATAGAATACTAATTGGAAAAGGGCAAGTTAACATTTATAGAAATATGTAAAAAAGGTGAACTACCACAGGAATCCCTCTCTACTCAGCAATGTACTTACCTCTGGGAATGCTCAGCAATCCAGCAGTCCAGGGATTTCAAATCCATTTCCTTGTCACTCTTCTTGGTGCAGCATTTCTGGGATGGGCCAGATTGATTCATTGTGATGGTGCTGAACAACCACACAATTTGATCCAAAGTATAAAAAGTGAGAAATTCACCCCTCCCCCACATAACACATCCTGGTAATATACAATTAACTTTGGATCACCTCATATTATGATAAACATAACATATGATAAACACGTCCAAGCTAGATATGTAAATAACCTGTGACTCAAAGCAAGAAGAGAGAAACAGACTTTTAGACAGGTTTTTATCTGGAATTCTATTAATTTTCACTGAACAATACAAGAGGATTGATCAGAGCTGGATTAACTCTGTGTGGCAAGACTGGGCACAGATGATAGGAAATCTTATACTCTATATTGTGACATAAAAATAAATAAATTGGGGTTTACATCCACTTTAAATGTTGTATGGAGAAGAGGGAGAATAGCGAGGAATTAAAATCACGAGCTGTTGGACTGACTGCAAAGGTCCTGAGCTTGGCAAACCTGGAGATAGGTATAGCGGAAACCAAGGGGTTGGGGAGGGTGTTTGGTGTTAGTTCAGCCTTATTTTTATTTATTTTTATGTAAAAGGGAAACTAACATTTTAAATTGATTCTTCATTTTAGGAACTTCTGCTTGATTTTCTAAATGTTGGAGTCAAATCAATGTTTATTTTAAACCAAATTAATAATGCATTTGTTTGGGAAATTCCATTCATTCCAAAATCAAATTTTAAGAGCAAATTAAAATGTAAAGCTCTTTCGACCAACATGGGTCACTTTATATACTAAGAATTTACATATGTATGTTTATACTAGTGCAGTGATGGCGAACCTCGGCACCCCAGATGTTTTGGAACTACATTTCCCATAATTCTCATGCACTCTAGTGTAGCTGAGCATCATGGGAAATGTAGTTCCAAAACATCTGGGGTGCCAAGGTTCGCCATCACTGTACTAGTGTATAGCTAGCTTTACTGGAGCTCTGCACTACACTTCTATAATTACATCCTGGAACTGTCATATATGGGCACTGGGTGACAAAGTTACCCCATGATCAAGACAAAAAGGGGGAGATTTACTTAAAACTGATGCACCCAGATTCTGGTACAACTGTGCATGGTAGCCAATCTATGTCCAGCTTGTTCAATTAAGCTTTGACAAAAAATAACTGGGAGCTGATTGGTTCAACTCTGCGCAGAAAACAGACAGTGGGCCATGCAGTTTTATTAAATAACCCCCAAAAAACATGTACAGCTTATGGTAACCCAGTAATTACAAACCTCACAACAAAATCAAAAAATGTATTCAATATAATTAGAAAAACCGTATATCGTAAATAGCGGGTAGTTACAATTCACAAAACATTAAAATGAGCTCCAATGATTATGGAAAACAATCCATCTATTTACAGTGAACGATTAAAGACAATCAATGTAATCCTTAGAATTATTGAACACGCTATGCCTGCAAAAAAAAAAAAAAGCTTTTGGACTGGTCAAAAACAGTTAAATCCTGGTTCACAAGACTTCCTAGTTCAACCTAAACCAGTGTATATCAATTCATCAGCCATTAAAGAATATGCAAAGGTCACGATTATCTACGATAAAGTCTACATTGTTCAATTCAATTGTTAAGCATGTCAAGTAGCATAAACATCCCCTTGTAGGTCTAAACTCTTCCATTTCACATTCTGCCTCGTCTTATTTTCATCCTAAGGGATCTTAACCAAGTGCCAATACTCAACTTAAGTAGGGTCAAATGACAGCACAACCAATTCACTCCTGTTTAAAGAAGATCATCAATGATTTGATAACTAATGCCTTTGGGGCCTAACATAGCATTGGCAGTTTTGATGCATTACAAAATGTCCTGGGAGCTTGGTGCCATGTTTGACAATTTACATGTAGCAAGAGTAGGTGTCGCTAGCTGCTTACATACATCAGAATAAAAAATAAAAAAAAGTGTTTGTGAATCTTTGTTGTTGGTTTTAAAATGTAAAATTGTACCTGAAGAACAGGCGCCGCTTTAAATTTAATGGGGGTCTGAGCTGTTATTTGGCTCAGACCAGAATGATTGAGGGCAATGTAGCCTCTGTTCCAGCCATAGCTGTGCTGGGAGTATCCAACATTGATCGCCTGGGGGTGTTGTTACCACCCCAGGCCAAGGGTGGCAGCAGCAATGTAATGGTGTTTTGAGTGTCCCCCTCAGCAGCAAATCAGTGGGAGTGGTCGTCCCTCTGTGCATGCTGGGGAGGGGTACTTAACGGACAGATGCTATTGGTGCGGGGGTCTGTCGTCTGTCCGCACCTTGTAGCCCGCCTGGCCGGGGGTGCACATTGTGGGTCCTGGCTCTGTGACTGCGTTGGCTCCGGGGTTGCGACTTTGTTTTCTGGGCTCAGTTGTCTGGCTGGGGCCTGTACTGCAGAGGTGATCCTGTGCTGTCCGTCCTATGGGAGGATGCCACTTGATGAAGGAAACCAGGGGAGGACCTATCTTGGTAAGGACCATGGAGGAAGGCTGGTGCCTAGGAAGGCCTGGAAACTTCATCTGAGGATGCACCGTACACAGAGAGGCCTGACAGTGTCGCTATCAGATCTAAAAGTTCTAGTGAGAAAAAGCTAAAGAGATCCGGGTGCTGAATCCTGTGGCAGAGGATTCCGGACTGAAACATCTCACCTACAAAGGAAGGTCTGTGGCAGAGACTGTACTTTATTCCGTGAGCCAACCCGGCTGCTAGGCCAGTGAGAGGGATCTATCCGGGTGAGCCATACCCACTCTGGCTAGAGTGGCGACGAGAACGGTTGCTAGAGACAGGAGTGTTTCCTTACTTGTGACTGTGCACCTGAGCCTACCTTCCCTTCCACCCCTCATCCTTTTATATTAAAGTTATTCCAAATAAACCCAAAGAGAAAAAGGGTACATTGTGTATAGACATTGAAATTCTTCTGAATTTCACCCTGGACAGTGAGAATATAGGAGGTAACATGCCACCCAAAATATAACCAGCAGCTCCTGCGGGGTGATTATATATATATACACACACACACACACACACACACACATACACATACACACACACTAATTATATATTTTTCCCAATGACGGTTTGCTAGGCATCTAACCCATAATATAATGTTTTAAGGGAGTTAAAGATTTGCCCAAACAGTAGCCAACCAAATGATTTTTCTTAGACAAACTTCCCAAATTACATGAAATTGATGCTTTCAGAAGAAGGTTGTCTTTTAATGAAGGCGATTATTGCCTAAACTCTAGAATACATATAGGAGTGCAAGCCTAGACATTTTCTCTCCTTTGATTATCATTTTCATGTATCCAGTCAAACCAGTTAATTCTAATTAGGCCTAATTATTAGTCTCTTGACAGCTGGCTCCAACAATAGCACACCTGTTGTTATCAAGAATAAGAATGAAACAACAAATCTTGCCTATAACAAATGTCTCAAATCATATCCCACAGGATTTACAGAAGGTATAAACTCTACTCTGTTTTTTTCTGCTGGTGGGAGCATCTGTGTGCAGAATAGAGCTTATTTATCACAGACATTCCATGCAAACAAGTGGCCATATTTTACTACTACTGCTCTGTTCAGGAAAATGAATGCATCTATGTATAATCTATAGGCATGAAGCCATCCACAGAAATTCTCTGGTTCAGGCTCTGTACACATAAGAAAAGAACAGACCCTTAAAGGGGGGCATTGGCAAGTCCTTGTGTTTTTGATGTAGCTTTAACAGTTGCAGTCAGATGCCAAGGTCTGGAGAGTCCAAGATATGTTGACTCTTACTGGCAGAACTGACAGAAGTCCAGAGGTTTCTGCACATTGGTACACTTAGTTAAAAATAATTCCAGAGACTTCTGCTCCAATTAAATATTATGTAGCAGTGGGGCCAGGTGTGGCCGTCTCTGTAAACTGCAAAATGGTTATGTCACAGTAAATATAATGACAGCATTGCTAACAGTGTTGACAGCTTTAAAGTGACACCCCGGGTGCATGTTGTTGCATGCTTCTGGCCCAATGATAAAAACCAGCATGACTAGTGGTTTAACAATTATCTTGTTCTATTGCACTGTCCATGAGATGTTTAGCAATATTTTGGTGACACGTGTTAATAAAGGAGTCACAACAAATATTCTTGTGCTCAGAAAGTTTTTGGCCTTGGGTCACTGCAAATTTCAAGAATGCTTAAAAATATCTGTATGATCCATTCAGCAAAAAATATTTTGGTAATGATGTATACGTTTTAAGACTAGAAACTATAAAACTGTGATAATTGTAGTGCGAAAGAGCAGATGGTATGGCTGCGTACGGAAAGTGGTTGTTAGATCAAAAACATAAGATCGTGGTTAGAATACCTGAAAGCCAAAAACCATGAGATGGTCTGAAGATCTGACCACTAATCGACAATAAATGTTGTGGGAGATCTAACTGCCAAGGGACACAATATGGTGATTAAAGGTCTGGCCACTGAATGACACGGGTTGATGGTGTGAGATATGACTGTCAAATGACAAGGAATGGCGGTTGAAAGATCTGAAAGGCAAAAGACACAGGATGATCTTTGAAATCTCTGACCACCAAATGACTTGCAATGACAGCTGGAAGAGTTGACCACAGACCACCACAAAGAATGGTGGTTGAAAGATCCAAAAGGCAAAGGATGATCGTTGAAAGCTCTGACCACCATAATGACACAAGATAGAAGTTGGACAACCTGACTCCTGAATGACACAAGATGATGTTTGGAGGAGGCAACTGTCAAAAAACATTAAATGAGGACCTGACTACCAATTGATACGAGAAGGAACATTTGTATAACCTCCCTGGCGGTATGATTCTTTCAGATTTTAGGTGCTGAAAGTGGTATCCTTATTTGCATGGAAATTTGGCGTTTTATACTGTAGGTCTGTAATTCTTAGAAATTACTCACTTAAATCTGACTAAACAAGAGTCTAAGGCTGTGTACACACGACCGGTTTTCTCGGCAGAATCCATCAAGAAACTTGATGGGAGAAGTATTCTGCCGAGAAAACCGGTCGTGTGTACACTTTTCGCCGAGAAAACTGTCGAGGAACTCGTCGAGCCAAAAAGAGAGCATGTCTTCTTTTTCCTCGACGGGAATGGGAAAATTTGGCTCGACGAGTTCGACAGCCGAACACGGAACTCGACGGGGAAAACGATGTGTTTCGCCCGTCGAGTTTCTCGGTCGTGTGTATGCGCCTAATAGGCATCCCGGGTATGAAATATTTTTTAAAACAAAATTAATTATAATATAATAAATAATTATAACAAATAATAATATAATAATAAAAATTATTCAATAATGTAATCAAATCAAAATCACTGAAATTTGCTCAGTTGCAGAATTGTCGCTGTCTTTTTTTTTTTTTTATGACAAATTTCCCCACAAATCGCTATCGCTCAATTCTGCAAGTGATTCTAATTTATTATCGCTGTTTTCTAGCTGCTCTAAAACCACTTTTGACATAAAGGGACACTTTTTGGTTGCTATGGACAATCTACAGTTTGCAGGCAGAAAGAACAGTTATTATGTAAAAGAACATGTAGGGCACTGGGCAGACCACTAGGGACAAAGGGGGTGTGTTTTTTTTACATACAGTACTGTAAGCTATAAGATTACAGTATACTGTATGTAATGTGTTTGTTTACATTTTTGAATATGGCGCTGTTCTCCGCCCCCATGCGTCGCAACGAACGGAGCTCGGCGACACACAGATACACTGTGTGAATCGAGCGAGCACCCGCTCGCTCACACAGCGTGGATGCATCGCTGGATCCAGGGACAAGGTAGGTAAACCTTGCCTGTGGATTCTGCGAGGCGAGCCCGAGTTTGACTCGGGGGTTACCGATCGCAGCACAGAAATTTAACCCTGAGACTTGGGAATACCGCCAGGGGGGATAAACATGCATATGTTGTATTCTTGCATACAGTGCAGACTGCACATAATTATTTAGGAAAAAAAATCTCTCAGTTAATCCATTCTCCATCCACGACTGGTTAATCTGTCGTCTACAGAGGCTGCCCATAAACATACATTTTTCTTGATCAGGTTTTAATCGGCTACATTGGGTAATAATTATATCATGTCTGGATAGATATACTCTATAATTACCGGCATACCACTTAATCAAATTGTAGTTAGGAGTAGTTGGAGTCAGCACAGTGCCAAACTAGGTGTTTTTCATCATTTGCCCAGAGAATTTTTGTTTGTAAAAGTCAAAATGAAAGATCATGTAAGCAAAGATGTCTATGGCGCAGATGTTTACCATCAGTTTTTGTTACATTACAATACATTTAGAATGTTGGCAATACATTTTTTCACATACGAGAACACTTTAATACACATCAAGAGAGTCAAATAATTTCCTAGTCTGGCTTGTATAATTTAGCTCTGTCACACAAGCCCAGTGATGTGCTGTCATACTTCTAAAACAATTCAGAGTATAAATGATGTTCACCTGTAAAGACAAGACTTTAGTCTAAAAAAGGCAGTATTTCCTGTATTAACAGCTGTTGTCAGTGTACCTAAATATAGCCACCCCTACAAGTACTTTCATGTTGATGACGCTTGCCAATAACAATCAAACTCAGACAAGAAAATAGATGATTAAGGCAATAATACACATGCTTAAAATAAATTAGAGTTAATTAGGCAGAAAAAAAGCATAACATATAATAACCGATTTTCCAACTACTGAAATAAAGCAAACTACTACACAACGTCGCTGCACTTGTCAATCTTGCTACAAAAGAGAAATGAAAAAGGAACTGCCCTATAAGGGCTCCATACACACTGGGCTTTAAAAAAAAGTCTGTTCTCTTGGGAGTAAAAAAAACGCTCATAGAGAGAATTTATTGTACAAAGTTTAGATGAGTTTAGGAGAGAATTACGTTTCTTTTTTCTGCCTCCAAGCTCCAATCCGAAACGTGAACCAGAAGGTTTTTTTTCCTGCCGATAAAACATGCCTCTTAACGGCCCATCGTGTATGGAAACATGGATAACATTGAGCTGCTTCTACAGGCAGAACACAAAACACCTGTAGAAGCAACTTTCTTTATGCCAGTGTGCATGGAGCTTTAGCATGAAGAATAGCAGTAACCACTCCTACTAACCCATTCTAAATATATTAAAGGATTTTATATAAATGGGTCACCTCTTTTTGGATTTATGCTTATATGGAGCAGAAGATGTTAAAGTAGAACTATAGTCAAAACCTTTTTTGGATAGGTCACGGGAAGATAACCCGTCAAGATCTTTTTTTTCGCCATTTGAACCCCATTGCAACGATTTCCCTTCATGTCCCATAGCCAAACAGGAAGTGAGAGAAAATCTCTAAATTAGGGGAAATCCTTGGGGACCCCCATGTCACCACAACTAGTTCCCCCCATTGGAAGATTACTACTTTTCTGGGGACAACCATCAATTTTGGGGTTTTCCTTAAACTTTCAAGTTCAATGATAAAGGTAAACAAGACAAATAGAAAGGGTGAATCTCTTTCAGGATCTATGCACACTGGGCACTGCAGTAAAAAAACGCTCATAGAGAAGCATTTTTTGTACAAAGTTTAGCCAAGTTTTAAGGTTTTTTTTTTGCCAGTAAGTTTCCTGCCTCTAAACATTGAGCTCAAAATATGCCTGTAAATGTCCTAATGTGCATGGACACAGGATAACATTGTGTAGCTTCTACAAGTAAAACACACAACTCCTGTGGAAGCATCAATTTTTAAGCCAGTGTGCATAGAGCCTAAGGGCTCTTCCACGCAGAGCGTCCGTTCAGATCCGCCTGAACGGGCGCTCCGTGCTCCTCTATGGAGCCGCAGATGTCAGCGGTGACATGCCCGCTGACATCCGACCCGCTCTGATCCGCCAAAGTGTGATGGAGGAAAAACCTACTTTTCCTTCCGTTTGGCGGATCAGATCAGGTGAACACGAACAGACGGTCCTTGTTCATCTGATCCCCCCATAGGGGAGAGCAGAGAAAAGACAGGACGGTCCCTGCACAGTGTTCAGGGACCACCCAGTCATCCGCCGGCTCAGCGGGGATCAACGGAGCAATCCCTGCTGAGCAAAAGGAGGTTCACGGGGCGGATCATTACTGACCTGCCCCGTGTGAAAGAGCCCTAACAGAAGCACAGACAGTTATAAAGACTGACAGGTGTTCTAATCCCTCTCCTCTCTATCCAAAACTAAGAAAAACTTTTTGCCTTTAGTTATTTTTTAAACTACACACTTCATTTTATTGTGATTTAAGCCAATAAAAATCAATGTGTTGCAAATTTAGTTGGTTGCCAACATGTAGCTAAATTTCCCTGAAGGAGATGAACTAAAAGCATCCACGTGCCTTTAAAGCAGCTGGTGTACAGACACACTGTGCCTGCTCAGAAGAAGGTCCCTCAAGCAGCATATGCAATTCAGAGCCATATGTGGCTTATGGAGGTCATAGCTGAGGACAATAGATATATATTGCATTCAAGGCTTACACCAGCTGCACTGGCCTGCCTTGGGCAGCATTGCCCAGTGCTTCCCAAAACACGAACACATTTTGCCTTTAGTCCTATGCCTGCCACAGCTTGATTTAATGCATCACAAATTGTTTAAGCACATAAGAATCACATACAAGGGGAGAGAAAAAGCAAGCAATGCAAACAATAAACACAAGCTGAGTGGTGTGAATAGCCCTGAAATTATATATAACACCATCATCAAAAGGACCTGTCGAAATATATTTTCTTTCATCACTATTATAATTCATAAACCCTGCCACATTACATATCTAGGAAAGCAACTTTGTTGCAGATCTGCCCCCTTTTGGGACTACGAAAGATTATGTGGATGTCCATCACCTTCCAGCAGTCTAAACCCACCATCAACATCCGATACCGCTTATATAGACAAACGCAGATCTGATACAGTTTTACAATAGTATCTAAATAGTATAGTTAACATTTAATAAAATGATTTGGCTAAACAGCATTTTCCTTTAAGTTGCACTTTAATGTCAGTTTGGCATGTTTCCTATTTAACAAACAAGTATCATCATTTCAAACTCAGTTTAAACAAAAAGGTCTTTAGATCAGCACTATGAATACAGTGCAATACTATAGAAATCGCTAAAAACTGGTCATGTCTCCTTGGGCAAAAATGAACGCAAAAATTGAATTACTTGATTAGCGGAGAAGAAGTGGAAAAGCAATGTGTACAACATTTTGATTACTTATGGAACCAATATAAAAAATTTTCCTCTGGAAATGTAATGCCGCGTACGCAAGATCACTTTTCGGCATGGAAAAAAAAAACGTTTTCAGCATGTAGAAAAAACTGTTTTTCCAACTTCATCATTAAAAACGATGTTGCCCACACACCATCGTTTAAAAAAAATGATGAGCAAAGCGCAGTGACGTACGACGGCACTCTAAAGGGGAAGTTCCATTCAAGCTCCCATCTCATAACTTGCTTCTGAGCATGCGCAGATTTAAAACTTTGTTTTTAACGTTGTTTTAGCCCACATACGATCATTTTTTACAACCCAAAAACAACATTTTTTAAAAGGACGTTAAAAATGCAGCATGTTCGAATTTTTTTATTTTTATTTTGACGTTTTTCAGAAGATGAAAAACGATGTGAAGCCCACACACTATCATTTTAAATGACGTTTTAAAAACGTTAGTTTTTTTCATACCGAAAAATGATCGCGTGTACGCGGCATGAGAGTCTGAGTAAGACGTCTCCAAGCTTAGAGAGCTCTTATAAGTTTTGTTCCCACAAATCTGCATAAACACAAAAACATTACAGACAGTGACATTTGCTACACATTTCCCCCACCCTACAGCTGTGTTTGTCTTTGGACATAGCAGTGCTATTTCAGTAAATAAATGTTGCTCTGTAGGAAGAGGTTTCCTATATTCCATATGATTTAATATGTTTACATTTGAAAAATAATTACCATTCCACATTTTCTAGAAGATAAGCTACAAAAAAAGAGAAATAAAGTTTGATTCAGGGGTCATGATGCCCACAAAACAGATTAAAACAACCCTACAATCCTTTTTAAAAGTACACATAGCAACATGGCTGTTGCCTAGACAAAGGCATTTTCTAAAGTCCCGTATTATACATCGCTCAACAGTGTGAAAATATAATCGCTGTTAATGTACAAAAAGATGGCACGTGTGATTATCTGGATTTTTTAAATAGATCTAAATTTGCTGTTATGTTTCAATCAAGTATTTTTTTTTTGGCATCAACAATCTGTATGTTGGCATTAGTTATTGATGCATTTGTTTTGCCACATGAAGTGATGGCATGATCTGTCTGATATTAGTTCTAAATTTATAGCTAATTTACGGGTTTCGTTTTTGATTTAGCCATATAGGATTGGGTTTAGGGCTGTGTTAATTTAATCAAAAATTAAAAAAAAAAAACACAAAAAGACACACACACAAAAGACACACACACACACAAAAGACACACACACACACAAAAGACACACACACACACAAAAGACACACACACACACACACACACACACACACACACACACACACACACACACACACACACAAGACACACACACACAAGACACACACACACAAGACACACACACACACAAAAGACACACACACACACACAAAAGACACACACACACACACAAAAGACACACACACACACACAAAAGACACACACACACACACACACACAAAAGACACACACACACACACACACACAAAAGACACACACACACACACACACAAAAGACACACACACACACAAAAGACACACACACACACAAAAGACACACACACACACAAAAGACACACACACACACACACAAAAGACACACACACACACACACAAAAGACACACACACACACACACAAAAGACACACACACACACACACAAAAGACACACACACACAAAAGACACACACACACACAGTATTTCCGACCAAAGGTGAAATATACCCTGCTGTCCTCTGACCCATGCAGTTGTAATCTTCCAGTGCTGCAGGGGTTAATATGAGCCAAAGGACCTATCATTTGCAGTGGTCAAGAGTGTTGGACTATGCCCGTTCTTTCTGTACACCCTCCTACATTCATAGAAACTGTACTATAGCTTCCATGAATAAAAAAGAAAAAAAAAAAAAAAAAAAAAGGTACACATTCTCAGTTTTCAGATTTTCATTAATGGAAGCTATAGTACATCTTTTATGAATAGTGGAGGATGGAAAGCAACACTGTATCCTGGCCTAGGTCAACAAGGACCAGGCCTAGGGCAGCACGGAAAGAGTCCCCACTGCCTTACGCTATACTGCTAGTGTAGTGCCAGTCTTATGGGGTGGACTGGGCTGAGAGGCAAATTAGTCTAGTGCCCCCTGCTTCCAGTTTGTGAACGGCCAACATTACGCAACTGTGGGGGGGGGGCACTGCTTCTAATTTTGACTGTCCTATTTTTTACCATCCCTGTCCTATTGCAGAGATGTCCCTTCACTTCCTGGCCTAAAGCTAAACAGGAAGTGAGAGGAAATCTATGCCAATTAAGGGAATTCATTGCCCCCAGGCCCTCAGAACTAGCTAGCCCTCAGGGCGAGTCTTAAACAGCAAGGGGTGTGGCCTTGCCAGAAAGGGGTGCAGGCCTAGGGCAGCGCAAACCTAAATACACCACTGATGGAAAGGGCATCCTGACTGGCTAACTGATTGTAATCTCAGGTTTAAATTACAGACTGTATGATTATTTTTTTTCTAACAAAAAACAAATTTACAATTCAGAATTGTTTTGTCACTATGGCTGATTTGAGCCCACTAAACATTACAAAATCAAAAACGAACATTCTGAAAAACTATCCTCTTCATACGACAACCCATTGGTGTATGGCCATCGTTACGCTCCAACAGCAAATCAGAAGATATAGCATTTAGTAGCGAAGAGTACTTTCATTCACTGTCTACGTTACAATCGTTACAACTAGATTATGAACGCGCTTTTTACAAGGCTACTCAATATTTTAAAGCTGTTCAAGTAATGTCAAAAATTATTTAAGGACATCAAAAATTAAATAAACTTCAAAATGTTTCAACCTTGGGGATTTTCCAACCTCCTTTCATGTGCATGCACTTAATGACTCTCCCATCATGCATGCGCATGAGTGGTAGAAATAGAATTAGTCTGATCCTTAAACCTTACAGTATAAGTAAAGCCTTAGAAATTAACCCAGTATAAAAAGGAACAATGGACCTTCATTTCTTTTATACTTCTTCGTCTCAAATATCCACTCAGCTAATTACAGCAGACTGGCATGACAGGACATGCCGTGACTGCAGAGTCATTACATTTACTAGTACAGTCTACTGTATGCAGTCATTAAGTAGAATAGCATCATATTCATGGACCCAAGAACAAGCAGACTAAAGAGCCCTACAGGGATACAGCTGCAGAGAAGTCACCTTGTCATAGCACAGGAATCATACATGGTCCATGCACGCTTGGCCGTTTTTCGATATTCTACTGCATGAAGATGCATTTAAAAGTAGAAAAAACGTATAAGCTAGTTCAAATCTAGGTGCTGCAGAAATGTGCATTTTTAAATATATAAGACATGCTGCATTTCTATAATTATACACGTTAAAACAGACCCATTTAAATGAATGATAAACACAATACACCCATACAATGCACAGATTTGTTCATAAACACACAAATGCATAGCAAAAACTTGATAACAGTATACCGATTTTTCAAAGCTGGGCACCCCTTCTATATACTTCCATGTTAAACCTAAGTCGAGGCATGGACACAGCGAGGCACGCAGATAGACACCCTAGCCTTATACTCGAGTCAATACGTTTTCTCGTTTTTTTGTGGCAAAATTAGGTGCCTCAGCTTATATTCGAGTATATACAGTATGAATCAGTGAAAAAAGGGCCTTCAAATTAAAGCTTATGAATAGCCTGCCTAGCAAAGCTTCAACATGAAAAATGGTGCATAGCCCATACAAAAACCCAATTTCTTGCCCTTATGTACCCACAACAAAGTGTCAGATCTGTGTGTGTTTTGTAAACTGTACCTTAAACCAGTTTGAGCAAGAGAAATTATAAATGCCTCCCCAGTGTGGGAGATGTTATTGAACTCAAGAGAGATATAAAATACAAGAATTAATGCATTTGTGTGATTTTTTAGTATGAGCTGGTATCATGCTCTTGCAGTTCCTGTTCAGCAGGGATGAAGTGTGTGAAGCAGCACAAGGAACCAATCGATACATGTGCGGACAAAAAGCATGCCTAAAGAGAAGGGTGAGTGATCAAAAAATAAGATCATTGTGCTGGTGGTGGGTCTAGGATGACCTGCGCTCAGCAGAAGTTGGTTAAATGATGCTGGCCATTTAAATTTATGCTACCTTAAAGTCTTTAAAGCTTTTGAAATCTATAAAATACAAAACAGAAAAGATTTAATTGTGTCAGCACCCAAAGTGAATATTTCGTAATCTGGATATTGATGGGCTTGGTGGAAACATTTTTAATATTGATCTGGCCAAAGTTAGGCTTGGTGGAAGCATGGAATCGGGATATAGGCAAGTTTGGTGGACAAGGCTGGGGAGATATCTGCACTGAGCCAATGACCAGACCCAGGACTCAAACATTGCATGACACTTTCTGCTCTTTCATTCTTCCACAGAAAATAGTATCCCTCTTGAAGGAAAATTTTCAAAACACATTAGAGAATATCTACATGTGATATTAAGCAACTTGATTCCAAGCATGCATGGTTTTCTTGTGTGTGGGAAGTGCAAATTGAGAACCAGCTCTCAAATTCCGACAGAAAAAGTCTGATGGAGCCTACACACCAAAAGCTCACATCATCTTGTCGGAAATTCCGACCGTGTGTATGCGGCTTAAGTTAATGTCCACATGTCCAGTATTGTACAAATTATACGATTGTCTAAGTAAGCCAGCAGGTATTTCTTTATACAGTCTTCGCATTCTCTAAACCAGCCTTTTTCAACCAGGGTACCTTTAGGTTTCTTCAGGGATGCCTTGGCAATATGTCAAAAAAATTACCAAAAATTGTATACAAGCCAGCAGATGGATCAAGCCTGCCTTTTAGTTACACAAAGCCACAGGCTTTGAACGTGCACCATTACAACCGCCAAGCCACTGGCATCCCAACAACCAATGAGGTCATCACTGGATAAAGGGAATGACAGGTGCCTGCAAAGCATCATTGTATGCCCCCTTCCCCCTCCATCAGCTCTGGTGCAAGGTGCATGTCCCTCTGCTGACTACACAGCTCTTCACAGCTCAATAACTGTAAAGCCTTGTACACACGGTCGGACATCCAACAAACTTTCCCTTGGATTTTTGTCCAAAGGGAGTTGTCCAGTCATACCCATAGCATACACACACACTCGGAATTTTCTGCAAACTTTTCTAAAACTTTCCCAACATCACATGTTTTTTCTGCTCTTTTCCGCCACCCTTTGGTTAACTTCATCTATTGTTGGTTGATATTAACATTGGTCCTAAGCATGCGTATTTTCACTTTGTACAAAAGTTGTTGCCGAAAAAAGTTTGTCCGTTTGCAGACCAAACTTTTTGTCCGACGAAACCCTAAAAAGTTGGTCCGATGGAGCGTACACACGATCAGACAAATTTGAAAACTTGCAGATTTTGAAGTTTGTTGGCAAAAAGTCAGACCGTTTGTACAGGCCTTTAGAATCATCCTTTAGTAGTGTTTCTCAACATTTTTATTCAGTCCTCCTCCCTCAATTTCTCACCCTCACATTAGTTGAGTGAGGGTGAGAAATTGAGGGAGAAGGACTGAATAAAAAAGGTTGAGAAACACTACTAAAGGACGATTCTTACAGTTATTGAGCTGTGAAGAGCTGTGTAGTCAGCAGAGGGACATGCACCTTGCTGCCTTTGCAAACAGCTATGGGAACTCAAAGCCTAACCCTGGGCTTATGTTAAACTTGTGTCTCATGCCCATTTTACACACCTGGGCATACACTGCAAAAATTAAACTGGAATCACAGGTTGGCATATAGCCATGGCCAACAGACTTTACAAATCAATGACAGGCTGACAGATGGCATGCCTGTACCAGGATATCTGAGTGGTTACATGAGTACCGAGGTGGATGAGCGGCCCTGGACACGAACTAAACAATGTTCCCTTACCTCCCATCTTATGATCAATGTTGGAACAGAGTGTGAAGGAAAACATGGGTGCAGACAGTAATATATTAACAACTTAGAGATTCTAACTTTTCCACAATCCATCTTAAAAAAAAAAAAAAAAAACACCACACTGTTTTTTGCCTAGAACGCAAACATAAAAACGTGGGAAGCACCAGTATTGGCATAGAAGGTTGGATCACATTTGTAAAATCCCAGCTCTCCTACATAAAATGTCTAAACTAAAATGCGGTCAAAAAAACTGTATGGTGTAAAAGGCGTTTTATCACATCAAAAGAAAAGGAGAGTGAAAAGTGTGTTTAGCAGAAGATCAGACGGAAGGTAAAAATAGCCAGGATAACGTGTTTATCACTTTGATTAACCCACTGCACATTTCACCTACATTGGTTCACTCTCGTCACAGCTGGCAATGCTCCTTTAAATAGACTTGTTTAGCTGTATGACAACATTCATTAAAATCAGTTGTATGGCTCCATGCCACTGCTTTTCAGACGGCTTAATCATACGGTGCCCTAGTAAAGACAAATACCCACTTTATGTGCCACTTGGGAGTAGGCGTGTCAGTAAAGACACCTTCATCTTATCAGGCGCTCACGCTGCACTCAGGTATGAAGCAATACCCCAGTAGTATTACAGGAATGTGTGCATTACATTTATTATGATGTTACACGTCATTATTCAGGTTTATAGTACATAGTCTACAAACCCATCTTTCTGCTGTGCGAGAAGCACAATTCAGCAATCTAGGCAATCGTGACTTAAAAACTGAAGGATTCTCCTCAAAAATCCCCATGTACTGTATTCTGGTGTAGATATAGCAATGGCTGATATACTGTATGCATACATAGTAATATGTACCAACTAAAAACAGAACTGAAACCTGGCTGTTTGCATTTTGCTCCTGGATAAGCTGTGCCCCTGTGGTCCCGACCACATTGGCATGCATGTGCTGTGACCCACTTGCCTCTGAACTGAAGAGCTGGCAAACAGAAATATATGCAATAGTCATCTGTACGCAAGGGAGCTCTTTATTGCCTGAGGCCGTTCTGTTCTAATTGCACTTTACTGACTGACCCACAAGCTCATTACCCCCCAACCTTCCTAAAACATAGCTCCCAACCTTAAAAATGAAAAACAAGCTCTATTCAACTTGGCTTACGGCCCTCCAAGGCTGCATTTGAACAGATCAAGCATTAATAACGAACCTTGGCTTCTCTTGATAAGAAACAAATGAGACTGTTGTGGGGTATGCCATAAATATTGGCTCAGCACCCAACCCTCCTCCATTGCAACCCACTACAATATGGCAAAAAAAAGTGCATTAGTATAATAGAGACTTAGGAATCATAGAGTACATCTTACACTAGATATCTATCTATCTATCTATCTATCTATCTACACACACAGTATATCACAAAAGTGAGTACACCCCTCACATTTTTATAAATATATTATAGCTTTTCATGTGACAACACTGAAGAAATGACACTTTGCTACAATGTAAAAGTAATGAGTGTACAGCTTGTATAACTGTAAAATTTGCTGTCCCCTCAAAAATAACACACAGCCATTAATAGCTAAACCGCTGGCAACAAAAGTGAGTACACCCCTAAATGAAAATGTCACACGCACACACTGTATATAGGAAGGCAAGTAGGAAGGTTTGCCTCCTTTCTGACACCCAGATACGTAGGCAGCAGAAAATTGTGGTGAGGGCTCATGCACATAGACACATCTGAGCTTTTACCACCAGAATTTACTTTATTCCCTTGCCCGAGAGTTATGCCACGTACACACGATTGGATTTTCCTTAGATGTTTTTTCCAACGGAATTCCGCTCAAGCTTGGCTTGCATACACACGGTCACTCAAAAGTTCTCTGAACTTTCGTCCGTCAAGAACACTGACATACAACACTACGACGAGCCAAGAAAACTTAGTTCAATGCTTCCTAGCATGTGTCAAATTGTTTCCAAGCATGCGTCGGAATTGCTACAGACGATCACATTTTCCGATTTCTGCCGTAAAATTTGAGAACCAGCTCTTAATCTTTTGTTGGCAGAAATTCCGACAGCAAAAGTCCAATGGAGCATACACACGGTCGGAATTTCCATTCAAAAACTCACATCGGACTTTTGCTGGCGGAATTTCCAAACGTGTGTATGGGGCATTACAGGAGTTTGCATATAGCCACCGATGACATTCTGCAGCATCACACATCTGAGGTTAAACGCATACAGGAATGGATGAGTGTCCCTGGACCTGCACTGTCAGCATCCAGAGTCAAAAATCCATCCCTTGAAAATGTGTAATCACTTGGATGTGCGATTGCCAACATACAACTCCAGCCTATTGATGGCTGTACGCATTACACCTGCAACTCCGTGCATAGAAATATTCTGAATTATGGAAGTGTACACCCAAATGGTATAACTGTGCATGAATCCTAACACGGCACAACATTTTATCAAACACTTGCATAGAAATCTAGAAAAAAGTGATGGCAGAAAAGTGGTTCATTAAGTCTGCCATTTTTGGGTGCCATTTTGTATTTTGTTTTATTTACTTTTTTTTTTGTCCCATGCATGTTTGAAACCACTTACTGTTGATTGGCTCACTACCTCTTTGGAAGTCCATTCCAAGTATAAAACTACCCTTTTAGTAAAATATATCCAAGTTTAGTTTTGAATTTTCCTTTAATTAGTTTGAGGTCATGTCCCCGTGTTCTTGATTTCATATTGAAAATACTGCCCTCTTCAACCTTTATTCACCCCCTTGATATATTTGAAGGTTTCAATCATGTATTTGTCCCATGGTAGGAACTACACCTTCTATACGCCAGTAACCAATTCCAGCAAAGATATCAGAAAAGCCATTATATATATAGTACATGAGTGGTCAACGCTGTGGCTCATACAAAAAAATGCACAATGGACATGTTACCCACAAGCACAGCAGTCCATTCGATTCCTCCCACTATTTTTCCAAATTAGAAAATGAAAGACTAGTTGGCAAGAATAACCCTGCAGTTTTCTATTATGTTCAAGCGACACAATAGTGCTTGTAGGAATTGTGTTACCGTGGACCACAATTCATTTTGAACTTTTGCAGCAGACATCTGAGCACAAGCAGCAGTGTAGATGTAATTATAATACCTCCTTTCGGGACTAAAGGCATGTATAAACATAAGTGGTCTTACACCGGCAGGTGTTTATATAGTAATAGTTTGATGATGGGTAAAGCACTTTTATTACAGGGAGCCTTTGCATTACGGGTTAGAAAGCCCGTAATGAGTCAATCTCTGAGGCTTCGAGTGTAATTAACTAGGGATTTTTCTTACAAATCACCAGTGTGACAGTCTAGGTGCTGCTGAGCACTCATTTATAGAACAATAAAAATTGCATCCAATTCTCTAGCGATCCTTTACAAAATAGGTCACAGCGGAGCGAAAAACACAGAAAACCTAAAAATAACATCATATGCTCGACTACAAATCTTATGTAACAGAATAAAAAACATTCTACTGCTAGTATTATGAATGCTTTAAAAGCTTTTCCGTTAACCAAACTTGTAAAAGCTACACTTTCACCCATTTCAAAAAAAAAAAAAGTATATGTAAACTCTTACCTTGTAAAACAACCAGTTTAAAATAGAAATGAAAGGCAAAACATTTGTGGCAATTAAAAAATTTTTTATTTATAAAATATCGGTTTCCCCTTTTTATTGTAAGTGATCACATACCCTCTGTTCTCACGTGCATGAGGATCTGTGGGAAAAGATGCAGTGGCAAACTGGTACTCCCAGTGAATTGCTGTGCAGGGGGGTGGGGCAGCACTAGTCTGATTACTGGGGGAGAGCAGGCCGAGTTCTCAGCCTAGCTGGAAAAATAACTGAACTCTCAAGCCTAGTTCGGTCAGTTTTTAATATGAAAGCAGAGGAACTGGCAGGAACACCAGGGATTTCACTCAAAGAGAACAGGATACTTGTTTCATACAAGCATGTGGTAAAGCAGGCACAAATCAGAAATATGACATTCTGGGTTGACATTCTTTAAAAGACTCCTTCACCCATGAAAACAATTTTTTTCTTGTTCCTTCCCTATTACACAGCTGATTATAGAATACATTTTTAAAAACATCCAGTACCTTTTTTGTGCAGAATCCCAGCACTTCCTGCTTTCTAGTCTAGATAAGAATGGAGTATTGCCTCCTGCGATGTCCATTTCAAACATTCCAGGAGGCAGTGTATTACTGAGGGGCAGGTGCACCCCAAGATCCGCGCACATGCACAGACATGACGGTGGTCTCAGAAATTAGGAAACTGACAGAGAGCCTTGCACACTAAGGCCCCTTTCACACTTGTGCGGCCTGAAAGTCATGCGATTTTGCAATGACTTGAAGCAATGACTGTGTAATGCTGGACCTCAAGTTGCATGAAAGTCATGCAGGGACTACTTTGAAGTCACACAGATATGAATAGTACTCATTGAAACTCACGTGGCACAACTTGTCATGCGACTTTGCAGTTCCAAGTCACAGGACAAGACGCCTAAGCAGGAGAGAACACAGTGGTCAGTTATGTACTCCAATGATCAAACATGTCCTGACACACACCTCCTGCACAGCCATTCGCTGCTTCTCCTCCCCCAGCACTTATGCAACCAAAAACAGAGGGAATGTGATCACTTCAATAATAAAAAATAAATAAAAATCTGTATCTTTACTCCAATGTTTTGCATTACATTTGCATTTTAAATTGACTCGGTTGATTTTCAAGGCAATCACTTTGACAATTATCTTCTATTATTGGTTACCTTTTAGTCTGCTAAATATAGCACAAAAAAAAACCCCACACTAATATATAAATCACACACACAATTCTCCGGAACGCATTTTAAAATGTTAAACCATGCACCATATACCCAGTGGTGATAGATTTGATGGCATCACTTAGACAATATAGTAATGTATGGACAGACCAACCATGCTCGTCTTGGTAGAACCTAGAGAGGCCTTCCCTGAAATCTCTGCTTACATCAGTAGAAGGTGGGAGATTTACTCCTTGTTAAGATTCTTCCCATTCTGAATAATACCAGCCATAGGACTTCTCAGTGGGTGTTAGTTTACTGTGCCAGCTTCACTGGTACTTTGACAACTAAATCCTATTAAATACTGAAATAGTCATTTGACTATGTCAACTGTGATTGTTTTACTGTCTAAAATAAAGTGTACGGTCCACAGAGAATCAACAAGTATCAGTGGGACTTGAAAATCCATCCTTAGCATTGGCATTCAGTAAAACTTCACATTCAGCTAGCTCCACGCCCCACACAACTCCTCCACTGGCTGGATGGTGTAATGGCTGGAACTATATGCAGTTGGGCATTCTATCCAGTGGTGCCTAAGGTACATGGCTGGAACCCAAAGCACCTCTGAATGTCGGGGGAACTCTACCACAATTTAGAGCTTGCCTTTACTGAGCCATTTCCAAGCAACAGTAACTGGAAAAATTGAAAGCATGTCAAATTCCTAATTATCACCTGTAGTAAATATCTCTCTCTCTATAGATATATAAACACACACACTTTATTAGGTACACCTATTCAATTGCTTGCTAACACAGCAGCAACTTAATGCATTTAGGCACTTAAAACATGGTGAAGACGACATGCTCAAGTTCAAACCGAGCATCAGAATGAGGAAGAAAGGGGATTTAAGTAACTTTGAACATGGTATAGTTGTTCATGTCAGATGGGCTGGTCTGAGCATTTCAAAAACTGCTGATCTACTGGTATTTTCCAGCAAAACAATCTCTAGGGCAGGGATGGCGAACCTTGGCACTCCAGATGATTTGGAACTACATTTCCCATGATGCTCACCTACACTGCAGAGTGCATGAGCATGATGGGAAATGTAGTTCAAAAACATCTGGAGTGCCAAGGTTCGCCATCACTGCTCTAGGGTTTACAGAGAATGGTCCAGTGAGTGGCAGTTGTGTGGATGAAATTGCCTTGATGTCAGGCGAGAAATGGCAGATTGGTTTGAGACGATAGAAAAGGCAACAGTAACTCAAATAACCACTTGTTACAACCAAGGTATGCAGAATACCATCTCTGAATGCACAACACATCAAACCTTAAAGCAGATGGGCTGCAAAAGAAGACCACACGGGCTGTCTGAGGCCGAGGCTACAATTCACACAGGCTCACCAAAATTAGACAATAGAAGATTGGAAAAAATGTTGCCTGGTCTGATGAGTCTCGATTACAGCAAAGGTGTTCAGGTGGTAGGGTCAGAATTTGGCGTAAACATGAACGCATGGATCCATCCTTCCTTCCTTGTAACAACGGTTTGGGCTGGTGGTGGTGTAATGGTGTGGGGGATATTTTCTTAGCATGCTTTGGGCCCCTTAGTACCAATTAAGCATGGTTTAAAAGTCACAGTCTACCAAAGTATTGTTGCTGACCATGTCCATCCCTTTAGGACTACAGTCTACCCATCTTCTGATGCCTACTTCCAGCAGGATAATGCACCATGCTTAAGCTGTGCAAGGGATTATGGCTGGGTTCACATTGATGCAAATTCCTCCACATCCAATTTGCATGAGAGACTGATAGGCTCTCAATGCACCAGGTCACACTCACAAAGCTCAACTCTGGTTTCTTGAACATGACAATGAGCTCACTGCACTCCAATGGTCTCCAGTCACCAGATCTCAATCCAATAGAGCACCCTTGGGATGTGAAGGCACAGAAGATTCACCTCATGGATGTGCAGCCAACAAATCTGCAGAAACTTTGTGATGTCAATATGGACCAAAATCTGTGGAAGGATTTCAACATCTTGTTGAATTAAGGCAGTTCTTCAGGCAAAAGGGGGTCCAACCCGGTACTAGCAAGGTGTACCAGGAACAATGCTGAAGGGAATTTAGAGAATACACATACTTTATTAATGTGGACTGTCTGTTCCTTGCTAAAGAACAGTATTTATTGAGTTGTGGGTACCGTTCTCCATTAATAAAATAAATAATTAGTATAGCTATGCAATGCATTTCTCAATCTTCACTCCTCAGCAGCCATAGGAGATGAAAGTACTGCCTCTAAAAAAAAGTTTTAGGATTTATACGGATTTGTTGGGAAAAAGGTCAAATGTACCATGGAGCAGCCTGGCAAAAATCCCAATTCTCGCCTCTGAAAGGCTCACACTGTTAGTGTTCCCTGTGGGCTCTATACTGTCAACAAGATGTTCTTAGTCAGCACTAAAATACTGGATGCTCAATACAAGAAACAAATGACTGCTTGACCGGCCTATTGAAACTGCATGGTGTGACAAAACCGGTGTTCTTTTGTTCAACACATAAACATTTGTCCTGAAATTTTAGTCACAGTGCAGCTTCCTGGTAGGAGGTACAATACATTATCTCTTAGAAAAATAGCTTTATTTTATTCTCTGCAAACACACAATCTTGTATGCCCCAGCAGCGACCTCTCACTTTCAACAGTACATAAGCAGAAAATGCTGCAAGTGTGTGTCATGTGGAGAATAAGGTCACCCTCATTAGATAGCACTGTATATTCATTTTCTCTGAAGCTGGGATGGAATTCACATCTACGCACTTCACAGCAGATTGGTAGAAAATATCCTGAATGTTGCATTTTAGTGCAGTTTCCAGGACAGCTTTAATAAAGATTTAAAACTAGTAAATATGTCGATCCCTCCCCTTTCAGTCTTAGCAAAGCTGTGCAAGGGATTATGGCTGGGTTCACATTGATGCAAATTCCTCTACATCCAATTCGCATGACAGGAGACTGATCGGCTCTCAATGGAGCCAGTACACACACACACACATGGCTGGGGGGCGGCCGCGGTCCGCACTGGAAAAGGGTCCTGTGCGTCTTTGGCTCCATTTCAGATATGAATTCAGGAAAGAATTTGGACCCAATTTGCGCCTAAAACAGAGAACAGGAATGCACTGGACCCCTGCTGCGAGCCGTGGCCACAGCTAGTGTGAACCCAGCTTTAAAGTGTTTGTTAAGGCAGTGCACACAGCCCACTGCCCATCCCTCTGCTAGGATCACATGATATATATCTATATATGCCGTTTTCTAAAATCCTTCTTATAAACACAGTATTTCTTATCCCTGATCAATGGTTACCTGACGGCTCCGGCGCTGCCTCCCTCCGATTTATGTATTACAGAGGGAGGGGCTGAGCTCTCCCTCTGAATCCCCTGAGTGGTCACATGACCTCCCTCTGTAATACAAACATCGGAGAAAGACCGCATTGTGCGGTCACGTGACCACTGATCAGGGGTTTAAAGAAAAAACGGTTTATAGTATACACATAATGTAATCCTAGAAGAGGAGCTGGCAGCGACTGGGAGCAGTAATGTGCGAGCTGCTCAGAATGATGATAGGGGAGGAGCGGCTCACACACAGAGCCAACGGGGAGAGAGGGGGAGAGGGGGGAGGACAACAACACAGGATGAGAGCTGCATATAGCAGGCTGCGGATGATGGAGGAGCATAAACTGACCACGGGTCAGGGCTCAGCAGCCATGATGCATCGTAGTCAGTTTACAGGGGGAGGGCAGAAACTGGCAGGATCAGCCAGGTGTTACAGGGGGCCAAATTACACAGCACAAGCACTGTGCTGTATAACATGCTTTAAAGAAACAGGATCAGTATTTTTTATTTATTTTTGGTTTAACAAATGCTTTAAGGAGACCAGTATAAAGACAGATTTGGCAAGCTAAAATGTATTTGTACTTTTTCAGACACATTTTAGAAACATCCACTATAGGTTTGCCAAGTGTTCCCATACACACAAGGGAAAGATGCAAGATGCTCAACAGGGACCAGCCGAGATTCAGACCATGCATGGGCAGGTTAAATGTACCCAAGTTCATCAAAATAATCATATTGGGTACAACCAGCCTGCCGGATTTTACATGCAAGAGGCTATCGATAATCACCGTCTTCTTCCGGAGGGGGGTAAGGAATTATAGGGTTGCAGGAAATAAATGTTCTCCATCTATGGCCAGCCTTACATACTGTCTAGTGAATTGGCAATCAAGTCATTCAACATTTGCTATCTGCCCATTAATGAGCAACATTAGATCAAAAAAAAAAAAAAAGAGATTTGATTTGTTTTAGCTGGTTAGCATTTCTGCCCTGCAGCACTAGGATCCCTGGTTCAAATTCCAACCTGGACATTATCTCTATGGAGTTTGCCTGTCCTCTTTGCGCTTGCATGAGTTTTTCCACGTATTCGGGTTTTGTTCCATACTCTAAGGCTAGGTTCACATCTATGTTTTGAGTTTTAGAACATGTGATTTTGATGTGTTTTTGCATGCAGTTTTCATGCGTTTTGTATTTTTTCCCCCTTTAATAAACTGAATAACTGGTTAAGGAGTGGGCCGAGAAGCCAACCAATTACTCATCATCTATCAGAGGGGCCCAATGCAAAAATACTTTGGTTTTTGGTGCAAGTCCATTGAAGCCTATTACACGCAAAACGCAATTGCTGTGGGGAAAAGTCCCCGACTCTTTCCAAAAACACACTGGCTGAAAAACTACTAGATGTGAATGTGTTTTATAGGAAACCATGTTAAATGGAGTGCAGTACATATCTGCAAAAAAAAAAAAAAATGCATAGGTGTGAACCGAGCCTAAAGACAAGTTGGTAGCGTAAATGGCTCCTATCCAAACTGACCCTAGTATATGTGCATGCGAGATAGGGGCCTTAGCGTGTAAGCTCCTCGATGGCCCAGTCATACTATATAGTAGTGTGGAAAAGCCACACTATTTGTGCAGCTGCCGCACTGCATACACTGAAATCGCCCGGTACAAAAAGTAGCAGGTGATCCAGTTGCAGTGCGTTTCCAGAAGTAATGATATTCAAAATGAATGGGTTGAAACCACACTGCACAGAACTGCATGCGAATCGCACAGGAATGTGCACCATGTTCCTGTGCGATTCTTAGTGTGAACCAGCCCTAAAGGGCATGGACTTATGTGAATTTAGAGTATGTAAAGCACTGTGTATTGTTTATATTTAGTCCTTATAGCACCAATGTTAATTAACATCACTTCTGAGTGGAGTTGCTCTTTAAAATTTACATACACAGCTCCAGCATAAGTCGTCAATCTGCCCATAGGAGTGCTTGGCAGTGAAGGAGTCAAGCAGAGCGCACAATATCCCAAGCTATTTATAACCAGCTAATTGCTTGCAACTGAACATTGCCATCAGCTGTGACACAGGCCTTGGAGAGGTCAATAAATGCTGCTTCAACAATATGGCTGAGAAGCCTTTTATTGTCGCTTTATAATACATTCTGGTGGCAGCAAGATGGCTCTTTTCTGCAACATGACCGTCTCCTGAAAAGATGAGCAGTGCAGTATTTATCCTTTAGAAGTCAATACACAATGTGCTTAAATCAAAAGCAACATTAACGTGATATGCAATGAATGCCAATCTGCCTGGGAAGAGGGGGGAATGTTATCGCCTACGGCATTGAGGCAGATGTTTTCACACACCAACAACTTGCCAAACATTTACTTCATATGCAAGTGAGCCTTACAATGACTTTACATCACATACCAGACAGGTCACAATATACAGCAACAGTGCGTTTTATTAAAAAAAAACGATGTTCCCTTTGGCTAGGCTGAGGTGATGACATTTTGTTGCAGACATTTTCTCAGTCTCTTCTCCCCCAGTAATCCAAATACAACATTGTAACTTGATAGCAAGATGAAGGCTACAGCTGCCCCCCCCCCCCCCCCCGAATGTGATGTAATTTTATTTGTAGTCAATACCAAATCATTGTGGAGTGTACACAGGAGTAGACAACTCTTTGCTATGGATGTTCTATATTGGGATTAAACATCCCAGCCGGTCAGGTCCGTCTGTCAGTTTTTTTAGGTGGAACTGAACGGGTGCTCTGTGCACCTCTATGGAGGTGCACGGAGCGGTGACCTGCCCGCTGACATCCGACCCGCTCCATCGAAGTGCGGACGAAAACACTACTTTTCCATCCGTCTGGCGGATCGGATGACAACAGATTCTATGGTCCATCGTCATCCGATCCCCAATAGGGAAGAGTGGCGGTCTGACAGGTCAGTCCATATACAGTGTGCAGAGACAGACCTGTCATCTGCCTGCTGAGCGGGGATCGACGGAATGACCCCAGCAGAGCCCGCACGCAGACAGCCCAGTGTGAAAGGGCCCTAAGTGACAAAGGTGCCCGTACCCTTTAATAAGAAAAAAAGTTTAATCAACTAGCGTATCCTATGTGTATCTTAAGAATCTGAATACAGGAAGTACAGGCTATTGAAACCTCTGGGTTAAGAGCCTTGCGCTCATACAAAAGTGGTGTAACAGGTAATGAGATGTGAGCAACTATGGCAGGTATCAGCATTCCTGATGTGGTGGAGGACTAAGTGGCCAATGTGCCCACTCGCAGCTTGGTCTCCATACTGGAGCTTGCTGTGGCTCAGGGTTGACATGAGCCTAGCCTGGAAGCCATAAAAGAAAAGTCCTGTTACATGTTCACAACAGGTGGCATCATGGAAGACGTGGTGTGGTGGTGGGCGTGTGGGATATGCTCAGCATGTCTCTCTTAAATGTTGTACAATACCACAGCATCTCTGGGCTGTCTGCATGAGGGTGTTATTCAGAAAATGGCAAGTGTGGAGATCTACTTTAATCAAAGGATAATGGCCTATGGGTGCAGAACGTGCCCTTGAGGGGGGTGCACCACTGACCTCCACCAATATGTAGCTAGTGAAGTCAGATCTCTTGATTTTGATACTTGTTCCAGGTCAGTAACTTTGAAAGAACTGAAGACTTTGAATTAACAATCAGGCATCCATCATTTTCAAAAGCAGAGTTCAGTAATGGATGTCTAGATCTTTTGTTCAGTGTAGACTTCCCTTAAAATAGCTTTATCTGCTGTTCATATTTGTAAAATGTTACGTTACCGACAAGCCACCCACATCTCTGTTAGATAACCATAATTGTCACTGCAGAATGAAATGTTAATTAAGAGATCTAGTGGACAGAATAGAATCTCACTCATAGCTAGACTTTTACAGAACAAACAAACAAAAGTGGAGGGTTTTGTAAAATGTGGATGTCAAATCAAAAAAGGAAAAAAAAAAAAAAAAGAAGAAGAAAATAGAAAAAGCAATACTACTAAAACAACAATTTACCTACAACAATGCAATAGATTGTTACTGCAGTGTTACTGCAGCGTCTGTATGTCAATATTTCAATGGCCAAATTGATTAGCACAGCAGCTGAACATTTTACCA